>CM033735.1:2165272-3365272 GCA_019671005.1 Hibiscus mutabilis | reverse complement strand
AAGGTCTTGAAGTTGAAGAAGGCTTTGTATGGCCTAAAGCAAGCACCGAGAGCATGGAATAGCTGAATTGACAAGTATTTTCAAGATAATAAATTTAAAATGTGCACTCATGAGTATGCACTTTATGCTAAAATCCAAAAACATGATATCTTGCTTGTTTGTCTTTACGTAGATGATCTCATCTTCTTAGGGAACAACTCAAAAATGATTGAAAATTTCAAAACGAGTATGTCAAAAGAATTTAAAATGACCGATTTAGGACTTATGTCCTATTACTTGGGTCTTGAGTTGATGCAGACTGATACTGAAACTTTTATTTCTCAAGAAAGTTATTGCAAGAAGGTGCTTGAGAAATTCAATATGCTTGGGTGTAAACCTGTGAACACCCCGATGGAATGTGCAATAAAGTTTTCCAAATTTGATGAAGGAAAGAAAGTAGATCCTACAATGTACAGAAGTCTCATGGGGAGCTTAAGATACCTAACTTCTACAAGACCTGATATTTTTTTGTTGTTGGACTTGTTTGTCGTTTCATGAAAAATCCCTCATATTCCCATTTAACAGCGGCAAAAAGAATTTTCCGTTATCTCAAAAGTACTCTTAATTATGATTTATTTTATGGATCATCAAATACATTTGACCTTGTGGGATATTGTGATAGTGATTTTGGAGGAGATAAAAATGATAGAAAAAGCACAAGCGGATATGTATTTTTCATGAGAAATACAACTGTCTAATGGAGTTCTAAGAAGCAACCAATTGTCACGCTTTCTAGCTGCAAAGTTGAGTATGTTGCTGCTACATCTTGTGCTTGTCATGCTATTTGGCTACAAAGATTGTTGGTTGAAATTTAACTCTTAGAAGAAAAGGCTACAGAGATTTTGATTGATAACAAATTTGCTTAAGCTCTTGCAAAGAATCCAGTGTTCCCGAAGCAAACATATTGACACACGGTATCACTTTATTTGTGAATGTGTTGAAAAGATAGAAGTGCAACTGGATTACGTAAATTCGCTCGACCAAATTGCAGATATTTTCACAAAGCCTCTGAAGTATGATATATTCTGCAAGTTTCGAAGTTTGTTGGGAGTAGGTAAAAATCAAGTTTAAAAGGATGTTAGAAACTAAACTTGCTTTTAATAAGGTTTTAATTACATGCCAGTTTATTAATTAATATTGATTTTGTAATTTATTTAATAAGCATCAGTTTTTGTAAATGTTAATTAGAAGGGTTATTTATAATTAATGTCATTTAAGTTAACTTTGTATTCTCGTCATATAAATAGTCATTGTGCTATACGATGAAAATATGAAAAATAAAAAGAAGTTCTTTAAAGTTATCTAATCCTCTCTTCTTTTCTTATTGTGTGAGTAAACACATTTATTTTCCAACAGGCAATACAAAGCCTTCAGACGTTTGAAATTGTCCAGATTAATAGAGTAAGTGTTTACTGATCCAGGAGCTGTCCCATTCGGATGCTGGCCGTTTGCACCCCAATGATCAGCCATTTAGGTGCTATTCTGCAATAGAAAGTTGGATTAATTAATAACCAATACATAAAGATGGCCAAAGAATAAAATGTGACAGTCGAAGACATGAGAATTTTCGAACTAATAATTCGACAGAATTTTCAACTGGGTTCGCTTTTTAGAAAAAGCTTAAACCATATGAGAACCTACAAAACAAAACTAAAGAAACGAATGTAATATCCCAACATGCCACGGTCCTCATGAAAAAAGACTCATCAAACTCAAATCGAAACCCTGGAATTTAAAGTTCGATTAAGTTCAAGTTTTGCAAATTAATAATAGAAAACACATAAAACCCTAGTATTACATCTCGTAAACACCAATGGAATCTATCAAAACACTTTAACTTCCCATCAAAACAAACCTGAATTTCGACGCAAATCAGGGTTCGAATGGTACTATTCAGGTGACCATCGAACAATTTAGACGTACCTAACTGAACTAGGCAACTCGTCAATCAGACTACTAAATGGAGGGGATGACGTGACAGTTAACGAAAATTTGTAAAATTACATGTTTGGTCCATGTTATTTACCTATTATATCAATTTAGACCAATTGTGTAATTTTACGAATTTCCGTTAATTGGCACGTCACCCTTCTGTCACCTCATCTGTTAGTTTTTCAACGGCAGCTGTCAAAATAGAGCAATTTTAAAAGTTTAATAGTATGATTGACGAGTTTCTTAGTTCGGTAGTCAAAATAAATACGCCTAAATATTTCAGCGGTCACCTGAATAGTTACCCATAAATCAATAAATGACAATTTAATGAGATAAAATAAATTATATCATTTTAGATTATCAATATTTTTTTTAAAATTCTTTCACACATGTATATAGTCTAATTTCTTAATAATATATGTTACATATGCGAAATTACATCTAATTATATACACAAATATATTTTATATGTAATATAATTTCTTGAATTATTAATTAATTTTAATAAACTATAAAATAAAAATAAAAATAAAAATAAAAATAGTATACCAAGGCAACCAGTGCGGATTGAAATGCACCGATATAGGATAGTAGTCAAAATTATTAAAAACACACCCAAAGGCCAAAACTTTAATTGATGTATAACACGATCTATTTGGTACTGATTTAAGATCAAAATGACGTGGAACAACTAATATATGCAATCATACTATAAACAAAACTAGGAGAAACTGGTATAATTAGGCTTAACTACAAAGTAAGTGTCATAACTATGCTTCTTTTTTACGATAAATGGTTAAAGTATTTTTTAACTAAAATATGTGCTCAAAGTTTTATTTTTGGCTGAAATAAGTGCCCTAAACTTTTATTTTTAGTTGAAATAAGTGCCAAAATTGACTTCAAAACAAGCTAAATATAAAAGTTTAAGCACTTATTTCAGCAAAAAATAGATTAGACGCCTATTTCAGCCAAAATAAAAGTTTAAACACCTACTACAAAAATATATATATATATATATAATTTGAGCACTTATTTTATAGTTTAGCCAGTATAATTATTTACTTTTCACTCTGACATCATTTGGTGTCCAATAATCATAAGAGTTTTGATTAAGTTTAAATCCTATCGAATTGAATCTTGCTTTAGGGACAAACTCCTCTATAACTGATCTTTTATACGTAAAACTCAAATTTGAAATCTTACTCGATAAATATAAGCATGTTTGGTTAAAGAAGTGTTACATTACTAATGTAATGTAACATTTCATAATATTATTCTCATGTTTGATGTCCAAACATTCTCAATGCAAATGCAATATTGCTGATAGTAATTATTATTTGTGAATATTGATGATGGTGGAGAATTAAATAAATAATTTTAGTAGCAAAAGGATGATGTTTATTTTCGGAGACCCAAGTTTAAATTATTTTGTCAAATATCTTAAGACGATTCAAAAAAATATTGATGAGAATGGCAGATTTTATATTTCTTAAATAATATAAGGTTATTGCTAATAAATATTATTTTAATTTATCATTAAATTTTTCTTATTTTAGTAACCTAATTGCATCGAATAAAATACAAAATAAAAATAATTAACTCATGAAATTGGGTGCAAGGCGTTAGCTCTAAACCAAGCACACGAATTGGGAGGATGATTTTTGTGCTTACATATTATTATTATTATTATTATTCATTTTATATTTTGAATTGTTTCATAATTCAGAACAACTGATTATAGAATATTTTAATTTCGCAAGCAAATTAAAAAACCGTTATTTAAAATCTAAAATAAATATTATGTATTTTAATAAAAAAATATGAACCAATAAACTTAGATCAAGAATAGTAATATTTATTTACATTGAGACTCAAATTTAAATACTTAAAATCATTATTTTATACGACTGAAAATTTTATTGATATCGATAGGGGTATTTAAATGGTTAATTTGGTCGATAACCGAACTAAATTACCCAAATCGATTGACTAAAATTTTTTAATCTTTGACCGTTAATCAAATCAAAAAATTTCAAAAATAATTAACTAATCCGAACAAATTTTAGTTAATTCGGTCGAATTTCAAATTAATCAAAATTTATAAGTAAATGTGAAAAAAATAATTTTGGTATTTTTTTGTTGCGTTTATCTGGGGGTGACAAAATAATTTGGCCCCGTGGGTTTCGGCCCATTAAGAACAAGTTTGTTATTTAAAAATCAAATTCTGGTTGAGGAAGAACGAGTTTTGAAAAAGATCAAGTCGAGGTGGGAGAGGCTCGCGTTTAGAGTAAAACTTTCTTGAATCGAACCAGTATATTTATATATATTTATTATATTTTTATATATTATATTTAATATTTTTGTTAAGTTTTTCTGGACTGGTTAGGTTAGTAGAATTTTTTGTTTTGAGTTCAGGTTGAAGTCAGGTTATTTTTTTATTATATCAGATTAGGTTGAATTGGGTTGAAAATAAAACATATTAAAGGGGATCGTGGTTGGGTTAGAATTTTAAATTTCATATCAGGTTAGAGCGGCCAACAACCCGTTCGACTTGTCCAGCTGTTATCCATATATTTATTTTTTTCTTACTTTGGTAAGATTTTGGATAATATTTTTAAATTTGCGTTAAAATTTAGTTGGATGTTGAAATTTTAATGGACTTACGCTTAAAAATTTATATGCAAATGTAACATATGTTTACTATGTTCGGATAATTTGGCCCCAATTAGTGGTTTTAATTGAAAAGAGTATGACGTTTATTCTTAGAAATTCGAGCTCGATTAATTTTGTATGCGAGACGTGTCTACCTTATCAAAAGATTAAGAAAAAATATAAACAATTATTATTTTGTAAGTTCAGGTAATTTGGTTAAGTTGATTTAAGATTCAGGGTTAATTTAATTTTAATTGAACAATGAACACCACTGTATATAGATGCTACTAGAACTGCCAGAACTGTTACTGTCCCTAACCAACACCCACACAGTCAGTGGCCTGACCCAACCTAACCCAACCCATCAATCTTCTTCACACTTCTCCCCCAACCAACCTTCCGGTCAATTTATCTACCTTTTCCTCTCCTATTAACTACAAAGCAAAAAACCTCTGCTCTCGGCGTTTGGCGGTGTGCCTTTTTTGCTATTCACTCTACAATCAAATCGATCGCTCAGTAGTTGTTGTTGCTGTTGCTGTTGCTGAAGATCTTCAATCACAGAGACAATGGCTCGCAAGAAGATCAGAGAGTACGATTCCAAGCGGCTTCTCAAACAGCACCTCAAACGCCTCGCTAACATCGACCTCCAAATCTGCTCTGCTCAGGTTTATTTGATCGTCTTTTCTCATCGATTGAGAGAAATTCTTTTTATTTATACAATTGAAATGCAAGCAGAACAGCAAAAAAATGTGTGATATGAGTCAACAATGGAACTGCAGCTCCTTAGTTCAAATCTCGTCAATCAATGATAGTTTGTTGTTTGCTTTGTTAGGTGACTCAATCTACTGATTTCACCGAGTTAACGAACGAACAGCCATGGCTTTCTTCCACCAGATTGGTTGTGAAACCGGATATGTTGTTTGGAAAACGTGGAAAGAGTGGCTTGGTTGCTCTCAATTTAGATCTTGCTCAAGTTGCTGAATTCGTTAAAGCACGTCTTGGAACTGAGGTAACGATTTTCTCTCATTTCAGGCTCCAGTTTTCATTTCTTATCAATCATGCATCATGATCTGAATCTCTATTGCCAGACACTATCATCTCCTCAGAGAATTTCGAATTAGTTTGCATGATCTCTATATAAACGAATAGGTTAATACGGAATTGAGAGAATCAGAGGATTCACAAGTTTCTGAATTTTTTTATTCATTTGTTTGTTTGGAGTTATGTATTTATATAAACACACACAAGAAAAACAAATAAGCTTCAAAATGCTTTTTATGTTGTAAGTAATAATGTTTTGTTCCTACTAAACAAACTGGAAAAATTACTCCTATACACTTTTCGTTCAAATTTTCATTCCTAGTAACATTGACCTGAATCCTTTATTTATTGATATAGGTTGAAATGGGCGGTTGCAAAGCTCCTATTACCACATTCATCGTCGAACCTTTTGTCCCCCATGAACAAGAGTATTACCTTTCAATTGTCTCTGAAAGGCTTGGTTCCACCATTAGCTTTTCAGAATGTGGAGGTATTGAAATTGAAGAAAACTGGGATAAGGTGTGTTGTCCATCAATATTTATTTATTGTTTCATCTGATCGAATTACTTTACCGATGTTGAACATATGACTTAAAAAAATATCATATGTGATTTTGCAGGTTAAGACCATTTTCCTTCCAAACGAGAAACCTATGACCCTGGAGACATGTGCGCCATTGATAGCTACACTTCCTTTGGAAGTGAGTTTTATTAGTATTTTCCAAGTTGTTTATGTCCTTAATGGAATCTGTTTGGAGTTTATTTTCGTATCCTTCATATATATGTTTACTTATATTTGTGTGTTATGTAAGGTACTAGTCTTAGTCTCTTAAGCTATACTATATTGCAGTTATATGGCTAGTGTTAATTCCATTTAAGCAATCATGTAGGTTCGAGGGAAGATTGGTGACTTCATTGTGGGAATCTATTCCGTCTTTCAAGGTACTTGGGATTGATGGTTTCAGATTTGTGGGCTCTGTGTTTTATTCACCAAACCGAATTGCATGACTAAATAAGCAATAATCTACTGGTTCTATATAACTTAAATGCGAGATTTTAGAGAATCGCAAATTTCAAGTGATTTTCAGGATGATCACAAAATAGAGGCTTCTATTTTTTTCTTCCTAATATCCTTTGATTTTTCCCATTGTACTTACTCCGTCATATTTTTGTATTGTTCTAAAACTATATTGTGCTAGCATTTATGCTGACGGTTTCTTTTGGCTGCAGATCTTGACTTCAGCTTTCTCGAGATGAATCCTTTTACACTGTTGAATGGAGAACCATACCCCCTGGATATGAGGGGAGAGCTGGATGACACTGCTGCATTCAAGAACTTCAGCAAGTGAGTTTCTTTCCAGGACAATCTTGCTTGCTATATATCTCCCTGCAATATATGTATACATGCATACATATATATCAAATAGCTCACTTTCACGTTGAAAAAAATTTGTGTATTCAGGTGGGGTAACATAGAGTTTCCTCTGCCTTTTGGGAGAGTCCTGAGCGATGCAGAGAGCATCATTCATTCATTGGATGAAAAGGTAGTCATTCTTGTTGTAGCTCATGTTTCAGTATAGATCTCTTTCCACATGGTTGAGGGACATTTGTTGATCGAAATTTTTGTTTAAATTCACAGACAAGCGCATCTCTGAAATTCACCGTCTTGAATCCAAAAGGGCGTATCTGGACAATGGTTGCTGGAGGTGGTGCTAGTGTCATTTATGCCGATACAGTAAGTGATCTAGTGGATCTGTGTTTTATGCTTTACATTTCACTGACCTTATTGTTGTTTGTTGCAGGTTTGATATCCTTTGATGCCATTTTCTAAGGACTTATTTCTGTTTATTTAATTAGGTAGGAGATTTAGGTTATGCTTCAGAACTGGGCAACTATGCGGAGTATAGCGGAGCTCCAAATGAGGAGGAGGTTTTGCAATATGCAAGAGTCATTATTGATGTAAGAAACTGCGACTGGTTTAAGCTTTTCTTGTAGAAGTTAAGCAATTTCATCATTAGAGTTTTTGGAAAACTTTACTGATTTACGATGTTGCAGTGTGCCACTGCAAACCCTGACGGTCGTAAGAGAGCCCTTCTCATCGGAGGTGGCATTGCAAACTTCACAGATGTTGCTGCTACTTTCAATGGAATTATTCGAGCATTGAGAGAAAAGGTACATTTTAGCTGAAAATCAATTGAACTTTAGTTTAATGGTTGACATTCTGGTCCTTTATCCTCCCCTCACTCCAGGAAGCCAAGTTAAAAGCTGCGAGAATGCACATCTATGTTCGAAGAGGTGGTCCAAACTATCAAACTGGTTTGGCAAGGATGCGTGCTCTCGGAGAGGAACTCGGAGTACCCCTTGAGGTATGAGATCTCAATCCACTTTTTGTGAAAATGTTGTATTTCATTTGATATCCTTAAGAGGTAACGATTAGTAAATTATTGATGTCGTGTTATATTCACAAAGTAAACGGTGGTATTACCAATTGATTATGTTACCCTTTCCGGATACAGGTTTACGGCCCTGAGGCCACGATGACCGGCATATGCAAGCAGGCAATAGATTGCATCATGTCCGAAGCATAAATATACAATTCTTATTTTCTCCGAAGTAGATGCTGCCAGTGCAGTTCGGTATTCTCCGTTCAAGTCATTAAGCTGGACGGTACTGTTGTTTTTGTAGACTGAATACTCAAACGACAAGATTATTTCATCCTTCCGTTTGTTCTTCACCGTTGAAACATGGTTCGGCTGTTTTAGCATGAACGTCTGCTATTCCATTGATCCTTGTTTTTTTGTTGATACTTTGGTGTTTCTTTCCATTGATCCTTGTTTTTTTGTTGATACTTTGGTGTTTCTTATAATGGCTGTGCTTCCAATGGGTTGAAAAATGTTTGATATCTTTTAGTGTTGGACATTGCTTTGAGCAAAATGAAATTAAAGAGAGAAAATGTTTAAAATTGGCATATAAATAATGCAATTATTAAATCATTTTTAATAGAAATTGAATAAATTAGTAGTATTTAAAAGCAAAAACATATATCAATTTTTTTACAAAATTATATAAAAAATGGTTTTCAGATTTCCTCCCTAAAACTATGATTTCATTTTTAACACTTTATTTTCATAATTAGAAAATGTTTAAATATATCACAATTCACAAGTGCATAGTTTTTTTTATATTTAAACTGAATTTTAAAACACAATTCTATTTATGGTATAATAAATAAATAGCTATTTAATGATTATGAAAATTTATTTAATGAATATTATAGGTACATTGATAAATGATTAATAGAATTTCTTATCAGTCACATGTTTAATATATAGAGGGGCGATTGATTATGTGCAATTTATTAAATGGGATCTTAGTTTATAATACGAAAGAGATCTGAGATTTTTTTAAAATAATTTTCTCTTAATACGAAAAGAATATTAAATTACTCACTTGAGCAACATAAAAATAACTTATAAATATTTAAAACTAAAGGTCCGTTTAGTTCTATAAAATGAAAATTATTTTTGTTTCATTTTCTAAGAAAATAAAAAAAACGTGTTTAGTTGAAAAATTAGAAAATGATTTTTAGAAAATGAAACAAAGATGAGTGAAAATTTGAAAACATAAAAAAAATGTTTTCATTGAAAATATTTAAGAAATAAAAAATATAAAAACAATAGTTTTTTTTAATTTTAACATGGGTTCGAATTCTTCTAATATCATTTTTTAAAATCTTGGTTTATTTTCTCATATTTTATTTATTTATTTATAGTATTATATTAATATTTTTCTAACTATATTTTATTTTAATTATTTAATAATTATTTTTTTTCTTTTTTTTAACAACGGCAACTGGATTTTATTAAGCTCCATAAAAGATATTAAAAATACAATATATCAAAAATAGAGAAACAAAGGAGATTAGTCCACTAAAAATCGCATACAAATGTGCAAAGAAAAGCAGAACACTTCAATAGATATTAACATATCATTAAAACTCATAAACCTTCATGAATCTCCTTGTTTCTAGTTAAATGAGACACTGTACGGGATGAAAAATGAGTGGTGAGCGAACCAAACTATCAAACAGATTTTTTTGCTACACAGTTGTGATTATATCGGCTAACAAACCATCAAACGAGTGGGGATCAAACTTTTCTATGATCACTGACAGAATCAAATCAGAAAACTAAAACCGCGAGGATCTCTATACGAGCCCAACGACCACTAAAGTATGCTAAAATCGTGCAAAACGACAAATGAAATAAACTACAAAAATAATGAAAAACGTGTCACAAAAGCAAAAGAAATGCGTGCTATAAGAACAATTTTTTTATTAAAACATAAAAAAATAACGAAAAAAATAAATTATAAAGATCGGTGACTATCACTTAGACTGATACCGACTCCGGCCAAAACTAAATATGAAAAAAATAAAAGAGTTGCTGCGGGTGAGAAAACAAGCGGCGTTTAGGGTTTTAAGTTTAACAGCCAACTTCTAAATTCTATCCTATAAGTTGCATCATTCTCATAACTATTATTTTTTATTTATATTTTGAAAAATTAGATATCAATTAAATTTTTATTATTTTCATTTTTAAAAGTAAATTTTTATCTCTATTAATTAAATATATTTTCTATTTTTTTTAAAAAAAACTGTAAATGAAATTATTTTTTTAAAATGAAGATAAAATTGTTTTCTAAAACCAAACGATCCTTTAGCATTTTCCCTTAAAAATTGTCGTTCTTACATATTGTGAAGCAGAATCATTTACAACGTTTTCAGTATTAAATTCTTCCAAAAGATCACTCTTATTTTGGAGAAATTATTAGTATTTTCAATATATATATGGAAAAAACTTTGATACATAAGTTTATACGTGCCTTTTATTTTAGGGGCTAGAGTTTTGTTTTGGGTTTAAAATTTAGGGGTTTAGGTTGTAGGGTTTAAAATTTAAAGTTAGTGTTCAAAATTTAGGGGTTTAGGTTGTAGGGTTAGAGTTAGGATTAGGAATTTATAATTTGGGTTTTAGTGTAAATATACAAGCTTGTGTAAATTTTACACAAACATGTGTATCAAAATTTTACTCTCTCTCTGTATATATAATATATGGGTTAGGATCCACTTACACTATATAAAACTCAACTAATTTTACACTAATTCAAGCCATTAGAGGGGTAAAATGGATAGATAGGATTAACTCCTCATTTTTTTTCAAATGGTAATCTTCACGTATCCTACTGCTAATCTCATACATTCATTTCATTTATCTAATGGTTATAAATTAATGTAAAACTAGTTGAATTTTACGGATTTCATCTTTATATATATATATATTAGAGAACTTATTTAGGGATCTTGTCCGGTTGCACCTATTGCACATGTCCAAAACCACCCCTGAATATTTGGATTTTTTACACTTAATTACCAACATTAATTGTTAAAGAAATTATTGGGTAAAAGATGATAAAGGAGAACCCCTGAATATAGGGGATAGTTTTTAATTAGAAGTAATAAAAGTAATTATTTATAAATCCATGACTTAACGATTAAAAAGGTGCTCTCTCTCTCTCTCTCTCTCTATATATATATATATATATTAATTTGGTGTCTAATGTTTTTTGGGTCATTTTGGTGCTTAACGTTTTCTGTGACAGACGTTAAAATTTTCCATTATCCAATAAAAACACAACATATGGCATATTTCTGGTATTTTCTTTAATTTTTATTTTTTAAAATTAAAAAATCTCTAATTTTATAAAAAAAACCCAAAATCTTTAATTTCTCTAAAACTCCCAAACCCTAAATTCCTCCCCTCTCACCACTGATTCAACCACCATCGGCCACCTTTGCTTTCGTCACCCCCACGACTGAAAACTCCATCATCTTATTGTCGAAAATCGGCTAATGATCTGTCGATTTCTCTGTTGATGAACATCCAACAATAAAGAAAAAGAGACTGATTGCGCTTTTAATCGACGTCTAGAGGGTGGGGATGTTGAACGGTGAGGTACACATGCTTGGGTGGTGAACGGTGAACCACTGACGTGTTGGGGATGCCGGACGGTGAGCGGAATGTGATTTGAGGGTTTGATTGAAATAAATTAAAACTTTGAATTTTTAAAGAAATTCAATAAATAAATAAATAAATAAAAATATGCCACGTGTCGTGTTTTTATTGGATAGCGAAAAATATTTAACGGCTATTAACGGAAAAACCTTATTGAGTTACGAAATGAAACGTTAGGCACCAAAATAGCCGAAAAAAACGTTAAGCACCAAACTAAAAAATATATAAATTAGATACCTTTTTAA
Source organism: Hibiscus mutabilis (assembly GCA_019671005.1). Lineage (NCBI taxonomy): Eukaryota > Viridiplantae > Streptophyta > Magnoliopsida > Malvales > Malvaceae > Hibiscus > Hibiscus mutabilis. Next base: position 3,353,293 of record CM033735.1, on the reverse strand, counting down.
CTATTAAGTTTAAAATTATTTATTAAATTAAATTATGGGTAAATCACCCAATGTCAGTAAAACTATTGACTTGGTTTTATTTTGACCATTATACTAAAAGTTTTGTTAATTAGGTCACAAAAGTATCAAATTAGTTTCGCTCGAGCCCCCAACATTAATTGTTAACGAAAGTATTAACGTAATAACTAAATAAATGTATATCAGAACACATGTGGTCCTCATTTTTAGTTAATGGCTCGATAATTTTTTTATATAAATTAATTTGTAATGGAAAAAAAATAAAGAAAATAAGAATGATGGATAGGGGATTCAAACATGGACATTTAAGGGTGGTAGGGTATTAGGGTGAGTAAAACTTATTCGATTTGAAAATACTGAAATTTTCGACTCCACTTAAGGTAAAAAAACTTGACTCGTTTTGACTCTACTCGAAATTACATAGACTCGATTCGACTCGAAATTTTTTTAATTAAAGTTTGAGTTGTAAATTAAAAATTTGAATAACTCGAAATTTTTAGTAATTAATGGATTGATTTTTAAGTTTGAGTCAAGTTCCTCAATTTTTCCTGATATATATACCAATATAAAAATATGAATATATGCCGCATATGAAAAAAATATGATGAAATATATATGCATATCGTATATGATTAAAGAAAATCGTTTAAATTGGAATCAAAGTGTATTGTAACATGATAAATAATTACAATTAAATTTGTATAGGAACTCGAAAAATCAACTCGACTCGAATTTCATAAACTCGAATCGAATCGAAAAAATTTCAAATAAAGTTTGAGTTGTAAAATATGACGCGTCAACTCGAATAACTCGGAATTTTTTAACTCGACTCGACTCGATCGAACGTTCACCTCTAATTAACATTGAAATTTAAAACAAGTCTAATATTTAATTAAAAATTAGTTGCATCACATGTCCTTAAAATTTGATTTTTATTGTAAATTGGTCTTTAAATATTTAAATGTTTAAATTACATTACAAAACTTTTACATTCATTTTAAATTGATCTTTAAACTTTTGAATATTTTAATTTCACCCCAAATTACTACCTTTATTCTAACTTTATCATCAAATTATAAAATAATATTTATTTGTTAATTTTAGTCCTTTAATAACAAATAGTGAACAAACAAACTATTTCAACTCGGGTCACCAAATAATAACAATATTTCATTTTTCAATAGAACCACTAAATACGTTTGTGAATGTGTTATTCTTCGTTGTGTTTTAGTACATGAATTATCAAAAAATTAAAATCAATTAAAAATTGTAACCACTCATAGAACTTAATTTGAACATAAAAATAAAATATATCTTAATTAATTTAAAGATATATTAATCTTTCTAATTTCATAAATTTCCCCTAAATTAATAATTATGTATTAAACGTGACATAAATTACCATCCGTGACTTTGGACTAATTCATAAAAGCTTACGTCGCAGTCGATAACCATCCAACCTAACTCAGAAACCCATCACACCACGTGTCATTCACACACGAATCTAAACCTACATCGATTGAATCACAGCCATCCCCGTGTCCCATTGCAACCTTCGGAGAAAAATGTAAACCCTCCAGTTCCCAGATTAGATGGTTTAGGTCACCTCTCTGTTACCCCCCAAATGAGAACAGTTGAAAAGAGAAAGGGTATTTTGGTAAAATAACAATTAACATTTTAACATTAATTTCAAAATTCCAATATAAATAGGAACTGTCTTAAAACCATTTCATAACATCTATTTTCCCTGTCCTGATCCTTCATCTTCTTGTCTTAAATCCGACCGTAACCGCCGGCACTGTCTGAAGTTAAATATGATGTCTACTGTTCTCGCCGGAAACATGTTGTCGGATCATAATGACAACTCCTCCCGGTTTTTTCCAAACTCTTTGGAGCTCATCGCCGGCGAATTTTCAACCAGCACAGGAGCTTCCCGGACTCTCGGGCAGTTACTTCAACACGTCGATGATGCACGGAAAGAAGCCACCGGCGACGAAACTCCGGTCCATGAAGTCCTCGTTGACGTCACCGCGCCGCGGCCGATACCGTTCGTTCTTTCCTTTAACAACCTTACTTATAGTGTGAAGGTTCCTCGGAAGATGGCGTTGCCTGGTTTCTTGCGAGGGAGGGGTGGAAGCGCGGCCACATCCGCCGCTTTCGTTGGGGATTCACTCACCGGAGACGGTTATTTCACGAGGACCAAGACGTTGCTTAATGATATCTCCGGGGAGTCTCGGGATGGCGAGATCATGGCCGTGCTCGGAGCTAGCGGTTCGGGCAAATCGACTCTGATCGACGCTTTAGCCGACAGGATTGCTAAAGGGAGTTTGAAGGGGAAAATCACTTTAAACGGCGAAGCTTTGGCGTCGCGAATGTTGAAAGTGATTTCGGCTTACGTTATGCAAGACGACATGCTTTATCCCATGCTAACGGTGGAGGAAACCTTAATGTTCGCCGCCGAGTTCCGGCTTCCTCGGACCTTGTCCAAATCCAAGAAGAAACTGCGAGTTTAAGCTTTGATCGATCAATTAGGCTTAAGAAACGCTGCCAAAACAGTCATCGGGGACGAAGGTCATCGAGGTGTTTCTGGTGGAGAGCGCCGTCGTGTATCGATCGGCATCGATATAATTCACGACCCCATTATCCTTTTCTTGGACGAGCCGACATCGGGGCTCGATTCGACCAGCGCTTTCATGGTGATCAAGGTTTTACAGAGGATAGCTCAAAGCGGGAGCGTTGTTATAATGTCAGTTCATCAACCGAGCTTCCGAATTCTCGGATTGCTTGACCGATTGATATTTTTGTCCCGTGGACAAACCGTTTACAGCGGTTCACCGATGAATCTGCCGGTGTATTTCTCCGAATTCGGGTACCCGATTCCGGAGAACGAGAACAAAACAGAGTTCGCTTTGGACTTAATCCGAGAACTCGAAGCATCTCCCGGAGGAACTAAAAGTTTGGTTGAATTCAACAAGTCATGGCAAAGCACAAAGCATACGAGAAACTCCGAGCCCGAGTGGCTCGGTTTATCGCTAAAAGAAGCAATCAGCGCGAGTATTTCTCGAGGTAAACTAGTCCCGGGCGCTACGAATGATGTCAATTCGACATCCATGGTTCCAAAATTCGCCAATCCATTCTGGAAAGAAATGGCGGTACTATCGAACCGATCCATTCTGAATTCAAGACGGATGCCGGAACTGTTTGGCATCCGTCTTGGAGCTGTCCTAGTGACAGGGTTTATTCTGGCCACGGTGTTTTGGCAGCTCGACAATTCGCCGAAAGGTGTACAAGAAAGACTAGGATTTTTCGCATTCGCAATGTCGACAACATTCTACACATGTGCCGACGCCCTCCCTGTTTTCCTCCAGGAAAGGTATATCTTCATCAGAGAAACTGCTCACAATGCTTACAGGAGACTATCATACGTCATATCAAATGCTCTAGTGACATTACCGGGCTTGATCTTCCTCTCCTTAGCTTTCGCTACAACGACGTTTTGGGCCGTAGGACTCGATGGCGGATTCTCCGGATTCACATTCTATTTCCTAATCGTGTTTGCTTCATTTTGGTCTGGAAGTTCGTTCGTGACATTCCTTTCGGGTGTCGTCCCACATGTGATGTTAGGCTACACGATCGTGGTCGCTATATTAGCATACTTCTTACTCTTCAGCGGCTTCTTCATCAACGGCGACCGAATCCCGGGTTACTGGATATGGTTCCATTACCTGTCCCTCGTGAAGTACCCATACGAAGCAGTGTTACTGAATGAGTTTGATAACCCTACAAAGTGCTTTGTAAGAGGGACTCAGATATTCGACAATTCGCCACTCGGAGCAGTCCCTGCAGCCATGAAACAGAGAATGTTGCAGTCAATAAGCAGCAGCTTGGGAGTGAGGATTACAAGCTCGACATGTTTGACGACAGGTTTGGATATTCTCAAACAGGAAGGGATTAATGATTTAAGCAAATGGAACTGCTTGTTGATCACCGTGGCTTGGGGATTCTTGTTTCGGATTTTGTTTTATTTTTCGTTATTATTGGGAAGCAAAAACAAGAGATCTTAATTCTTAAGAGATGACATTCAGTAAATTTGATGTTACAGAAAAGTAATGCTGTAATTTGTGTATCATCATTGTTTTGTTTGTTGAGGTTTAATTCCATTTCTTCAATTCGAGAGAAACACAGACTCTTCTCGTACTTTTAATAGCTTCGTCCCTGATTATAAAAGTCGGTCCATTATTTTCTGTTCTTGACATTCACATCCAATAGTACTGTATAACGGAAACAACATATGGTTAAGTTTATATTTAATGATTCTTACAGGCTTTGGGAGATTATACAAAGGTGATAAATGATTTCTCGGCTGTTCCAGCTGATCCGATCAAGGACCAAGTTGGGCATGAAGGGACACAAGCGATGTGCATACTATCTTGTACTGTCTGCGATAATAAGGATGAGCACCGAAATGCTGGATCGAAGAAGAAAGCAGAGTTTAAGAACATCGAGCAGCTTAAGAGTCACTCGTCTAAACGGCATAGACTGCTTATCTGCAGTCTGTGTCTCGAAGGTAGGGGGTGAGATACAGATGGATGTGTTTCTTGCCATAGATTAGAAACTATGCTAGATACATTATTTGTTTGGAACTCGAAAACCGATGTGGTTCGGATTATCGTATGGCAAACTTGAATACGTCTACCGAACCTTTCACTAGCCACATATGCCAAAGGTAAGCCATATTATCGTGATATAATAATAGTTCAGAGATTGCAGATGTTAGGCATTGCCAGTTCTCCCATGCATCCAACTTATATAGCTCAATGCCGGCGGCATCCAGGACAACATCATTTCCTCCCCTTCCTGTGGCATCGAATAGCAGTCGACAAGGTTAGAAACGGTTCACAAGGATCATCTAGAAGGAGCATTGCTGCTTCGTTATGGCACCGTAGCAACGAGACTTCAAATGTTGTTTCTAATACTGCTCAGGCTTGACCTGCAGCGAGTCTTCGACCTAAAATGTCAACTACTAATAACTCATGGCTCTTCCAAAAGTAATCCCGCTAGGATTAAGGAATCTTTGGAATTTGATCAGGACAAACACTCTGCTTTCTAAGGAATAACTGCTAAATATCGGCAGGGTCTTATCAGCTCCGAGCAGTATCTTGCTTGTGTTCATCAGTTCGGTTTGTCGCATCATGTTCTAGAGCTGGCTAGGTTATGCCCCGATGTCGAGAAACAAAGAGAACTTGCGAAGATATACAATTGTAACGCAAGTAAAAGCTATTCTCACAATGATGTTGGTCGATGGGAAAACATAAAAAGGTCCAAAAAATGAAAGAAGTGTGAAGACCATGACATTACAGGTTTAGACCACCAGAAAGCTTGCCGGTTCGCGGTGTATGTCGATACGGTGGAGGGCAGAGACTTATGGCAAAGACCCAAAGAGTAGCTAGCAAATGATATTATAAATATGTATGATATATGTATAAATATATATTTAATTTAATATATATATATATATATATATATATATATATATATCAGGGCTGGTAGATGTGAATGACTGGTGATTGCTTCCCAGGAGTTGTTGTGAAGATGGATGTTGGTTGTGGTAGGTAAGCGTGCATGTAATGTGCTACTTTTGACCACAAAACATGTATTTTTCTAGACTTGCTTCTGCTAATGGCTTGGATCCCCTATGTATATGTACATGTACATGTATATGTGCTACTATTCATAATAAGCAAATTAATATACAAACAAGCCCTAAAACAACCCCCAGCCCAACACTAATCTTGTCTTACAGTCTTCACAACACCAATTTCATACACAACAAATCATCTCTTCCATCTACAAATTACACCATTGAAATTACAAAACAAATGATGGCAACATATTAATATAAACAAAAGCAAAAAGTCTTTTCCCCCTTCCCATCTCTTTATCACCATTCCCTACTTATCAACAATAGCTAATACAGAGTCAAACCCGACAACGACTTTTTTAACACCCTTCATTTTCTGGCCTTATATGCACTCGAGTTCAAGGTTGTGTCCGCTTACTCTCTGACCTTGAAGCTGCACAATCGCTCTTATCTGTATTGGAGTTCTCCCTTTGTGAATCTATTTCCATGCTGTTCCCATGAGTCCTAGGGTGCCTTCGGTCCTGAGTTCAGAAACTTACCGAGTTTGTCAAAATGGAACGGCAGATAAAACCACCATGCACTTCATGCATGTCGGACCAGCTATTATAAGTATGACCAAGGGAATCCGAGTGTTATATGCAATGCCACAAACAGTTAGAAGGGCTATGCAATCTAGCATCATGCTATGCAATGAATTCAACACTAACCTCTCTTGGTATAGGATACTCCTCGGACTCGAGCATTCGTGCAACTTGGCTCATCTTTGGTCTTTTTTCAGAATCTGGATCGACACATCTCAAAGCAGTTAGAAGGGCTCTCTTTAGAGCTCGTGTCGATGGTCTAACCTCAATATTTGGGTCTACCACTTCCTCTGACCTCCTGTTTCCAACCATCATTTTCAGCCAATCTACCAGATTAACCTGTGAACATTAAGATTTCATGTTTAATTAACCTTAACAATCTCTTAAAAAGACTACAAAATATATAAACATTAAGATTCCATGTTTGGTAAAGATCGTTCATCGTATCTATGATCAGCGTACCTCAGGGGCAGGACGACCATAATCCACGGGATCTCTACCAGTGATTGCTTCCAACAGTACAACCCCGAAGCTATAGACATCACTCTTTTCATTCAAAAGACCAGTATTTGCATATTCAGGAGCCACATATCTGTGTAATTTCATAAGAGAAAAGTTGTCAAGATATGACTAAAGGTCCAAAATATATAAACATCAAGGCACAATAGAGATAATAAATACCCAAATGTTCCCATAACTCGGGTTGTAACATGACTTTTCCCAGCACCTAACAACTTTGCTAGACCAAAATCGGAAACCTTGGCATTGAAGTCATCATCGATCAGAATATTGCTGGACTTTATGTCTCGGTGCACCACCTTTGGTTCAATGGCCTCATGCAAGTAGGCAAGACTGCACGAAAAAACAAGTCAAATGAGAACTGGACTGAGGACAATCTGAGTAGATATAGATATAGTGACTTACGCCTTAGCTGTGCCGAGGAGAATCTTTATGCGAGCCTCCCAAGTAAGATATCCGTGCTGACGCATAGCTCCATGAAGCCACTGTTCCAAGTTTCCGTTGTTGACATACTCATAGACCAACATCCTGCATTTTTAAACAATGTCTTTTGTTAACAGCGATAAGCCAGAAGTTAATGGTGATCCAATTTACGATTAGCTATTCAATACTTTTAGCCAGACAAAAACATAGTAAAAGAAGACTATACCTGTGTGTTCCTTCAATACAGTAACCTAAAAGGCGAACCAAATTCTTGTGGCGCACATGCCCGATGGCTTCAACTTCCACTCTAAATTCTTTCTCTGCCTGTCCCCTACAAAGAAGATGATAAGTAGTTTAGCTAAACAAGACTCCGGGACAAGAAAATAACACCATAGTTGAAGTCTGCACACACACACACACATAAATATACTCACAAGTTGTTGAGTATCTTCTTAACGGCCACAGGCGTCCCATTGATCAAATTGCCCCGATAAACAACGCCATATCCACCCTCTCCAAGAACATTTTCCTTTGAAAACCGGTTAGTGGCAAGCTCGAGATCCCGCAATGTGAACCAGTGACCCCAACCCAAGTGAGAGAACTCAGGCAGGCCAACTAGAGGAGAAGGAGCAGTGATGGGATACGAAGAAGACGGTCTATAAATCGTCATGGTGCCGGAACTCCCTTCTTCTCCTGATTGAGACCCTGCACCATCTTTTTCAAAATGGTGAAATGAACCTGACTGACTACTATTGTCACCATTCCTTGATTTCCCCATCCCAAGATGAACCATAACCTTATCTGAGTCTTTGTCACTGGATTTGTCATGAATGGTAAGAAGTATACCCTCATGAGGCACGAAATCGTTCGTCGATACTTGTTCGACTCTCACTTCCTTAATTTCCTTAGATACAGGTGGGATTTGGGAAAGGGGAAGCTTATTTCTAGCTCTTGATTTCTTCTTCCGGGAAGTTAAACAAAACGAGAGCAGTGAAAGGATGATTATGATAAATAAAGCAACAACAACACCAACAACCTCCCAGACCTTAAAACCAAAAATAGCAGTCTTTTTGGACAATTCTGCATTAAGATCAGTTGCCATGTCTGATTTTCCTAATTATTGTCTCAGATACCCACAACCTACATAATTGAAAAAAAAATCATTAAAATTCCCATTCCAAATCATATATTTTACTAAGCATACAGCATTTGCAAACAAGCAACCATGGGGCAGAAACATCAAGCTAAGCAAAAAAGACCTTATTTTTAGCAAATAAACAGATCAGACAATTAAGACCCAGGTACAAGGAAACAACTTTACATACATAAAACAGAAGAATTTTTTTTTAAAAAAATGTGGCAACTTTCACCTTCCAGCAGTAAAGCTCAGATCTTTGAACAGATAACCTCAGATCTCAGACTAAAAAGCCAAATAATGGAGCCCCAGAGTGGCCATTTCCCAGAAACAAGAGCAGGTGAGCCAATTGAAGAAACCCCAAATGCACTCCAAAAAATTAAAAGGAAGAAAAAAAGTGGGGAAAAGTGGAGATGAATCTAAGCTGGAATGGAGCTATCTGGTACCAGAAATGATGATCCTTGTAATGGCAAAGGCAGAAATGATAATGAAAGGCTTGAGAATGGATGAAGTAGATGGACATGGAAATGGGTTTTTTGAGAAGGTGAAATGGATGGTGAGAAGGGATGGAATTATCAGTGGTAGGTGATTAGTTTATATGCCTAGCACCAAAATTAACATGTTTCTTAATGCCTACTGTAAACAACAAGCAAAGATTTTGAAGCATGCATTTAGTAAACATAAAAGAAAACAGAGATTTATTGAAGTTTAAGGTTGTAATAAAATTAAAAACTGGGATTTTAACTCTCGAGTGTACTTTGTTTTTCTTCTTTTACCTGCCTGCATTCATGTTGAGCAGCACATGACATGAAACAGGTTCAGGCACCCATGTACGTACAGCAGAAGACCATAAATGATGACATTATGGATAAATGAAAGTACTACAGCTATGTCCACATATGATGGCTAATAATTTATCTATATATACATATAATATCTATGGGGGGCTAAGGTGTATTAACATTGACTTAGGTGAACTAATGTAATGGAAATAATTATTTGACTTTACATTGTTATTGAACTGTTTTGTTTTTATTTGAGAAAGAAAGAAAAAAGATGATGATAAGCAAAGCAAAGCAGTTGTGCTGACTGCTGATATCAGTAATGGATAAGCTAGCATATGGAGTTTGAAAGAGGGAATATGGCAATAAATTAAAGGGTTTGTAATGGCAGACATACTTAAACTATGGATCAAATTTTTAAAAAGAGAATATGACAATAAGTTAATGGGTATGCTCAGTTATGCTGATATCAGTAATGGATATGTTCAATTATGGAAGCGGAGCTATGGAGAGTGTACGAAGGTTTGTGTAGTGAAGATAATCAACTTGCAGACGATATGACAAAGATAATATCGAAAGACAATTAGATTGTTAGTTTTACCATAATCCACCGGATGCGATATTGGCCATCTTACAATTGTCCTAGTTATAATGTTGGTCTCTGGTAATGCTTGGACATTCTCTTTGTTTATAAAAAAAAGAGTTTGTATCTTAATCCGATTTCGAATAAGTTAAAGTATACATACAAACTAATGTTGTTTGAACCTAAATTATCTAAGAAGAACAACACTATTATTTACTACTAGGATCACTCAATGAATTCTTATCTCGTGTCCTTTTAAAGATGACTGACACATTGTATAATTTCATAGTTTTAAAACTAATATAAAAATATAAAGATTCATTAATTAACTAAGTGATAAAGATGCTCATATTATTATACTTGTATGGATTCGAACTCTGTCATTTACTTTGAAAATATAAATATATGTCTGTTAAATCAAACAAAATGATTTTTTTAATGAATCCAATGTTTTATCGCTAAAATTTAACTCATAATTACAATTGACATCACTCCCAAAATAAATAAATAAAAAGAGTCCATGTCCCAACCCAAATTTAGGGGAAACTAAGCCTAATTCCAAATGGCAAAAGCCGAAAAGCCAAACACTGTTGCATACATAGGAAGGTCCACAGCATGATGCCCGGAATGCACGGCATGTGGTGCCAGCAGCAGCAACCTTCAGTCAGTTACTCCACCTGCCAAAACAAATATACATATACATATACATATACATATACATACACATGTATATAAATATCTAAGTTCGGATCGAGTTGAAAAGTTCTTAGACATTCAAATCCAACAGAAGAATTATATATTTAAGTTCGGATCGAATTAGGATTATATCGGGTTGAGTTCTTGTAGTAGTGGAAAAGAACAGTGAAGAAAAGCTATGAATTAAGTTGCAGGCAGCAGCCTCCTTTCTTGTGACAACAGTTTCCAACTTTATATCTATAAAAATCCATTTGGGGGAGAGGGGACCATTGGCTAGCTTTCTGGTTTACCATCTTCATGGACACATCTTCTTTCAGTGGGGGGTTAAAAAGGTAATTGCAAAATGCTTATCTGGCAATTTCCTGTCAGCTGGTTGGCTTGTCTGCTGCCTACCTAATTGTGTGTTATTAGACAAAGAATACAATATGAAACAGTGTATAATATGAAGGGATAACTACATATTTGGTACCCCTCCTTTATCTATTTTTTATTTTGGCATTTTACCTATTTTTTTTGACAAAATGATGTCTAACGTTACGTTCTGTCTTTATTTTGATACCCCGCCGTTAAAAAAATTAACAACATGTTGATTAGAAGAGAGAAAATCATATGTGACATGCTGACAATGAGAGAAAAAATCACACGTAACAGGTTGTCATGTCATTTTCTCTCTCTTAGTCAACATGCTACGTGTGTTTTTTTATGATTTTAATCAATATGACATACTGACTAGAAGAGAGAAAATGACATGATAGCCTGTCACATGATTTTTTCTCTCCTAGTCAGTCTGTCGTTAATTTTTTTAACGGCGAAATACCAAAATAAAAATAAAATGTAACGTTAAGTATTATTTTGCTAAAAAAATAGGTAAAGTACTAAATAGAAAAATAAGTAAAAATGGGTATCAAATATGTAGTTATTCCTAATATTAATTATAGGTAATGGATTCCTGTTCATGTCTGCCTGCCTTCCCCTTGTATGTTGTTTACAAAGGGATCCTATGCCCTTATTCTTGAAGGGCAGGCGTGCTATTGGTACCCCACTTATATATAGCGTCTAAGGCTTCGTTCCACGATGATTTTTCAACACTCGTTTAGGAAGAAGCTGGAAACTTCAATTTTTCTGAAACACTTGTTTGGGACTAAATCACGAGAAAAAGCGTCTTTTTAAAGCGTTTTCCATGCTCGTTCGGTATTATTTTTCCGTTCGACAGTTAAAACTTGTTGAAAAAGTTTTACCGAACAGACTCTAAGATTTGTGTAATATAATCCGATGAGTTATGACTATAATCAAATTAGTTAGACCAAACCCTTAAATAAAAGTAAAACTTCCTTAATATTATTCCACATAATCAAACTCGAGAACTTATTCAATGATCATTGAACTCCTTACCACTTGATTTGATACGTGTTGGTATCATATGGACCTATAAAAAGGAATGGGTTATCAGATCTTAAACCTTAATCTTTGGTGTCGATATATGTAAAACAATTTTTATTTAGTCTCTTGCAAAAATTTTAAAAATTCTTATCAAACCTTAAAATTTTGAAAAGTCTAATTAAATCCCCCGAAAAGTTTTGAAATTTTAACTAAGGCTCCTATATATTTTTTTGCAAATATCTGTCACCCGAGATTATGTCGATAAAATTCTAAGCTTCGGGTCGGCGTATTGGTATATTTTTTTTTACATCTCTTCTGTCTGTCTAATGCTGGTGACTAAGCCAAATGATTTAATTTGATTAGCTGATTAGCTAGGTAGGGTTTCCAAAGAGGAATGGAGGAATGGGTGGTGGAATTTGGAAATTATGAAGTATTTTTGCCTGAATAGAACCCTAACATAAACCATAGGACCAATTTGGAATGATTGTGATATACATATACGTACATTTATATCTTAGATGATTGTTGTAGGGTTGTAATCATCACTTTAGAGTACAGTTCTGCCCTGCTTATGCTAGCCACTAGCAGGCTACATATTGAAGTTTGCTAAATCAATTTGTTAACAAAAAAGTTTATTAAGTCATCTGATATGATAAGTAGATTTTATTGAAAATGATTTTGGACAATGTAATTTAGTTATAGGTTTAATAGTGTAAAAGCTATTCGGTTGACACACTTTTTTATTTAGGTTGTGAGTTTAAGTATTGTTAAAAAAATATACATTTCATTTTTTTAAAATAACAATTTAATCGTTCATGTAAAATTGACACAATATAAAGACAAATATCTTAATATTTAATTAAATAATTATTTTGGTCTTTATTCTTTTTTAAGTTCTTTAACCCTCAAAATTTAGTTTTGAGCCAAAATGGTCTCTCTGTGAATGAAAATTGTTAAGTAAACTAATGGTAAATGGTTTGAAATGACGTGACAAACCTACATGGCGGCACATGCTAACATAGCAGTGTTATATAGACATAAGTGTTGTTTTGAAAGAATAACACATTAGTCAAAAAATAATTTTATAAAATTGATAAAATATAAAATTATTCTTTCTGCCAATGTTTTATTCTGTCAAGGTATTTCAAGTTGTTTATTGTTAGTTGTATCAAAATAAAATATTAAAGGTTAAAATACTTCGAAAAAAAGCGTAGGGATCAAAGTGATTATCCAATCAAACGTTATTGACATTTTTTTAACACTATGTCATTAAAATTTTGTGGCAAATGTCATTTTTTTATAAATAAACAAGATTTTAAGGTAAATGTCACTGTAATGTTTTGAACCCACACAAGATAAGATAATATGAGCATTTTTTATCATTCAATCAAATAATAGATCTCAATATCTGTAGCGATGTCCTTTTTACGCTAAAAAACGTGTTTTATCTATTGTTTTGTTTTAAAAAATGTCTTCCGTGGGATTTTGTAAAAACCGTATTTTATTTTAAAATGGAGTCGCCACCGGCCATTTAGGTAGGCTGGACACCATAAAACCAGAAATTTAAAAAAAATTGTTGGGTTTGAGAGTCGGTTACGGATGGGGAAGGATTAGCACCTCCACACCGCCCAAAATTGGTTTTAATAATTACCGCTTTATTAATATTAAAATTTTCGGATTAAAGTGATGATTAAATTAACATTTAGTTATATGTGCGAGTAAATTTTAAAAGGCCATGTTATCCGAGAGTAAACGCCCAACCACCATCACTACGCCTGATAGTGGCCCCGTTTACGCTCGAATAAAAGGGCACCGCATTGACAATTTATATTCCATTATGCAACCTTAAAACGCACAATATAAAACATACAATTTACATTGACATGATATTAAAACATAAAACATGAATATTACAAAATAAATAAATAAATTAATAAATTAAACACATGGACATAAAACTTAACATATCATAATAACAACAAAGTATGGGCATGAACTAAAATATACTTTCAAAACTAAATTAATTGACCCTAACATGCTTAAACATATAAGACCATAAATGCAACAAATGCATGACATACATGTAATATGATACTAAACCAACACATCAAAGAAAAAAAACAAGCATACACTTAATATCTTACACGTGACATAATTTACATATATACAAATAAAAAAACACGGTATTATGAGTGACCAAAAAGAACACCCTAACATGTAACCTAAGAACAAAACAAATATGGAAATTTATATTGACATACAAGGACATGCTATAAACAAAGAAACTATGACAACATCCAAAACATGCATACATACATACATACGGTAAACGAACGAACTAAAACACAAGAAGCATGATGACCGCAAATAAATGTGAAACAAACAAAAAGTTTGCTAACATATGGACATGGCGCTCATATTAAACTAAAACATTAAATGGACATATATTTGAACAAACTAAATTCAAACACGAAAGCGTTATGTCACAACCTAGATATGTATCACGAAATACAAACAACATAAAAACATGTAAACATATTAGAGTAGAATGACATAAGTAAAGTGATAAAGAAAATGGACTGAAATATAGGAAAACTGAAAACAAAAAGCTTAAATAAAATGAAAATAAAGACATTCGAGGACCAAATTTAAAAAAACCCGAAGTAAACCTGCGAGGACTAGAACTGTGATTAAACCAAAGGGCAGATGCAAGTTGAAAATACCCAAAACACGGGATGACTAAGGGCGCAATTTAACCATTCGTAAGCCGATTAGTTTTAATCTGGGGGTGAAATTAAAAGAAAGAAAAAACAATGAGGGACCAGACTCGCAAATAACCCAAGGGGTGAGCCAAAAACAAAAGAAATAGAAACGCGGAGGGATTTATTGTGTGATTTTACCAATTTTAAAAAAACAAAACACTTATAAAACGAACCTACTCGAACCATTTGCAGCCTTTACTAAAAAAAATTTAACCTAAGATATCAGCCCCATATTCTCTCTGCTTCCAAACCCTAACTCCATACCCATTTAAAACCCCCATGCACCGCCGCACTTAGCTTGCCTCAGGCGAGGTTCGGCCGTATGACCACCTCAAGCCGTCCCGGATAACGGCGGTTCAACGACAAAATCCTAAGGAACTAGTTCCTCTTCGTTTTCAAACACCAAAAAACCTTTCATTATTATTTCGAAACAAAAAACGTGGCTCACCTGTGGGTTCATCGCCGGCGAAACAAACAAACAACGAAGGTAAAACACCATTTTCCTTACTATGTTTCTTTACTTTTCATGCATGAAGAAAGAAAAAGGAGGGATGAACTACCGCTGATGAGAGTTTTTTTAGCAAAGTTCTTTTTTTTGTATTTTCCAAACTGGTAACTTCCACCTTACACATTTTGGTTCATTTACATATATCTTGCTCTGATCTGTATTTTTTGGTAGAAAATAAAATGTGAAAATACATTTGATTTGATTTTAGGGTATATCTAATCCATTTTCTCTGTCTTTGCACGTTCTGAACGGTGGTTGAGCTGGTAGTACGGCAGTATGGTGGAGGAGGCGTGGTGGCGACCCGTTCGGTCAGAGTGAATCTCGGCCGTTGGATCAGATATGATCCAACAACTGGGATGCTTTGCTGCATGGGCGGCTTAGATATACCCTTAGAAAGATAAGACGGCCCGAGATGATGCCACGTGGCCTGGAGAAGATGACCGGCCTTGCGCGTGTCTCACACGCGCGAGTGGAGAATCCAACAGCCCGCGCGTGGACTTCACGCTGCAGATGAGATGTCTTCAAGCTTCAACCGTGGCCGTTGGATCTGATCCAATGACCATTCTTTGGCTGCTGCAAAAGAAGACGATGTATATTAGGGTTTTTGATATATTTTGGGCTGGCCAGCTTGGGCCTGATGTAACAATTTTTGGGTTTTAGATATTTGTTTGTAACTTGGACTGGACATTCAATAATAACTTATGGGTTTTTATTATTATATCTAATCTGTTTTAACCTATTTAACATGTTGACAAAATAATAATAATAATAATAATACACGCGTACATACACATATAATATATGTACATACAAATTAATAAATACACATGCAAACACCTACACGTATGCATACATATACATACATACACATAATATTTAAATAACATACCATACACACGTATATGCTACATTATCATATATATTATATACGATTAAACACATAACACACAAGCATATATTTGTTCACACACATAATGTGCACATACAAACAATGTATACATAAAATATAAACAAACATATGACACACATATACCATAATAAATATTAACACGTACACGTATCACACACATATTTTACGCATATGTTAATCACACGTACATAATTAACACACATACTAATATAATATATGCATACATGCAATAATAACATCTATTAATTATTATACTAATATATTAACACTATTTACAAACCGGATAAAATGAGTGATTACAGTTGCCCCTCTTTGCTTGTTCCCGTGCAACGGGAACAATGCAAAGACCGAAAGCCATCATTTTTATCTGGCTTCCCTGTTTGTGGCTTTGGAATCACATGTTCTTCTAGAACTCTTCGCTTTTTCTTGGCTAAATTTTCAGGCTCGTAAGTTCTTCTTATATAGAACTTCTTCACCTTCTAATCTTGGAACTATAGGCCCTCCCTATATAGAACCTTTCGTTTTGGAGCCTTGAGTTACGAGTCTTTCCTATATAAAACTTTTCACTCTGAGACGGTAAATCTCGGAGTCCTTCCTATATAGAACTCTTCGTCTTCAACGTTGGTTTTTCCTATATAAAACCTTCTACATCACGGATGGATTCTTTTGACTTGGAGTTCTTCCTATATAGAAATGCTAGTCTTCAAACCCTGGAGCCGCAAGTCCTTCCTATATAGAACTTTTAGCTTTTGAAATCTCGGAGCTACAGATTCTTCCTATATAGAACCTTTTGCTGCGAGTGCTTGAAAATATAGGCCCTTCCTATATAGAACCTTTATCTTTGCATTTGGGATTCATGCCAAAATGGCTAACAATCTGGCCTTATGTTATCTAGGCTGCCAATATCTCTGGACTCACGCTACTAAGGTTACCCATGATTCTTTAAATCTACATATACCTGTCTAGAATAGACAAAATGCTATGAAAAATGAGTTAGCATGCTCCTAATCCTAGGGATGTCTAACTATACATGATGCATGAGTGTCAATATCTCGATGCGCCTGCTTCTGTGATCAGTCAATCTTGACTCTCCGCTTTACTTTCTCTTCCTTTTCTTCTTCTGGTGACGGTACCCTCATCTCACTATCGGGTTCAACCTTTTCAGCCTTTCTTTTCTGAGTTTTAGGTTTGAAGTTCTAAAGTGCCCTTTTGGGTTTTCACTTTAGAGGTTGTTGTTGTTGTTGTTGTTGTTGTTGTTTTTCCCTTTTTCGAGGTGTCCTTATGGGTTTTCACCTGGGAAATCTCTCTTGTTGTCTCGAATGCTTTCTTTAAACAAGCGGGGTATGTGACATTGGTCATCTTGCCCTAGTGCTCGAAGCCTTCTGCTCATCCCGCATCAACATACATCATGTAGGCAGCTGGAGGGCAAGGTAATATTGTTTTCTAATCACCTACATCTTCAGGGTTAGATCACAGTAATGCTCAGAAATCTCTTGTTTATCATAAGCCTATGTTAACTTATCTGCATGATGTTTATGGCAACTAACAAGAGGACAAGGAACGAGAGCTCAAAAATGTGATTTTATTACGATTAAGGATTTGGAACAATTTTGAGATGGTCATGGCAAACACGAGGAAAAGGAAAAGCAAAACATGAAATGAAAAACCTCCAAGTATCCACAGTACGAATGATGCGTGATCCCGTCAACCGGAGTAGAATCTTTGCCTGGAGCTTCTTCTTTTGGTACTCGTAGGGACAACTTTTCTCACCGGAAGTCCAACCTCAAAATTTATCTGAGTCGCCCTTTACGAGTTTTCGACTCGGATTCTTCTTTTGCTTTAAGACGTCATTTTTTGGGTTTTCGCCTTGAGCTCTCCATATTTTTTTGGCAGAACGCCCTCTCGGGTTTTCGCTCCATCTCTCTTTTTTTTTCTTTTTCTTTTCTTTCTTTTTTTCTCTTTTTTTTCAAACATAGTATTTCTTAACTACATCTGAATTCACATGATTCTTCAACTCGTCTCCATCCATTTCGGTTAAGATTAATGCTCCTCCTGAAAAGGCCTTCTTGACAACGTATGGCCCTTCCCAATTGGGCACCCACTTTCCCTGAGAATCTTTCTAAATTGAGAGGATCCTCTTAAGTACCAGTCTCCGTCTCTGAATTCTCTCGGGCACACCTTCTTGTCGTATGCCCGCATCATCCGTTCTTGGTACATTTGACCATGGTAGATGGCCTTTAGCCTCTTTTCTTCGATGAGATTCAATTGGTCGAATCTGGCTTGCATCCATTCGGACTCTTCCAACTTTACTTCATTTATGACCCAGAGCGACGGAATCTCAACCTCAATAGGGAGTACTTCTTCTGTGCCATACACTAAAGAATAGGGCGTTAACCCCGTCGATGTGCGAACAGATGTCCTATAGGCAAAAAGAGCGAATGACAACTTCTCATACCAATCCTTGTAGGTATTCGTCATCTTCGTGATGATCTTCTTTATGTTCTTGTTTGCTGCTTCCACTGCCCCATTCATCTTAGGGTGATAGGCTGTGGAGTTATGGTGCATTATCTTGAACTGGTTGCACACCTCCGTCATCAATTTGTTATTCAAATTGGAAGCGTTGTCGGTGATAATCCTTTCCGGCAAACCGTATCGACAAATGATCTCATTCTTTAGGAATTTGCATACTGTCGTCCTTGTGATGTTGGCATAAGATGCTGTCTCTACCCATTTAGTAAAGTAGTCTATGACGACCAAAATAAAGCGATGCTCATTGGAAGCCTTCGGGTGAATCTGCCCAATTACATCCACGCCTCATGCTGCAAAAGGCCACGAAGAATTTATGGTGTGTAAAGGTAAAAAAGGAGCGTGAATATTGTCAGCATAAATTTGGTATTTGTGGCATTTCCTGGCGTAATTGATGCAATCTCCCTCCATGGTCGACCAGAAATAGCCATATCTCATAATTTTTCGGGCTATAGACAACCCATTGGCGTGCGTCCCACATAGACCATCGTATACCTCTGCCAAAATCTCATTCGCCTCCCGAGCATCCAGACATCTCAATAATGTCTGATCATGGCTTCTTTTATATAGAATTTCCTCATCCAGAACATATCTCGCTGCCATTTTTCTGAGTGTTTTTCTGTCATTGTCATTTGCCCCTTCGAGATACTTTTGAAACTTGACATATTGCAAGATGTCATAATACCAAGGGTTGCCATCTATCTCTTCTTTCACATTAAACAATAAGCCAACCCTTCAAAAGTCTGCATCTCAATGGGCTTCATTTCTGCCCTTGTGTTCGCTTTGAACATAGAAGCCAGGTTGCCAAGGCGTCTGCCATCTGATTTTCTTCTCTGGGAAGGTAAGTGAAACTGATCTTTTCAAACTCCTTGGTGAACTCTTGGATCAATTCATAATATTTGACCAGCTTCGAATCCCTGGTTTCCCATTCTCTGCGCAACTGGTAAATCACTAAGGATGAATCTCTGAATACTCGAAGTTCCTTAATCTTTCTTTCAATAGCTGTGTTTAGTCCCATAACACAGGCTTCGTATTCAGCTATATTGTTGGTGCAGATGAATTCTAGTCTGCTGGTGAAGGGATAGTAGACATTCTCTGGAGAAATTAACACAGCCCCTATCCCGTGTCCGAGGGCGTTGGAGGCTCCATCAAAGTAAAGCTTCCATGAATTGTCGTCTGAAACATTTCCTCAGTTGTAATACACATCAAGTCCTCATCTAGGAAATTAAAGTTCAACGATTCATAATCATCCGAAGCACGACTAGCTAAGAAATCCGCTATGGCGCTTCCCTTCACGGCTTCCTGACTTACATACACAATGTCGAACTCAGATAAGAGCATCTGCCAACGAGCCATCCTCCATGTTAATGCCGACGCTTCCATTAGAAACTTCAAGGGGTCTAGCTTGGATATCAACCCTGTGGTATGGTATAGCATGTACTGCCTAAGCCTTTCGGTGGCCCAAACCAAAGCACAACAGAGCTTCTGAATTGGCGGGTACCGTGTTTCGTAATCATTGAACTTTTTACTTAGGTAGTAGATGGCTCTTTCCTTTTTCCCAGACTCATCATGTTGCCCCAATACGCAACCCATTGAATTCTCAAAGACTGTTAGGTAGAGGATTAAAGGCATGCCTAGTACCGGTGTGACTAAAATTGGAGCATTCGTCAAGTATCTTTTGATCTTCTCCAGGGCTTCTTGACATTCCTCATCCCAGACACCGGGATTATTCTTTCTAAGTAGTCTGAAGACTGGGTCACACCTATCTGTTAACTGGGAGATGAAACGGGAGATGTAATTTAGCCTCCCCAGGAAACCTCGAACTTTCTTCTAAGTATGGGGCGGTGGGAGATCTTGGATGGCTTTCACCTTATCTGGATCGATCTCAATCCATCTTCTGCTCACTATGAACCCCAAGAGTTTTCCAGATGTAACGGCAAAGGCGCATTTGGCCGGGTTAAGTTTCAGCTGGTATTTTCGTAGTCTTTGGAATAGTTTTCTCAAGTTCTGCAGGTGCTCTTCTTCTGTTCAGGACTTAGCATCATATAATCCACGTATACCTCTATTTCTTTGTACATCATATCATGGAAAAGAGTCACGTCGCTCTTTAATAAGTTGCTCCCGCGTTCTTGAGTCCGAAAGGCATCACCTTGTAACAAAAAGTGCCCCACATGGTCACGAATATGGTTTTCTCCATGTCGTCCGAGTCCATCTTTATCTGGTTGTACCCCGAAAAGCCGTCCATGAATGAGAACCATGAGTGTCTCACGATGTTGTCAACCAGCGTGTCAATATGTGGCATAGGGAAGTTGTCTTTAGGGCTAGCTCGGTTGAGATCCCTATAATCTACACACATACGAACCTTCTCATCCTTCTTCGGGACTGGTACAATGTTTGCAACCCATTCAGTGTACTTGGCCACTTCCAAGAAGCCAGCATCAAACTACTTTTTCACCTCTTCTCTGATCTTTAACAACATGTCCGGTCTCATTCTCCTAGTTTTTGCTGTATTGGTTTGCATTCTGGCTTCGTTGACAATTTGTGTACCACTATGTCAGTATTCAAACCCAGTATATCTTGATAAGTCCATGCGAAAATATCCTTGAATTCCTGGAGTAGGGCTATCAGTTCGCACCTGGTTTTCGAGGAAAATGTGCTCCTGATCTTTACTTCTTTTCTCTCTTCTTCAGTCCCCAAGTTTACAGCTTCTGTTTCTTCTTGGTGGGGCATGATTTGTCTCTCTTCGTTGGCCATCATCCTCATCAGCTCTGCAGGGACCTCGCATTCTATCTCATCATCATCATCTTCAATTCCTGCTGAGATCTCGGGGCATTCAAAATCTACCTCGGGATTGGACTCAGCATTATTCATACAGTTAATTATGGGAACCCTGCATTAAATGAGAACAAATGTACTGGGAAGAGAATGATTTTATATGAAGTGAATGAATATGAATAAAGAATGAATGAATGAGATGTTTGACATTTGAGAAAACGGGGAAGTTATATTTTTATTTCAAACAAAAAGTTAACATATGTGCCCTATACAAAAGATCCCCATTGTTTATGGGCAAAAACAAAAAGGTTGATTCGAAGCATTACTCTGATCTAGCCCTAAAAACCACAGGTAAATCAACGTAGCTCCAATTATCAAGAGTCTCCCCGGGGTGGATGCTGGTCAACACCCTGCTGTCATGGTCATTTCCAGTTATCATGTTAATGGGCATCTCCTCGAGTGATTCACTAAACATTTCTTTCTCATTGAGTATGTCATTTTCCTTAATTGCTTCTTCGACCTCCTGTCCTGGTCGGTTGAATCCTCCGGAGACAAAAGTATTTCTCAAATGAGGGAAAGACATTGGTCTCCATGGAACGTCCTATCCCTTAAATCTGGCTCTTCTCTGTTCTTCTTTTCTCTTGTACCCTTCCTTTTTCTACTGGACACTTGGTTTGTAACCCAGCCCGAAACAATTCTTCTTGGTTATTACACTCCTAGCTCGTAGGCTCCCTTGCAACCTTCTCCATAGCCCTCTTTCTGCTTTGGCTCCCCGGCCCAAAGTTTCAGCAACAGTCATCTTGGTGCAATTAGATAATCTGGGGCAGGGGATCCGATTACCTTCCGCGACGAATGTGGCATTCACCAGCTCTAATGCTCGAAAAGAGCATTCTGCAGCATCATCATCATTTTGAATGTAGGGGCATCTGATGTCACCGAAGCAAT
Source organism: Hibiscus mutabilis (assembly GCA_019671005.1). Lineage (NCBI taxonomy): Eukaryota > Viridiplantae > Streptophyta > Magnoliopsida > Malvales > Malvaceae > Hibiscus > Hibiscus mutabilis. The sequence continues at coordinate 3,331,109 of CM033735.1, read as the reverse complement.
GATCTCTTGCTCAGCCTCCACTGTGACCAACTTGCCTTCGATCACAAATTTTAATTTCTGATGCAGTGATGAGGGGACGGCTCCTGCAGAGTGGATCCATGGCCTTCCCAATAAGCAGCTGTAGGATGGTTTTATGTCTATCACCAGGAAGTCGATCACGTACTCAGTCGGCCCAATCAATAGAGGCACCTCAATCTTTCCAAGTGTTCCTCTTTGTGTGTCGTCGAAGGCTCTCACAGAGTTATGACAGGGCTTTAGGTGAGAATCATCGATTGGTAGCTTTTGTAGAGTCACCATAGGTAGTACGTTCAGTGCTGACCCGTTGTCAATCAATACCCCCGGTAACACATACCCCTTGCAGTGGGTTGTGATGTTAAGAGCCTTGGTGGACCCTATTCCTCCTTCAGGGATCTAGTCATCACTGAATGTTATATGGTTATAGGCAGTGATATGCCCCACTATCCTGTCCAACTTCGATACAGAAATGTCCTAGGGTACAAAAGTCTGGTTTAGCACTTTTAAGAGTGCCTCACGATGCTTTTCTAAACTCAGGAGCAACTCTAGCACTGTAATCCTTACCGGTTGCTTTCGTAGTTGTTCCACTACGCTGTATTCACTATGTCTCAGGAATTTTAGAAATTCTTTAGCCTGAGCCTCAGTTACTGGTTCATTTATCTTTGGAGGTGGTTCCTCACCGAATATCTGCGCGGGGGTAACCGATGTATCATTTCCTTTATCCTTGGCAACTTCAGTAGCCTTCAAGGTTGCTAAGGAGTAACATCTGCCGCTCCTCGTGAAGTAGCCCACCTCACCGACATTCTCATCACTCTTGGCTTACTCGTCTTTCGGTGTAGGCTCTTCTTTAACTTTCTGTTCTTTTACTTCACCAGATTCTGGCTTTTTTGGTATGGTCACATTCACAACATAGTTCCAGGGAGTTTGCCGCATATCCTTGAATGGGAACGGGGATAGTGCTGAGATGATGATCTTGGGATCACCTTAGTAGCTTCTTCTTGGGAGGAACTTGCACCCTCTGGCCTAGAGGAGATGGCAAAAGGTCTATCTCTCTCGTATTTAATGTTGGGGTTGTCCGTCATATGTACGTCTGACCCATTCCTTCATGTAGGCTCTTCAAAGAACTCTATTTGCTTGTCGTTCATTAATTGTTGCACCAATCTCTTAAACTCGTCACATTGTTGGATGTCGTGTCCTCCGTCCTGATGGAATTCACAGTACACTCCATATCCCTTTTGTACTACTACCATGCTCATGTCGATCAAGTGGGCCATGCACAAATGTTGAAATATCCACCGCAAAGGAGACTTGATTTCTGACACGTTCTCCTTAACCTTCCTTGTAGAGTACTCCTCAATAGCATTCACTCCCCTGTTCTCGTGATTAGGCAATGGGTTAGCAGCTACACTTGGTTCTTCAAACTTCAGTATCCCATAATTGATTAGACTCTGCACAAGCTTCTTGAAAGCAAGGCAGATCTCTGTAGGATGACTAGGGGCACCACCGTGATAATTGCAATGCGCGTTCGGGTCATACCAGGACAGAAATGGCGGTTTGAACGGAGTAACGTAGTATGGACGAACCAAATCCGCTTTGTGCAACTAAGAGTAAAGCTCAGAGTACGAAACGGGTAATAGAGTAAAAGTTTGCCTCTCTTTCTCCTTTCTCGGGGTTCTCTCCTCTCTTTGGTTCAAGTTTTGTGCTTTTCCAGTAGATGCCTATGGCTGTGAGACTGTGAAATTATTTGGGGCGGTGTAAGTATTGGCAGTGTTCACCTCATTCTTCCTGTTGTACTTCCGAGAACTTTCCCCGCTATCAATCCTACCGCTCTTGATTGCCAATTCAAGGGACTCCCTGGTCCTAATTAAATCAGCAAAACTCTGAGTTGTGTTATTAATGAGGCGATCAAACAGTGTCCCCTTTAGAGTATTAACAAATAAATGTGTAATTTCATGTTCGGGATGGGTGGCTGAATCTGGGCGGCCATTTCTCGCCACCTCTGGGCATACTATCGCATACTTTCGTTGGATTTCTGCCCCATATTTTCTAGCATAATTCTGCTGGGCGTCATGTCCGTCATGTGCTTGTATTGCTCGATGAATGCTCTTGAACAATCTTTCCAGGTTTTAATGTTTAATCGGCTCAACTGGGTATACCACCGCAACGCCGCCCCAGTCAGGTTGTCCTGGAAACAATGAATTAAAAGTTTCTCATCCTTGAGGTAGGCCGCCATCTTCCGGCAATACATTGTCACGTGTACGGAAGGACACGTGGTTCCACCGTATTTGTCGAACTCTGGTGTTTTAGATTTTGGTGGTAGGACAAGGTCGGATACCAGACTTAAGTCACTGCACCGCTTCCCGATTCTTTTGTAGTTTGCAGAGCTTTAAATCTTTCTTCCATGAGGCGAAACCTCTCCTCCCATTTCTTTTCTACCTCTGTCCTGATCTTTTCGACCAAGTTCAGGTCTAGCACCTCCTCATCGTAGAGTTCTTCTGTGTCAATGGGTTGATTCTCAGATGCCCCTACCTGAAGATTAGTAGACATCCCAGCAGGGTCAATATATACCCTTCTGGCTAGATTTGGCCTAGTCGGTTGAACCTTATTGTGAGCTGGGGTACCTTCCGGCTCTTGAGTGACTTCACCCTTGACTTTTTTTCCGAGGCTCTTAGCCAACAACGCAGTTATGTCGGACACTATCGACGCTTGTGACTGAGCAATCTGGTCACTGAGGCTTCTCTAGGCCTCATCAAATCTTGCTTTCAGATCTCTCTGTCCTTTCTCTAGACTGATTATCCTATATTCCATGAGTTTTCTTTGTAGTCGGGTAAGGTATGGATGATGAATGATTGCATCTTAACTTCTAATTTCACACTGCCACAATATTTACAATATTAATATGATTGCAAAGAAAATAAATGCATGTATAATGATGCAAATGTCATGATGCAATACATGAATGTATGCAAATAAAGGTATTGATTCCGCTGGTAATCACCCTTTTGAACTACTTTTACGGGAATTAAAGGATCTAGATTACAATAGAGTTCGCATTGCAAAAGGAGGGTTCCTAATACAAAAGAGTCCTAATTACAACACGGAGTCCTACAGATAAGCCCTAGCTCTATCCCCTAACTTTCCAATAGCCCTGAGCAGCTTGATGAACCTGGGTGCTTTTTTCATGCCTGCGGCTACGAAAGTTTATTTCCTAATACAAAAGAGCGTTCTTCTCGCTCAAATCCGCATTCAGTTTCTTCAATTGCCTAATGATCTCGTCCCGCTCGTCGACCTCTAAACTTCCTTTATAAAGCTCACCCGCATGCTGAGTCTGTTGGGTTTCCATCTTCCTCTTGATTTCTTCGAGTTTATTTCGTAAAATATCAACTTCAGACGGTACTACTCTCATAAGCTCCTCAAGTGACACAGGTGGTTCCTGATCAGGTTCTGGAATCTTATCATTAATCCTCAAATGTCTCCAAAGATCATAGTCCGGGATGATCATACGCTTGGTGTCTCCTTCCACTCTGATCCGGTAACAATGGTCCCAAGCCCTCATGATAGTCTGAACTTTTTCCTTTAACTCACCTTTTAAAGGAAATTCACTTTGGCTCAATCCGACGGTATTGGGAACAAACTGTCGTGATCCTAACTGTCGGGACACCAGAAGAGGAGCACAAGCAATCCCACCATGCAGCCCCAACATCATCAACCAGTCATAATCACCGCAACTGTATAAGAAGTCATTAACTCTACCGAGCCACAGAACTCTCCATACTATGTCTTTATCTTGAATGTTCCTGAAGAAACTGGACCATTTCTTCGTCTTCAAGTTTTCTCGCCATTCTTTTGCTAAGTACTCATGTAAAGGCGAAAAACCTTGAAAGGATATCCCCAGTAGGACCCTCGTCGGTGTCTTCCACATGTGGCTCTGAATCCATACCTGTAACAGCTGTGCATATCCTCGAAAACGTCCTCCTTCGTGCTTTCGACTGGCATTTAAAAAAATGAAGGTCTCGGTCAAGATTGCTGGTACTGGGTTCGCCCTCCGTTTCATACGCTCAAACAGATCTATAATGGCTACATCAATATTTCCAAGAGTTCTCGGAGAGATTACCAAACCATATATTCCCAAGGTAAATAGGTCTATCTTCTTCCCCTCATCTGGATGTGCGGGTATGATGTCTCAAATACTCTCCCATGCAAAGACTATACTGTCTCCTCGAAGTTGAATCAAGCCATTAACCCAATCGTCACTCATCTCGGCAAAGGTTTTGAGCTTTGAAGTGTAATTCTGATTCCTCGGCGGTTTTGCATAGATCTAATCTTCCTGGTCATTCTTTTGATTAAGTAAAGCAGTGTACTCTTCTACTGTAGGCATCATGTCCTGTCCATTGAAGGTGAAGCAGCAAAAAACATGATTCCAGAACTGAAAAATAGCTCGGAGTAAGGGCTGGTTGACTCGAATGTATAACAGCTGTGCAATGTCGCCATAACTATCACAGAACATGTCTTATAGTCTTCGGTCCCATCCTTCTCAAATGCTTTGAAGATCCCATAAGTCGTTCTATTGAAGACTCGCGTAGGTGTACCCTGCTACTATGCGCTCGCTCGGCAAACTGTCCCCTTGGGCCTTCTGATTAACCTCTGACCAATGTCTGACTGACAAGTTAAGCTCTTCTTTCCTAAGATACCTTTTTTTCCATGGTGAAAGACTTTCTGATCGGGTAAACCACTTGATCCAGTACCTTTATGTAATGGAAATGCAATAATGTATGCAAAAAAGAAAGAAAAAAGCAAAAACAAAAAAGAAAACGAGTCAGTGCCGGATAAAATCAATAAATGCAAAATAAAAGAATAAATTAAATAAAGTAAACAAACAAGACAACCCTATTTATCCCGACTAAAACACCTAAGGTTATCCGTATGGCTATAAAGGGGTGGGTTTCTATATGTTCTCTACATGCAGTTTTGGTTCTAGGAGGTACCCGAATTGTCCTCGTTGTCCCCTACTAAGGGTAGCAAGGCCCCCGATCATCACCCATTATAGGCTCCTTTCAACCGGGTTCAATTCAGGGGGAGCCATTCGCTTATGCCTGCACGAAGGAACGATATCCTTACGAAAGCATAAGGTACTCGAGCCCCAAAGGTACTTGCTAGGCCTACACGGGAGAACAATATCTCCATGAAAGCATTAGCGTTTTCCCCCCATTTAAAAAAACGGGTTTAAATGCCATATTTTAAGTGCGTTAAAATAAACGCGCAATTACAACCGAATATTAATTTAATAGTCACTTTAATCCAGAACTTCTAATATTATTAAAGCGGCAATTATTTAAAAAGCTCGACTCACTTTATTTTGTTTGAAAAACAAAAAAATGTACCCAGCGGAATTGTCATCTGTAGTGATGTCCTTTTTACGCTAAAAAAGTGTTTTATCTATTGTTTTGTTTTAAAAAAATATCTTTCGTGGGATTTTGTATAAACCGTATTTTATTTTGAAAATAGAGTCACCATCGGCCACTTAGGTAGGCTAGACACCATAAAACCAGAGATTTAAAAAAATTATTGGGTTCGGCAGTCGATTACGGATGGGGAAGGATTAGCACCCCCACACCGCCCAAAATTGGTACTTTAATAATTACGGCTTTATTAATGTTAAATTTTCCGGATTAAAGTGACGATTAAATTAACATTTAGTTATATGTGCGAGTAAATTTTAAAAGGCCTCGTTATCCAAGAGTAAACGCCCAACCACCATCACTACGCCTGATACTGGCCTCGTTTACGCTCGGATAAAAGAGCACCGCATTGACAATTTATATTCCATTATGCAACCTTAAAAAACATAATATAAAACATACAATTTACATTGACGTGATATTAAAACATAAAACATGAATATTACAAAATAAATAAATTAAACACATGGACATAAAACTTAACATATCATAATAACAACAAAGTATGGGCATGAACTAAAGCGTACTTTCAAAACTAAATTAATTGACCCTAACATGCTTAAACATATAAGACCATAAATGCAACAAATGCATGACATACATGTAATATGATACTAAACCAACACATCAAAGAAAAAAAATGAGCATACACTTAATATCTTACACATGACATAATTTACATATATACAAATAAAAAACACGGTATTATGAGTGACCAAAAAGAACACTCTAACATGTAACCTAAGAACAAAACAAATATGGAAATTTACATTGACATACAAGGACATGCTATAAACAAAGAAACTATGACAACATCCAAAACATCCATACATACATACGGTAAACGAACGAACTAAAACACAAGAAGCATGATGACAGCAAATAAATGTGAAACAAACAAAAAGTTTGCTAACATATGGACATGGCACTCATATTAAACTAAAACATTAAATGGACATATATTTGAACAAACTAAATTCAAACACGAAAGCGTTATGCCACAACCTAGATATGTATCACGAAATACGAACAACATAAAAACATATAAACATATTAGAGGCGAATGACATAAGTAAAGTAATAAAGAAAAGGGACTGAAATATAGGAAAACTGAAAATAGAAAGCTTAAATAAAATGAAAATAAAGACATTCGAGGACCAAATTTAAAAAAACCGAAGTAAACCTGCGAGGACTAGAACTGTGATTAAACCAAGGGGCAGATGCAAGTTGAAAATACCCAAAACACGAGATGGCTAAGGGCACAATTTAACCATTCGTAAGCTGATTAGTTTTAATCTGGGGTGAAATTAAAAGAAAGCAAAAACAAATAGGGACTAGACTCGCAAATAACCCAAGGGGCGAGCCAAAAAAAAGAAATGGAAACGCGGAGGGATTTATTGTGTGATTTTACCAATTTTAAAAAAACAAAACACTTATAAAACGAACTTATTCGAACCATTTTCAGCCTTTACTCAAAAAAATTTAACCTAAGATATCAGCCCCCTATTCTCTCTACTTCCAAACCCTAACTCCACACCCATTTGAAACCCCCCTGCACTACCGCACTCAGCTTGCCTCAGGCGAGGTTCAGCCTTACGACCACCTCAAGCCATCCCGGACAACGGCGGTTCAATGACAAAATCCTGAGGAACTAGTTCCTCTTCGTTTTCAAACACCAAAAAACCTTTCATTATTATTTCGAAACAAAAAACGTGGCTCACCCGTGGGTTCATCACCGGCGAAACAAACAAACAACGAAGGTAAAACACATTTTTCCTTACTATGTTTCTTTACTTTTCATGCATGAAGAAAGAAAGATGAGGGATGGATTACCGCTGATGAGAGTTTTTTTTAGCAAAGTTCTTTTTTTGTATTTTCCGAACTGGTAACTTCCACCTTACACATTTTGGTTCATTTACATATATCCTTCTCTGATATGTGTTTTTTGGTAAAAAATAAGATATGAAAATACATTTGATTTGATTTTAGGGTACATCTAATCCATTTTCTCTGTCTTTGCATGTTCTGAACAGTGGTTGAGCTGGTAGTACGGCGGCATGGTGGAGGAGGCGTGGTGGCGACCCGTTCGGTCAGAGTGAATCTCAGCCGTTGGATCAGATTTGACCCAACGGCTGGGATGCTTTGCTACATGGACGGCTTAGATGTACCCTTAGAAAGATAATGCGGCCCGAGATGATGCCACGTGGCCTGGAGAAGATGAGCGGCCTTGCGCGTGTCTCACACGCGCGAGTGAAGAATCCAACAGCCCGCGCGTGGACTTCACGTGACAGATGAGAGGTCTTCAAGCTTCAACCGTTGTCGTTGGATCTGGATCTGATCCAACGGCCCTCCTTTGGCTGCTGCAAAAGAAGATGATGTATATTAGGGTTTTTGATATATTTTGGGCTGGCCAGCTTGGACCTGATGTAACAATTTTTGGGTTTTAGATATTTATTTGTAACTTGGACTGGACATTCAATAATAACTTATGGGTTTTTATTATTATATCTAATCTGTTTTAACCTATTTAACATGTTGACAAAATAATAATAATAATAATAATACACGCGTACACACACATATAATATATGTGTATACAAATTAATATATACACATGCAAACACCTACACGTATGCATACATATACATACATACACATAATATTTAAATAACATAGCATACACACGTATATGCAACTTTATCATATATATTATATACGTTTAAACACATAACACACAAGCATATACTTGTTCACACACATAATGTTCACATACAAACAATGTATACATTAAATATAAACAAACATATGACACACATATACCATAATAAATATTAACACGTACACGTATCACACATATTTTACGCATATGTTAATCACACATACTAATATAATATATGCATACATGCAATAATAAAATCTATTAATTATTATACTAACATATTAATATTATTTACAAACCGAATAAAAATGAATGATCACAATATCTAAAAAGAGCGTACGTGTTTTGTTCTAGCTACACGTATTCATGCAGGTATAAAATTCGACAAATAATAATTAATGATAAAATATTGTATGCATGTATGGTATAATAAGTTGTTACTCATCAATACAATGCAGTTACTCAATTGAATTTCTGTTTACAAGTGAAGTCCTTGTTTGATTTGCCAAAAAAAAAAAGTCCTTGTTTTTTTATATCACTCAATATCAATCCAGCAAGGGATAGTTGACCCAAAGCCCAAACTCCATTGATTCACTCATCCTTTAGTTTTATTTCTGATAAACCCATAAATAGTACATATTAAAAAAAAAGGGTACTCTAAGAATATTTGTTATCATCGTAAGACGTCCTGTGGAATCCAAGACATATAACAAAATATTGTATCAATTTTTAACATAGAATTTGGTACAATTTCTATATTATACATACTGATATGAATCAAAAGATATTAGATATTTAAGTATATTTGATTTTATATTTTTTAGGGTAATTATAGAGACGGTAAACTAATTCGAGACCCGAGATTCGAACTGATTTTATCCGATTCGAGACCCAATATCGACCCGAATAGGATGATCTGAACTTGATTTGAAACCTGAAACAAACCGAATCGAATTGAAATCGACCCGATTTTTAGTTGAACCGATATGGACTCGAATCAATTTTTCAACCGAACTGAACGGACCCGAATAGATTTTCAACCGAATCGATTTTATCCAAACCGAAAGTAACCCAAATCGAAGGCAACTCGAAATAAAGAAAAGATATTAAAAGAAATAATGAAAGATTTGATATGAATCGTCACACAACTCACCAAAAAGTCAAATATATTGGCTTTATAATGCCATATATGGGTTTTAAAAACTGATCCGGCCTGAAAACTAGACTGAAACATATCGATCTCCTATTGAACCGATCTTGACCAGACCCGAAATCAACCTGATCTGAAATCAACCGAACCGATGTGACCCGATTGAGACTGATATCCGACCCGAATACTATAGACTCGAATTAAAACCGAACCAGACCAGATCCGACCCAAACTAAAACGAAACTGAATGTAGTCAAAACCGAACCTGGCCCGAACTAAAATGACCTGAACCGTACTCGATTCGAATGACCCGTTTGCCACCTCTAGGTAATTATACTATGCATTGGCGGTGAGAACAAAAATATTTCCACAAGTATCTCAATTTTAGGGTTTATGAATTCAGTTTAGGGTTAAAAGCTTAGGGATTTTGGTTTGGGAATTTAGAATTTAAGGATTGTGGTCAAAATTTAGGGTTTATAAGTTAAAATCTATATCTCTAATCATATTACCCTAAACTTAAACCATAATCTCTAAATCCTAAATTCTAACAATTAACCCTAAAATTTAAACCCATAAACCCTAAAACTAAAACACTTATAAAAACATTTTTTAATCACTAGTCTATACAATATTGTATAGAAGACAATACTCAATCAACATCATAACAAATTTATATATTATGAAATAACATAGCTTCTGCTATTTTATCCTTATCACATTCAGAAATAAAGAATCGTACTAATTTCTTTTTTAAAGATGTTCCACTATATTTTTTATAGTATTAAAAAATTATATAATAATAATTATATAAAAAATATCTTCCATGCTTTTCCTTTTCCGAGTCAGATAAAGGGAGAGAAGCAAAGGGAATAGATTATTCCACATGGGTTGTCTGCTATCCCACTCACATTAGAAAGGTCAAATTTTATTATTAGTCCCTATATTATGTTTAACTTATATATTTAGTTCTTATACTTTAAGTTGTCAACTTTATATCTTTTACTTTTTAATTTTTTAAATTTCAATCCTGATCAAATAGTTCAAGGATAACATCATGACTAAGTTACGGGACTGAAAATAGGGGCGAAGCCAAGAATGTTGATAAGGAGGGTTGGGATATTCATATAAAGTAGAGGTGTCTAAAGTAGGTTTGACACTTTGAACAATGTATGTACTTTATTTGCGGGAATATTGTCCAGATAATGTTGTGAAATTTTTTATTTCATAAAGTATTGTGGATACCCATTTCCATCCGGGCCTTAAAGCCCAGAATATAAACAACCAAACCCTAGCCCATTTCCTAAAATTAACCTAAACCTAAAAACCCTAATTAGCTACCCTAACTCAACCGCCGCCGCCGCCGCTTTAGACCACGTCGGCGCTGAGCCATAAGTCGCCGCCTCGAACCGCGCCGCTGTCGACAAGCCGATAACCTAGATAATTATCCTTTTTCACCGCCTTAATATCCCCTTTAAAACCTGCCACCATCGCCTCGTCACCCTCCACCACCTGAGCAGCAAACCACCGACCACCACGCGTCCTTGCTTTCCACATCACCCTGAATCAAATCCCCTATAAAAGGGAGGTTCGATCTGCATAGAAAAAAGAGAGAGAAGGGGATTTAGAAACCATTCGAACAGAAACAAAAAAAAAAAACAAGAAAAAAAGGGAGACATTCTAACAAAAAAAAACAAAAAACAAAGCAAGAAAAGAGAGACTGAAGATCAAAATCAAGAGCACAAAAAAAAACAACCAAAAATCGAAGCCAAACATATTCAAAAAAGTAAAGAAAAAATATAAAAACCCCTTCGGTTTTCTTAAGATCTATGGAAATAGAGGGGGATCTAGGAGAAATAAACCTCAAAACCATGTTTGGGACTCGAAACTGAAACTAAACTACCCTTTGCATGCACTTGTAAGACAATACAACCATGTTATTGACATAACACCTGACCGGGTGACGCTACAAAACATGGAAAAGAGACCTGATGAATGTTTCAGACAATATGCTCAGCGATGGAGGGACGTTGCAGCCCAAGTACAACCACCATTGTTGGAGAAAGAAACAGTGATGCTCTTCGTTGGAACGTTGAAGAAACCCTTCATCATTCGTATAATAGGGGGTGCCACAAAGGACTTTTCTAACATAATAATGAATAGAGAAATGATCGAGAACGCAATTCGAAGTGGAAAAATCGAGGATGAAGAAAACACAAAGAAGTCGAACTACAAAAGAAAAGAGGGTGAGGCCAGCAATACAGGTGTCTATAATGTTGGCTATACAAAGCACCTGACAGTCGGACAACCCAAAGCTGCAACCTCGAATACCCAAAATTCCTCGAAACAATGATCAAATCAAACAGTGAAAGTAGAAGATATGGAATTTACTCATATCCCGATATCTTATAGCGAATTATACAAGAATTTGTACAATGCACATATGGTATCTCCATTCTACACAAAGCCGATACAACCCCCTTACCCGAAATGGTATAACGCTAATGCTCAATGTGACTACCACGCTAGAGTTGCAGGTCATTCTATCGAGAATTGCATCGCTTTTAAAAAACTTGTTGAAAAGTTCATAAAGATGGGGGTCGTAAGGTTCGATGACTCTACAGGGTCGAGTACGGCTGCGAATCCATTGCCTAATCACGCTGAGTCAAGCGTAAATGCAATTTTCAGAAATGGAAATATAAGATTAAAAACTAGCATCGAAGAGGTGAAGTCTCTGTTAAGGTGGGTTTGGGAAAAGATGGTCGAAATAGGCTTGGTACAACCAATCTTGGGAAACCTGAAAGAAGCCTCCAATAACTACTGCCCATACCATGGTGAGAGGAATCATTATATCCAAGACTGTACAGAGTTCAAGGCCCTCGTTCAGAAACTGATTGACAACAAAGAGTTAGTGTTTTTTGAAGAAAGAATGATAGATGAGGTAGATGTTTGTGCCTTAGAACCAGGAGCCTCTAAGAATAATTATGAGGGCAATTTCCCGGTCATCGTTATTTCAAGACTGAAGAAATCCGAAGGAGGTGAGAGTTTAGGAGAAAGGGTCACAATTCAAAAACCGAGGCCTTTTCCTTACAATGATAATAAGAGAGTACCATGGAAATATGATTGCGAGGTAATGACTCAAGAAGATGAGGCCCCAAAGACCATTTCAAAAGAGGTGAATAACGTTGGTTTCTTTACTAGGAGCGGGAGGCGGTTTGTTCCAAAAGAAACAGAAGATCCAAAAGGAAAAACCTTGATAATCGAACCTGAGAATGCACAGTATGTTGAACCTGAACCACTAATCAACGAGCCGGTTAAAGAAGATGAGATGAAAGAATTCTTAAAATTTCTAAAACACAGTGAATACAATGTCCTTGAACATCTTCGTAAATTGCCTGCCCACATATCCATATTATCTCTGTTACTGAGTTTAGAAGCACACTGAAATGTGCTACTAAAGGTATTGAATGAGACTTTTGTTCCTAACGACATTTCGGTGAACAAATTAGATAGGTTGGCAAACAATATGCATGCTGATAACTTCATTTATTTCAATGATGATGAGATACATTCAGGAGGTATGGGATCCAATAAAGCTTTGCACATTACTACTCGCTGCAAAGGCTATACATTTCCGGGAGTCCTGATCGACAATGGGTCTACTTTGAATGTTCTACCGTTGGCCACTTTAAATAGGCACCCAATAGACATTTCTCATATGAAGGCTTGTAGTACTCTAGTTCGAGCTTTCGACGGTACTGAGAGAAAAGTGATGGGAAGATCGAGGTGTCGTTGCTTGTGGGACCAAATACATACGATGTAGACTTCCTGGTAATGGATATTAAATCCACATATAATTGTTTATTGGGAAAACCCTGGATCCATTCAGCTGGGGCAGTTCCCTCCTCACTCCACCAGAAACTAAAGTTCATTTTTGACGGACGGCTGGGCACCGTGAATGTCGAAAAAGACATCATAGCTTCCATCACTAGTGACGCTCCTTATATAGAGACTGATGAGCAGGCCATAGAGTGTTCATTCTGATCATTTGAGTTTGTCAATGCCACATTCATAGCCGAAGGGAGTCGGATTCCCACTCCAAGACTGTCTGGGGCTACAAAGACGGGAATCAAACTAACGATGGGAAGAGGAGCCCGGGTTGGCCGAGGATTGGGGAAATATCTACAAGGTAGGGTCAGTACACCGGTCATAATCAATAAGCATGACTGTTTCGACCTCGGATATAAGCCGAATACCAAGCAGAGAATGAGTGAGGTTGCAAAGAAGCAAGAGATGAGGAAAGCCCGTCTGAAAGGAGAAAAGGTCAACTAGGAACCTATGACTTTTCCTCGTCTTTCTGGAACTTTTGTGTCAGGGGGATTCATCTACGCCAAACAAGTTAAGAAAGATGAAGAAGCTGAGCTGGGAAAAATGTTAGAAGCTTTGGATATTAATGTAGTGACTGAAGGGGAGAATGAATGGATATACTTAAGGGAAATTCGACCTTATACCCTGAAATTGTTCTGCACAATTGGACTACTAAAGAACTCTCTGTAGTGTTTAGGAGTATTTCAGAGTAATGTCCAGAACACACTTGTTGCTTCGGCCCAAGAGCAACAAGGGTCTTTTTGTAAAGGGCATATGTTTATTGTCCTTATGTCAATAAAATAATACCTTTTGTGTGTATTATTTAGCCAATATCTTTATTTATTTTTCTCTCCTTCATTCATACGCTTATATTATTGTCCACATTTTTTATAAATTTAGTTCATTTGTTCAAATGCACACCATTACTTCGTGTCAGGTCCCTTGACATCAACACATTGAGCGATGTCGAAATTGATCCTGAACTTATCTTTGAGCAAGACGTGTGTCTAGATGGACCTCAGGACTTTGAAGGAGATCAAGATTATGATCTATCCCATGATTTATTGAGAATGGTTGAACATGAAGAAAAACAAATTTTGCCTCGCAAGGAGTCAGTAGAGACGGTGAACCTGAGAAATAAAAGTGAGAACAAAGAAGTGAAAATTAGGACATGCATTACCGCGGAAACACGACATGATCTTATCGAGCTGCTCCTAGAATTTAAAGATATCTTTGCATGGTCATACCAAGACATGCCTGGGTTAAACACAGACGTGGTCGTACACAAACTCCCTATAAAAGAAGGTTACAAATCGGTCCAGCAAAAACTTCGGAGAATGAGGACTGATACACTTCTAAAAATAAAAGAAAAAGTAAATAAACAGTACGATGCCAGGTTTCTACGGGAAGTCAAATATTCGGAGTGGGTTGCTAACATAGTTCCCGTTCTGAAGAAAGACGACAAGGTCCGCATGTGTGTCAATTATCAGGATCTTAACAAAGCCAGCCCGAAAGATAATTTCCCACTTCCTCATATCGACACCTTGGTCGATAATACAGCAAAACACTCATTGTTCTCCTTTATGGACGGTTTTTTAGGCTATAACCAGATAAGGATGTATCCTGATGATATGCACAAGACTACGTTTGTAACACAATGGGGACCCTTCTATTACAAGGTAATGCCTTTTGGACTTAAAAATGCAAGGGCAACGTACCAAAGAGCTATGGTCATTTTGTTCCATGATATGATGCACAAAGAGATTGAAGTGTATGTCGACGATATGATTGCCAAATCCCAAACAGAAGAGGAGCATGTGATAGTCTTGAGAAAACTATTCTTGAGACTGAGAAAATACCAATTAAAGCTGAATCCAACCAAATATACCTTTGGGGTTGCATCAGGAAAATTGTTGGGTTTCATAGTCAGTGAAAGGGGCATTGAAGTTGATCCAGACAAGGTCAAAGCCATTCAAGATCTTCCACCTCCATGCACCCAGAAAGAAGTGAGAGGTTTCTTGGTTAGATTGAATTACATTGCTCGGTTCATTTCACAGCTAACCGAAAAATGTGATCCCATATTTTGTCTCCTCAAAAAGTATAACCCGGGAGAATGGAATAATGAATGTCAAGAAGCTTTTGACAAGATTAAGCACTACTTATCAAACCCTTTCGTTTTAATGACGCCTATCCTAAGCAAACCGTTGATTCTATACTTAGATGTCTCTGAAAATTCTATGGGATGTGTACTCGGACAACATGATGAGTCAGGAAAGAAAGAAAGGGCAATTTATTATCTCAGCAAGAAGTTTACAGAATGTGAAGCGAGATATTCTCCAATCGAGAAATTGTGTTGTGTCTTAGTTTGGACTACCAAGAGACTAAGACAATACATGTTGTATCATACAACCTGGTTGATCTCAAGGCTCGAACCTCTTAAATATCTGATGGAGTCGACTGCACTAACAGGAAGAATGGCCAGATGGCAGATTTTGCTATCTGAATTCGATTTGGTTTATGTAAACCAAAAAGCCATAAAAGGAAGTGCAATAGCCAACTTCTTAGCTAGCCGAGCTCCAGAGGATTACGAACCTCTAAACTTTGGTTTCCCAAATAAAGACCTGATATGCATTACGACCGTAGAGGAAAGCACCCCAAAAGCCAAATATTGGAGACTCAAATTTGAGGCGCCTCAAATGTCGTAGGCAAAGGAACTGGGGCTGTGTTAGTTTCGCCGGAGGGTGATCATTATCCTTTTGCCAGCAAGCTTGATTTTGACTGCACAAACAACATAGCAGAATATGAAGCATGTGTCATGGGAATTCGAGCCGCTATTGAGCGTAAAATTAAATCATTAAAGGTATATGGGGATTCCATGCTCGTGATCTATCAACTCCGAGAAGAATGGGGCACAAGAGATTCCAAACTAATGGATTATCATAATCTTGTTTTGGATTTGATCAAGGAGTTCTATGAGATTACTTTTCATTATCTTCCGCTAGAGGACAACCAAATGGCGGATACCTTGGCTACTTTATCTTCATTAATTAAAGTCAACAAGCAGTCTGATCTGAGGCCTATACAAATGAGTATATACAAGACTTCGGCCTATTGTTATAATATCGAGAAAGGTGAGAAAGATGAATATCCTTGGTATCATGACCTTTTGCGGTACATAAAAGGCCGTGAATATCCAGAACAAGCTACTAAGAATGAAAAGAGGACACTACGAAGACTGGAAAGTGAGTATGTCCTGGATGGGGAAATCTTGTACAAAAGAAGGAAAGATCAAGTGCTATTGCGGTGTGTGGATGCTGTCGAAGCCAAAAAGATCCTTGAAGAGGTCCATGAGGGTGTATGTGGAATGCACGCTAACGGATTCACAATAGCAAGGCAAATTATGAGATTTGGCTATTATTGGTCAACTATGGAAGAAGACTGCATTAACTACACCAAAAAATACCACAAGTGTCAAATTTATGCCGACAAAATTCATGTTCCCCACATCACCACTACATGTTATGAACTCCCCATGGCCATTTTCCATGTGGGGCATGGATGTCATCGGTCCCATATCACCGAATGCTTCAAATGGGCATCGGTTTATCTTTTTGGTCATTGATTACATCACCAAGTGGGTAGAAGCAGCCACTTATGCCAATGTTACCAAATCAACGATATGCTGATTCTTGAAAAAATAAATCATATGTTGATATGGGATGCCATAAAGTATCATATCTGACAATGCATTGAATTTTAATAACAAGGCCATTAAAGATGATGTAAACAATTCAAGATATGACACCACAATTCCTCGTCGTATCGTCCTTAGATGAACGGGGCAGTGGAAGCAACTAACAAGAATATCAAGATGATTGTTGGAAAAATGGTTAAAACTTATAAAGACTGGCATGAGAAGCTACCATTCGCTCTATATGCTAATCGTACATCGGTTAGAACCTCCACTAGGGTAACATTTTTCCCTAGTCTATGGGATGAAGGCGATACTACCCATCGAGGTCAAAATTCATTCCCTCCAAATCTTGTCAGAATTAAAATTAGACGAAGCAGAATGGATCCAAGCTAGGCATGACCAACTTGCTTTGATTGAAGAAAAAAGACTGAAAGCCATCCGACATTGTCAAATGTACCAGAAAAGAATGATACGAGCCTATAATAAGAAGGTTCGCCCGATAGAATTCCAGGAATGAGACCTAGTATTGAAGAAGATCTTACAGACTCAGAGAGATTCTCGAGGTAAATGGATGTCGAATTGGGAGGGCCCGTACGTCGTAAAAAAGCCTTTTTCGGAGGAGCTTTGATTTTGGCTGAAATGGATGGTAAAGATTTGCCTAACCCCGTGAATTCAGACTCAGTCAAGAAATACTTCACTTCAAAAAAACAAGATCAAATGAGGTTTTTTGAAAGCTCAAAAAGGACAGTACCAATGTTGACGGTAGGAAATGAATTTTGCAAAAAATAAGATATCTACAAAGCGCCCCAGGTCTCCTAGACACCTGAAGGCTCCCAACATGCAAACTTGGAGAAGCTCGTTCATTCGATATCTGGGACATCTAGTTTTGTCCTTTTTGCTTTATTCTTTTTCAATCGTTTCCTACCTAAATGTCATGAACTTTATTTTCAATAAATTCTTCCTTCCATCTTATGTCCTTGTTTGCACAAATATTATACATTGACATAATGATCAATAAGCTAATAAATACAAGAAGATCTATGCATTGCTTTTGAAAGATTCCTAAAAAAGTACAGGGACCAAAGGCAGCCCTGACTGAGAAATGGGCATTCCTATGAATAAACAGCTTAAGAGAAAAAGAGAGGCTACCCGGACAGAATAAGGGGCAAATAGTTTTCTTGCAATTTGATCAAACCCAATAAAAGATAAGGCTCAGTGGCTCAAACAGAGTTCGAGCAGTCAAGGATGCCGATTGAAGAATGGATATATAATGATCAAACCGATCTCAAAACTAAAATCATCCATGAATGGCATTTTGTATTCATGCTAGAATTATTCATATATTCATTAGACATACTTAAATTAGGATCATTTGACTCATACTAACCATAGCATCATGAATATGTTTATAAAGCAAAAAAAGATTATGTCTCTCCAACAAGTGGTGGAACAGATCAGTGGAAGGAGCACGAAAACAATATCGTCTTCTAGAATTTGTAACATAATGGGCATGAACTCAAGTTCATCTACATAAGAATGCAACAGAAGAAACGCAGTGGCAAATTTGTTTCCCTAAATTTGTAGCGGAACAGATAAAACACGACCGTAGGTTCATCGCCTTGAGGTTGTGACATAACAACAGATCATGCTCCTTAAAGATACAACAAAACAGATTTTGCTTTGCTGTTGATGGCGTAACATGCCAATTATTTTTCCAGGTCTAGTTTCGTCGCAATAGGTGCGACTAGATCAAAACCCAGATCATGCGACGTCGTCAGAGCCGTAGTAGATCAAACTTCCGATCATGCCTCTTCGTCAGAGTTGTAGCGGATCATACCTCTTCTCTAGATCATGCCACGTCGTCAGAGCCGTAGTGGATCAGACTTCTTCACCAGGTCACGCCTTTTCGCCAGACTGGTAGCTTGACAAAAAAAGCTTTCAGATCATGCATCTTCGTCAAAGTTGTAGCTTGATAAGAGCTTTTTTCAGACCTTGCCTCTTCGTTAGTGTTGTAGCTCGGTCAAATCCTGGTCTTGCCTCTTCGTCAGAGTTGCAGCTTGATCAGAACTTTTTCTCAGACCTTGCCTCTTCGACGGTGTTATAGCTCAGTCAAATTCTGGTCATGCCCTTTCGCCAGAGTTATAGCTTGATCAGAGCTTTTCTCAGACCTTGCCTCTTCGTCAGTGTTGCAGCTCGGTCAAATCCTGGTCTTTCCTCTTCTTCGGTGTTGTAGCCAGACCAAATGTGCCAAAATTTTGATCCCGCCTCTTCGTCAGTTGTTACAACTGGATCAAAATAACTTCAGACCTTGCCTTCTCGTCGGTGTCGTAGCTGGGTCAAACCTTACTAACTCTTGGTCCTGCCGCTTCATCGGTGTCGTAGCTAGACTAATTTCATTAACTCCCGATCCTGCCTCTTCGTCGGTGTCGTAGTTGGATCAACCATACTAATTATAGACATTGCCTCTTCGTCGGTATTGTATCTTGGTCAAAGTTTACTGAATTTTAAGCTCGTCTCTTCGTCTATATTGCAGTCAAAAAAAGAAAAAAAGAAGAAAAAAAGTAAAAAAAGAAAAAAAAGTAGCAAAAAAGAAGAAAGAGAAAAGAAAAAGAAGAAAGAAAAAAAACACAAAACAAAAACAAACAAAGAAACATGGAAAAGGTAATTTTGGCAGGTCCTATTGCAGCTGGATCAAACATCAGAACTTTTATCCTTCGATCTTGTCTCTTTTACAACTGGATCAAAGCTATTTTGGCAAGTCCGATAGAAATGTCAGCACAAGGTGCTTAAAAATGGCAAAGTTTAAGACAATGGATAATTCAAATGTCCATCGAAAATTCATTTTTATGAATGGTCAAAGGAAAAAATCCTTTGGAAAAATCCAATGTCATGATTGATATAAAATGATTGTACCCAGGGGAATGGTACAGCTAGCCCGGAGCAAACGACTATCGGTAAAGGCAAGTCAAAATCGTTGATCCCTGTGCATTTGGGAAAATGCAAAAGAAATATATGAACTAGGCCGGAGATATTTTCTGGATCAAACGTTAGAACCCTCATCCTCCGATCATGCTCCTTCATTGGTATTGTAGCTAGGTATTGTGACGTCGCCAGAATCCTAGCAAGTCGAACTCGTTTTACTCCCCAAAGGATCACCATAGTTTGAAGATTTTATCTCTCCAACGGATCACTCCATTTTGAAGATTTTGCTTACAAGAGAGACCGAGCAGATCAAGTGAAGCGGAAGAAGAAGAGCTGCACCAAAAAAGAAGAAGCCGAGTCAGGCCCGACAAAATGGGTTCCTTTTGATCTTTGCTCTATTGTTGTTATACAACAATGAGCAAAGAGGGGCAGCTGTGGATACCCATTTTCACCCGGGCTTTAAATCCCAGAATATAAACAACCAAACCCTAGCCCGTTTCCTAAAATTAACCTAAACCTAAAAACCCTAATTAGCTACCCTTAACTCAGTCGCCGCCGTCGCTCCCCTTAACCCAGCCGCCGCCGCCTTAGACCACGCCGTCGCTGAACCATAAGCCGCTGCCTCGAACCGCGCCGCTGCCGATAACCCAGATAATTATCCCCTTTCACTGCCTTAATCTCCCCTTTAAAACTTGCCACCATCGCCTCGTCACCCTCCACTGCCTGAGCAGTAAACCACCGACCACCACGCATCCTTGCTTTCCACATCACCCTGAATCGAATCCCCTATAAAAGGGATACTCGATCTGCATACAAAAAAAGAGAGAGAAGGGGATTTAGAAACCATTCGAACAAAAACAAAAAAAACAAGAAAAAAGGGAGACAATCGAACAAAATCAAGAGCACAAAAAAACAACCAAAAACCGAAGCCAAACAAATTCGAAAGGTAAAGAAAAAATATAAAAACCCCTTCAGTTTTCTTAAGATCTATGGAAATAGAGGGGGATCTAGGAGAAATAAACCTCAAAACCATGTTTAGGACTCGAAACCGAAACTAAACTACCCTTTGCATGCACTTCGGCCACTGCTCGCGACGGCTCTCCTCGTCGGCAAACGGTGGCACACGGTGGTCGACCGGCCGATAGCTGGGCTTCGACAGAGAGCAAGAAGAGAGAGTTGAGAGAGTTTAATTTTTTTTGAGTTATCAGATGCAAATGAGGAGTTTGTACAAAAAAATGGATATTTAAAGGGCATCAAAACGACGCCGTTTTAGCTCCTATAACCCGCGCACAGACTCGACCCGGAGGAGAGGATCCGCGCGTTTTGCTTAATGGGAAAATCACGAATTTTGTCCTTCGCCTCCTGTATCCTTATATTTCTGCATTTACATTTCTAGTTTGTTTAATTTTGGTCACTTTCTTTTAATTTTTGTTTATTATTATCAATTAATGCTTATTATTATAATTATTATATACTACACGTATATATATTATTGCTATTACATAGTATATTATTATTTTATCCTATTATTTTTATTTATTTTTATTTTCACTAATATATACATTATTATATTTATATATATGGATATATATCCTCTATATGTTAATCGATTTTTTAAATTAAAAATTACCTTATTTTATTAAGGATTATCTTGAAAAACGTACCCCAGGCGTAGGGGTGCTGCTCTCCGTCAATCTCTATTATGAAATACCATTTTTAATAAATAAATTATAACTTTATTTAAGGATTTAATGGAAAGTATGCTCTGGGTGTTGGAGTGTACATTTCCTTTTATAAAAATATATATTTTTAATATTTTAAGGGATCACATTATTAAATTAAATTCAAATTCTTAATTTTCGTCATTAAAACAATCTGTAATCCACCAGGTACCAATTTTTTGGCGCTGTGGGGGTGCTCATCCTTCCCCACGCGTAACCGACTCCCGAATCTGTCTTTTGGTTTTCGTAGACCAAAACTCGTTATTTTAATAAAAACGACAAAAATAAGTTTTATTAAAATAACCGAGTTTTCAGGTGATCCAATCTCACCTAAAATAAAATAAAATAAAATAAAAAGATTGGTGGCGACCCCGTTGTTACAAGTATGATGATTGAACAATGAAAGTGGAAGTCGCCGAAAAGTGTAAGAAACTTTAGGGATTTTTTTAAATTTGGAAATGGTTGTCTTAGTCATCAGAATTTTCAGACTAATTCTCTTCCTATGTATGTCTAAAGTCGTCGAGATTTTCTGACGACTTCTAAAATACCGTTCAAACATTTTTACTTCACAAAATAATTTTTCATCATCCCTATTTCATAAAATAAAAAATCAAGATTATACTTGCAAAATACCCCTCTATTGCATTATATATGGCAATTATTTAACTTTATTTTCTGTATAAAATTGATATTTAGATATTACTTTGGATTAGTTTATCAAATTAAACTAAAAATGTTAGTCATAAAAAATACAAAATCATATAAAAGGAAGTCAAAATGAAAACTTGAAATGTGGGGGGGGGGGCAAACACAAATTATCACGTTTTTGTATATTAATTATAAAGATTAAAATACAAATTAAAGAATTTTAAAAGGACTAAAAATGAAATTTGACTTTTCATGGTGGACCGAAACCCATGCCAATCCTTTTAATTCGCCCATGATTAAAATGATCAAATTAGAGAATATGAACAAATCTATCATGGTATAAGAGCAAAATTTGATTTAATGAATTTAATATGACT
The DNA here is from genome assembly GCA_019671005.1 of Hibiscus mutabilis. Lineage (NCBI taxonomy): Eukaryota > Viridiplantae > Streptophyta > Magnoliopsida > Malvales > Malvaceae > Hibiscus > Hibiscus mutabilis. The sequence continues at coordinate 3,308,600 of CM033735.1, read as the reverse complement.
ACTATTTCGGCTGATACCAAACTTGCAAAATTTAAAGTATAAAAACTAAAGATGATCGAACTAAAATACATAGATTAGAATGTGTAATTTATGTATAATACAGTGACTAATAACGTAATATGACCTATTAGAAACGATACCAGTTGACATCCATTTGTTACACCGGGGACTAATAATGTTAATTTATAAAAGTAGATGAAGCCTTAATTTCCAAATGGTGACACACTCTTAATAATTAATCCATTAATTGCCAACTTTATCTTTTGGTTGTTGTTGGCTTTGCATGCTAAGCAAAATCTATAATTACCGCTCATTTCATTTGTTAAGATATGATATGATTGTAAGCGAAACAATAAAGTTAGGGATGACCGAGAGAGGGTTAAAGGGGTGATTTCTCTTGAAATTTTAAAGTTTGTATATGATTTAAGTTTTTTTTTTTGAATAATTAGTTCATGCACAAGCGTTTATGAAAATTTTGTTTACACAAGCACCTTAGTTTTAAGATTTATGAACTCGTTTAGGGTTCAGGGGTTTAAGGGTAGTAATTTTAAATTTGGGGCTACTGATAAAATTTTGGGTTTAGGGTTAAAATTTAAGGTTTATAGGTTAAAACCACAATCCCTAACCATATTATCCTAAAACTTAAACCCTAAATTTTAAACTCTTACACTAAAACCCATACACTCTAAACCCTAAACTGAAACCTTAAAATTAAGGCACTTGTAGAAACTAGAAGTTTTCACCGCTTGTGTATGGAATAATAATTTTTTATGTATTTTCTATTAAAAATCTATTTATGCCTCCTAAAATTTTATAAATTCACCGCCCTAACATAAAGTCATGCAATAAAATAATGATCTATATTCACCTACTTGCATATAGATTAAGGGGTGTTGGAATGTGGTCGGACCTTATGAATTTTTTTTGGAATAATTTCTACTTAGGGATAGGAGGAGAGGTTTGCTCTTAATGGGTTTCGAACCCACAATTTAAAGGAGAAGAAAGTGTGTCAATTGAGAACTTTAACCACTTGCTTTGGAGATCGTTGGCTACATTTTGAAAATTTTAAATTACTATATAATTTTTAGTAGTTTTTATCTATTTTTTATTAATGATATAATTTCACATTTTTTAAAAATAATTTTTTTATCAATTTATCCATTGAGTTTTCATTTTGTCGTTATTACGTTAATTTTTTTTTTTGGTTAAAAAACACCAACAATCAGTTGGTCCAGTAAAATGAGGTGTTAAATCCTTTAAGCAAAGTTAAAGGTTCAAATATTGATGTTGTGGATAAAAAAAATTACTTAAAAAAATCCTTCCATATTATATATCTGTAAAATCTGATATGAATTAATTGGTTAAAAAAACTGACATGAACCAATGATATTCTGCATGTGCAATAAATAAATATATAAGATGAAGGAAATATTTTGTGTGAATTGAAAACTTTGAGCCCATAGGCTGCCGCCTCAACAGACTACTTTAGATTCATTTTTGGCCACCCACCACCTTTTTCTGTGAGTGACTGTATTTTGTTTGAACTTTGAAGCAGATAATTAGATATGTAAATCTGTACATATACATATATACATATATGGACATAATATGCTTTAATTTCACTTTATTTCGTCAAAGGATAATGGGGGAAGTGCACATATACCATCCAAGGCACATTCGTGGTTTGCAAAAGCATGTGCATATGTCATCACCTAATCGCCAAACTAGACTCCCTTTATTTTTAATATTCTCAGCCAATGGGGTTCAAGAAAAATGTTCGAATTATGGTTTTGGTCTCTTTATTATCTTCATATTTTAAATTTTATTCCTATATTTTAATTCAATATTATTTAGCTAATCCTAATAGTTGGTACCGATACTGACGGGAAATATATTTATTGTTGTTTTTTTTGAACAATTTCTATTTAGGGGAGCGAAAATTTGCTCTTAATATATATTGAACTTACAATATAAGAGAGAGAGAAGTATGTTAACTGAGAGATTTTAACCAACTACTCTAAAGATTTTTATTATTTGTTGTTTTGGAAGTAGATGACTAACTTAGGTTGAATCAAAATATAAGGATTATATTTATCTCGTTTTTTTAGAGAGTCGCTTTTAACCTTAATTTCTTTTTTTTTTTTGTGGGACGGAGTTTAGATCAAATATCAAAAGAGACCTAGTTGTTGGACTTTGAAAATATAAAGGTTTATTAAGTGTTTAAACTCAAAATGAGTCAAGTGAAAAAGTATGATATTTGGATCAGGTTAGTGGCGGGTCCACATGTATGATTGTGTGGACTTGAACTTTTCAAAGTTCATACATTTGACTTCAATTTTCTTAATTTATACTATAAATTAGTCCTTACATTTCATGACTTGTGCTCACCATAAAAACTGAGGTTTTTATAATTTATGCTCACCCTCAAGAATTTTTAAAAATTCTCCACTGAATCGTGTTCAGATCGATCAAAACCTCGATTTGACCAAACTCATAATCATTCGTAAGAAGAACAGTAAAGGACTTGATATCAAACCTTCAGTTGACACCGGTCTCAAGTGTAATCCATAATTCTTCCCCATGTAAACATATATAAGGACTAAATCTTAAATCCAAAAATATTAGAAGGACCAAAATATAATTTAACCGAAAAAGAAGAACCTAAAAAAAACAAGGTCGATCGTCCCAATCCTACATGTCCAACCCATGATTCTTCATGACAAAGTAATATCTTTCCTTTTTCCCATTACATGGAACATAGTCATCATCTTCCTCCTTTAACTTTATATTCCTTTTCCCTCGTCACCTTTATCCCAGCTTTTTCCCCATCTCTCCGACTGGGGAACCGCTCATATATATATATACAACACATATATTCCTTCGATCTTTGTGCCCCCTTTGTCTTCTAAAACCACCACCACTGTTTAAAATCACACAAAAAAAAACCCAGAAATATTAAACCTCTCATCAAAGTTTATGATGGCTAAAGAGGCTTCTAATCGCCTCTTCTCATTCCTTTTGTTTCTTCTTGTTATCTGCTCTTATGGTATGTGAATCCCCATCTCTTCATTTCAGTGATCTCTTTTTTACATTGTTCTAGTTTTTGTTTTCGATCTCGGTTTCATTCACAAGACTCGAACCTAAGACCGAGTTCGAGTTCGAGTTCGAGCTCGTTAGTGTTGGTTTTTGCAGATTTTTATGTATAGGGAATTCATATGTGTATGTTCATATGCATGCATTACTTAATTATAATGTCTACTTTGTTGTTGTTTTGGATCTTGAGTCGAACTGGATTGGACCCTCAAATAGTTTTCCGGTCTTCATTCACAAGACTCGAACCTGAGACCGAGATCGAGCTCGTCAGTGTTGGTTTTGCAGATTTTTATGCATAGGGAATTCATATATGTGTATGTTCATATGCATGCATTACTTAATTAATGTCTACTTTGTTGTTTTGGATCTCGGAGTCAAACTGGATTGGACCCTTAAATAGTTTTCCGGTCTTCATTCACAAGACTCGAACCTGAGACTGAGATCGAGCTCGTTAGTGTTGGTTTTGCAGATTTTTATGTATAGGGAGTTCATATGCATGCATTACTTAATTAATGTCTACTTTGTTGTTTTGGATCTTGGAGTCGAACTGGATTGGACCCTTAAACAGTTTTTCGGTTTTCATTCACAAGACTCAAACATGAGACTGAGATCGAGCTCGTTAGTGTTGGTTTTGCAGATTTTTATGTATTGGGAATTCATATATGTATGTTCATATGCATGCATTAATTATAATGTCTACTTCGTTGTTTTAGTTATGTTTTCTTACAATTAATTATAGGTTTTGTTGTTCTTGCTGCAGCTGAAGTAGGGGAAGTTACTGCTAAGGTTGAAAAATCTTTAGAAAATGGCATTGGGATTAGAAATAAGGTAGCTGCATTTTATGTTGAAGCATCAACAATGGTGGATTCTGTTTCTTCCCGTAGAAAACTCCTTAATAGCTTCAAAAGAACATCGCAACATGATGTTATCTTCCCGCCAAATAATCCCACACCGACTATTGTCACCGTGCCCACTACGAACCCTGCAAATATGCCGCCGCCAATCCCGACTACCACGCCTGTCACGGTACCTTCTACGAATCCAAATGGTCCAGCTACGGTACCGGTAATCAATCCAGTCACGACGCCTGCACCTGCCGCCGTGCCAGGTACCGGTGCAGGGGGGCAGCAGCCAGTGACGAATCCTGTAACAACGTATCCTGCCCCGGCTGGAGGAGTCCCAGTGAGCACACCGGTGACAAATCCTGTGACAAATCCTGTGACTAATCCTGTGCCTCCTGCAACTACAAATGCTCCAGCAGTTCCAGGGCAGAGCTGGTGCATAGCTCGGACAGGAGCGTCGGAGACTTCGCTTCAATCAGCGATGGATTATGCTTGTGGTATCGGAGGAGCCGTTTGCTCGCAGATCCAGCAAGGCGCTAACTGTTATAATCCGAATTCATTGCAAAACCATGCATCATATGCTTTCAACAGCTATTATCAGAAAAACCCTGCGCCAACTAGCTGTGACTTTGGTGGGGCAGCAACCATAGTGAACACCAACCCAAGTAAGAATTGTTTGTTGAGACACTCATCATTCGAAACCATTGCGCATGTAATGATATCTTGTAATCTCATAATAGGCACTGGATCCTGCATTTACCCATCTTCGGGATCGCAATCGACTCCGATTGCTACACCAGAAACAACAACATCAACAGGAGCAAGTATACCAGGGTAGATAGTTTATTCTGATTACTTTAACATAGACACTTTAGTACTATATATGCTTAAACCGGAGAAGTGAGCTTGAATGTATTTTGCAGCTCGGTCACCCCACCTTCGGTACTGAATTCAAGCACCCCTGGCTCAAGCTCTGCTACCGCAAGTGTTTTCGGCCCCGATACACCTCCCGGCATCGGCACATCGACATCCATGTCGGTTGGTTTGCAACTGACTTTTAGCAGAATCATTCTACTGATGATGACATCTTTCGTTGCTCGATTAATCTTAGAATCAAGCACCTTCCTATAGACCGGTAGTATCATGCTTCAATTGAACTTCAAAAACCCCGATCTTGAGTTCCCAAATGACTACTTCATAGCAGCCTAGTCGTGTTGACGATGTTCGTGGCCTGGATAAGCTGCTCGAGATGTAGAGATGGTTTATTCGTAATGTTCAAAAATGACTATTTGTAGTAGCCAAGTAGTTTAAATTTTCATATACTAGATATTCGAGTTGAGATTAGGTGCTATTTAGGGGTCCCAGAAGGCTGGAATGTAGAATAGGCACAGGTAATCTTGAATATCTTTGTTTATAGGTTTGAGAAGGAGCCTTTTGTTCAAATTATCATAGATTTGAGCATAAAGATGGAAACTGTAATACTAATGGAAAGCCTTTTGCTAGGTATTGAAATGGCATTACTTAGAATACCATATACTAGTACCTACAAGCATAGCTCCATAGCCATCAGGTCGGTCGAGTTTGGTTCATTCAAGTTTTAAAATTCATTTATCATTTCGAGTTCAGGGTCATTTTGAGTTATTCGGATTTTCGCACCAGGTTTTGCATGGTATGAGTGAATGTGAGAATCAAGTCTCAGCCAACTGCAACAATAGAACATGCTTGCAATTTTAATGTCCCTGAAAAGATTCCAACAAGGCCTATTCAAAGTCCAAAAGGGCAATTATAGCATACTCCATTGTTGTTTTGCAATTGAAATTTGAGACATAGTCCTAAAGGAATATATGTGGGAGCCACTTAATAGAACCCTATGGCATTGGATTCCAGTTTGGTCAAATTTCTTGAACAAAGCAATGCAGCAAAATTGATTTCACAGTATTGGTATTCAGATCAGATTCATAACAGTTACAATAGTGTTTGGTACTGTTATGTAACCAAGGTATATTTTGTATGTTTCATGTTCGTTCTAGTATTTATAGTTGGAGAAAAGGGTCTCATAATAGTATATATTCATATTTTCTTTTTGAATATGAATATGCTAGTTTTATTAGAAGAGAAAATCCAAAAATACAATGAGCGAGAGTTTATAACTCAAGTAGATAAACTTAATCCAGATAAATTTTTATAAACAAAGAAACACGAAAACTAACGTCTCTAGTTTATAAACAGTACCATAAAAACCCTAACTCAAAGGCTTAAAATAAAATAGTTACAAACCTCACCTGAGTACGACAATAAAAGGTAAAAACTAACACAAACAACATTAAAAAATACATATTACAATAAGACACCTTAACAGCAGGTTCATTACCGCAACTCAATCGCGAATAAAAGTGGCGACTGTGAGCTCCTATTCAAATTTATTAATAAAATGTTGCTTTAATGCTTAATAAATTCATGCACACCTTACCGACAAAACTACTCAAACTTGAATCTCAAATAAAATAACTTTATTTTTTTTACTAGGATCATTCCTTGCATTCAGAGAGATAATCGTTGTATAGTGGAAGCATCTATTAGTTTGGTTCCAATTATACTTTTCAGGTCTTTCTTAATTTTGACACTAAGCAAATTAAGTCTTACCTCTCCATTTTCTGTTCCTATTATTATTTAGGTCTCTTAATTTTGAAATTAAATTAATTAAATCCTACCCCATTTTTAATTTAATCGCTTCTTAAATACCGTCAATTCCGAAACTAAACAAATTAAACTTGATCTCCCAATTCTTAAATTTTAAATTAATAACTTTAAACTCAACAAGTGTTTCAGTGAAAAGCGGATTATGTTCACCTTGTAATCCCCTTTAAACTATTTAAAAAAATTAATGACTTTAACAACTATGCTCTTAACTTGTATTTTATTATTATATCTAGCCCGTAAAGTTTCATACCAATTCTGTCATTATCGGCGAGCAAAGCTCAACTCAAAAAATTAATTTTTTATTCGAATCAGATTTTATAATTTTGGTTTCGAAAGAATTTCAAATAAAATTTTAAAAAATAAAATAGAGCACGCCGATTCGACTAAATGATGTTTTTTGTCCCAACTAAATACTCAGCCTTATCCTCAGTCACAAAGTTGCTCAATGACTATGAATAGAATGTAATGAGAGTCTAGGGATGGCACGGGTCGAGTTTTTTGCCAATCCGAACCTGACCTGATAATAATTACCATAAACCTGACCGACCTAAAATTATATACTTCAATCTGAACCCGACTAATCTATAAAAATTTTAATTTAGAGACCTAATTGCAAAGAGTTCAATTTCAATGATCTAATTGTAAAAAATATATAAACAAGGGGCAATATTATAAATATATTTAAAAATATAAGGAAAACTACTCTATTAATCTCGAGTTATGTAAAATATTTGGGTAAACTACAACAGTGACAACTGAACTAATTGGGGTACTTATTTTGACCACCGAACTATTGAGCTCCTCAATCAGACCATCAAACTTATTAAATTGACCTATTTTAACTACCGTCGTTAAAAAACTATAAATTGACCTATTTTAACTACCGTCGTTAAAAAACTAACGGATGGATGACGTGGCAGTTAACGATTTTGTAAAATTACACATTTTGTTCATGTTATTTATCTATTATATCAATTTGGTCTTAATTTTAATTTAATTAAATAAAATTAACCAACTAATCAAATGACGACATGTGTCTCATCTTTTTTTAAGTTGGTAACATATGTCATCATTTAATTGATGATTAAAGAATGAGAAGAAATAAAATGGAAGAGCCATCGGGATTTGATCCCACACTAAGTGCATGGAAAACCAATGCTCTAGCCGTTAAGCCAAGTTCATTGATCTTATATAAGATACTAACATATTTTATTAAACAATTTATTTTTTGGTTAAAACTAAAGGAAATTTAAAGAAAAAAAGAGAGAACGGTAGGGTTTGAACCTAAGACCAAAGTGAGTTATTTCAATGTCTTTACCACTACACAAGTTACTCTTAATAACATATATTGCATACTTTTATATACATATTTTATAATGCAGTTAGGAAAAAAGAAGTAAAAATAATTGAAAGATGACTCGAACCTAGATCACTTGGGATGTATATAATCACACAAACATTCGATTTAATTTAAATCTAAAAATTATTAAATATTCGATTTAAAAAATATTCGATTTAAAATATTCGAATATTTTTTTCATATTTAAATTAAATCGAATATTTATTAAAATATTAAATATTTGATTTAAAAAATATTTGATTTAAAAATATATTTAATTTAAAATATTTAATTTAATAAATATTTGATTTAATTTAAATATGAAAAAATATTCGAATATTTTAAATCAAATATTTTTAAATCGAATATTTAATAATTTTTAGATTTAAATTAAATCAAATATTTGTGTGATTATACACATCTCAAATGATCTAAGTTCAAGTCTCCTTTCTACCATTTTTACTTTTTTGCCTAACTGCATTATAAGTTAAGTATATAAAAGTGTGCAATATAAATTACTAAGAGTAGTTTGGTGTAGTGGCATGGGAATTACTCGCCTTGGTCTTAGGTTCAAACCTAGTTGTTACTATTCTTTTTTTTTTCTTTAAATTTTTTTATAGTTTTCACCAACAAAATAATTGTTTAAGCGGCTAGAGCATTGGTTTTCCATGTACTTGGCGTGGAAATATCTCCCTTCCATTTTATTTCGATTGATTAAATATATTAAATTAAATAAATTAAAATTTAAAAATAGATAAGACACGTGTCGTTATTTGGTTGATTAATTTTATTTAATTAAATTAAAATTAGGACCAAATTGATATAATAGGTAAATAACATGGACTAAATGTATAATTTTACAAATTTTCGTTAACTGTCACGTCACCTTTCATCTCTCACGATTAATTTTTTTAACGGCGGTAGTCAAAATAGGCCAATTTAATAAGTTTGGTAATTTAATTGACGAGTTCGATAGTTCAATGATCAAAATAAGTACCCTAATTAATTTGATGGTCACTTGTAGAATTTACCCTAAACATTTTTACTTTAAACCCAAACTCAAACTCAAACTCAAACATAATTTGTAAAAACACTGGTCGGAACCCGATCGGGTCAGATGAAATATGGGACAGTTAGCACAGAGGGTCCAATTCATTAAAGCAAAGGCCTAAAGCCTATACTAACATTATGTATCCTCCGCCCTATGATACAACAATTTAGCAATCTGGGCAAGTTAAACTTCCGATTCTCAGGTCAGTCAGCGTATCGCCTTCTCTCTTTCCCCGTCTTGTTTGATTGTTGATGATGATATGTGATTTACTTCCGATTCCAATGTTTTTAAAGTTCTCGACCCAAAAACTAAAATTTCCCAGCAATATCCCGCCATTGTTCAGCTTCCCCGGCTGCTATTTCTCCTTTTCATACGCCAATACTCTCCGATTGAACCCCGAAACCTCCATAAACCCTCCATCACTTGACGGTTTTGAAGAAAAGATCGGATTTTTAAAGCAGAATCTACACCCAGACAACTTAATCCGGGTTTTGGATAAAACCCAGGATTCCAACTCGGCTGTCAAGATATTCAAATGGGCTGCTTTGCAGAAAAGCTTTAACCACAACGCTGATACGTATTACAATATCATTTTGAAATTGGGTTTGGCTGGAAATGTCAATGAAATGGACCATTTTTGTCTAAATTTGGCTAGGGGTAAATGTGTGGGTTCTGAGGAGGCTCTTGCTTCTTTGGTCCATACATTCGTTAGACATTCTAGGCTAAACGAGGCGATTCGGGTTATCGGGAATATGACATCATGTGGGTTTAAACCCTCTGTTGATGTTTTTAATGTTTTGTTGGGTGCTCTTGTTGGAAAATCAGATTTCCAACATGTCTTGTTTGTTTATAAGGAGATGGTGAAAGGAGGAATTGTGCCCACAGTTGCTACTTTGAACTCTTTGTTGGAGGTTTTGTTTGAGACCAATAGGATTGAATTAGGTTTGAATCAGTTTAGGAGGATGAGAAAGAAGGGGTGTACTCCTAATGTTGGGACTTTTGAGATTGTTATAAAAGGTCTTGTTTTGAATGGTAGATTCGATGATGCACGGCTCATTTTGCATGAAATGTTGGAGCTCAGGTATCAGCCAGATATGGGTTTCTATGCCTGCGTTATCCCTTTGTTTTGTCAAGAGAACAGACTAGAAGAAGGAGTTGAGCTATATAGGCAGATGAGAGCAGCTGATTTAGTGCCAAATTCAGTAATTTGCAGTAAATTGGTTCGTTGTTTATGTATGAACCTTCATCTAGATGATGCAACTAACATTCTTGAAGAGATGATAGAAATCGGTGAGATTCCTCCCGTTGATTCTTTTGTGGATGTAGTGAATGGTTTTTGTAAAGCTGGAAGATATGACGAGGCAATACGTTTCTTGGAGAATAACTGTGGTAACTTAATTTCTCCGCATAAAGCATTGCTCGAAGGTTGCTGTAAGGCTGGTAAGTTTTTTCTTGGAAAAAGTCTTCTTGAGAAGATGTCTGAGAGAGGCATAGCTGATTGTGATTCTTGGAACATTTTACTCAGATGGATTTGTGAGAATGCGGGGATCAATAAAGCTTATGAGCTTCTCGGTAGAATGATTGTACAGTCACTTGTTCCTGATTGTAGCACATATGCAGCTCTTGTTGTTGGGAATTGTTATCTGAACAAGTACAAGGATGCGTTAAAGCTATATTATTATATTCGGTGCAGATTCTGGGTTTTGGATTCTAAATGTTATTCAAGGCTAGTTGAAGGCCTCTGTAACATAGAAAACATTGAAGAGGCTGTTGAAGTATATTATTATATGTCTAGAAGTGGATACCCCCTCGAGGTCAGCACATTCAATCTGTTGATTAAGGCTGTATGTGATGTTGGAAAGGTGGATGAAGCAATCAAGCTGAGGTCATTGGCTTATTATTCCTGTACTTCCTGCTCTACTTTGACTTACGTCACTATAATGCGTGCTTTGCATAAATCTGAAAGAGCTAAAGATGTCTTGGTAATGCTTTCCCAAATGGTGATAGTGCATTGCAAATTTGATGCAGAAGCATACTGTATCCTGATACGAAGTATGTGTGCACTGAATAGATTTAAGGATTGCGCTTTATTTTGGAAATTAATGATTAATGAGGGCCCTGTGCCTGATTCAGAGACAGTTTGTGACCTTTTCTCTTGTTTAACGAATCATTCTCAATTACATTTAGTGTCGAATGATATCGAGAAAGTTATTTCTAGAATGGAAATTCTGGATTCAACCATGTTTAATATGCTGATTAATGGCCTATGGAAAGAAGGGTGCGAGAATGAGGCTCGAAATTTGTTAGATTTGATGTTGGAAAGGGGTTGGGTCCCAGATTCTACAACTCATACATTGTTCATTGGATCCAATATCAAAGGGGTAACAAGTAGGGGGACACCAACATATGAAAATTCAATGAATGAAGACAATGTCAGCAGCATTCTTGCCGAGGCATTGGGGAACTGATAAAAAAACTCGATACTCGGTATGTTTTTTTATTTGACCATCTATCCACCCCATGGTGGTACATACTGTACTCCAAACTGTAAAATTGCAGGTCATGCCTTCATTTCTCGCCTGCTGGAGTATAAAAGTCATGACATAGATCTTTCTTCAATGGCATTCGAATAATGGTAGTGGCAGGTTAGAATGTTTTAAGACACTTGAATATCTGTGTATGTTATAGTAACTTAAATATTGCAAAATCTTCATAATTAGTAATTTGTACTTGCATGGTTGGGGGGAGGTAGAGAGGGTAGTGGGTGAGGGGTGATCATGTTCATCCTGTTTTTACATGGAAAGGATACTTTTGAATTTTCTTTTAGATATTGCTTAGAAATCATTTATTTAATTAAGATCAGCTTGAGTGTTTTTTCAGAAAAATGTAGACCCGGGATTTTGTAGGATGCTACTTGCTAGACAAATTGTTAAAGAACACAAGCCTTACATCTCCGGCCGGAAATTTAACCTCGTTCTGTTCTTGTTTGCAGGTGACTGGTTTTTACTCTGACACAGTAACCTATCCTATTTGATATTAGTTGTTATATTGACTAGTGAGAAGAGGCAATTGTCCAATCTCGAATGCTGAACCGATAGCAGCTTTGGAAACCTTGTTTAATCTCTGGTGAATAATATGCAACTGTGGTTATGGATCACATGGATTGGTTCCATTCCCACCGAAGTTGGATGGAAGTTCTTTTGAGCTCTTCATTTTCAAAGTTATGCAGGTATGATTTGCAGTGGTAGAAAACTGTGAACGGAGTTGAGTGCAAGGCTGGGACTGCTCTCTGTATGTGCATGATAGACCTTTTCCGTTGTGATAAGAGTGGGTGAGGTCGTGAGGGCAAAACTGGCGACAGGCGTGGAAGGCTGGAGGCAGAGGATGCAGGTAGCTGCAGAGGCGGTGAAGGGTCCCTGTAAGGTGAACTCTCAGTGGAGGAGGTGGGGCGCAAAGGCAAGCACAATTAGCATATTCTTCGTATGGAAATGGATTGCTTAGGGCTTGTTGAGTTGAGACTGAGCAGCAAGGAGGTTTATGCTCACATTATTAATTTGATTACTAATCCATTACTAATACTGTTATTATCGACTAATTGATATGAGCATTGAGTCTGTAGGTTTCTCATCACTGTTATGTTTATGCATTGGCAGGAAAAGAAATGACAATTTCATTGTCGATTTTAATTTCGTTATGCTCCCATCTCCATTTTGTAACTATTGTAGTGAAACTGCATAAGAGGAACCAGAAAGCACTTGATCACGATCGACATGGTAATGTATAGTTGCAACTTAAATGGAAGGAATGAATAGCAATCTGCCCCATAGCATACTCTTTTTATCTATGAAAATACCAATGTCCAAATCTAAATTGCCCTCTATATATACATCAACTATCCAACAAGCTTGGCCAAATAGAAAAGCAACACAATCATTCACAACTTAAAATGTTAGAATGGGGCAGAAAACCTAACCATCTCCCTCTAATTATGCAGCAACAAAATTTGATCCCAGTTGATTTCCGTCGACAAGGGTACAAATAGCTTAGTTTAAATAACCATTTTCCTACTTGTGATTGACATGTTCGTTAATCATAACCTTTTATCTAGAGACCAATTGGAGCTAGAAATAGAATTGCACCGAATAGAACCATTTGACATTGAAGAACAACCATAAGATTCATCAGGCAACCAGTGTCATCCTTAATGTGATCCCTATCAGACACAAAAGTGAGAGGACTAGTTAATCCAATGGCAGCAGCAACATAACATAACTAGAGGGATGAAGCTAAAAGCTAACTTTCAGTTACAAAGGCTAACAGCAACTGCAGAATTCGGTTAACTCATCAAAGATAGCCATATCAGACAATATACATCAGTACAAGGAACAAATCCTTGCTGATACAGATAAGTGAAAAATGCAGATAATCAGCCAAGTGGTACAGGAAATCTGGCTAACTTATAGGCTCCATTCCAGCACAGCTATAAGCATGTGTCGGACAGTAAGACACAATTGCAGAAGCTGCATGTGCAAATGCTCATAAAATGCTATACAAGTTTGGTAAAACAAACTTTCTGCTATAAGCATGCAGTGCTATATGTAAGTGACAAAAAGCTAATACTTAGCGTGTTAAACACTTTACAAGAGCTCTTTGCAAGTGGACTTATTGTGCCCTAGCCCCTTGCATCTACTGCACTGGAGTTGACGCTTCATTACCTCTTGTGATCCAACTTTCTTTGTGGTAGGTCGACCTGGTGGACGGCGCGATGGAGGAGGAGTTACAGTCACTAGAGCTGATGAAGAATCCTTCTGCAGAGGCTTCTCTACATCTGGAATAGGTTGTATAGACTCTGCATAGGTTAAACTGTAGCTCTCGGTTGTAAAGTATCTGGAGCAATAGTCATATGGGCTTCGTCCAATACAACTGATAACAGCAATAGCATGACAGCATGGTAAAGCAGAAAGTTGCCAACCTTTACAACTGCAATCCCAACGATCCATGTCAACGATTTCAGTGGACTCGCCACGAACCTCAAATATGCTACCAGTAGTCAGTAGCACTTGAAGTGTACGGACTTGCATGCCCTCTTTTGCCAATCTGTCCTCCATGCATGGAGTTAGCCTTGTTAACCACTGATCAGAAGTGGTCCCGCGGGTATAAATTAACTCCATAATCTTTTGCCGTATGATGTCAACCATCTGAGTTAATTGTAATTCATGCGCATCTGATACCCAACTATAAAAGAGTTCACCAAAGTTAGATGTTATATGGTTATATCTAGCACCTTGGAAATATGCATTTGCCCAGTTTTGGGGCTCACTTTGTATGACCCAATTGTAAGCTTCCACTGAAATTTTTTTCATGCTTTCGAGATAACTCTGGAAGAGTTCAGGTCTAGGTGCCAAAGCAGCATTATGAAGATCATCAATCATGAGTCGTTTCATCTCATGGGAAAACTGCCCTTTCAAGTCTCTAATGAGTTGCTCAGTTAAGTAGCGGAGACAATAACCATGATATGAACCCTTGAAAATTTCGGAGATTGACTCCCGTAAACCCTTCTGTATGTCTGCGACAAATGTTATTGGGCAAGATGTTGACAAGGCAGATTTCAGTTGTAGCAAAAACCAATACCAGTTTTCATCGGTTTCAGCATCTACAACAGTGAAGGCAACAGGAAATACACCATCATCCCCATCCGCAGCAGTTGCAGCCAACAAGGTACCTTGATATTTGGAATTCAAGGGTATGCTATCCAGAAAAAGGAGGGGCCTGCAGCCTTGTACAAAGCCGCACAAGGAAGCGTGGAATGCAATAAAGAGGCAATGAAAACTAGAGTCTTCCTTAGTGGAGAACGTAGCAAGACTGCCTGGATTGGTCTCCATTATCCTGTCACAGAAAAGTGGTAACTGACTGTATGCATACTTATATGAACCCTGAAGCTGCTCTCTGGCAATTTCTTTTCCACGCCAAGCTTGATAGTAGTTCAGGTGTATCCCAAATTCCTGTTTTATGTCAGTTACAATATCCTTGGGTTTGTAATGTGGAAAAGCTTTCAACCTCTCCTTGATTATACTAGCTACCCAACTCCTAGTTGCTTGATGCCCAGTGGTCAAAGCAGACCCTTCACAAGTATGTGTTGCATTCATCTTCTTGATACACATCAGCTGAGTGGTTGACAACCTCGATGCATGAATTCTCCAAGGGCAGCCTTCTGCTTTGCACTTAACAGTCACACGATGGCTATCATTCTTTTTATACCTAAATGCAAACTGATGTGCAATGGCATATTTTCGTAATGTTTCACGAAATTCCTGAACACCAGTGAATCTTTGCCCTACACCTGTAATTGTATTCTGCCACTGCTGAGTGCTTTTAGAAAGAGGAAGAATAGATGAAATTTCGGCTGGCATCTCAATGGGCACATCAATATGATGGTTGTCGGCATCAACAATATCAAGAGGGGTCGCAAGAGGTGGATCAAGTGGATCCACTGCTTCAGACAAAGTTGTCCTACTTGACCTGTTAAAAAACAAAACTCTCTGCATTGAGTTAATAAATCAAGGAACTAGTTTCAACTAAACCTTTGGCTTACAAGTAAAGAAAACTGCCTACTGGCTGGCATGTTAGAAACATCATGAGCAACAATTTCCTCCTCCATTATGATAAACACATCAACACTAGCAGAATTTCCATGAAACTTTATCATCCGCTTTAAATCCTTCTCATTGGAGACAGTGATGAGAGTCTTTTTATTACCTGGGAGGAAGTACTTTATGGACATCGTATTCAAGCTAAGATTAAACATTTCTGCTACTTCCGTCTTGAAGTCTTCAAACTTCGTTTCATCATCGACGTCTATCGCATGAGCATCCCCGCCTTTATACATCAGTGTCCCATTCTTGTCAGTCTCAAATTCACCACCCGATTGACAAACTGCAATGACCCTTTTTGCCGCCATGAACTGCCAATCACTGAGAAAACGAGAAATACTTCAGGAAACTCCATAGAAACAGAGCAAGTAAAGCAGAACAAATTGCTTGAATGATAAAAGACAGAAAATTTAACAGTAAAGAGAAAACAACGAAAATTCTGAGTTCAGTGATCATATGTTGATTAAGGGTCGGTTTTGGTCAATGCTGAAACGATAGGAAAAAAATGCAATTTTTTATAATGGAAAATAAGAAATTTTGAGTGAATTTAACTTCTATATACAAAAAAATAACAAATTAATAATTAGAACAAGAGACCCAAGTTTAAAAACGTGAATGAGGAAAATTTCACCTGACCGGAGACGGAGTTTTCTGACTAACAATTAACCAAGCAGTGCGACAGAACTGCAAAAGAGAGTGAGAAATTGAGAAGCATTGGAGCTCAAAAGTCTTTGACTTTGCTGTAATTAAGACCCCAATATATAGGAACGAAGATATCCTAACACAAATTTCAAAAAAGAGAAGAAAAGGAAGAAATTTATGCAATTGTTGGGCAAAATTGAAAAGAAATTGCGTGGAAATGTGAGGATTAGGGTTTTTTGGGGGGGTAAAACGAAACAGATGCGGGACTCTTCTCTCCGTATCTCTTTGTCGACGACAAATCAGAGTTAGACTGAAAGAGAAAGAGAGGGTAAAAAGGTAAACTAACACGTACGCAGTTTTTTCGGTATAATGATAAATTTAACCTTCAATTTTTATAATTTTATCAATTAGTCTTTATTGTTTTCTTGAGCAAAATCCAACCTTTAACTTTTAAAAAAAGTAGCCCCGCCTTTTTACGAAAAAGAATGAATAAGATATTAAAATTTTAATTGTATAATTTGTCGATGTTGGCAAAATTAGGGGATATTCCACTTTAAGTTTTTAATTAGGTTATTAAGGTGTTTTAAACTATATTTGGTAAAATATACTAAAATTGACAGTGTCACGCCATGTGTTCTTGGCATTCTCGAGCCACGTTAGACCTCGCCATGTGGAGGTGGCGAGGTGATGTGGATTATCCCAGTGGCTCAGTAGCTGCCATGCAGCAATGTGGTGCAGTGACTGAACGGCTCAACTGAGCTGGTGTAGGGGAGACCTCGCCATGTGCAGGTGGCTAAGTGTTGTTTGCATGCATGCAATCCGGCCTGCTTTCACATGAAAGCTTGTCAGCCCATTTATTATTTTTTTTGTTAATTCTTTGTGTATATATATAGGGTTTGAGTGTATAGGGGTTGAGAAGAGAAAAATATTGATAGAGTTTGAGTTGAAAATTTCGGTGATATCTATTTTTTGAAGATATATTCGAAGGCAGTGAAGATTGTGGAAGTATATATTTTTGTAGATCTTCTCAATTTCTCAAAAGTAAGTATGTATGTAATTGGTTTTTTTAATTAATCTGTTGTTTTTTAATTATAGAGGATTTGTAAATTTTTGTGTGTGTGATTAAAGATATATTCGAATGATAATAACTTTTTTATTGTTGAAGTCTTTATAATACATTTACACAGTTTCTCGTCGAATTCGGTAAGTTTTTGTATTTTTTAAATTTATATTCGTATAGATCTTAATTTTTGAAGTTAATACATTCCTATTTTTTGGTTGCATATATATTCGAATATTTAATGATAATTTTTTTTGAATATTTAGAGAAAATGCGTTCATCAACATATTGTGACACTGGACCCATAGTTGGACATTGGGGCGAATCGCTTGATGATTTTAGTGAGGATGAAGAAAATTTTGTGCCTATTACGGAAGATGATGGCGTGCACTTACTCGATGCTGATGAAGTTGACGTTGTTATGAATGATGCGTCTCAAGGTAATGGTCTAAATGTTGAAGATGATGTTTGGGCCACGACTGTTGCTAGGCTTGGGTTGGGTTGGGTTGGGTTGGGAAATTAGCAACAGTTTAGGGTTATGTTGGCTAGAGCCCGAGCAATCGGAACCTATTTATCCAGCTTATAAACCTTCTGCCCGCATGTATAAGGTGGACTATACTACAATGAGAGATTCGGAACATCAAGCCCACGTATTTGGTTCTTCATCATCTTCGAACTTTGGGGAATTGGTACTGAATGCTGAGTTTGAAACAAAAGAAGCTGTACAACTGGCAGTTAAGGAGTATTGCATCAAACGTCATACGTCATTTTCTGTTGTTGAGTCTAATAAACAAACCTATTGTGTAAGGTGTATTAATTGGAAGAGCAACTGTTCTTGGTGGGTATGAATTTCATACAAGAAGAGGAGTCAGATGTGGGAGACGTCACGGTTCATTGAGTAACACACCTGTTCAAATATGGCTTTATCACAAGACCACATTAATTTAGACTCTGATCTAATATATATTTACACCAGGTTACTGGTTGAAAAAGAACCAAGAACTTCGATTGCAGTGTTAGTAGCATCTATCTAGAATCAGCTTGGATATTCCATCTTACTACAAGGCATGGATGTCGGAGCAGAAGGCGATGGCGCATGTGTATGGTGATTGGGATAAATCGTATAATGAGCTACCAGCTCTTTTACGAGCAATGTAAATATTCATCCCTGGAACCATGGTAGAATATGAAACAAAACGGCGCTAAACTTACAATGCGAAATAATTCCTAGTAAAAGGATATTTAGTCCGTTATTTTGGGCGTTTAATGCATGCATTGAAGGGTTTCCATTCTGTAATCGCATGATTCAAGTGGATGGTACCTGGCTATATGGGAAGTACAGTTATATATTACTCGTGGTTGTTGCACAAGATAGAGACAGTAATATATTCTCAATTGCCTTTGCCATAGTTGAAAAGGAAGACACAGATGAATATGAATTCTTTTTAAAGCATCTGCTCAACTATGTAGTAAAAGAAGATGGGATTTGCATGATTTCTGATAGAGGAACTGCACTCTTATCAATAATTGACAGAGATGAGAGTTTATGAAAGCCTCCACATGCATATCCAGTCTATTGTGTACAACATATTGCGGCAAATACGAAGACACGTTTCAGAAACAATCAGATCTGGTAAGAGATTATAGGCGCGGATAAGTTGTTACCCGTTGTTTATAAAAATTAGTAATTTTTTTAGATGATCTTGTTGATTTATTTAACTTATTTTTTTAAATAGGGTATGAACTAGTTCAACCAAAATTCAAGGCGAGGATAAATAGGTTGAAGTGGCACGGTGAAAATGTATTTAATTTTTCAAATGACATACCCATAGAAAGATGGTCACAAGCCTATGATGAAGGTCGGTGTTATGGTCATATGACGACTAACCTGGTAGAGGCTATAAATTCGGTGCTTAAAGGAACACACCATCTTTCAATTGCAAGTATTGTGGGGGAGACTTACTTCAGATTGGGTAAAGTGTGGTCCGATAAAAGGGCAAGAAGTTAACGCCCAGATAAACAACAGAAAAAATTGGTCTTAAACTCTGCAGGATACAATGATCAAACTTCACGTGGATGCCACCTCTATGCGAGTCAAAACATTCGACCCACGTGGTTTTCAATTTTCTGTCGAAGCTAAGGTCTGAGGTGAGCAAAGAATGTTCACCGTAAACCTTATTCAGAGATGGTGTGATTGTGTTGCATTCCAAGCATTTAGATACCCCTGCCCTCACGCACACGCCACATATTTGCATTATCGTTTTGGCCCTTACAAGTTTGCGGATGGGTGTTATAAACTGGAGAATATTGTAAATATATACATAATTCGGTTCAACATGATCCTAAACCAAGATTATTGGCCGAAAGAGCCAATATACGAAGAATGGTTACCAAATCCAGAGCTTCGTAGAAAGCTGAAGAGTCGACCGGCATCTACTCGCATTCATACGAATATGGATGATCTGGATGAAAGAGAGAGTTCAAGTTAAACATTGTACTATTTGCAGGGAACCAAGTCACACAAAAAACAAGTGTCCGAATAAATCCAATCTTTTCAACTATCGTGTCGAACCATCAACCTAAATTTTGTGTTAATATAAATTTTATGTTAATGTAAATACATTTTTTTCGTTAATGTAATTGAGTTGGAATTTGAATTTGAATACCGGAATTACAAAATGAACTTAAATATCAAACCAAAATATTTAAAAAAAAATAAGTGTCCGAAAAAATATACAGTCAATATTCCAACAAAAAATAACTATTTATTTTTTTACAGTTAATATTCGAACTAAAATTAACCATTTATTTTTTTACAGTTAATATTTGAACCAAAATTAACCATTAATTTTTTTTACAATTAATATTCATTTTTTAATTTAATTTCATTCTTTTTTAACTTTTTTAGTTACAATGTGATACTTTTTATTTCTAAAATTATAATATATTAAATCAAAATTAAATCGAAATAAAGAAATAGATGTAATGTGAATAAAATATAATTAATTAAATCAAAATACTAAATAATCCAAAAACTAAAACAAACAAACAATGTTTTCGAATTAAAAATATATTACAAATAAATAAAATTTACAGCAAATCCCACTTATGCCTCATCATCGGTAATTCCTATCGGTGGAAGGATGATGTTTCATCGTACCGCCTAGGGGTCGAACCATTCTTCATGTTTGATCCAGAGTCTGCTCACCGTTGACAAATTGATCATCCATCATCTATATAGAAGGTGGTGTACCATACATATATTCCGAATGAAATGATGAGCTGCTAATGGTCGTAGTCGACAACAGAGATGTTATACTACTAACACCCATACCTTCCCCGTATACAGATGTTTGAGGATGCTAAAATTGTGGTATGCATCATTTATCATCATTGTAAGCCAGCTGAGAAGATGAGTTGCCACCAATTTGAAAATTGATTGGTGATTGTTTCGGAACATTACCAAATCTAAATGTTTGATGAAATTATGAGCTTTCTCCAAATGGTGGTTGTTCTGAAACATTACCAAATGGTGGATATCCATGTTGTATTGGTTCTTCTAAAGGATTATTGCTTACATGTATCGAGGGATTGAGATTGCACCGGAGACCACGAAGAATGCCAACTCATAGAACAATCCAAGTTTAGTTCGTCTGTTGCTTCTTGAGAGCTCTAACCATACTCGGATGAGAAGTGTATGTGTCTTGAACACCGCGGATCTTCAAGCCATTTATTTGCATCTTCGACAGATACTATGAACGGTTTTCCATTTTCTAAAAACCACGAATAGTACTCTGTATTAAATTTAGAATCATGGCTTGAATTAGACTCAATTTATCATCCCGCCGCGTCCATCTTTCCTCTTACTGTTCAATGAAATCGGCTTACTTCATAGTCCAATTCTCATTGAATCTACCTCTACGAACAATATGAATATGTTTAGGTGGAGCTCTATGAATAGGTTGATGGAAGTTGAACTGCCGCAACACTCTGTCAGCACAATGATACTCAACAATAGAAAAATGGATCAAAAGCACAATTGCACCCCAAAATGATGAACATTGAAGCACATTGTCTAGTATGTAAGCCTTGATTGTTTCATTCGCGTACGGCTGCCACAAAAACTGTAAAATACAAATATTATAATATGCATACACAAACAGAAACATATTACTTTAAAAAAATACAAAGTCAAAAATTAAATTTAGAACTAATATTATGATACCTGATTTTTTCCTATTGTTTAGATTTTTACTCTTGTATCTTTGACAGTGTTATGCACCATCCCGCATTCTTTAACTTACGTCTCCATCTGCAAAGATATTGAACTTATATTTTTAAGTCATTTCAGATAAATATTAGATCAATAAAATAGCCATATATGACTGTAATCACAATATTACCTTCCAGGAAGCAGAAACTCCATCGGTACGGGTAATTCCACAATGGGTGTTAGATAAGACAACCTATACCACGCCCACGACTGCAATAAGATTTGACATCTACCCATATCCGAATTCTTCTTCTCACCATCCATAAATGCGACCTTGTACATTTCATGGTACAAGAATGCCAATATTATAGAACCTCAACTTTATGTAGCAGTTGTGTCAAAATCAGCCAAGAATGGCAAATATTGTGTGTGAACCATATTACCATATGTATCTGGCATCAATACCCCACCAATAAGTTACAGTATATATGCTCGAACCGCACACACAAGTTCTCCGCGAGCATATTCATCTGTTATAATAAATTCTCGCTGCAACCGTGAAATTCTAAGACGTAGACCGTCCACACATAACTCAGGAGGAACTTTTCCCAGGTACTGTCTGCAAAACTCAAATGCAATATACTTGTTTTCTCCTACCAACGGCTTCCCATTTGTTAGGACATCAAGCTGTAATGCTATATCCTCCAGAGTTATTGTGCATTCACCAAATAGAAAATGAAATGTATGAGTCTCTGGTCTCCACCGTTCAATCAATGCGGTGATCAACCCGGGGACTATCTTAAATCCACGAAGAAATGAAGCATTATAAAAATCGGCGTGTTGTAGATAATAAACTATGCGATCAAAAGGTTCCTTGATCTTCATTCTTCGACGGCGTATGCTATGCTCCACACCCTATAATTAATTTTTATAATAAATTATTTTGTATTACGCATGACATAATAAATTTTAAATTACTTACTTGCTCTTCATGAATATAAGATGAAATGTGCTCATGGTAACGATACAACAAGACTTCCTCCAGATGCCATTTTCTGTTTGCAGATCTGTAAAAAAATTATCATTAAATATTCGAATATATATACAACCAAAAAATGGGAATGTATTAACTTCAAAAATTAAGATTTATACAAATATAAATTTAAAAAATACAAAAACTTACCAGATTCGATGAGAAACCATGTAAATATATTATAAAGACTTCAACAATAAAAAATTTATTACCATTCGAATATATCTTCAATCACACACAAAAAATCTACAAACTCTCTATAATTAAAAAGCAACGGATTAATTAAAAAACCCAATTACATACATACTTACTTTTGAGAAACCGATAAGATCTACAAAAATATTTACTTCCACAATCTTCACTGCCTTCGAATATATCTTCAAAAAATAGATATCACCGAAATTTTCAACTCAAACTCTCTCAAATTTTCAACTCAAGCTCTATCAATATTTTTCTCTTATCAACCCCTATACACTCAAACCCTATATATATACAAAGAATTAACAAAAAATAATAATAAATGGGCTGACCAGTTTTCACGTGAAAGCTGGCCGAATTGCATGCACGCCAAACAACACCTCGCCACCTGCACATGGCGAGGTCTCCCCTGCACCAGCTGAGCCGTTCAGTCATTGTACCACACTATTGCATGGCAGCTACTGAGCCACTGGGATAATCCACAGCACCTCGCCACCTCCATATGGCGAGGTCCAACGTGGCCCGAGAAGGCCAAGAGTACATGGCGTGGCACTGTGAATTTTGACCTATTTTGCCAAATATAATTTGAAACACCCTAATAACCTAATTAAAAACTTAAAGTGGATTATTCCCCTAAATTTGCCGACCACGTTGCAGTTCATGCTAGCCTAACACTATTTATTTTATATAGTAACTTAATAAATAATTTAAAAATTGTAAAAATATTCAAAAGAAAATAACACGAAGTACATGTAAATTATCACGCAACATGCTATTATAAGGGTACTTTTAGGGTGACGCACCTTTACGGTACGTCTAAAATGAGGCGATCTTACATAGACTCTTATTTAGTTAGTAAAAGTTTGTGTAATTACACAAATTGTTACAATTTACACAATTTAAGTTATAATATAAAAATTTGTGTAGCTACACAAATTTTTACTTAAGACAAAATCTACACAAATTATTATTCAATCCTACATCAATCCTTACTATTTTTTAAGAATTTATGTTAGCCGCATTTTAAGTGATTTTTTTAAAATTTCCCCGCTATTATAGGCTAGCGTCGTTAAAAAATTAACATTCTAATCTATATTTTGTTTAAAAATTGATTCTTTTTTGAAAATTTGAATATTTGAAAATTTTCTCTTTTTAAAAGAATAAAAGCCAAATTTTATTAAAAATTAAATTTACAAAAATGTAAATATTAAGTCCTAAATTTGTCATTATATTTTTCTATAATACATTAATACAATTAGACAAATAAAAAAAAAGTCTAATTCTACTCTCAGTAAAATATTCTCATTTATTTAGACTCCGTTTGATAAAGCTGTAGAAAAAGTTGAGCCGAGAAACTGCGTTTAGAGAAACTAAATTCAAAAGCAGGTTTAAAATCAAAATGATAAAAAAAAATAAACAAAAATTAATAAAAATTAGGTGTTCGACAAAGCTTCTCTAAAAGCTGAATAGAGGAGTAATGACGACCGAAGCCTTAGCGTGGCAAGCTCACACCAGCAGCAGCAGTCAACGACAAGACGTTTGAAACAAGCTGTGGAGTAGTTCCTTTGGCCGTGCAATCTTTCGAACAATTATGGGATGATTTAGTGAAATAAAATACTAAATTCATTAAATAGGATTGATAATTTGAATCTAGACATTGTAGGTATAATAAATTGAATTAAAAAACTCGTCTCAAAATTATCATTTTTAACGCTTTAATTTAAATTAATCGACTAATAAATTAAATACTAAAAAACAATCTTTCCGGGAAAACCCAACAATCACCCCTCGCCAATAGAATTTCTAATAACCCCACCTAATCTAGGGAGAGACATTCTATGTTTTCTAATACACGAATTCTCCCCACGGTTATTCTCTTTAGTGCGAATTCTATGCTCTAATTCAGAACTCGGCCTGGTGGAGAAAGGCGAACCGTCTCATCGAATCGGATTCTATAGCAAGGCAGAAGCCCTAGTAAAAACTAGAGCTGATCATGTGGCAATTATTCAAGCTTGGTTGTGATCTCTGCTTTTGCCTGTTCCTTTTTCTCGTTTATGTAGGTTGCTTCTGGTTGCAGTGGCTGCTTGTGCTTCTCCACTTCGTTTTATGCTGATGGGGTTCTGTTTTTTCGTGTTTTGTTGCCAATTGTCAAGTGGCTCGAGTCTTCTCCGATTGCCTAAGGTTGTTGTCGGCTTGTTCTTGCTGCTGGTGTTTGGCAGCAGTTCCTTTGGTTTGGTTTGGTTCGGATTTAACTAGTGTTGCTTGGCTTTGTTACTAACAAATATTAATATTTATTACTGATTTGAAATAAGATAAAAAGGACAGGCAAATACTAAACCCATGAGAGCTATATAACAAGCAAAGCAGAGCATGTTTGTGTTTGTGTTTGACATTGCCTACACGTAAACAAGGAACATCATTCATACATTCTGCATGGTACCGAAACCATGCTGATGACCGCGGCAGGCTGGCTGGCTCTTATTCCGGTGAATGAGGAAAGATCACTACTTCAGCTGCACACAAGTAGAACAACAGCAGTAGTCTTTAAACAACTAAAATGTAATATTATCTGTTAATTACAGCATTATCACTATTTTTTTATTTCGGATATTCGAATAAGGATTTCCATGTTCCATGTTGTTCCATGCATGAATCAGCCACACAGACAAGAAAAGATAAGACTTGAACACGTACATTCTATTTGCAGAACAATGAATCCAGTAGTTACATAACCGATTTTAATCGTCAATCGAAAACTATTAAGCATACAACCTAAATTCAATTGATAATAGGTGTAGGGTTCGACTTTACGATAAGACCATAGGGTACCTTATACTTAACTGATGTGGGATAACACCGCTTAACAAAATATTTTCTGTTTCAATTTTCTACCAAGGGATCATGACAACGTTAACTCGGCTTCAATCCTCTGCTCGCGGCTATATTAGTCTACTTAAGTACAGACACAGTATGAACACTGCTACAATTCACTTTTATATCTATTAGCAACGAAATTCAGTAGGGACCAAGTTCAATATGATCAAACCAACGTGTGACACGAGAAAAATGCATGGAGGACAACGGCATATCTT
The DNA here is from genome assembly GCA_019671005.1 of Hibiscus mutabilis. Taxonomy (NCBI): domain Eukaryota; kingdom Viridiplantae; phylum Streptophyta; class Magnoliopsida; order Malvales; family Malvaceae; genus Hibiscus; species Hibiscus mutabilis. The sequence goes on along the minus strand of CM033735.1, from coordinate 3,282,687 downwards.
CTAAAATAGCAATCAGAACTTTGTATAAATTTCTAACAAGCAAATTTAATATTGGAAGAAAGCAACGGCACGAACCTTACGAATTGGGAAGAGAAGCACAAGTGACTGCATTGCGAACAAGTTGATTGATTGCATCCCTAAACTTGTAATAATCCTCAACCTTGTTATAAACTTGATAAGAGATTCTCGCATACCCTGTTACTCCATCCTCCCCATCCTTGGGTGATCGATAATATATCGGAACTTCAACACCGAACTTTTCCCTCAAACAAGTCCTCAGGTTCAAAGCATCATGGTCACTCAAAATCCCCAAACAAGGAGGTAAGCCAACCATAACCATGCTCGAACACATCTCCGGAGGACAACCGAGATGAGTTCCCCATGCTTCGACCAACATCTGCCCCATCTCGACAACGCATTCATGGTTCCTCTTCTTGATCCCATTGATCCCACCTTCGAACCTATTGATGAACTCCAAAACCTTAGGAACTACCAACTGAGCACTATAATCCCTGGTTCCTATCCAACCACTTTCGATAGCTAATCCGTTGCCGTACTCATGGGAAACAACGGGATGGTGCAAGTCGGAGTTGTTTAGCGACCTTTTACAGTACAAAAAGGCAACAGATGGTGGGCAAAAGTACCACTTGTGCAAATTACTAGTATAGAAATCAGCTCCTATTTGTTTCATATCAATGTCAACGCACCCAATTCCGTGAGCAGCATCGACGAACACCTGGTCAACGCCTTCTTCTCTACAAATGGCGACCAGTTCTTTAACCGGAATTACTACGGTCGGCATCGAAGTAACATGATCGATAACAGCTAATCTTACCCTTTTCCCATTTTGTTTCCCTCTCTGTAAAGCTTGTCTAAATTCATGTACAATTTCATCGACGGAATTGACGGGAAAAGGCAAAGGGACCTCAATAACATACCCGCCAGCGCGTGTGACATAAGCCTCGACGGACTTCTTGACAGCACCGTAAGCGTAGTGAAGCATGACGGCGGCATCCCCATGGTTGAACTTCCCCTCGGCGAATCCCCAAGCTATTTGTTGCAGCACAATGGCAGCGGCGGTGGTGGCGTTGTCGACGATGGAGACCTCGTCGACGTGGTCGGCGTTGATGAGGTCCTTGATGATGGTTCGTGATTGGAGAATTTTGGGCTGGAGCTGGTTGAAGTAGAAATCGTCGGGCTGTCGAAGCCACTGGATCTGGAGCTCGTTCTGGGCGGAGATGACGGAGGAAGGGCAGCTGCCGAAACTGCCGTTGTTGATACGAGCGACGGTGGGGTCGTGGTGGGAGAATTCGGAGATGATATCGGAGGGAGTGAACAACGGTGGTGATGGGTCGGCGTACAATCTGGGTTTCTTGTGAATCTGGGAATTAGCGTCTGAAGCGGAAGTGCCGTTCACGGCGGCCATTGTGGCGGAGAAACGGTGAAGGAATCGAGGGTAGCAACGGAAGAGGAAAGTTTCAACTTTGAAGGAATTTTGAGAAAATGAATGATAAAATGACATATGTTGCACTGTGTAAAAAAAAAAAGAAAAAAACTTTAACTAATTGAATTCAGACGGTGAACCGCACTGCTGTTTTGTATTAATCAGCCCCTCGTAATTGTGTCCGAAATAATTATGTCTTGTAGTATTCGAATCGATTTAATTAATTTATAATTAGCTTTAATAATGATTAAAAAATATATAAAATTTTATAAACTAAAGTTTTATAATCGTTGAACTAGGCGAAACCATTGGTCTTCTTTTGTTCCGAATTCCTATTTTTATCTATATATCTTGTTTGTCAAACCGATCAGATCATTGATTATCGATTGAATCATATTCAGTTTTGTTCCGAAGAGATTAAAGTTTAGAGGATAATATTGTTATTGTAATAATCACATATTGTCTATTTTTTTTAGTTTTATTAATTTAACTTTTATTAGTGTTTAAGATTAATGATGTTGCCGTTTATTTTTAATTTAATATGTTTGTTAGTCAACGACGACTGAAGAACGAGATTAATATAATTTAAATTTTAAGGGTTAAATTGATTCAATTAAAAATAAATGACAATATTACAGATTTTGAAAGACCACGATACTAAATTGATGAAATTAAAAGATCGAATAAAATTATTACATGAACAAAATTACCTTTAAACTTATACTACAGGCTTAAATGAAAAGTAAGTGTTCAAAGTATAATTTTTTTAAACTTTAGGTGCCTAAAGTATTTTTTGTAAAAATATGTGCTCAAAGTTTCAACTGTTATAATTTTAGGTGCCTAAAGTTTCAACAGTTTCAATTTTAGGTGTCTGGCCGTTAAAGGGTGTTAAAAAATTGTTAACCAATCAATGATTGACATGTGGCATATTTACTTTATTTTTGTTCAAAATTAAAAATTAAAAATAAATTTTTTTAGTTTTTCATAAAATCCTAAAATTTTTAAAATTTTACAAATTTGTCCCTAAACCCTTAAAATTACACAAATCCAAATCCTCAAATCGCCGACGCTTCCGCCGCCCCAAACCCAACCCCAAATCCCTGAGCACACCCCTTTAGTCGCCAAACCAAGGCAATCATTTTTCCTAATACGACGTCGCCGAAAACGGCGAATGACGTGCAGCCGAACGTCAGCGGCGATTTAGGGGTTTGGGTAATTTTAGGGATTTGAGGACCATTTTTGTAAAATTTTCAAAATTTTAGAATTTTATAAAAACTGTATTCTTTGGGTGTTTTTCTTTAAAAAATCAAATTAGTGCCATGTGTCAAGCATCGATTAGTTAAAAAATAATATCCGTTAACAGTCAGGTACCTAAAATTGTAGCTTTTAAAACTTTAAGCACCTATTTTTACAAAAAAAATACTTTAAGCACCTAAAGTTCAAAAAAAACATACTTTAGACACTTATTTTTCATTTAAGTCTATACTATACTTATGTGGTATAAAGTTATGTGGTGCATCACACACACACATATAGTTTTCGGCCTCTAACTGACACTGAATTACAATATGACCTTGACTTTTATTTTTATTTGTATTTTTGTCTTTGACTTTTAGTATAAATTTAACCTTAATTAATTTTTCGAATTTATAAAGATTAAATTTTGGAAATTATTTAGTAGGAGAAATTACATATAAAAATTAAATCAAGTGTCGAATTACATATCAAAATTAATGATCAAACATTAGATTAACCTATATTTAAATAAAATACGTATATTTTTTATAAAAAAATTAAAAATTAAAAATAGATATAATTATATAATCACGTCATAATATTTATTTTACGAAAAGTTATCCTAATGTGACATGGGCGTGCACTGTCTTTTGTTTTGTTCCGTTATTATGGGATAAGGACATTTGATTTTATTTTGACTAAAGTAAGATCTTAAATTCTATTATGCTCGAATTAATATTTTTATAGTGAACTTATTGTAGAGCTACGGCGAGTTCAAATAAAATAATATTTTTTAAAAAAAATTGAAACTCCCCGTAGAGTCACGGTGAGTTTTAAATTTTTTCAATTATTTTGTGTTTTAACTTAATTAACCGCATTAATGGATGATTAGCGAATCTTAATTTGGAACTCGCCTTGTATGCATGGAGAGTTTCAATTAAATTTTTTTAAATCACTTTTTTATTGAAAGTCGAAAAAAAATTAAATTCGTCTAACATGCACGGCGAGTTTCAATTAGAATTTACTAATCATCCGTTAATACAATTAATTAAGTTAAAACACGAGTACTAATTTGAGCATAATAAGATTTGAGGTCATTGTAAGAGTACTAATTTGAGCATAATAAGATTTGAGGTCTTGTTTTGGTCAAAAGAGGATCTAAGGGTCCTAAAAATATCCTTAAGCCCGTTATTATTGCGTAAAAATAATGAACACAAAAAGGAAACGGCTGTCCTTATCCATGTCTATGTCGTTCCTACGTGTTGATAAGCCTTTTCTGTTTAAAATAATTGTAGACTTTGTGTTAGACATTTCATTTTAATTTATTGTATTTTTGTAATAATTTAAAAGTAATTATAAATTTATAATGCAATATATGTTTATAGATATTTTTAATTTTTTGATAATGTATATATATTATGTAAATACAACGATTTGAAATTACATCTTTTAAAATAAATATTATGTTTATAGACTTTGTGTCGATTTTGGGATAACCACAACTTTCGGGTACTCGACCAATACGGCAAAAACACGAACCTGCTATACCACTATCCGAAGACACGTATACCTAATATCTCGAATATCTGAATTTGAACACCCCTACTACTTATTATATCAGATGACTGGACCCATTGGATAGTTGTTATATGAATAGAATAGTTTAGATCTTGTGGACTTAAACTTTTATGAGTTTTAGCATGGTAGAATTGGGCCATGGCTTTGTTTAACTAGATTATAATATTCTAGTTATAAATAGAAATCGATAGTCAACTAACATTTAACGCTTTAAATGATGTGACAAATTTATATGATATTGTACGCTGACGTGATAATGTCATATAAACAAATGTGCTAACTTATAGAATGACACGTTTGCAAAATATAATTTTATAAATTTTTTTGTTGACACGTTATTTTATCAAGTCATTTTAGCTTAATTATTAGTTGATTAACAATTTTTATTCACAGAATAATATTTTTTCAAAAATAAAATATTAAGAGTTAAGTGCTTTAAAAATAAAAAATGGTTATTCGGTTAAATGATAAGAACATTTTACTTAATAATATAATTAAATGACATGCATTGTATTTTACTCGTATTTATTTGTGAAGAGAGGAGGATATTAATAATTTATTTATTTATTTATTGCATAATGTTATTGTTGTGTGCACAGTGCATGTTACGAGGCGTCGGGCATGGTGCAGGGCAGCAGAGAGGCAACGACAACAGTGGCCGCCTGAATTTAGCATGCTTTAATTTTAATTTTTGATTTTTTTTCTAGAAAAGATAATTTAATTTTTATTTGTTTCGTTTTCTAATAATCAATATTTTATTTATTTTTTAATTAAATTATATCCATGAAAAATATAATAAATTTGTTAATCCAACGTCGGTTGTTTTTGTTGGAAAAATGCGAGGAAAATAGTAATATATTTCGAATGGGTAAAGATAGAGACTCGAATAAGAATTCTATTAGGTTTTATTTTACTTCATGAGATTTTTATAACAATATTTCATATGCTTAAAATGGCTGAGTGATGAATGAGAAATTGTTGCTTAAAGGAAGATAGCTGTGAATTGAATAAGAAAGTGGAAAATTCCATATCTCACATTGCTGGGATAAATGAAATGGGAAGAATTTATATACACTTATCCACTTTATAATTATTGAATGATTTGGATTAAAATTGTGCCTTGCATGTAAGTGGGGTGCAAATCAATTTTTTTTGGGGGTTGTGGGAAGCACTTGCATGATGTGGGTGACGCGAATGTTTGGATTGGTTAAACTTTTGTGGGCTTGCGAAAATGTGAATATTTTACCCACGTCAAATTTTTCCCCATTGAATGACTTGGATTAAAATTGTGCTTCGCGCGTAGGAGGGGTGCAAATCAATTCTATTTGGGGGTTGTGGGAAGCACTTGCATGATGTGAGTGACGCGAATGTTTGGATTTGTTAAACTTTTTGTGGGCTTGCGAAAATGTTTGGATTTGTTAAACTTTTTGTGGGCTTGCGAAAATGTGGATATTTTACCCAGGCGAATTTTTTCATTATAAATGGCATATCCTTTTAAATATTCCGAATTAAATAGAATAATTTTTTATTTTTCATTTAAATTCAGATATTAAAAGGCAATGAGTACAATTTACAAGCATATCCTTTATAGTCATTAAATGACTTGAATTAAAATTGTGTCTCGTGCGTAGTGGGGGGTGCAAATCAATCCTATTCGGGTTGTGGGGAACACCTATATAATGTGGGTGACGCGAATGTTTGGATTGGTTAAACTTTTGTGGGCTTGCGAAAATGTGAATATTTTACCCACGTCAAAATTTTCCCCATTGAATGACTTGGATTAAAATTGTGCTTCGCGCGTAGGAGGGGTGCAAATCAATTCTATTTGGGGGTTGTGGGAAGCACTTGCATGATGTGAGTGACGCGAATGTTTGGATTGGTTAAACTATTTGTGGGCTTGCGAAAATGTGGATATTTTACCCAGGCGAATTTTTTCATTATAAATGGCATATCCTTTTGAATATTCCGAATTAAATAGAATAATTTTTTATTTTTCATTTAAATTCAGATATTAAAAGGCAATGAGTACAATTTACAAGCATATCATTTATAGTCATTGAATGACTTGGATTAAAATTGTGTCTCGTGCGTAGTGGGGGTGCAAATCAATCCTATTCGGTTGTGGGGAACACCTATATAATGTGGGTGACGCGAATGTTTGGACCAGTCATGTCCTTTGCGGGTCTGCGGATATTTTACCCACGTCGAATATTTTTTCCTTATAAATAACACATCCTTTTGAATATTCCGAATTAAATAGGATAATTTTTCATTTTCCATTTAAATTTGAAAATTAAAAGGTGATGAGTACAATTCACAAGAATATTTTGGTTTATTATTGTATTAACAAAGTTTTTTCGATTTAAATCGAATGAAGATTTAATAGCCATATTTTTGGAATAGTTTTTCCACATTTAACCTACCTCACTCCCTTATAATTTGAATGACATTCCTTTGATGTAAACACAACTTAGAAATTTCTTTTCTTCAAAACTGCATTGTGTTTTCGGTGATAGTTAAAGGCAAGTTTGTGTTCGCGATCTCTTCACTAGTGTTGTTGTCGAAGATCATCCACTGTTGTATCTTGGGAGACTGACGAACTAAGATCTCAAGCACCGAGGAGTGGTCGAATCTGTCTTAAGGAAATTGCATTTTTGCAGGCCTCAGTAATCCATGTTTGGTTTATCTCGAATCTGTTCTATTCTTTTGAATACTGTATTTCATTTATTTATTTATTTATATTATTTATTTCGAATTAACCTTGTTTTGCTCAACAGTTTTTTTTTCTTTTTTTTTCACACTAACATCAAATATTTTATCTTTTTACTTATAAAATTCTAAAACCCATGTTTAAAAAATAAAAATTATAAAATATAAATATATCTTTATGGCTAAAAAATGTAAGATGCCTTTGAACTTATGAAAAAAATCAATTAGGTTTTAAAATTTTTCTACACCCAATTAAGCTCTACAACCAAGAATTTAATCAATTAAGTCATTTGACCATTAAATTTTGACAGATTTTTAGATATTAATGACACATGAGACACTGCAATTGCATTTACAGATTTTTTTCAAAACTGTTTTGTTTTTTTAGAATTTTTAACGAATTTTTCAATATTTTTTTTGTAAATGTCAAGCGGAAACACGGTGACACGCTGCACTACACCAACAAATCTAAAATAATATCAAGATTTAATGATCAAAATTGCTTAAATTACCTAATTGAACTTTTTTGAAAAAAAATTCAAGAACTTCTTACACCGTAAGTATATATTTACATTATTAAAAATGAAAATTCTATAAAAAGTTATAAAAATTGGTAAAAACAAACATAACTTAAAGGGAGCATTTGATTCGATTCATCTTGCATTTTTAGATTGGGTAAAGATGAAAATTAGTTCATCATAATTTCTTTATATTGGTTAATGAATTAATATTATTATTATTTTTGGACATAACTGTTAATGAATTAATATTAGAAGCTTTGACGATATATAATTTTATGCACCCTCAATGAATTAAAATATTGGTACATTATTATTAAATTTTAAACTAAATTCATTTAATTTTATTTTTATGATGCGTCCTTATTTGGTTTACGGTGATCAAAAACGAAACCTTTTGAAGACTAGTAGAGCCATGAGTCAAAAAACTAAAAATTGTAAATTGAAACAATGGTAAAATTATTATTAATCATTTAAAAATATATATAGTTTATTATTGGCCTCCTAAATTTAAAATTGTTAACAGTGTTTTAAAAAATAATCTTGAGTTTTGTTACTATCGATATGCATAAAATTATACACCTATAATGCACTAAATATTCACACTAATGACTATTATATTTTTAAACATATGATGAAATTATATTTAGATGGTTCTTATTTAATTTCAATGTATTAATATAAAATTTCTATTTTTGTATTTAGGGTTTTACTATAAGATTGTGTATAATAACTACTAGATTTTTATCATTAATGATTATTTTACTTTTTAACAGAATTTATTAGAATGTAATTAATTACATTCCTAATTTTTTAATTTATGGTGTTTAATATAATTAAATCATAACATCCTAAAACTCATAAACTCTTAAACCTTAAGCCATACATTTAAACCCTAAACCTTAAAACATAAACCCAAACACTAAACCACAAAACCCCAAACCCTAAACCATATCATAAACCATAAACCTTAAACAATGAATCTTAAACCATAAGACTACAAAGCATAAACCATAAACCCTAGAAACCATAAAAATACTACAACACTAAAACATTAAAACAATAAACTTTAAACCCTAAAATTATAGATCATAAACCCTAAACACCTAAATACTTTTACGTAATTATAAATTACATTAAACGCCCTGAATCAATGGTGTTTAATTTTTTAAAAATATAATTATTTTTTATTAAAAAATAATATAACAATTAATGATAGGAATCTAGTAGTTATTAGCAAAACTAATTTTTATTATGACCCATAATATGACATAAAGATGTTGATCTTAATTACTATCATCCGACGGAACTAAGATTCCATTATCAATATTATTTTATTTTAATATTTAGTATCAGTTTCTCATAACTTTTTAATAATACATAGACAATAAATTATAATGAAAAATATTGAGTCAAGCCGAATAAAAATAATATTTAGACTTCGAGTTATGATTCAAATTACGAATTTAATCAATAAATATGTCTATCTAATTTGATATTAGGTTGGTCATGTAAGAGCTCATGTTAGAGGTGGTAAGATCGGTTTGGATCGGGCAGGTTTAATAGAAGTTTTAAACCGTTCATTATAATTTGGTTATCAATTATTCTATATTATTTTTTGGTAAAGTACACCAAATGGTCACTAAATTATCTCAAGAAATACAAAATAATCACAAAACTTTTAAAAGTTATATAAATAGCATTAAACTTTAGTTTTTGTTATAAAATAGTCACTGAACTGTTAACTGTCATTCATTAAATGATGTGGCATTCACGAAAATTTGAATAATAACACATTTAATTTTTCATATTTACACGTTCAATCAATTTAATCCTAATTTAACCATAATTCTTGATGTCTAAATTGATTGAATGTGTAAATATTGAGGATTAAATGTGTTATTATACAAACTTTTGTAACTGTCATGTCACTCAGTTAACAACAATTAACGGTTCAGTGATCATTTTGTAACAAAACTAAAATTTAATGCCATTATGCAATTTTTGAAAGTTTGGCGATCATTTTGTATTTTTTGAAATAGCTTAGTGACCTTTTGTGTACTACCCTATATTTTTTGTTTCGACCTTTTTATTTTTTTCATAATTGAGTTTCTTAAGTTTTTTTTTTTACATTTATTTGATAAAATTTTCAAAGTTTGTTTGTAAAAATTTCTTAAAAATACTTTTTTAAAATATATAGCATAATTAATAAAATGTATATAATACTTTAATCTAAAATATAGAACATTTGTTTTTCTGTTATAAAATAATTATAAATTAAATAAAAAAATTCAATTCAATCCAAATAACCACGATTTTTAATGGGTAATCTTCACCCATGGTCCCTTTTATTTGGGATTTGTTCTATTTTGGTCACCTAAATTCAAAAAAGATCATTCTTGCCACTTACGTTTTGAATTGTGTCTATTTTGGTCCATTGGCCGTTAACCTCCGTTAATAAAAATTAATTAATTTCTAATTTAACCTCCAAACTTTCAAAATTTTATTTTTCACCATCTTCCCCAAAACTTGAAAATTTTAGTTTTCTACCCACCACCTGATCCCGACCCTCTTTCCGCCGTCATGGGTCCGCTATTCTCCTCCGACCCAAAGATTTAAAGTTTGAAAAAGAACCTCAACTTCTGCTATTTTCAGTGTTTTATCCTTTTATTAGCTTGGTACAACATATTTTGTGACTCGATTAAATTGTTCTGTTGCTCTCATTGTTTATGTCATATTATGTAACAAGGTTTATGTCTTCTGTGTTATGTAACAGGCTTACCAGGATTCAACAAAGGAGAAACGTCGTGCGCAGATTGCCCAAGGTTGCTTTTTTTTTTTTCATTTTCAGTAATTGAATTTTTTTCCTGATAACTGCTGAAAGTAATTTTAAATGATATGAATGTCTTTCTCAGAACTTATAGTAATTGGGGCAATAGATGAAAATTTATAATACCTACTGATTTTCAAAAAAGAGGAGCTTAAATCTTTGCAAATTGCAACAGTGTGATGGTGTTGCTACTTGCTACTATAATTCCATTGTTTAATTGCTGTATGCATTAACCTAGTAGATGGGCATATCCCTTTCATTGCAACTTTAAATCTTGGAAATTCTGAAGGGCATAATTTTTAGTCCAATGCCATTTAAAAAATCCAGAGACGCATAGGGAACAAATGATAGAGAAGAAAATGTCCTGTAGCATTTGAACCCCATTGATATAGTTTTTGGGGTGGAGGAGAGTGGCGGTGGAAAGAGGGTCGGGATCAGGTGGTGGGCGGAGAAATAAAATTTTTAAGTTTTTTGGAGAAGATGGTGAAAAATAAAGTTTTAAAAGTTTGGGGGTTAAATTAGAAATTAATTAATTTTTATTAACAGAGGTTAACGGCTAAGGGATCAAAATAGGCACGATTCAAAACGTAAATGGCAAGAATAATCTTTTTTAAAGTCAGGTGACCAAAATAGAACAAACTACAAACAAAAGGGACTACGGGTTAAGATTACCCTTTTTTAATTTATGTTTTATAGACCGTTAGAACTCTTCGACTCGATTCAAGTTTCGATTCGGTCTGCTTTTCAGTCGAGCCTGCACGTTGGTAAAGTGGGGCCCACCATATCCTGCCCTGCAGGCTGCAGCAAGCAAGCAGCACTTGCACACTACCTATCTTTGGCTCCATGCCTTTGCCACTTGCATCTGTCTATGCGAGCTGCACGGCCGAAAATAAAGCAGCCTTTTTAATTATATCTAAAAGAAAATTGTAATTTTGACCCGAAATAATTATATAATAATTTTGTTCAACTTTTTATAATTACATATGCACGCGATGTGAATAAATTTTTTTCACAAACACTTTAGTTTTATAATTTAAGAAATTAATTTATAGTTTGAGTTAAGAGTTTAGAATTTAGGAGTTGTAGTTAGAATTTATGATTTATATGTTAAAATTTAAATCCCTAACATATTAACCTAAACTTAAATCCTAAATTTTGACTATAAAACTTAAATGCCCTAAACTTTTAGCCAATGCCTAAACTAAATCTCTAAAACCCTAAAACTAAGGCTCTCCTAAAATTTGTTTTTTTCCACAATCAGTGCATGCAATATTTTTCCTTTAGTACTTTGGTAACCGTAAAAAATACATTTTCATTTATGTAACACCCACAGATCGATACGGGTTGCCCGATCCAATCTGATGTGTCACATTCGAGCCACTAGAGCGACCCACTTTAAATCTCAAATGAAACAAATTGTCAAACTATTTAAAATCATAAAACAAATTATGAATAAAAAATACAAGTTCAAAAAGTATTCATTTAACATAACAGTGATCATAAATACACGTTATAAAAACGAGTTTCAAACTCAAATATAAAACAAGACGTAACATAAATGCCCCTTAATTACACAGATATCGTACTCCGCAAGCAGTGTCGAAAGAACTCTCGTACTGATGTCGATAACTGCACCGTGTTCAATATTTTATAACAAGCGATGGTAAAAACAACATGAGCTTGGAAAAGCTCAGTAATACAGAACTACCAAATAATACAGTAGGCACAAGCAGGTATATGGCAAAGCAATAATACAGACATGATGATCCAAGCAACAACATATTCCAATTATGAATTGATATTCGTAGGAACAATACACTTGGAGGTAATAGGGTTGTTCTTTATCTGATCACCTAAGTACCAGACATGGTGCATATAGACTAGAGAATCCAAAGAATCCGAAGAGATATAGCTTACGAAAGTTGAACTATAGAGTTTAGTGTGTCCCATTGAGTGCATATAGAAACCATACAAAAAGTTTTAGACATTGATATATTATTCAATATGGTATATTTAAAAGAGGAATGAAGGTTTTATTTGAAGCACTTAACTACCCTCCAATCGTACACCGATATGCAGTTCCTTAGAACTGCATCCATAAAGACTTACCTTAGGCCTATAGGGCATAAGAGCCAACCTAAAGGGTTACCTTAGGTCCATAAGGAATTACCCGAGCCGAAGCATCGAAACCTAGCCAATGGACGACCTTAGGTCCATAAGGAATTACCCGAGTTGAAGCATCAGAACCTAGCCAATGGATGACCTTGGGTCCATAAGAAATTACCAGCTTGATCAAGGCTGAACTTGCAGAGATTTCTTATTATATCTCAGATAGTACCCTAGAAAAAATCAGTTTAGGTAGTTAGTAGCAGTGGTGTAAAAACAGGAATTAGGCATGTATTTATCAGTGAAACATGAATCATACATGTGTTTTTAGTATATCAAAAAACAGATAGCATGCTTTCAGATTAGACACAAAAGTATATTTCCAGAATAATAGGAGTCATGTTTCAAAACAGAGGAATAGTTTTGATTTCAAACCAGAGAGAATAGTCATGTGCACATGGAACAAACCAAATGGATCAATTCGTTTTCTGAAGGCACTTAGTAATCGCAAGAAATGAGACACTAATCTTCTGACAATTTCAAACTGATTTCCGAAGCGAGATCTCTAAATAAAAGAGGTTTAGAACTAACAGCTCCAACAAGGCATTTGAGAATTTGTACATCACAATCCTTAGGGATATCTGATATATTAAGAATGTTCATATCATTTAGCCAATAAGGGCATTTTTGTTATTTGACTTTTAGGGGCAAACTTGTAATTCAACCCAATAAAGATAAAACGGTGATTTGTAATAATTAAGATTTATAGCAAATGTTCTGACTTTCAAGTTCATTCCAACTATACAAACCCCAACAATACGATACTCGTCAAGTATCCGAGCAGGGACACCTCATGGGTATTCATTTTTTAAAACTCACTATATCGTATAGCTGAACGCTCATCTTCATAATTCACCACATAACTCACCACCGAGTAATCGAACATATATTCCGCGCGAAACTCTTCTAATATTATATTAATATTAGGAGTGATTAACGTATATAAGTCATGCTTCATAACCCTTAGGGGCATTTCAGTTGTTTAAGCTTTATTAGTATTTCTACGATTTATCAACGACAATTCACTTATTCCAGACATTATGGTATTTTACTTATACCAGAGCTCAAGAATATATATGTCATTTTAGTCAAAACAATCATTTAGAGCATTTATATAAAAATAACTTTCAAATGTTTATTTAGAAATCGAGGAATCTAGGCATCACACATTCTCGAAAGTTAGAAACATGTTACTGAGATGTTCTAACCAGATCAAGAATTTAACAAGTGATTCAGGAGTTTTTATCAGGTTACACATGAGTTCCCATATCATTTATACTATCAGGGGTATTTAGGTCTTTTTACACTTCAAGAGCATTTTTGTCATTTCATGTTCAAGTATCTCAGAAATTAAATATTCAAAAATAATAATCCGAGTTGAAGGTTTCGAGTTTAATTTCTTTATCAATTATTCACTGAACTTGAATTTCTTACCGGTCATCAAATTCTTATTCTAGTCATTCGGGTCATAACCAGTTTACTTCCCTTTATCGAAATTAATAAAACCTTAAAATATTTGACGGTAAACACGTGAACGATCATATTCATTCATGCATTAACCAAAATTACAAACGAGTGTCGTAAAGCATGCAAGAGGTAGTAAAGTATTACCTAAACTTTGATATACATCGGTCAATCCATGATACTCCTCTTGAACCCGAATTCAACGTTCCTCAACATCTCAGATACAAATAACTATGAATACCTTCAATTACACTAATTCCAAACTCGGTCTTTATTCACATTGCTCTTAACGGAATAATTAAATGCATAAGCATGCTCGGGTTTAATGTTAGTTTCAGAGGCATTCGGGTCAGAATTTCGTAAAGTAAACTTCAAAAATGGAGTCATGACGTTGAAAAACATAAAATATGACTTATGGAAAAAAGTCAACTTTTGGTCAAAGTCAACCTAAAAGTCAATGGCCAATGAGGTTGACCCAGCTAAATTGACTCAGGCGAGTTGACTCGGTTGGGTTGACTCAACCAACAGGCTAACTCGGGCAAGTTAACTCGATCAACATGTCGGGTCAGACAGTTCAAGCTCAGGTCGGATGGGTTCAGATCAAGTTAGACACTAGCTAGGGTCGAACTTGGGCTCAAACTAAATGGGTTTAAGACCCAAGGGCCATTGGGCCTTAAGAAGTAGGCCAACCCACCAGTTTAATTATCAGGTCTATATTTTGGTTCATGAGCCAAACCGGTTTGGTTCAAAGCCATATCGATTCATAATTGATTAGACTGGTTCAGCTTGACAGGCACCGACTAAGATGGTCAAAAATTGCCCATAGGCGCCGCCGCGTGCTCACCATGCTCGACCAAAATTGGTCGAAAACACTAATAAACAACGAGAAACAGAGAGAAAAACTTGTTTAGATTAGATCTCTAGGCTTACCGCAATGAAAAACAACCGAGGAACCCACATACCCGATCAGAAAAATAGGGTCTCTCATTGTCGAAACTTCTTGAAGAACCCGATATCTCTCAACCGATTTACTCGCCAAGTGGTGGAGAAGTATAATTTTGGGTGATGATGGTGGAAGCAAAAGAAAGAAAAATATAAACAATGATTTAGAGTGGTTCGACTATCTAATCAAAGCCTACATCCATTACCTTAGCTTCCATACTAAGGAATTTAGCCAAATTTACTATGATTTTCTTCTCCTTTTCTAAGCCAAGGAGGCAACCGTTACAACGATCAAAGCTTTCTACCCAAAGCTTAATCAAGACACTCTCTTACAAGAGAAAAACAAAGCAAACTGAAATCTCTCACAAAGGTATATGTTTGCACAATTTAAGCACTCACCCAAAGCTAAAACACTTGAGCAAATTATAACAAGTTGAGCTCACAAGTGTAGTCTATGAAAGAATATGAAAATTAAGCACTAAGACTCTTTTACAATCATAAGTGTGTTGGCTTGTTGATCATTAGTTGATTCTGGTGCTTGAAGGTCCATTCTATACTCCCAAACGTGATTCTAGTCGTTGGTGATTGTTGGGGATGAATTGGAGCCGTTGGAGATGATTTCCATGCTGACTTTCTCAATTTGGTGTAGTGGGTATCGATACGCGGGGTACCCGTATCGATATGTCCTCTTTGGAAAAGAGTCGTTGAGCCTGAATTCATATAGGCGTATCGGTACGCTAATGTACGTATTGGTACGACCCTGTTTGGAAATAACCGTTGGGTAGTTCAAAACACAGGGTGTTGATACGCTTTGAGGAGTATCGGTACGATCCCTCTCCGTACCAGTACGACCAAGCCTGTACCGGTACGGGTTTTGGCTACTAGAAAATCTCTGTAGCTGAAACCCTAAAAGGTATCGGTACGATGTTATATCGTATCGGTAAGGGGCCGAGAAAATGTTTAGTTTGGCTATATAAAATCGTTTTGAAACTTGCCAAAAGCCTTAAAAATATTTTCAAACATATTTTCAAGTTGTTTGGACTTTAATACAAGTTTGTAAAATATTCAAACAAGTCCAAAAATAATTTTCAAATTATTATATCAAAACAAATATCCTAACACTTCCAACTGGTCTCCACGACAAATAGCACGACGGCTTGCGAGTGAGGGGCTATGTTTTGGTCGCGGGATGACGGCGAACTCGATGATAGAGGTTGTGTGCTACACGGATGACGGCTAAAAACAATGGGAAACAAAACTAATAAAGATTGGGTTCAGACGAACCTTTATGCCAATCTCCACACTGGCTGACTGCTCTGAACGATGGGTGACTTACGGCGGTGTGCGGCAAGGAACATGGGGTCGGTGACGGTGCACGCCACGGACCGACGGTGGCCGAGATCGGAGAAGAGTCGACGTGAGGAAGATAGAAAGCTTGGGGGAATATCGAATCTGAAAATTTCCTTCTAGGTTCGAATACATTATCGGTAGGTAATGAATCAGATTTTATTTATTATTGACTCAGACTAAACAGTCAAAGGTTAAAATTAATTCGGTGCAAACAAAGATTAAGAATGACCTTGGCTCAAATGGTTAAGGCTTGGTTTTATCAAGCATAGGCCCATGACAACATGTCTCCCATTTATTATTACTATTTTCACATACATCCCCTTTTTTTGCCTTAAATATTTGGGGTGTTGCAATTTTATATGAAAAATAAGAATAATTCAAGTAAAGTATTTAAAACAAAATTTTAAATTTTAATCTCTAAAATATTATTT
Organism: Hibiscus mutabilis; assembly: GCA_019671005.1. Taxonomy (NCBI): domain Eukaryota; kingdom Viridiplantae; phylum Streptophyta; class Magnoliopsida; order Malvales; family Malvaceae; genus Hibiscus; species Hibiscus mutabilis. Next base: position 3,266,019 of record CM033735.1, on the reverse strand, counting down.
TTTAAAATAATAATATTTTTAATAGTCTTAAAATAATTACTAGTATATATTCATACTTTTTCTTAATCTTAACTACTCTAATCCCTTTCTTTTTCTTAACATTCTTGTGGTTTAAAGAGTTTAATCCATGCAAATTATGAATCTACATTAACTGAATATTGGAGTCGGTCTTCGGATATCGAAGTTTATTTCATTTTTAACATTTAAAAATATTATTTTGTGGATAAATATCTACATGTTGAGTTCAAATCTTGGCACTGCGAATAAAACAAATTAAATTATAAGAGTTCCTTATATAATAATTTGTTACAATATTTAATTCAAATTAAACAATTAATAACAAGATATCTTTGCTATTCTAAAAAAAATGTATTATTACAATAATTGTTGAGGTAGATGAAAGAGAATTAATTAACAAACATCCTCCAACATATTGTAATGGCCTAGACTAGATTTAAATACATTTTTGTACGTTACAATTCCATTGCATAAGGGCCACAACCACCCAATTTCATTGGATAATATATAATAATATAATGGAATACCAACGAAAGGATAAGATAACATTTAGTATAATATTATACACATGTATTAAATACATTAATAAAATATACATACCTTTCTTCATCTATATGTTATTACAATACTAAACTTAACAAGTGGTTCCAGTAGAAAACAGATGATGTTTATCTTAAAAGATTCGGGTTCAAATTGTTTTATCTGCAAAGTATACGTACATTTTCAAAAAATTAAAAAATATGTAAGAACAAACATTATCTTATAATCACTTTAAGACTATTAAAAAATTATTATTACAATACTCTTGACTCAGTTTAATATTATTAATGAAATACACTACATTGCAAAAAGACTTAAATTAGTTGATTAAATCTTGGTGAAATGATAAAAAAAATTCTGTTAAAATGAAATTTTAGTTAATACTAGATATCGAGTTCAAATCTCGAACAAGCCCACCCTTTATATAAAAAATCAAACTATTTTTTTTTTGCAAAAAAATATAATTAAGGATATTTAGGTTTTTCTTTAATTTTTTTAATAAACTACTCATCGAAAACAACTCCTCAATTGAAAATAATTTCTTTATTTTTTAATAAATTTAATTGAAATAAACTTTGATTTCAAGTTGGGTAATCATTTGGTTTCAAGTTGATATGATGATTAACAATAACAGATAGAAAAGTTTAATTTTTAGTTTCGATTGAAATTCTTAGCATTAATTAATCATTGTTAACAGTGAGATCAATTTAAAACTAAACTATGTTTATATGGGATTGATATAAAAAAACACTGTTAATTAGAACTTTTGCCTTGTTGGCGATTGTAAAATTCGAAAAAAAAATTTGAGAAAATTTTTTAACGTACCATGTCAACATTTCTTAACGGGAGCTAATGATAATGACCATAATGAAAGTAAAGGTGAAAGATTGTCTCGAAACTCGAGACTCGAATTGATTTCACCCGTTCCGAGACCCAAATTAATTTCACCCGATCCGAGACCCAAATTAATTTCACCCGATCTGAGACCCGATATCGACCCGAATATGATGATTCAAAATTGATCCAAAGCGATCAAACCGAAACCAACCTGACTTTTAGTTGAACTGATATGGACCCAATTCAAATTTCAACCGAACCGAACAAACCCAATTCGATTTTCAAGCGAACTGAATGGACCCGAACCGATTTCATCCAAACCAAAAGCAACTCGAACCGAAGGCAATCCGAAATAAATAAAATATATTAAAAGAAATAAAGAAAGATTTGATGTGAACTGTCGCACAACTAAAAAAAAGTCAAATATACTTGCTTTATAAAGCTATGTATGGGTGAAAAAAATTAATCCAGCTTGAAAATATGACTGAAACATATCGATATCCTATTGAACTTATCTTGGCCCAACCCAAAATCAAACGTCCTGATATCAATCGACCTAAAAAGCAACTGAATCGATGTGACCTGACCCGATACCCGATCCAAATCACTATAAATCCGAATTAAAACGAATCAGACCAGATTTAACCTGAACCAATCCGAGATCCGAACCGAACCCGACCCGTTTGCCACTTCCAAATGAAAGTGAATTAAAAGTTTGTGAATTTAATTAAAAAAATTCGATTTTATTGACCACTGTGAAAGCGTCTTAAAAGTTTAGTAACTACCGGTATAATTTATCGTATTTTAAAATATATATTATTTTAAATATTTTACTATTTGATCACATAATAATAATATTACCAGATTGGAATTAAACTTCAGGTTTTAGTTAGATATCAATTTAGAAAAAAAAATGTTTGGTTTTATGTTCAAATATATATTTAAATGTGAGATTTATTAAATGATTGAATGGTCAAATATATTTATACAGTCTTATTGATATATATTCGAATTTTGATATTTACATTTTAATAAAAAAATTGTATTTAAATCATTAATTTGTATCGAACGGCTAAATTGGTTGAGTAAAAAACAACCGGAGTTAATAGCTGTTTTTTTTATAACCTTGGTGAGAACCGAGATGGTACGTACAACATATGTTACATTGATAAGGATATAAATATAGGTGCAAAAACGGAGACGAAAAATAATAATTTTTAAAATTAAAAAATATAATTACGGTAAGCGTATGAAAATATAAATAAATTTTATATTTTAAAAGAATGTAAAAGTAAAACGTCATAAGAATAAGAAAATTATGTAAGCATGACATCACATGTACTTATATATTTATAGTTAATTCATGTGAGTGAGAGAAAATAAAAAAGAAATAAGAAAAAGACCAAAAAAGTGTAAGAAAAAAAACAAGGAGATGAAATAATGAGAATATCTAAATTGTACTTAATATCGATACGCTGATATACCCGATACATAATATAGCATTAGATTGAAGTTAGGCTTGTAAACAAAATTTAATTTTAATTGAACAAATGAACGAACAAGAACAATTAAACGAATATAATTTTTTGTTCGTGTTCGTTTGTTAAGGATTATAGTTTGTTTGTGTTGTTTGTTAAAATGATAAAAGAACACAAATAAACATATGTGGATAAAATATTATTTTTATATAAATAGATATATGTGAATAAATTTAAACAATCATAAACTAACAAACATAAATGAACGAATTACCGAACATTCACGGACGTAAATGAACGAACGAGCCCTTTATTCGTGTTCTTTTATTTAATTAAACGAACAAGAAATATTATTCATATTTTTCATTTAATAAATAAACGAACATAAATAAACTTTCGCTTAACCTTTCACGAACGGTTGGTTAAACGTTTTGTTCGCTTACCGCACTAAGTAAATACAATCGGCACTTATAAAGGGTTATCTTTAAATTCAATTCAATGAATACTTAAAAAGATATAATTATAAAGTAAGATTTGGTTTCTCTCTCCTTTTCAAATCTATGTTTGTAGTGGGTTTTTGGGTCAGTCTAATTTGTCTTCAATCCTTGACACCTTCATTCCTGCATGCTTCTTTCTGGGTTCTTTGAACCAAAGAGTTAAAAAAAGCTAGTGATAAGAAGCAGTAGCAATGGTCAAGGCTAAGTGGCTAATTGCTTGAATCTGGGTTAATTCTAAGTAAGAAAATAGGGTGTTTTTTTCCCTTCAGGTTTTCATAATGCCTTTGTATGAGCTATATCGGATGGCTAGGGGGAAGCTAGATTCAGCTCAAGACAAGAACCCTTCAAGCTCCACTGATTTGTCTTCTGTGTAAGTTTTCAGTTTTACTCTCTGGTTCGGTTCCTCTATGTGTTTTTAGACATTAAACTTAATTTATTACATGTTATTCAATCTCGTATGTGTTGTTGAGTGCAGACCTGAGAATGACATTGTTGAACTGGTGTGGGAAAATGGTCAGGTTTCGATGCAAGGTCAGTCTAGTAGAGCTAGAAAGATGCATTCTTGTAACAGTTTACCATCCCACACTTTTGAGACTAGAGATAGAGATATAGGAAATGGAGGGAATTATACAAAAATGGGAAAGATCGGGGGGATGGACTCTGTATTGAGTGAAATTCCGATGTCGGTGCCGTCTCATTACGATGGTGATGATGATGAAGTGGTGCCTTGGCTGAAGTACCCTGAGGTTCAATCTTTACATGATGGATGTTCTGGTTTATTGCCTGAACTATCCGGGGTCAACGCGAATGAGATCCCAACTAATAGTAAGTTAGCATCATTTGATGGAAGATGTCAATCTATTAGAGATTTGTTTACTGTTTCTCCGAACGATGCTGCGGGGTTCGAACAAGGAAAGCTGTCAAAGTTTCCTAAACCCGCATATGACGAAGCTAGGCCTAGATGTGGTACCAGCCAGCCGTCACAGAAATGTCAAGAGTCTTCTCCATATTTTAGATCAAGAAATTTGGAGAGTATTGGTAATAACCCGAGCCATACCTTCACCGACCGTGCCATTTGCAGAGATCCAATGGGAGCTCAGCCATCAGATGATGCTTTGCCTGGCATCAAGATGCAGAAACAAGATCCGGTTTCACCTTGTAGTAATACTAGCTTGATGAATTTTTCCCATTTCTCACGTCCTGCTGCTCTTGTTAAAGCTAGTCTTAAGAACATAGGTGCCACGGCTACGATTGAGAAGAATGGAAGTAAGGGAAAGGGGATTGGTTACAATGTTAGCAACCGTGTTGATTCCACGCTCATTGATTCAAATGTTGAACTGCAGAAGGAAGAAATTTCTTATTGCCATTCTACTATGGTGCCAATGAAGACTGATAGAAAAGAATCTAAAGCTAAGTCGCTAGATATACCAGTTGTCGCTGAACCGAATGATGCTATCGGTGAAGAAAATGTGCTGGCAGGTGATAAAATCTCTAATCATGTTATTGGTGAAAATGCTTCTAAACACCTGCCACATAGTGATAAGGCTGTAGAGTCTGTGCTTGCTGCTTCTTCTTTTTGCTGGGGAAATAGTGTAGAAAGAGTTTCTGATGACCCAGTAGTACATAATTTGAAGAGAAAAATTCATGATGATGATGATGAGTTTGAATGTCCTAGTGAAGTAAGTTGTATAACAATTTTCTTTCGTGTTGTTGTGCTTTTAACTCATTTTTTTCCTTTTCCGATAAAACCAAGTAACCAACTTGCATGTGTAGGATGCTGAAGAAGAATCTGTGGATGTGAAAAAAGCAATTCCTGCTCGAGGCGGTAAGGGGTCTAAGAGAAGTCGAGCAGCTGAAGTGCATAATTTATCTGAAAGGGTGAGGAAGTCCATTCCATTAGTTCAATAATTCTAAATTTGTCTTTCATATGGCTGTGTCTGAATTGTAAGATCTAAACTTCCACAAACAGAGGCGAAGGGATAGGATAAATGAGAAGATGCGTGCTTTACAGGAGCTCATACCAAACTGCAACAAGGTTGGTAATTCATATTACTTTTTTTTAACTAAATCAAGAGTTTTCTTAGAAACAGATGTGATTCTGCAACAAGGCATATCCTTGCTTATTGTATTAGTAGTTTAAAACAGATAGCTTATTCATGTTTCTTACCTTCGACTGCAATCTTAGTTAAATTCTGCAGACATGGTTAAATAAATGGGTTTGTGATTGAACCAAAAAACAGACAACAAAGACCTGATTGCTTTTGTATTTTAAAGCTGTTGACTTTTTACATTTTGGCATTACAAGGTGGACAAAGCTTCGATGCTTGATGAAGCAATCGAATATCTTAAAACACTCCAACTACAGGTGCAGGTAAGACCTCTGTCTTCTTTCTCCAAAATCAAAACTGTTCCTCTTCCTTTTGGTGTATATTTGAATGTTGATTCTTTGAAGGGTAATCGAAATAAGTTCATTTATCAACTACCAACCTTATGCAGATTATGTCTATGCGGACTGGCTTATATATGCCACCAATGATGTTTCCAACTGGAATGCAACACATGCATGCAGCTCATATGGCACATTTTTCACCCATGAGTGTTGGAATGGGTGTAGGTATGGGTTTCGGGATGCCGTTTCCTCAAACGAATACTGCAGCCTCTGCTTACCCTATGGTTCAGGTGCCTGAAATCCCTGGAGCAGCTTTTTCTGGCCCTGGCCCATATCTGTCTGGCACCACTACACTCCATGAGATGACAGGATCTAACCTCCAGCTGTATGGTCTTCATCATCAAGGACTTCCGATGTCGATGCCAGGTGCACCTTTGATTACTATTCCCGGTGGGCATCTCATGAAATCAGCCGTTGGATTGAGTGGCTGTGGACTGGTAGGTCCAATGGACAATATGGATTCGGCTACAGCTTCTAGTTCAAAAGATCCAATTCAGAATATCAACTCACAAGTGACAGAGAACACCAACATCAATAGCTCTGTGAATCAGACATCTACTCAGGTTAGGAAAATTTTCTTGTTCCCGTTCAAGTCATTGAAAAAAAAGAGTTTCAGTACGGGTGAATATTTGACACACTGCCGGTGTAAAAAAAAAAGAGTTTCTCGTTAGGTTAGATTGAAGAAATCCTTTTCCTTTTCATCAACGAAAAAGCTCTATGCATCTTAGTTCTTATAAAGCTGGAGTTGGAACATATACATACACACATGCAAAAGTCACATTCATTATTTACCTTTTGCTATATTCTACATGAGACAGATATGGATGACAGAAAAAGGGAGTCGGATTCTATTAACTTGTCATTCATCTGAACATTTAGCATTTTTTAATGGATTTACCTCTTGTTGCAGTCTACCTGAATTTAATCAGTTTTGTTATTGTTTGCGATGCCAGGGCCGAACAACAAATGAAAGTTTTGAACAGCCAGCTGAAATGCAAGAGAACAGTCAAGCCTCAGAAATCAATGGTAGTGTTCCTTTTAGATCAACCGATGGAGATGAGAAGTTACCTGATAGGTCATAGTACATTTGAATTTTGATTGTATATATGCGTCGTGTTCTATCAAATTGTGGCTTGAAGAAAGTACGAAACACTAAATATAGATTTAAGTGTAGGCCATAATTGTTAGCTTTTTGACCCGAGGATAGGAATCATATGGAGACCAAAGCTTTTTTATTTTGTGAGGGGATTGGATTTAACCTATATGATGATATTATGATGGTCAACTGAATACTAATTTCGAGGAAATGTGGTTAGAACTTGCACAGATTTTGGCATGTCGAGGAAACTTGAAATCTTTGCTTGCATATGTAAATTCATTTATTAAGATCCATCATCCATGGTAATAATGCTGGTCTATATAAGACAAAAATACCTCAATACTCAATAGCATGTATCCAAATGTTTGTTTAGGCCAACCTCTGGCTCTTGTTAATTGATTCTTTGAATTGATGAAATGATTTTATTTTCTTCGACACGCACACAAAACATACATATATGCATGAGCGTGTGTGTTTATGTCCCTTACCAACCACTTTTAAGCTGTTGATTAGATTCCTCTGTTCAATCAAGTTATTTTATAAGTTGTTGCGTAGATGCATCTGTTTGAACAGAAGAGGGAGCTTTATGTGTTTTTGTTACTCCATCCAGGGTGTTTTCTTCCTCTGCAACAAGTTGTCCGGCATGCAAATCCTTAGCTTTGGCTTCAGTATGATCAGGTTCTTCCGACTTGTATTTGTACCATGAGGCCCAATACAAATAATTTACAAAGTTTAAGCAGCTAAGGATCGCTAAAAACCAGTAAAAGAGATTCAAGTGGCTCTGGTTTAAGTCTAATCCACGAATCCAACCGCGTCCGCTTGAGCTGATTCTTTTGGTGATGGAGTTTATGATGTTTACGAACACTGTACTTAAGAAGTAGCCAAAAGATAGGGATAGCCACGTAAATGATGTCGCCAGTGATCTCATGTCTATCGGTGCTTCCTTGTAGAAAAATTCCAGCAGTCCCACAAGAGTAAACATGTCTGCAATTCCGAATATTCCATACTGAAAGGAGAGCCAGAAGAGACTTATGGGCTTGGTTATGTCCTTATGAGCTTGATCCCTTCTTTTGACCTCAACAATACCGGCAGCAGCCATTGAAATTGCTGACAGAACAAGCCCCACGCCGACACGTTGGAGTTGTGTGATGCCCGATGGATGATGTGTGATTTTTCGAGCAAAAGGGACGAAGAATAACTCATAGGTAGGAATCAGAATGGACATGAAGACCAGTGGGATTATTGGGATTGACGCGGCGGGAACATTGAGTTTTCCGAGATGGCGATCCATGATATTACCTTGCTGAACCGAGAATGTTTGCAGCTGCGCCAGACAAGTGCTCATTATGATGGTGCTGCCTAAAATGGGCAACATTCTGGTTAGTATCTTAACTTCTTCAACTTGAGTCACCGAGCACACCGTCCACGGTGTCGCTTCCGAGTATTTTGGAACAATTGCTGCTTTATCTAGGAATCTGACCAAGAATCACCAATCACGATTAGTTTCAGAAAATTTCTTGGCATGTTTAGACATCATTCAATCATATCATATGCATGATTCACCTGAATTGGTTGGTGTGGGGGATTCTTTTCTCCCTGCAACCTTTTTCGTCTTCGCCGGCCTCGTACAATTCATCTGTCTTATCCGGCAGAGCTAGCCGTCTATTTTTTATGGCTACCGTTATGACCTACGAATGGTCGATCATAACACACAAATAAGTGTTTGTCACCCTTGTTTTCGTTTGTACATATGCATGAGAAATGAAATGCAGAGTTATATACTGAACCTGAGCTATCCTTGCAATGGGACTATTAGCAACCGTTGGTTGTCGTAGGCGGTAGAAAGGCTTGCCCAATGCAAGAACAACCAAACCGATGAAGGTAGCCATGGTCGATATGAAGAAACCCCAATACCACTTGTGCTCTTCGGTAGTCAAATACACGATGCCCGTCACTCCGATGGAGGCTCCGAGTGTAGTACTGAGCAATAGCCAGTTGAAATACCTTGCTAGGGCCTTTGCTTCCTTGGGGTCTTTATGATCGAATTGTTCACCGCCGAGTGCCGGAAGAGCTCCCTTGACCCCACCAGACCCCAATGCTAACAACCACAATGAAGCGTAGAACATCACTGCATTGGCTCCCTGTATGCAGCTGGGCTTGCCGTAACAGAAGGTGGGCTGCAAATCCTTCGAATAAGCTTGAATTGTCATCAATGCCAATCCCTGCAAATCGAAAAACCTTGTTTCAGGTGGACTTGCCGCCTATTAAAGATTTGAACTTGGGAATTAGGCTCTCACCAGCACTTCAACGAATCCGAAAATCAGACAAGTGGTGTATCTGTTAATGAAAGTGTCCGAAATGAAGCCGCCGACAAGGGAGAGCAAAAAGGTTGAGCCCATCAAGTTTGTAAGCGTGTTTGCAGAGGTGGGGATGTTGAAGAACATGACATAAAGGAAGTAAAGCACCAAGCTCACCATGTTTGCGACAAAACCCATGTTTTCTAGTGACATCAGCACTACCAAAAGAAAAACATAACAAAAGTTAAGTGGAGGGTTAACATTGTTCAAATTTTTAGAATTAAGGATCAATTTGTCTAATTTTAAAACTGGAGGGATCTAAGAACAATTTTTGCTTAAAAAAATGAAGATAAAAAGGGCTTGGGTTAATTACCAAAAAGGAACATGGAAGCTTTGAATCCTCCTTTGTTCTTCTCATCAACTTTGGCCATCCCCGGGAGCCCCTGTATGCAACGGAAACGTTACTGTTCCCAAAAGCTCAGTGCATGCATGCATATATACAAGATGGTTTTTTTTTTTTTAGTTTTTTTGGCTTAAAAATCAACCCCTATATTATACACTTTGTTTGTTATTAGCCCTTAAACTATTTTTTGGTTAAAATAAGTACTTAAATTATTATTTTTGATCACTTTAAGTCTAGTAGTTATCTAAGTTAAAAAATACTTCGACCAATAAGATGTTGACATATCACAAAGATTTTTTGACCAATAGATAGTTCAAGGACTAAAAGTAAAAAAATAGTATAGTTTAGGTACTTATTTTGACCAAAAACTAATTTAGGGACTTAAAGTGACAAAAAATTATAGTTGTAGTACTTGTTTTAACCAAAAACAAATAACATGGTTGAAGGGCAGATTTTTCATTTAAGTTTTTTTTAAACTATAAGATTCCTCTTAACAATGTTTTTATTTTAATAATTTTAAAATTTTACTATATATCAAAAATTAATAATGTTTTATATTAAAATAAAATAAAAATATAATTTTATATGCATGATATAATAAAAATATGTCGACATGTAGTTTTTATGTTTTCAAAGGAGGCACAAATACGAGATCCACTAATTAATTTAGTGACTAAGGATGTTCATCTTGAATGAATTTAAATCCCTACGTTAGGAATGTAATATCCTTTAGATAGAACATATATGTGATTTAAGGAACATATATGTTCGACAATTATAATCATAATAAAACATTACAATATACCGTTAAATTAAAAATTAGAATAACACTTAGATAGAACTCATATATGATTTATATAACGCGGATTCAAATTTGGGACTCTTTGGCATAGTCATTCAGCATTTGATCCACCGACAATTAGTTCATATCCAGGTATTATAGAGACTCATTATGTGAGCGATCTGGCCAACTTAACTCGCTCCATTCATAACCTCAAATTTTAAACTTTAGATATTATTTAAGGCACTCAACACTTCAGCAAGACGAATCAATAATTAGTAATAAATATGTGATTGTTAACATAACCCTACACTTAAAACATGGTTTGCTAATAAGGAAATGCCTTTTTAATAGTTTTTTTTTATGATTAATTTGGATCGAGTACTGCAGAGACTCGTTAGAGGGACGATCCTCCTAACCCCATTTGTTCTATTCACAATGTTAGGATTCGAACCCCTTGACCTTAAGAGATCTAATGTTTTATCTCACTAGACCGACTAATTGTTGGTAAAGTAATTCGTCCTCTAGAATAACTTTTCAATTCAAACTATGCTAAACGAGACCTAAGTATAACACGAGAAGCAATAGATTATGAAGAGATAGAAGTGATTACCATCTTGTGTGAGTCCAAAGATGTCAAGCAGTAGTTGATGAAGATAAGGGTGGCTAAAAATACAAAAGCCTATACATACATACATACATATATATACACACATATAGCATCAGAAATGCTACCCTAAATCAAACGCATAGTTTATAACGTTGGTTGCATTAGATTTATCGTCGAATTTAGTTTGTTCTTGAAACTTTTGGTATTTTGTTGTTTTTGTTTTACATTTGAGTTAGTGTGTTTCATTGAATATATCAGGGTGTTGTTCAACAATGCTTTCTATCAGTGTCTTGGTTTTGGCTGTTTGTGTAATATTCCATATTCCATCTGGGTGCATATGAATGAACAGCTAGACAATTATTATTATACCATTTGCATTCAAGTCCACTTAAGCTCTTGCACTATTACAGTTTCTTTAAACAAATGGTGTTCTACTCATGGACGTATTAATTTAGATCGAGTATTGCAACTGCTTGTTATAAGAGTAACTTTTTTAACTCATTCTGTTCTATTCACAACATCAGAATTTAAATTCTGAACGAGGCTTAACGCCTCATCATATTAGACCATATGGTAGTTAGTATACCATTGTTTTTAATTATGTATATATATTTATAAAAAAATCCTTAGATTTTAACTAAAATTTAATCTATAAATATATATTAAAGGAGAATACAATGAGAATACCGTAGTTATGTTGCCCTAAAAGTATGACACTTTTTTATTTATACGGCTTGAATTTGATACATCAGTTGTATAAAATTTAAACTCTATAATTATGTATAGTGGAATAGCGGATGATGTTCATCTTAAAAGACACGGGTTCGATCGCAATGTTTACAAGGTGTGTGTGCATTGTCAAAAAATTATAAGAATATCTATGAACATATACTACTTTGTAATCACCTTTAGACTGTTCAAAATAAAGAATATTAGTTTAGGATCTGATATTTTGAATTTGGAATTTAGAATACATGATATTTAAATAGACACGATCATAGAGTTAATTTAAATTTTACATAATTTGTCTATCAAATAATTTCTTCTTTTACATATGTATGTATAAGTGTAGTGGTGATATTATTTTCATATTTTAATTAAACTTTTATTTTTTTGGCCATATCTCAATTAAAAACATATTTTAGTTTAACGCAATAATAACAAATTTGACAACTTTTTGACAAATCTTAATTCTAATCTTAGAGGGGAAGAGAAGAGAGACTCTACGAACAAGAAATGAGTGTTCCTAGTGAGTCTAGAATGCACGACCTAAGGGAAATGAGGGAACAAATTGACCAACTTAACTACTATTAATGGTGCAACAAGTGTATTAATAAAAGGGTAAAACTTTGATACACAGTCTGTGTCAAAATTAATTTTACACAAGCCTATGTATTTACACTATAAAAATCCAAATCATAAATTCCTAACCCTAAAAAACTAAACCCCTAAACCTTAAACTCTATACACTAAATTCTAAATACTAACCTTAAATTCTAAACCCTACAACCTAAACCCCTAAACCTTAAACCCTAAACTAAAACCCTAACCCCTAAAACTAAAAGGTGTATCAAAGTTTTTTCCTTAATAAAATTATTGTAAGTTTGCATCAAAGATTCATAGTTCAAATTCTCATGATCAATATATACATTTGACAGAAAATGAATATTATATATATAACTCAAAAGGGGTAGAATTGAGTTCATATATGAATATAATATAACAATGAATGTGTGAAAACAAAGAACTAGAAACGGGGAGGTCGTCGGTGAAGCGAGGGGTGAGATAAGGTCGGCAGCCCCCAGCCGTGAACGGAGAAGATGACATTCATGGTGATAGGACTCAGCCACAACAAACCATTCACCTTCCCTATGGAAAACGTCTTCAGACTCAATAACCTCAGCTTTATGGAACGTGACAACCGTATGCCTCCGCTCATTTTCTTCACCCACCGCCTTCTCGGCCGCCCCCTCCTCGCTCCCTTGTTGCCGTCAGTGTCATCGGTTGTCGCCGGCAGCTTCTCATAGCGACCGCATTGCCCCCGTAAAATGCCCTCGAAATGGATCTCCGACATTGAAATGACACAAACGAACAAAGAAAGAAATTAAACTAGGAAAACACACGCAGCAGAGAGCTTAATTAGTTCCCTCGATGGACTCCAATGACGTATGTGGTCAAAGTTGATGAATCAATCATATACATACATACATACATTAGAGAGAATTGTTTGTTTGTGTGAAATGCATATACAGAGAATAAGTTATTCCAAGCATTTCAACTGAATGCATGCATTGAAGCTGCAGCATACATAAATGTGCGTAAAATAGTATATATTCTCTAATTTGAACTACTTTTGCACACATGGCCAGCATATACAGTGATTATATATATACATTGTGTGTGAGAGAGAAGGGATAGACAGTGAAATTTTGACTTCTCATATATTTTAAGTATTGTTTTATATTTTTTATTGATGATGTACATGGGCGTTCTTTAAAGGGATTAAAGGGGGTCATGTCCTCCAAATTTTGAGAAATTGTAATTTGACTCTTAATTTTTTTTAAAAACAAAAATTTAATTTTTAAAAATTCATATTAAGCTTTAAAATTTTAAATATTTTTCATTAAATCTCCTCTCATAATTTTTTAAAAGTTCTTATTAAATAGAGGTGTATTACATTCACATGTCGGGATTCGAACCCATATAAAATGAGACAAAATGAGCATCCTTAGCCACTAGGCCAATTAGTTAATCCCTCAAAAATTTTGAAAATTTTAACTTAAACCTCCATTTTAAAAATAAAAATTAAAGTTCCCCTCAAACTTTTACCCTAAGTTCCATCACTGATAATTTAACTCACATCTCCTAAAATTTTATAATTTTATATCCTTAAATTTCTATTATAACTTCTTAAAAATCCGTACCCTGACATAAAATTTTGTATCCATATATATATATATATATATATATGAAGAAGCATAAAAATATGTTTTGGGGGAGGCGTGCATGTGCAATGATTGATGCCCATGTTAGGTTTAAGAACGAAGAATCCAATCATTTGTGAAGGAATGGAATGTGTATACGTGGCTGTATCTATCACCTCGTGTCTTGATTTGATTGCTTAATATCATATTAACACATTGCAATTTAGTTCCTAATCACTGAGTAAATGACCAACCAGAAGTCAGAGCTATAGCTACATCCACTTTGTAATCTATAGAAAATAATTGCATATTTGCTTTTATTTTAATCAATATAAAAAGATAGATTGGTATGTATAATCACTAATTTTATCCGAGGTGATAACCAATTTTTTTTACATTTTTAAATAAAGGCTTTACTATTTAAAGAAACATCAAAAAGATTAGTATTGTCATTTGCTTTTACTATATACCTCACTTTTATTATCATAAAAACCACTAAACGTCAAGTATTATTTAATACAATTGTTATCCATTTGAAAAAATTAAAATTAAAAAAAAGGAGAAAGACCCTCAAACGTTATTATTACCAGATAGTATACTATTAAGACCTTATTGTTATTATATTTGACTTTAACCATAATTTGCACTATTATTATTACCATTACGTTCATATAGATATTACTATTACCATTATATTATCTTTGTTATATTAATTAGTATTACAATTATTAAAACTACAAGACTAAATAAGTAAGCCCAATATATTTAAAACTAGAGCCCAAATCCTTTTATTCAACAGTCCACTTACAACAAAAAATATAATAATAATACATAATCGACCCAATAAGGCCCTAAATACACCAAACCCTAACAACGGAAACTCTAATTATCTCTTTTTCTTGCGCAGCTAATCCTAGGCCGTTAGATCTAGGATGATAATCGGACGGCTGAGATCCGCGCGGAACATTCTAGAGAAATCCACGCGCCGCACGTGCGACCACTCAGATAACCCAACGCGCGCGTAGGGTTCACGCACGGTCTATTAACTTCTCACTCGCACGTATGCCGCTTCATTTCTCACGCGCGGCAATTGACCGTCCACTCCCCTTTCCACGCTGGCAGATCCGACGGCCTCTAGAGATCCTTCCTCTTCAAGCAGCTTCTCACTCTAGTCCCCTCCTCTTTTCAAACAGCCACGATGCTCTAGGAGACAAGCGTTGTCCGCCATTTGAGCGCCCTTCTTCATAGCCTAACGTCACGGCTCACGAGCAAAGAACAAGAACAAAAGCATTAGAGACAACAATCGACAGAAAATCAAAAGAACAACAGAGAGATATCATATCACAGAGGCAGCCAATAGGAACTTTTTTCTTTCATTCAAGCAATATACCACACTGTGTTAGAAATAGTTTGAAGTTAAAGACTGGGTCAATGAGAGATTTAGTCTGTAGCAACGAAGAAAAGAATTCTGATGTTCAGGTATGGTCGGAAGGAGAACAATTATATGAGGGAGACAATATTACCACTGGATTCAGATTAGCCATGTCAGCCATGACATTCATGAACACATGGTTTAATGATGTATCTAATCTGAAGTTAGTTTGGAACAGTTGGGACTTTGAAACAAAGAGCACTTTCAGAGAAGAGTATGGTGACATCGCGTATTTGCTAGAGGTTCCAGTTGACCAAGCACTATTGCAAGCCTTAGTAGGTTTCTGGAACTCTGCCTACAACTGCTTCACAATCAGTAATTTCGATCTAACCCCGACAATCGAAGAATACCGGGACCTTATAAATTGTAAGAGGATTGATATGGATCGGGTGTATTCCAAGCCGAGTATGAACAAGGCTTTTCGGGCTAAGCTAAAGAAGTTTTTAGATACGTTGCTAACATGGGTCGATCAACAGGTTACTATTTGGAACAATAGGGAGTATCCCATGTGGGAAGGGATTTTGGCCCTAACTTTTATACATCTCGTGGGCCGAGTCCAACATAACCTCTTTGCATTGTTGATTTACGGATTGGTACTCTTTCCAAGAGCATTGAGACTTATTGATCTGTCACTTTTGGATCTTTTTGACCGTTTGAGTAGTGAAACTAACCCGATGCCCATAATCTTGGCTGAAATTTTTCGATCTTTGAAGTTTTGTCGGGAAAATGGTGGAGGGCACTTTTGAGGATATCCACAGCTTTTGACTGTTTGGTTCTACAGCCACCTTTGGACCAATCCCAGTTTCTCTAGGCCCCTTTACGATGGCAAGTTCTCGCCCCTAGAGGAGTTCATATGAAAGAACGATTGGCCAACCCGAAGGTCTGAGGAGGTATGACAAGATGTCCTTAATAATTTAAAAGAGGAAGATATGTTTGGAGAGCACCGTGGTTGTTGACAAAGAACATTCTCTATATATGTGGAGAGCATCTATGGGTACCACTTCTTGGCCTTTGGGGGCATACCGCGTATGCGCCTCTTCTAGTTTTGAGACAGTACGGTTCCAAGCAATTCGTGCCAGCCACCAAGGGTTTGAATGAGTTCAACATAGATTATGCAAGGGAGAAGGGCTATAAGACGATGGTATACAATGCTTCCTCAGCATGGAATAATGCAAGACGAGTTAGGATTGTAAATGCCCCGTACATGGTCACTCTAGAATACGAAGCATGGTGGTTTAATCGTGTTAACGACAATATCCCTCAATTGAATTCCGATGGAGGAAGATCTTTGGAAAAGAGATTGTCTACAATCCCTACCGAAGTCGAGTTAATAAGGAAGCAACTGGAGGAAGAGCAAAAGAAGTATCTCAAGCTTGAAGAAAAGGCCCACCAAGAGAAATTTGACTTCGAACTAGAGAAGGTGCAGTTTGAGGGAGTAATCAAGGGTCTACAAAGGAAAAATGATGAGTTGAAACTCGAGCTCAAATTAAAGAAAGAGGAGATTCAGAAACTTAAAAGGTTAAACATGGGTGAGAGAATCGTAGAAGGTGGACCAAGTGAAGGGTTAGAATTTTTACTTAAGGAAGAAAAGGCACGAGCTAAAAAATATAAGAGAATGTATTACGAGCACAAGGATCAAGTGCTCGCTTTGACCCAAGAATTAAAGAATCTGAAAACCTCCCATTCTAGGCAGATTGAGAAGGAACAACACCAAAACGAGGCCTTGAAAGATCAGGTGAAATGTTTGGAAAAGTCTCTTTTCAAGCACAATGGCTCAACTAGCAATTTAAAGGCCAGCAACTCAGAAAACCAATTTCTAATGGCGTGTGTTGAAGAATTGGAAGATGAGGTTCAACAGCTTAAAGATCATGTGGCTAGCCTTAGAGGAGCAATTCAAGTACGCCCGACACCGAGTTTGGAGCAACTGCACTTCGCCTCATACACAATCTGGAGACAAGAGCAAGAGTTGGCATGATGGACCGCTCAGATGCAAGAGGTTGCTCAAAAGATACAGTTTATGGCAGAAGACGCCACCGAACTTCATGACTGTGTAGACGATGAATCCGAAAAAGGAGAAATGATTGTGTGGATCCTAAGGGAGATTATTAACCTCGATACTACCTTGAAGCCATATGTATAGCGGGGTTTCTTTAATTTATTGTAACCAGACGTTTCCATTAATGCAAGTTGTTTAACGATAAAATTTGTTGAACTCAGTGTTGCTCTTTGCATTCATGCATTGTTTTGTGTTTCGTCTATATTTTTTGTTTGAATGCTAATGATCTTTTAGTCAGTACATTTATTTGCATCCTGAGTAATTACCATCGATTAATTAAAAGGGTTTTTATTTCAGAAAGATAGCATTTTGGTTCTTTACATTACAATTATTCCACATCCCTACCGTACTCGCTTACGAACATGGCAAATAAAAGAGGGCTTTGCCAAGTTGGAGGCTGATCTCAGAGGCCAGTTGGAACGTGCTCAACAGGAATTAAGGGATACCATCATCAAGTTACAACAAGACATGATGAAGGAGATTTCTCAGCTGATAAAGTCTAATTTTAGAGGAAATGAGACCGTCGAGAACCCAACTCAAGACTCGGAGGGTCGCTCATATGCCTCGATTTTCAAGAACCCTCTCTTTGCCAACCCACCAAACCCTCCACAATGAGTGTCTTCATCTCATTAGGTCGGCGCCTTTTCCCGATCTCAGTCGGGCATAACGATCAGAAACGTCGAAAATGTTAGGGATAGTATCCCAGATTTTGATGAGTTGGAGAAATTTAACCAAGTAAAGGTGGAGTTCTCAAAATAGTTAGAGGACACCCGGAAAGATCTTGAAGAGAAGTTTCGGGTGAAGGAGGATGAAGAATGGTCCTACATGCTAAACGCGAGAGAACTCAACTTAGTCTCGGATGTGGAAATTCCTTACAAATTCAAGACTCTAGACTTTGAAAAATTCGATGGAACAACTTGTCCCACTACCCATCTGACCATGTTTTGCCGAAAAATGGCAGGGTACACGGATAATGAAAAGCTTTTAATCCACTGTTTTCAAGACAATTTAGTTGGATCCGCTTCGAGATGGTATAATTAGCTCACTCGCGCTCAGATCAAGTCATGGAAAGATTTGGCCAAGGCTTTTAATGAACAATACAAGCATATAGCTGATATGGTCCATAATCGTCTTTTGTTACAAGGAATGAAGCAAAGACGTAATGAAAGCCTCAAGGAATACACCCAACGATGGCGCGATAGAGCAGCTCAAGTTCAGCCACCACTTTTCGAAAATAAAATCACACCGATGTTTGTGGACACGCTGAAAGGGACACTCTACGATCGATTGATCAGCAACCCTATTAGCAATTTTACAGAAATGGTAATGGCCGGTGAATACATTGAGGTCGCTATTAAAAGCGAGAGAATTAACAGCAGGAAGTCGGCATGAAAAAGCTACAAAAAGTGGGAAAATAAAGTAAATAACACCAACACTTATGAGGTCGTCAAGAACCTCACTATCTTCCAACCCTAGGCAACAACAGGAAGTGCTCGAGGCTTCAACAAGAGGTAAGATAGGGGCCCCAAGAAGGAGAATGAGAATCGGTCTTTCACTTTTATACCAATGTCTTACAAAGAACTCTACTTATAGTTATATAAGGCAGATCTAGTTTGTCCTTATCACGTCACACCTTACAACCCCTTTACTCGGCGTGGTACGATCCTAAGGTACACTGTGAGTACCATGCTGGCGTCCCCAGACATTCAATTGAGAACTACGTAACCTTCAAGAAGTTTGTCCATAATTTAATTCGGACCATAGTCCTACAGTTAGGGGAACCCAGCATGGCCAATAACCCCTACCAAACCACGGATGGCAAGATATAAATGTCATTGAAGAAGAATATGCTCAAAAGGCCAATACAAGAGTGTCTAAGGTGCGATCCCCGCTGAGATGGGTCTTTCAACAGATATGTATGGCCCGTCTTATTGATCGATGAATGGTGATCGTTAAGAAGAGTTGTGGCCTGTATTACGAATACCATCAGTCAAGGGATCATGAGATTTAGGATTGTGAAGAGTTCCGCCAATTAGTTCAACACTTGATGAACAATAAGGAGATCGAGTATTTTTGAAAAGGAATGAGGGAAAATGGAATCTGAAGTCTGCGCATCCGAGGATCAAAATGCCAAGTACAGTATGAAGAGACCATTTATCCTCTGCCTCCAGCCTGGCGAGGTAAGCACGCCAAAGGTAAACCCCAAGATTATAATTGATACCTCGAAGTCTTTCCCTTTTAAGGATACGCAGATGGTCTTGTGGAATTACACTGCAAGCGTTATAATACCAGGTTCCTCTAGCTCGCCAAAAGAATATGAGACGGGAATAGAAACGAAGCCTGTTCATGGGGGCTTTTTGGAGCCAAACAACGAAGAAGTAAAAGATGTTGGGCTTCTCACAATGAGTGGTCAATGCTACGCTCTGGAGGACCAAAAGGCACCGGAAGAGCAAGAAGGAAAAGGCAAGGAAGTCGAGATTGAACCTGAGAAGACGTTCAAAAAGGATCCACCTTCAATGATTAAAGAACCAGTTACGGAAACCCAAGCCCAAGAATTCTTGAGATTTCTGAAACACAGTAAATATAACGTTGTAGAACAACTATGGAAGTAGTCGGCTCAGATCTCGATATTGGACCTTCTGCTAAACTCGAAAAAGTACCGGGATGCACTATTGAAAGTCGTGAATTAGGCTTTTGTCCCAAACGATATCTCGATTGAGAAGTTGGGTCGGATCGTCGGATATATCACCGCCGATAATTTTATTACTTTTAGCGATGACGAAATACCAGAAGAAGGTAGGGGGTCCACTAAGGCCCTGAACATCACCACTCATTGTAAGGGCTTTGTGTTACCAGGAGTGCATTGACAACGGCTCGGCTTTGAATGTCATGTCGCTGGCCACTCTACAACAGTTACCAATTGACAGTTCACACATGAATCATTGTCATAACACAGTGCGTGCCTTCGACGGGACCTAGCGGGATGTGGTTGGGAAAATAGAAGTACCCATGCTTGTTGGCCCTACCGAATATATGGTTGACTTTGTGGTTATAGATATTCAGGCATCCTACAATTGCCTGCTAGAAAGGCCGTGGATATATTCGGCTGGTGCTGTTCCATCTTTACTACACCAAAAATTAAAATTTGTTATCGAGGGAAAGTTGATAACAGTGAATGCTGAGCAAGACATCATCACTTCGGTTACTTTAGACACACCATACGTTTATACCGACGAAGAAGCGATGGAATGCGCATTTAGGGCGTTGGAATTTGTAAATGCTACTTTCGTCGCTGAGGGGAACCCACTACCTTGTCTTGAGCTATCCAGTTGTACCAAAATGGTAGTATTTGAGACCCTAGAAAGAGGGGCGAGGAAAGCAAAAGGTTTGGGACAAAATCTATAAGGATACCTTTGGCCCATCAGGGTAATCCATAAGGTCGACCGATTCGGACTCGGTTATAGGACAAATTTTCTGCAAAAGAGACAAAAACAAAGAAAGGCACAGCTCAGAGGGAGGACATTCATTGGGCCCCTATAACCTATACCAATTTCAAAGATATATTTAAATCGGGCGAACTTAGGAATCCTGAACAGGAAATCCAAGAAGCAATTCAGGAAGGAGAGAAACACATTCATGGAGAATTGGTATGTGAAGCTTTGGAAGGAACGAACGTAAATATGATTTGTAAAAACGACAAGGTTATCCAGCCTTTGGCCAAGATTCGCCCATGTTTTCTGGGTGAAGAACTTACCAAGTGGACCTATGAGGATATGCTTGTGGCTGTTAGACTCGGATCAAAGTAATGCCCAAAACCACCACGTTGCTTTTGGCCCAAGAGTAACGTGCATCTTTTGTAAAAAGGCCACTATGTCATTATCTATCTGCTTTGAATAAAATAAGTTTTTTTATATCACTGTCTCAAATGGAAAACATACCATTCATTTCATTTCATTTATTTTTTTTATTTTTTTATTTATTCACTTATAAACTACTACTTTCCATTTCCAATGCACGCTTTCATAATCGTGCAGGCTGTTGAGCGTAATAAGTGCTACGCAATTGTGCAAGTATACACGTTGCAAGTTATAGTATAAAAGATATCGTCTCCACAGGGATTGGTGCCACTTCAAGAATCTAGTCTCTTGCATTGTAAAAAGTAAAAACACAAATAAAGGATTATAGGAGTTTAACTAATAACTAAACTATAAGGCAATAAAGTAAAAGAATAAATGAGAACAAATGAGAGAGATAGGCCAGGTTATCGTGAGTTGAGGTGTGATAGCCGATTGGATCGTCTTGGTAAAAGAGTACACGGGCAACATCAGTTGCCGTGGCAACTTGCACAACGGGGTTGCCTTGGCAACTAATCGATGGTTGCCTGAGCAACTACTTGGGCGTCTGGGCAGCAACCTTCAAGGTTCGGCAGAGCGTTCTTCAATGGTTTCTTATTATCCCTAAGTCGAAACTCTAGCTACTTGTACATGCCTTGATAATACATCCATGTGTGAATCAAGGGTGAACAACAACCAATCTTGCACTCCTCTTAGCCGTTGAAATCCTTGACTTATTCCTAAGCCAGATTAATCTTCACCATCAATAGATTGAATAAAGATCATATTCATTCGTTTCTTGAATCTAACTCTCCCAATATTAGATAAATAGATGAAGTTACGAGATCCTCTCCCAATTCACTCGCAAACAAGAATAAGAACCAAGAATGAATAAACCTTGAATAGAAAAGTGCAAACTCTTATTACCTAAACAAAATCCAATAGTTTCTCACAACCACAAAACACAATAACCATAGCCAAATAGATTTAGTTCATGGCTAGGTTCCAAAGAAACACAAGATAAATAATCCCTAGCATGAACCTAATTGAACAAGAAAGAAAAAGATGAAGAATGAAGCTTGTCGAAATCCCCTTGCCCTAGAAGCTTGTCGAAAATTCTCTCATCTTGCTCTCCCTTGGAAGTTGACGATATGGCCTCTTATTTATAGGGCTAGGTCAAAGTCCTTCTTTGAGGAGGAAGTTAAGTTGGAATTAAATTATCTTTAAAGAATATAATTCTTTATTATATTCCTACTAGAACTTCTCATATCTTCTTGGAATTTAATTCTTCTTTAATTTCTTCATGGAAATCAAATTCCTTTGGGATTTAGCTTTGCTCCACGTCATCTTGGGCTTGTCTAGTCATCAATTTTGACTACCATATCACCTTGTTCTTTGTCGACAATTGCCCTGGCAACTGGCTCGGTGTCTCCTTCATGCATTGCCCTGGCAACTAGCTCAGCATCTCCTTCATGTATTGCCCTGACAACTAGCTCTAGCCTTGCTTTGGCAAGTGATCCTGTACATACACACAAAACACACCAAAGCAGCATCTTTTCCCACAAAAACTACCAAGTTATGTAATCAAGCTCAACGATGGAAGGAAACATGGATTAATGCATGAATGGCTAATTATGCAACTAATATGAGCCTAAGTCTAACAATAATATGAGTAAAAAGGGTAAGAAAAATAGTACTTTGAACACTTATCACATGCCTCTTAACATAAATTGTATGAATAATTCAGAACCTAATCCCGAAGTAGATTTCTAGCAGCCCGCATGCTTAGCGGAGATGGACGAGGGGGATGATGAGGCCCTAGAGGAGTTATTGATGATGATGGAAAGAGAAGAAAAACAAATCCTTCCATACCAAGAAAAGGTAGAGATCTTGAATCTGGGGACTGAAGAGGAAAAGAAAGAAGTAAGAATCGGCAGTACGTTGTCATCAGAAGTTAGGAAGAAGTTGGTGAAATTACTTTCAGAATTCAAGGATGTGTTTGCATGGACATATCGGGATATGCCAGGTTTGAACAAAGATATTGTGGTTCACAAACTTCCTATCAGGCCAGAATACAAGCTTGTCTAACAAAAGCTTAGGAGGATGAGAGCAGACATGTTGCTAAAAGTTAGAGAAGAAGTACAGAAACAATTCGAGGCGGGATTCCTAAAGGTTTCCAAATACCTAGAGTGGGTAGCCAATATAATATAGGTACCTAAAAAGTACGGGAATGTTTGCATGTGTATGGATTACAGGGACCTTAACAAAGTAAGCCCCAAAGACAACTTCCCTTTGCCTCACATTGACACCTTGGTTGATAATACCGCCGAAAATGCTTAGTTCTCGTTCATGGATGGCTTTTCGGGGTATAACCAGACCAAAATGTATCCCAAGAACATGGAGAAGACCACTTTCGTGACCATGTGGGGTACGTTTTTTACAAGGTGATGCCTTTTGGGTTGAAGAACGCTGGGGCGACATATCAATGAGCCATGGTGACCTTGTTTCATGATATGATGCACAAGGAAATCGAGGTGTACATAGATGATATGATAGCCAAATCAAGAACCGAAGGGGAACATATGCAGAATTTGCGAAAACTCTTTCGGAGACTAAGAAAATACCAGCTGAAGCTTAACCCTACCATGTGTATCTTTGCAGTTACATCCGGGAAACTATTAGGTTTTGTGGTAAGCCAGAAGGGAATCAAGATCGACCCAGACAAGGTAAGATCAATCCAAGATCTTCCACCACCTCAAACACAAAAGGAAGTCTGAGGATTTTTGGGAAAGTTGAATTACAGATCTCGATTTATTTCACAATTAACTAAGAAATGTGACCCCGTCTTCAGACTTCTTTGAAAGAATAACCTGGGAATCTAGGATAAAGATTGCCAAGAAGCGTTAGAAAAAATTAAGAAGTATCTGACCAACGCTTCGGTTTTGGTAGCACCAGTGCCAAATAGGCCGTTAATCTTGTATCTGACCGTGTTTGAAAATTTGATGGGTTGCGTGCTAGGTCAACATGATGACTCTGGCAAGAAAGAAATGGCAGTTTATTATTTAAGCAAGAAGTTCACAGAGTGTGAAGTATGGTACCCCTTGATCCAAAAGCTGTGTTGTGCCTTGGTATGGGCTACAGAGCGACTCAAGCAATACATGTTGTATCACACCACCCACTTAATATCCCGGTTGGACCTATTGAAGTTTTTAATAGAGGTACCATCACTTATCAGGAAAATGGCTCGTTAGCAAATGTTATTGTCAAAATTCGACATTATTTACATGAACCAGAAGGCGGTAAAAAGAAGTGTAGTGACGGATCTGTTGGCAAGTCGCGCTGTAGGCAACTACGAGCCGTTAGACTTTGACTTCCTGAACGAAGATTTGATCAGTGTTTTCCTCAATAATGAGCTCATCACCGAAGAAAAAGCTTGGAGGCTTTACTTTGACGGAGCGTCCAATGCCTTAGGACATGGAATAGGGGCAGTATTGATTTCTCCTGATAAGATCTACTACCCCTTTACCAGTAGGTTGGAATTCTTCTGCACCAACAACATAGCCGAGTACGAGGCTTGTGCCATGGGGTTTCGTGCGGCCAATGAAAAAAAGTCAAAATACTCCAGGTTTTCGAAGACTCGTCCTTGGTGATCTACTAACTTCAGAAGGAGTGGGAAACTAGAGATCCAAAATTGATCAAATACTATAAATTAATTCAAGAGTTGGTTGAGAAATTCAAAGAATTTAACTTTGTTTACTTGCCAAGTGAGGATAATCAGATGGCTGATGCCCTGGCAACTTTGGTCATTGTTTTCAATTTGAACTCATGGTCGAAATGGAGTCAGTTGAAATACAGACTTTTGAGGTACCAGCCCATTGTTATAGTTTAGAGAATGATGAAGATGGTAAACCATGGTACCATGATATCTTCCAATGCATCAAGTTTCGGGCTTACCCGAAAGAGGTTGATGATAATGATAAAAGGACAATCCGAATGCTAGCATCAGGATATGTCCTTGATGGGGAGATTTTGTACAAAAGAAGCAAAGATCAAGTACTATTAAGATGTGTCGATACTCAAAAAGCTAAATTTATTCAAGCCGAAGTCCACGAAAGATTATGTGGGACCCACCCAGTGGATTCTCAATGGAGAGAAAGATAATGAGATATGGCTACTTCTGGTCAACCATGGAGGGAGATTGCATCAGCTATTCCAAGAAGTGCCACAAATGTCAGATATATGCTAATAAAATACACTTCCCGCCAATTTCACTCCACACCATGAATTCTCCATGGCCTTTCATCGCTTGAGGCATGGATGCATTGGTCAAATACACCCGAAGGCTTCCAACGGGCATCGGTTCATCTTGGTAGCTATAGATTACTTCACCAAGTGGGTGGAAGTCGCCTCTTATGCCAGCATCACTAGAGCGACAGGTTGAAAGTTCATGAAGAAAGAAATAATATGTCGTTTTGGTTTAACCAAAAGAATCGTCACCGATAACGCTTCTAATCTGAACAATAAGATGATGACCTAAGTGTGTGAACAGTTTAGAACCGTGCACCATAATTCTACCGTATATCACCCCAAGATGAATAGAGTGGTAGAAGCAGCAAATAAGAATATAAAAAAAAACATAGCTAAAACCACGAAGACTTTCAAAGATTGGCACGAAAGGCTACCCTTTGCCCTGTTTGCATATCGGACCTCTATAAGAACTTCTACTGGAGCAACGTCATATTCTCTGGTATATGGCACAGAGGCAGTATTACTCATCGAGGTAGAGATCCCCTCACTTCGAATCTTGAATGAGGTCAAATTAGACGAAGACGAATGGATGCAGGCTAGGATTGATCAATTGAACCTTATTGAAGAAAAAAGGTTGAAGGGCATCTATCACAGCCAAATGTATCAGAAAAGGTTGAAGTCTACTTACAACAAAAAATGTAATAATAATACATAATCGGCCCAATAAGGCCCTAAATACACCAAACCCTAACAACAAAAACCCTAATTATCTCTTTTCCTTACGTAGCTAATCTTAGGCCGTTGGATCTAGGATGATAATCGGACGGCTGAGATCCACGCAGAACATTCCAGAGAAATTTACGCGCCCCACGAACGACCACTCAAATACCCCCACGCGCGCATAAGGTTCACGCGCAGTCTATTAACTTCTCACTCGCGCGTCTGCTGCTTCATTTCTCACGTGCGGTGATTGATCGTCCACTCTCCTCTCTACGCTGGCAAATCCGACGGCCTCTAGAGATCCTTCCTCTTCAAGTACCTTCTCACTCTAGTCCCCTCATTTTTTCAAACAACCACGATGCTCTAGGAGACAAGCGCCGCCTTCCATCTGACTGCCCTCCTCCATAGCAAAACATCACGACTCACGGGCAAAGAACAAGAACAAAAGCATTAGAGACAACAATCGGTAGAAAATCAAAAGGACAACATAGAGATATCATATCACAGAGACAACCAATAAGAGCTTTTTTTCTTCTTTCATTCAAGCAATATAACACTCGAGTATAAAATAAAACCCAATAGACATGTAAACCCATTCGGGATCTCAACAAGCAATAGAAAACAACCTTCTAAGGTATATGTATTCTTTTCAAAGCATGCATATAGAGATTAAGTTTAGATTTTTACCTTCGTCGTTATAGCCTATTCCCCTCCGGTGATAAACTTTGTGGTATCCTCTGGCACCACGAGAGGTGAATCGGTTTAAGAGGATAGGTGTTTTCTGCCTTGCTTTTAAAAAAGGGGGTTTCTTTTCATTTTTTTAAATGAGGCATCTCTGTTTGGTTTTTATGAAAACCAGGCTCAGATCGGGGCTCGGGGGAAGGAAATGAGTGTTTTGGCTTTGATATTTAAGTTTGTCGGCCGCTGGCAAGCAGTAGCTGACGCGATGGAACGTGGTCGGATTCTGGGTATTGCGGTGGTTTCTAGGTTTGGGGATAAACACCACGGTGATGTTTATCCTCGTTCTGGAAAAAAGAAGAGAGGTAGAGAGAGAGCCCGGCTTAGGGTTTATGCCAAAAGAGGCAAAATACAATAAAACGTTATGATATATACTCGGCCCCATTTAATTTTGGTAAAATTGCTTTATGAGTCCCTCCGCCCAATTTTAATTGCGCCCGGAAGGTCTCTGCATAGGTAAATCACCCTATTGGTCCCTCCGCCCGGTTAAATTATATTATACAAGCCATTTCGCCTTTTGAAATAGCCATTTTAGTCCCTCTGCGTTTTCAAAATTAC
Source organism: Hibiscus mutabilis (assembly GCA_019671005.1). Taxonomy (NCBI): domain Eukaryota; kingdom Viridiplantae; phylum Streptophyta; class Magnoliopsida; order Malvales; family Malvaceae; genus Hibiscus; species Hibiscus mutabilis. The sequence continues at coordinate 3,238,501 of CM033735.1, read as the reverse complement.
CCTCGAGGCCATTCCGTCTTTTTAATTTATGTTTCGGGTCCCTGTGACTTTTTATTGGTTTACAATCACATCCTAGTTTTCTCTTTAATTTCCCCCCTCTGTTTCGTTTCTTCGCAATTTGGTCTAATTTCCAGTGTTAAAACCCTCTTTAATCATGCATATTCAAGTTTAAATTAAGTATTTAAATTTCTTTAATTTCAGCATTTTATTCTTGCCATGTATGATAATTGTATGATTGTGTGTGATTGTTCTTTTTGTGTTACATGGTCGTAATATAATATATGTTTAGAGCTTTATACGTAAAGCATGGTTCTAAAGTAATGTATAGTTTTGTATACAATGTATGATCTTTCATATAATATAATATAGTTTTTTTAAAGGGAAGGGTATAATTCACGGCTTTTCAAAATATATAATGTATAGTTTTTCTTTAAATGCATAATATATAGTTTTTTTATAAATGATATAATATAGTTTTTCTTATAGAAAATATACAATATATATGTAATTCCACAAAGGATGTGACGTATATTCCCCTTTAACATACTTAATTTGTTTTTTAAAATCAATATAATATATGTTCTCAATATAATAGGTTTCTTTTTTTATCGGCTTGGCTAGGTAGTTTTAGTTTAGGCAAGGTTTAGAAGTTTGGGCCTCTTGGTTTTTGGGCTTTGAGTTGTTAAGGTAGTTTTAGATTAGTTTAGGAGTTAATTTAATTAAGTTAGGTCGTGTGCTCGTCTAATAGGGCGTGATCCTTAAATTAATTAAGTTAATCTTATGATTAGTTTTAGAGTCGTAGTTAGCCTTAAGGTTTGAATCAATTTAGTGAATTTAAATTTGCCTTTGGCTTATTTGGGTAAATGTTAGATTCATTAAAATTGGTTGAACACCCCTTAATTGTCTTTTAAGATAAAATTGACATGGAAATTAGACTAACATTTTAATATAAAGCTATGATTAATTAATTTGGCTTGTTTTAAATAGTATTCTTGGCTTATTAGAATACTAGTTTAAAATTAATCGAATTAATTATCATATCACAAGATAACTCATAACTTATTAGGGTTCTCTAACCCTTTAGGGATTAATTAATTTAGGGTTAATACTAGAAGCACCTAATTAGTAACTAAATCACTAATTAAATTTTCGAAATGTGTGCCTTTTAGGTTAGGACTTTTAGTGGGCCTTTGCGTGTTCAATTTTCAAGTCTTTGTTTGACATTCATTTTATTTGCCATCATTTGGCCAATTTGGTTTACATATTAATCAATTTAAACCATAAAAAGGGAGGTATTCATTAATTCCAATATTTGTGTCGTAACAGTCCGAGCTTAAAGGATGTTGATCAAATATTTGAATTAATCCTTGCCGACTCAAGGAAAAATTAAAACTTAACCAAAATCATTACATCATATTTTAAATTGCTTGCATCATGCATAAAGGTGACGTGCGGGATTCGAACCATAAATTAACACGGCAGTCGGGCTTATTCAATGTTGGTTTAATCTATGGTCCGATGTATCGTCAATCTTATTAATTAAATGTCCGATTAATTCGAATTCACCAATTTAATAAAGCCCGTTCAATTAAGATTAATTTGCAATTAAGGTCACCGAATTAAATTCCTTTCAAATTTCGACAATTTCTTTTGATTAAAAGCAACAAGTATTTTGCTACCGATTTCCGGGCGTGATGGGGGTGTCAATCCTTCCCCACGCGTAACCAACTCCCGTACCCTTTCATATTGAATATCTGGTTTTGTGGTGTCCGGTCTACTTTATCCAAGTGGCCGGTGGCGACTCCAAGTTTTTGTCAATATTAAAAAAAAAAGAGATCTTCAAAATAAATCCTCATTGTTAAGCTAAGATTTCAAGGAATGAATTCAGGGGATAATTAGTACTTGACTTTTTCTTAAAAATAAAAAATGCTTTGATGTCCTTGTGTTGAAAGCTTCCAAAAAGACGTCGCTACAATATGGTTCCATGAAAATTCAGACCAATGTTGAAATTTGTATTTGGTTATATGTTTGTTAGTTTATAGGTAAGGAGTTTAATGCCCTTAAATAAGAATAGAAATCCGCTCCTTTTCGGTGATTCTTTTTATGCCTCATATTAAAAATTAAGTTTAGGGTTTATAACTTAAAGTTTAAGGTTAGGGTTTAAGGAATTTGAAGTATGGTGAATTTTTTAAAGTATATGATTTAAGTTTTAGAATTTAAGGTTATGACTTAAAATTTAATTTTTTAGTATTTGAACATAGAAAAGAACACCGAAAAAGATCTCAGGATTTTTATCCCTTAAATAAAGTTTACTGTTCAAATTCCGTGAAACGAGAAACCAATATCCTTAGGAGTTGTTCTTCCAATTCAGATTCAAATATAGTCCGAATCCATGTATACACAACACCGTTGGGTTTCTGTTTTGATACGTAACATTTCGTTTTTATTTTGATATCTAATATTAAAAATTAATGGTAAAACTGACATAATATTTTTATGAGAGATAATAATAATAATAATAAATATCACATTAATTGTCGTTAAAAATTAACATTTAAAATAACAAAATAGAAATAAAATGTAAAGTTTAATACATAGTACTATTATGTAAAAAAATTAGTTGGATGACGAAAACAAAACACGAATATATATATTTACCCTAAAAATAATAACAATGTTAGGGTACCAAATGATTCATCTCCAAATATGCGTGTATAGCAAGAAAAAGAAAGAAAATGTTAGACTCAATCAGCAAAAGCAAAACCAACCAAGTATAAGGAGTTTGTACATATGACAAAATACGCAGCCATCTAATTTTTGAAGGAATAACTCCTCCATAACACTAATAAAATTTGAATAACATAACATGCAAAAACAGAATCAAGATGAGTTGAAACCAAATTTCATGACTTTCAATTTAGATCTCCTTCAAATATGGCCTAAAATGCTACTCCATCTACAAAGTAGACAGCAACAAAATCAAACATCGATCGCCAGCAGACCTTCCACTAGGCCACCAAGTTCCAGTATGACATCTAAGAAAGGTGACTATATAATTTACAGGGACTGAAATCAATACAGGGGAAGGAGTGGAAAGAGAGAAAATATCAGAGTCGAGGACAACAGCAAATTGAAACCAATCATCGACACACAACTTGATAAAGGAGGCTGTCCAAAGTCGTATTGTTATGTCAGATGCTCCCCACTTCCTCCCTAAGTCCCCGAGGATGCAGGCTTCTTCTACTTCTAGCATAAGGATGCTACAACACACTAGTCACCTAGGGGCAGTATCTTTTGCTGCAGGAACTTCCGAAGGGTAACCGGATATATCCAAGTCGATAAGTGACATATCATATGGCCTTGAATAAGAATTTGAGTGGTCCATAAGCAGAGATGATTTTGGAACATCAGCACTTGCAGAACCAGGTACAGAGTTAGGGTTTTGGGGTGCGCCTGTACCATCTGATGGGAGATTGGATAGCTGAATATCCTCTAGTTTGGTTGGGATGACATGTTTGTTTCTTCTAGCAGCATCCATCTCAGGCCCAGTTGGCACAAAAGTCCTTGACCGGTATTTCCTTGTTCCTTCATCGCCGTCATTATGGTTGTACAGCACATAATCATGGTACGTTGGTGCAAACTGTGAATCAGATAAACAAATATCAACACCATAAACAAAGCTAAACAAAAGAAGAATGATCTAAAAGAGGAGCCTTTGGGAAATGGCACAGAGAAGTAAGGCTCACCTGGTGAACAGTATCATGATAGAAGTCATTCAACATTAAGGCATGTGCAAGGCTTCTTGTAAAACCCCGAGACGCACCAATATTTGCACCAGCATACTCTTTATATGGGAATGCATAAAGATGACCTACAGCAGCTATAAGCATCTCAACACATATAAGGAAGTTTTGAAACTGAGCTGCTTCTTCAGCACCCTTTATAAATCCAGATTTTGCAGCGAGAAAAACCAGAACACCCTGCAAAAGGAAATAAAATGAATGGAAGTTTTGACTTTTGAGTTTCTTTTAGAACCTTTGCAGATGGGTTCAGACATAGTATGTTGCCATCACAGCAAAAGAGGTTACAGTTAACCATCTGTACAGGCATGGATTTTATCGGGTTTTAATAGATTGTACAATGCCGTCACAGCCCAAGGTGTGATTCTCTAAAATGCTAGTAGTATCTGCCTGTAGAGAGACAAGAATGCAGCACTTCCTGAACTTCAAATTGCTCTTATGATTTTACATGTGCACAAAGGGAAAGAAAATATAGAAAATCAGCCTCCCCTAAAAAATGAAACATAAAGATAACATCGATGTGGACAGCAAACAGTTTATTAAAGGTTGCATTCTGGTATCTAGAAGTTGCCACCCCCAAGGTTGCTATAAAGATGACAATAAGATTTCTAAATAATGATTATCACCAAAAAGCAACAAAGGGATGACACGAGAAAAACACAAGGAAAGATAAAAGTACATAAAATCAAAAAACAAAGGATGTTTATTCTTTCTTTTCCTTTTTTGCATGCACAAGCATGTAAGTAACAGGCACAAGAGATTTTACCTGCCAGTAGGTTAAGAAGACTACAGATTTTATGATGATGAACTTTGGAACTGGATTGAATGGCTTAAGAAGATCTTTGCATGCCATGTAAAACAACACCAAAGCATACAAAGCCAATGTGTAAGAGATTGTATAGATGATAGTAAGATATAGATATGCTTGACTTGGACTGAAATTCCCATCTTCATATTTTCCTTTGGCATATAATACGAGGGTAACAACAACTAAAATGGGCTTCAGGATGACAAATTGCAGGCAGCCTTGCTTGCATCTCCGTATAAAGCGCCTACATTGCAGTCTCAGTGCAAACAATCAAATTTAAGCTGAGTTCATAAGTGTAAAGTACAAGTCCCAATAAAATCTTTATTAAGTTTCCAATCAACCATGGCATTTAAACAGCTAATCTACATTGTTGAATTAAGGAGTTTGAAGAGGAAACTTGGTTCTTCTAAATTTGAGACGAGAAAGGTTTTTGAAGGGCACACATCCAAGTTGAAGGCAAAAAGTTAGTGCCATATAAGGTGTTGAAGAAAATAAACTCTAATCCTAATGTGATTGAGTTGCCTTCAAAATTACATATTGGCCTAGTTCTCAACTTTTCTTGTATCCTTTTGGCTGTTTGTAACTATATATCAAGATAATCATACTAGAAAATTACAGTTATAAAACAAGATTAAGCCCGGAATCACATTATGCAAATGCAATAAATTATTCATAGAATAAAGCACAAGTGAAATAGAAAAGCATGCTCAAAAACCCAAGAAATGAAGTTTTCTATTCTTGATACTGGAAATGTCTATACTCTATATGCATGGACGTGAATAGCAATGTAAAGTTCAAACCAATAGTATTCCATCCGAAACTCACCCATCTAGGGGGGCGGGAGACAAGCAGCATGTCATCAGAAACCAAGATGGCTTTAAAACTCGACCAGTCAAACTGAGCACAACCGCTCCTGGACCTCCAACCCATGCCAAGCAGAGAGAAAGAAAATTATAAATGACCCAAGCTTCATAACTGAAACAGTTAACAGGGGAATGGGGTTAGAACATAATAGTTTTTGCCTAATGAATGGCATTAAAATGCCAGCAAAACGCGGTTAGCGAACCACTAACATCGAATAAAACAGGTTATAACTTAGCATGTTGAGACATCCATACACCATCCCTAATCAATCAATCTATCAAATATCAATCCACGTATACATACCATAAGCTTTCGAAAAGGATAACAGATTAAAAGAACACGGAGTTCGGAAACGAGAAACTCATGAGCAATCCAAACACCCACAGTCAGACAAACGTACCATTCCCGGATGGAATTGAAATAGATTGAACTCCGTGGTGCAACAAGGGACAAGAAAGACATTAACGCATAAATCTGCGAAATGTAATCCAGTAAGAGAAAACAAAAAAGGCCCATACATAATCATAATATAGCAATAAGAAAAAGAAAAGAACAGCCCAGAAATAACTGACCGGGACCATGAAAATGATGCGGACGATGTATCTCTGAAAAATAGGTTCGGTGTAATTCAAAAGATGCCTGTAGATGTGAAGAATGGCCAACCAAATGGCTCCGGCGGTACATAAAAAGGCGAGGATGTCGAGGTAAATAGAAAATGGATCACCCATTTCCGAGATTTTTTTATCTACCAAAAACCTTGCGTAGGTTCCCTAAGAAAGGAAACCGTAGGATTGAATTCAATCACGCTAAATCCAAATCAATTGGCGAATCAGATCAAAAACAACGAGAAAATCTCAAGAAAAATGAAACCCAGCCAGATCTGGGATTCTTTGGAAACAAGAAACTGCTAATGCTCTACGCTATCCTCCGGCAGCCAATAATGGCGGCTCCTCCGAATTCTCCTCAAAACGGCCGGTTGCCTGGCTGGCAGAATGATTTTCCCTAGTATTTTCTATTAACCCAAACAGCACAGTAGTGGCATATGGAATATATAGCGTATAATTGCTCTGCTTTTGCTTTTGCTTTTGGGGATTAGGTTATAATTTCTTCTTCTTCTTCTTCTTCTTCTTCCTCCTCCTTAGGATTAAAACAACCAAACAAATGCCATAACCGCAATTTGCTTTAAACCTTTTCTAGATTTCATTCATTGCTGTTCTTGGGAAGTGGGCCGAAACCACACTGCCATTTAGCCCAACATTATTTATATTAAAAACAATAAATAGAATTTTTCGGTTTTGTTTTATTATTCAATAATCTTATATTTAACTAATCATATTCAATTTTTCAACATCAAAAAACTAATCATATTCAAAGATATATATTTAACTAATTATTTTAAATTTATCTTCGGTTTTTATCCAAAATTTTAAACTTTACTAAATATATTTTTTTAATTTTATAACTAGATTATTTTAAGTTGTTTAAAATGTAAAATAATTAAAGAAAACATTTTGATACACAAGTTTTTGCAAATTATATACAAGCCTTTTAATTATAGAATTTAAAGTTTTACGTTTTAGGGTTTGAAATCAAACGGATGCACGACAAATTGGACTTTTGTGACCTATGTAGTGAGAGGAAGATATTTTATTAATACGGTAGAGTGTGATGTTCGACAGTGGTATAAGATAGGAGTGTGCATAATTAATCATAATCATTAACCGGTATAATCATTGTATTTTATAAGTTAATAAATCGAACCGTTAAGGTTAAACAGTTTCGGTTAATCGAACCGCTAAAAATAATGGTTAATAGTTACGGTTAAGAATTTTGACAAATGGTTAATCTATATGTTAACCATTTTAAATTATTAATACATATATATATATATATCAGTGAAGACCTTGAGGGATTTGATCATAGAGTTAACTTTTGTGGTTTGTGGTATTAACTACTAACTCATTAAGTTTCATTTACCTTATGTTTTTGTATTTTGTGTTGTGTTGGAATTTAGTAGTATATAGTTACTTTTTTAAATTAAATATGAAGTTAGCAAAAAAAATCTAATAGGTTATTGGTTAACCTATTATCAAACCGTCAGTTAATCGTGTTTTAATGGTTAATTGTTAGCGGTTAACTGTTTTTTAATAGTTAGATTACGATTAACAAATTTAATAACTGTTATAACGATTAACCGACCGCTTAGGCTAAATGGTACTATTAAATGAACATCTCTAATATAAAATGACTTTAGATTTTTGAGTTTGTTTTAAAGAAAATGTAAGTTTTTAATTTTTTTTTAAAAATTAATATTTTTCTATGTTTTTAAAAGATTTAATAAAATTAAGAAATAAGTAATGTGTCATATAATAATTTTTGTGCATAATGTCAAAATAATAACTTTCGTTCATATTTTCTTTTGAAGCTTTCTAATCCGCAATATTTCATTTTGTGCATAATATAATTATTATAAAATTATTTGTTATTCTATTAAAATAAATATAATTTAAACACTTATTTATTTTATTAAGCAATAAAAGATAAATAACTCCGGGGGTTAAAAGATAATATAAGCAGAGGCAGGGGAGCGAGGTGGAGGGCAGTGAAGCCATTCATTTGGGAAGCAGTGTGGCCTTATCTCCCTCACTCAACGCCGCTCCATATAAATACTGCATTTCTTATTCAACCTTCATTCTCTTCATTTCCTTGCAAAATTATCTCCAGCCCCCACTAGCCCATCCTCCTCCTCCTCCTCCTCCTCCTCCTCCTCTTCCTCTAACCGAGAGGTGAAATGGCCTCCATACACACCGCCCCGTCACTGGAGGTCACCTCCTCCGCCACCAACAGAAGGAAAACAACACCCCCAGCATCATCTTCTCGCTCCCTATCCTTACCCTTCACTTTTAAGTCTCAGTTCAACGCCCTCGTAGTCGGTGGAAGCCCATCGCTTGGCTGCTTCAACCACACTTTTGTTCCTCGCGCCGTCGCCACTCCCAATTCTGTTCTCAGCGAACAAGCCTTCGAGGGTCTCTCGCTTCACCAAGACGACGGCGTTTATGACTCCGAAACTGAGGCGGAGTCTTCGTCCATCAACGACGACGAGCTTGACGTTTCCAAGCTGGGTTTGCCTCAGCGGCTCGTCGATACCCTTGTCAAACGTGGCATCACTCACCTTTTCCCTATTCAGGTCAAATTTCTTTCCATTTTTTTCCAAGATGGGTTTTTTAGTGTGTTTTTGATGATTTTGATGTTGGGTTTTCTATATGCAACTTGCTTGTTTAATGCTTTATGTTGGGTCTGGCATTGTTTTTGGCTATACGTAATAACAACGAACAATTACTGTTTTTTCTAGCTAATACTTGAAGTACTTGATATTATATATGCATTAATTGATACAGAGAGCTGTCTTGGTACCGGCACTCGAAGGTCGAGACATCATTGCTCGTGCAAAGACTGGAACTGGCAAGACATTAGCCTTTGGCATCCCTATAATTAAATGTCTCACCGAAGATGATACCGACCGTTCAAGGAGGTAGCATACCATATATTGCAGCCCTTCATTTTCAATATTGTTGTTATTCTTTATGTTTTCTCATTTCTGTTTCTCTCTTTTTAGGATGTCTGGTCGGCTTCCAAGAGTTTTGGTCCTGGCTCCTACTCGGGAGTTGGCCAAACAAGTGGAGAAAGAAATTAAAGAGTCCGCGTCTTATTTGAACACGGTTTGTGTTTATGGAGGGGTTTCTTATACTATACAGCGAAGTGCTCTTTCCCGTGGGGTTGATGTTGTGGTTGGGACTCCCGGTCGAATCATTGATCTTATAGAAAGTAATGACCTCAAATTGGGGGAAGTTGAATATCTGGTCCTTGATGAAGCTGATCAGATGCTTGCTGTCGGGTTTGAGGAGGATGTCGAAGAGATTCTAGAAAATCTTCCATCAAAGAGGCAGAGCATGCTTTTCTCTGCAACCATGCCTTCTTGGGTTAAAAAGTTGGCAAGAAAATACTTGGACAATCCTCTGAATATTGACTTGGTATTTTCATCTCTATGAAATATTGGAAATGTTTATACTTGCTGTTTTTTGACATGTTACTTCGGTTTCGTTATTGATGTATGATTACGTTGAAGTTCATATTTCTAATTGTCAATAGTGAAACTGAAAATTAGTCCCTGTCCCCATTCCCGATCACTTGCTTTGGCTGGGAGAACTAATGCATTGTTGAGAAAGTTAATTAAGTTTGCAATACTCAACATCCTTTTGCAGGTTGGAGATCAAGATGAAAAGCTTGCTGAAGGGATCAAACTTTATGCAATATCAGCCACTGCAACTTCAAAGCGGACCATTCTTAGTGATCTCATAACAGTGAGTAATTTATCTTCTTTTTGTCTCGTTGGATTCAATATTTCTTTATATTTTTTCGAAAATAATTTAACATATAAGACATATACAACGTCATTCTTTTTGGAATTACTTTTGTTTGTCTTGACCTTTTTCGCCAGAATGTATTCTATATTAGGATACATAACAGTGATGGTTATTCCAATGTTAATGTTTTGATATCATCCTATGTAACTAGCATCTACTCAGTTGGCTCGCTTTTGTGGCATCAGCTGTCGATTCATTCTTTTTCCTTTCAAGATTCTTTAGGATGGAATATAGTTTTGAATATTGAATTGTTATTCTTACTCTGGGCCTTTTGTCCTCAAAGCATTTGTATTTAATTCCTTATGGTTTACATTGGCATTATGCCACAAGTATCTTGGTTTGCCTGCTGGGATTATTTACTGCAAGCCTCTCTAAGAACCAACTTCGTAGAAGTAGAAGTGCTTTCCTGGCCTTGGTTAAGATTTTTATGCGTAGACATGCCCAAATATCAGTATCCCCATATTTTATTGGTTCATGCTTTTATCAAACATAGTAGTCTCCTTCCATATCTTGTCGTTTTAGTTGTAAGCTTTTCTTGGAGGATATTGTTTTACCATTTGTCTCTCTTAACATGTTTACACTGTTGTGCTTAGATATTTTGACACCATTCAAATTTTTTAGAATCGATAAACTGGAAAAAACCAAATCTTTACCTTATCTTTAGGTTTATGCGAAGGGTGGGAAAACCATTGTTTTTACACAAACAAAACGAGATGCTGATGAGGTGTCAATGGCTTTAACAAGTAGCATAGCTTCTGAGGCATTGCATGGCGATATATCTCAACATCAGAGGGAGAGAACGTTGAATGGATTTCGCCAAGGAAAATTTACGGTGCTTGTTGCCACTGATGTTGCGGCTCGTGGACTTGATATCCCAAATGTGGATCTGGTATGTTGGCAACACTATTATTCCTTTTGGGCCATTGCTACTTTATGCTCCATTCGATTGTTGCTTTTCCCACTTTTTGTTTTTTGCCTTTGATTCTACTGGCAAAATTAGTTTCTTAAGCTTAAAAGAAGATGGCATATTGAGTAGACCGTGCTTTCTAAATGACATATTGAGAAGACTGGCACTTACTACTCTTTCCTTCAGGTTATCCACTATGAGCTTCCCAATGATGCAGAAACTTTTGTGCATCGCTCTGGACGAACTGGACGGGCAGGGAAGGAAGGTTCTGCAATTTTAATGTATACTAACAGCCAAAGGAGAACTGTCAAAACTCTCGAACGCGATGTTGGATGTAGGTTTGAGTTCATTAGTCCTCCATCTATGGAAGAAATTTTAGAGTCATCAGCTGAGCAAATTATAGCTACTCTAAATGGAGTTCATCCCGAGTCTATAAAGTTCTTTACCCCAACCGCGGAAAGGATAATTGAAGAACATGGGACAAGTGCTCTTGCCGCTGCGATAGCACACCTAAGTGGATTTTCCCGTCCTCCTTTGTCCCGATCTCTTATTTCCCATGAACAGGTAAACTATAGTACAGTTTATCTTGCTTTTAACTTCATTTGGATCACTCGATTGCAAAATTACGTTCAAGTTTGCTTTTGTTGCCCATGGGGACAACCTAGCACTTGATATAAGGACTTTGAATTTGAGTTTCAAGTTTCAAATCTTTGCATGAGTTTATGAAAACCAACATAACATGATAAGTAATTGGTTTTCAAGGAAAAAGCAAGCCGGAGTTAATGAAAACCAACATAACATTTTTGAAGTTCTTCAATTTTCAGTACCTATTTGTTCAGTATTCATCTTTTTATGTTTTCGGGGTGTTTTTTTGTTTCATTGAATTAATTTAGCCTGTTACCTAATCGACATGTGTGTTGCAGGGATTTGTAACACTGCAATTGATAAGAGATGAAACTTATTCTAGAAGGTTCCTGACTGCTAGGTCTGTCACTGGGTTTCTTTCTGATGTGTATCCTGTGGCTGCCGATGAAGTTGGGAAAATACATTTAATTGCCGACGAGAGGGTCTGTATCAGCAAAAGATTCTTTTCGTTTTCTTTTCTGACCGATGAATTTTTCGCTCAAGACTTCAGAATGTATTTGTTTTCAGGTTCAAGGAGCAGTATTTGATCTCCCTGAGGAGATTGCAAAAGAGTTGCTGAGTACGGAAATACCGCCCGGAAACACTATCTCAAAGATCGCTAAGGTGGATGCTAGATATTGTTCCTTGTTGGTCGTATTGGTTATATTACTGTCGTCCGACTTACCTAAGCTGATCTTGTGTATTTATTTCTCCTCGCAGTTGCCTCCTTTGCAAGATGATGGCCCTTCAGGTGATTTTTACGGCAAATTTTCCAGCAGGGATCGTTTTTCTAGCAGGGATCGTTTTTCACGAGGCGGTTCTAAGGAACGGAGAGGCCCGAGGACCTCCAGGGGTTGGGGTAATGACCGAGATTCCGACAATGAGTTCCAAGGTGGAAGAAGTAGCTGGTCACGGGCTTCGAAAAGCGGTAGGGATGACTGGGTAATCGGTAGTAGCAGATCAAAGAGGTCACCCTCCCATGACAGGCATGTCTTTTCCTTGTATTCTCTTACGATAAACCTATCTTCAACCTTGTTCTTTTGTTCCAAGTCTTATAACATCAAACACGATGATAAACATGCAGCAATCAGATTTATCAAGATCAGCTAATATGATGATAATCCAACTACGATTACTTGAATCGATATAATATCACAGGTGCATCTTGTATATGATTCGAGGTTGACATCTCTCTTAACTTGTGCAGAAACTTTGGAGGTTCATGTTTCAACTGTGGGCGACCGGGGCATAGGGCATCCGACTGTCCTGAAAAGTCCGGCTTTTAGTGTGTTGGTTTGATACAACGTTGACCTTGTTGGAACAAAGCTGGCTGCTCGTCCGGCACCAGGTTTTTGACAGATAGTAGCATTCACTTGAAGATCTCGACTACGGAGACACCATTGGTGCTCGACGAGAGAACTCTACTGTAGTTAGTTTTTGTTGGTAATTCAGTCATTAGCTATTAGTCTCTCTCTCGCCGTTTTATTGCCTAAAATGTGCTGCCTGCTAAATGTCAAATTGTCCTAAAAATATTTTGAACACACTATGTAATTTATTTTATCTTAAAGAATTAATTTATTTTAAATAATACATTTTAAATAATACATGTAAAAAGACACGTTCAAATACGTTAAGCATGTAATATTTATATTTTTTGATTTGTGGATAGGGAATTTTTATATGATAGTAAAACGGTAATTTTTGAAACATAATTTTTTTTTGAATAGTTAGAAGTGATTATAAAATAGTATCTGTTTATATATATTTTTAACATTTCGATAATATTTATACACTTTGTATACAGAACGATTTGAATCTATGTCTCTTAAAATAAATTGTTAAAAAATAATATTTTGTTATATATGCTCTATAAATTATTTTTACTTAACCATATATATTTACTCCTTGAAATAACCAAAATAAATGATGAAGTCTCTCTAATAATTTTTTTAATAGTCTTTAGATAATTACAAGATAATGTTTGAACATACATATTTTTAATCTTTTGATATATATACATTTTGCAGACAATAATTTGAACTTAATTTTTTTAAAATAAATATTATAAATATTTTTAAAATTTAAATGAAAAAAATAATACTTGTACTAACACTTAAAAAAGAAAAACAAATAAACTTGACCACCATCCAATAGTAGGAATGACTCAACAAAAATAGGTACTTGCTCATAAACAACTTCAAAACTATCATAACAGAGATGTTTGACAAGAGCATCTGCCATTTGATTTCTAACTCACCGAATATGGCGAAATTGTATCGTCCAATCACGCCGCCGTAGCTCAAACAAATGCCAACTAAGAAAATGAATTTCCGGCGTTCATGATCCAGCCACAGATTAGGGTTTCCCATCTCCTTCAATCTATCATCACTTTCTGCTTCAATTCCAAACCCTCATTTCCAATTTCTGAAGAGACATTACCCTAGAAGGTATTTCATCCTAAATTTCACATTTTTCTAATTTATTTTAATTAATTATTTCCTGAGCTTTCGTGGTATGTAAATATTAATGTTTATAGAGAAAGTCTAGCTCAATTCTCAATTTTGAATTCCTTCATTTGCATTCATAATTGATTGTAATAGAGAATCCCAATGATCGGTATATTGAATTTTATTCATTTAGTTGAACTTTGTTGTAAGATTATTGAATTGCCTGGTTGGGCTGATTTTCTTTTCCGGATTTTGTTTTTTTTATGTAATTTTTTCCTGCAATGATGGTTTTTTGATCTCGATCTCAATCTTGTTCTTGATTGAATCTTGAACGGAACCCCCATATTATAGTTATGGATTTGGAGAGTGAATGTTCTGCGGTTGAATTTTTGGGGATAATGAATCCCCTCAATATTCTATACCTCATGTTGATGCTAATAAAATCAAGGATAACCAGGTTGATACTTGCAAGATTAAGGATAATGGGCCATGCGCAAATGATTATCAGACACGGAGGTTGTCTGCTGATCAAAATGTCGGTTCCGATGATTTCACAGCTGATAATCACGTGAATGGTCCTGCGGGGATTGTGCCGCCAATGCAGTCGTCTTCTCCGTCAGCTAAACCTACCACCAAAGGCTATGGGTTGAAGAAATGGAGGCGTATCAAGAGAGATTTTGTTAAGGAACCAACTGCTGTTGTGGACGGTTCTAAAACATTGAAGCGAAGTTTATCTGGTTCTGAAAATCAAACTCCTCGAGATATGGCGTCAACTGAGATCAAGCAGAATAGTGAGCCTCAACTTAGACCTGTGAATATATCAAAGAACGCTAATGTTGTTAGTGCGTTCATGATCCACAGTCCCTGTTCAGATTCCACCGAAAATAGTGAGGATCGAGGTAGCAAGTCCGTTACTGCAGCCGGTATGCCGCAGGTCCTGCCTACAATTTTGGGATACGTGCACAGGAGGAATAATATGAAGAATTTTAGTCCAAGAGTTGAACAGGGAAGCAATTTTAGTCCAAGATTTCAACAGGGAAGTAACTTTAGTCCAAGAGTTCAACAGGGAAGTAATTCAAGTCCAAGAGTTCAAAAGGTAAAGGATAGTGTTGAAACCAGTAAGAAGCTGAGAGGAGAAAGGGTCAAAATCGAGAAGCAAAGCTCTCAATCCAGCATCGGATCTGACTCGAGAAGCTCCAACTTTGGCTTTATGTCAAGTCCATTTTCAGTGGCAAGTAACGTAATGCAAAGTGGAAACTCCTTGAATCTTGACGAGAAAAATGGTGATGAAGCACATGAAGGTGAAGACCAGATCGACGAGGAAGTACAAACTGCTTATAGGAAAGAAAATTCAGCTGAAATTGAAGAAGTTCCACTGGATGATTCAGCTGAAGATTTGTCTCGGGAGGCTAAGGCACAAGAAAGCGAGAGTCACCGACTTTCACCAAATCAAGACCCATTGGCCAACTCTATTCTTTCTCTCCAATCTGTCCAGGAAGCCCTTGAAAGTGGTGAGTGTGATATCCTTATACTAACTTTGATAAGCCTTCGTCATGGTTTACTACTCATGTATGGTGTTCATTGCTCTGAAATTTGCTCATATTTTAGTTAGTTTATTTATTTGAAAATCCTCTGAAATATTTACCTTAGTATTTACTTAAAGCGGTTGATTACTTTGTCCTTTGTTCCAGAGTTGGGCAAAGATTGAAAATAGTTGTTCTTCTTAAAGTCTCATTGAGTTCAATTTTGAAAATTGCTATACCATTCAGACTATATAAAGCCTCTACGACTGTTAAAGCTAGGCCAAATAGCACAAGGGAATTTCAGACTATATCGTTAAGTTAGTGAAATTGATAATTGACTAACAGTAATCTTTAAGTATCTGGAAATGTCCTGATATCATGGGAAAAGCAGTGAGTAAATTCATGGGAGAATGGCAGCAATGAATTTGCTGGTTTTGGTCAATGTTAACTCGGTTGTAAGGAGATGCTTAATGGATATTTGATGGTCAAAGTTTAAGCATTCTGATTACTGAAGAGTCTAGAATTTTCTTCTTGGTAGAGTGAGTCATTGTTAATTGTATATTTTACTAAATACCATAATCCTATGAAAGAGTATAGGAAAACAACATACATGTTTTCATTCTTGGTGGAGTTGATTTTAATTGTCTTTTAACTAAATACCACTTCTTTCATTGCTTACTGCATCCTGTATTTTTTTAAGGTTTAATTGAGCAGTTTTTTCCTTGCAGAACTACATAAATTCGAGGAGATTGGAAAGGAACCTACATCTTCAGATGATGGTTCAGTTAACATGGAAAGCATTCATGCGGATTTCACTTTTGCTGATCGAATAGATTCTGAGAAGATAAGTTGTACATCAGGTTCAATGGAAACTCAATTATTCAACTTACAACACAAAGTAAATTATTTCGAGAGCAAACTGGCGGAAGCGAGGGCTGTACTGCGGGCAAGGGAGTCGAAGATTTCCAAACTGGAAACCAGTGTAAACAGCAGCAGGTCAAGGAAAGAAGAACCAGGAGGCACCGAAACGGAATTCGACCTTGAGGACATCTTTCTACAGAGAATGGAGACTGAAATCGAGTTGCTAGCTCTAACAAGGGCCATACAGAAGTTGAGGGTTTCTGTAAGCAATCGTCAAACCACGGTATCCAAAGAAAAAACATCATTAGACGGGGAGCGAGCACGAATGTTGAATAATCTGGGACAAAAGGAGTACGTTAAGTATTACGGAGACGCATTAGGTACCAACAAGGTTTTGAAGATGCAGCGGAGAGTATGGAAGGCGATGTGTATTTTTACGCAGCTGGTATTACTCGTTCTAGTGTTCTTGTTTGTTTTCTTGCAGTTGACACCCTTTTCAGGAATGGATGTTCCCACCTGAGTTTCTTCTGGTGTATGATCCAAATCATGTAAGATTCCATTGTTGTTATAGTTGGAGCCTTCTTCTTTTTCCGTTCACCCCATGTTAATGCCACACCATAACTTGCTTATTGACTTTGCTTATATTCGAGTATAATGATGTTCTGAACTACCACCAAAGCTGTACACATGCTGTCTCCATACTCTTTAAATTTGTCATAATAATGTCTGGGATGGGTTAGCTGCTGTGTTGCTTTAACTCGGAATAATTATTTGTGATCTTGTATTGAAACTCTCTGCTAGGAGTGAGCATTTAATCGGATTGACTCGAGTCAAAAAAAATTGAGCTAATCGAGTTGACGAGTTATATTTTATAACTTAAATTTTATTTGAAATTTTTAGAGTTGAGTTTATGAAATTCGAGTTGAGTCGAGTTATTCGAGTTTCTGTTTAAATCTAACTGTAAACATTTATAATATTATGATATTAATTAATTCCAATATAAATTACTTTCTGTAACCATATTACAATGCACACTTATATTTTTTTTCATATTTTTTCATATGTAATATATATATCAGGCAAAATTGAAGGATTTGACTCGAACTTAAAAAATAATCCACTAATTATTAAAAAAGTTAGAGTTATTTGATTTTTCATTTTATAATTCAAACTTTATTTGACATTTTTCAAGTCGGGTTTATAAAATTTCGAGTCGAATTTTTTACATCAAGTTAAATAATTCAATTTTTTTAGTTAAGTCAAGTTTTACTCACCCTACTTGTCGGATGATAACAAGATGAGTTTGGCGGATTTTTGACTAACCCGATATGATTCTTATAAAATTCAACTCCAATTCAACCCTTTTAAGTATTGACATGTGTTAAAACCATTACTTTATTAAACTAAATGATAATTTATAAAATTAAAGATTTAGTTTTTTTAATATTTAAAATCATTATATATATATATGGTGAAATAAAACCCAAAAGAATTAAATCAAAGATAAAATTGATTTCAATCATCTACATTTTTATTCAATCCCTACTCTATGGATCCATTGTAAAACTTCTAAATAGCACTCATCTGATGGGGTTTGTGAGGGTATCTATTCGTTTAACATTCTTTTTGCCAACTTTAGGTATAATATAAGACAAAAATAAATTTAGGTGCCAATTTTTAAAAAAATTATTAAATTCATGTACCAATTTGTATAATTTATCATTGTATAATATATATAAGCTTTTGCAAAATTTTATTAGTTTTTCTACCATTAATATAGTAATACAAACGTTAAATCTCATATTCTATTTATGTAGATCATGCATATCAAATTTTAAGTAAATTAAAAGGATTATTATCTTATACACAGACGGTGAAAACTAAAAGTTTTTATAAATGTCTTAGTTTTAGGGTTTAGGAGCTTAGTTTTGGGTGTAGGGATTTAGAATTTAGGGTTTAGAGGTTAGGGTTTAATTTTTAGGGTAATATGACGAGGATTTAAGTTTTAATCTATAAACCTTAAATTATAATCCTAAACTATAAATATCAACCACTATCCCTAAATTCAAAACTCATACACCTAAATCCCTAAACCATACACCTTAAACTAAGTCCATAAACTCTAAAATTAAGATTTTCAAAAAAACTTTTAGTTTTCACCACCAGTGTATCAAATAATTATCCAAATTAAAAATATTTAACAATTTAAAAATTTTCAATATTTAAATTATTACTTTAGATTGACATGATAAGAATATTATATTGATCTTAAAAATTCACATACATAACAAACAGAATTATATTAATACAGTTGGATGATTAAAATGTTAATTAAAAACTTATAAAAATGTATAAAATTCATATATTTTATATTGGTATAAGTAAATACAGATATTGAAGTTATCAATATATTATGATTTATGATGATATTTCATTATGATATCAGATCAATAACTATTTGATCCGCACTTTGAGATCGCCTATTCCAAAAGCCCTAACTTTTCATTTTTTTAAGGGACTGACATTAATATTAGTTTTGATGTTGGTTGTCGACTGCTAGTAATTTTATTTATTTATTTATTTTTGTTTTTAATTATAATAACTATATTATTGTGACATATTATTTTCTATTTTTTGGTATGTATATTTTTTTGCCTTTTGATACGCTTTTATTTTTCTTACTCAGTCGTTTGGCTATTTCTTTTTTCTTTTAATTTTCTATCAAGATTAGATTTGACGTCGCCACAACTGATCAAGATGACACTCTTTAATTATCCTGTCGATCTCGATGTTTTGGACCCTCGAACTAGATTCAGATACAAGCTCACAATCATCATTATTGTTCGCGATTGGTAATAACCGTGTTGTCAACGTGCCTTATTATTGTAATATGCATTTTTTAATGTCGTTTGTTGTTGGTTTTTTACCTTTCGTCGTTGAACGTTGGTGATGTTTGTATCTATTTTGTTTCGAGTCTTCGAGTTAGAGTTTTACTCTTTCTTGGTATGGTCATGTTTATGATTTAGAGACATTAGTTTTCGTGTTTTTAAAAATATGTCTGAATCAAGTTTGTTTACCAAAGTTGTAAACTCTCATTGTATTTTGAATTTTTTTCTCTTTTAATAAAACTAACATACTCACATAAAAAATGATATCAGATCAATTACTTTTTTATAGTATTAAATTTATGGGTAAAGTATACAAATTGTCACTAAACTATACTTAAAAATACAAAATAGTCACCAAACTTTTAAAAATTACATAATGATCATTAAACTTTAATTTTTATTACAAATGGCCACTAAGACGTTAACAAGGAGACGTGGCAGTTACGCAAATTTGTATAATATCATATTTAATTCTCAATATTTACATATTCAATCAATTTAGACATCAACAATGAAGGTTAATTAGGAATAAATTGATTAAATGTGTCAATATAGAAAATTAAATATTATATTATTCAAATTTTTGTAACTATCATGTAACCCAGTTAACGACAGTTAACGACTCAGTAACCATTTTGTAACAATAACTAAACTTTAATGCGCATTATATAACATTTCAAAGTTTGATGATCATTTTATATTTTTAAAGATAATTTAGTGATCATACATTCTAATTTTACCGTTAATAGTCAATGACTAAAATCTTTATATTAGAAGTTTCTATCCCAAAAAATATTAGAAGTTAAATAAAGAGATTTTATATAACAAAATTAATCAATTTGAATTATTAAATATTGTTTAATTTTTTTATAGAATTAATATTCAAATATTAAAGATAATATTGTTAGAAAAAATATTCATGAACTTCGAAAAAGACCGAAACAAATATAAAATAATGAAAAAAATAAATATATGATTAATATATTAAAATTCTCCTTAAGTTATGATTTTTTAAATAAAAATAAAAATATTATTAAAAATAATTAGAATGAAAATTGTATTTACTATATTATGATTTATGATTTTTTTGACAATATGATTTATGATTACTATTCGTTTTATAAGAAAGAAAATCTATAGAAATATCCAACCATAACAGCGCCTCATTCCATAACGCATCCTTCTCTTCTACCCATGACTTCATCGGTCGGTGGCGGAGGCAGATATATGGCCTTCTCTCCATCGCCTTCCGCCCCTCACTCTCCTCACCTCTCTGGCCTTCGCTCCGCCGCTGCTCTCCTCGATCAAGAGAAGTAAGCTGTTTGTTTTTTTTTTATCCTCTTGTTGTCTTTACATTTTAATTTAATCTAACCCCTTGCGATCGTCGCACTGTCAGTTGATGTAGTGATCCTGCCTCGGATCTTTCTATTTTGCTTATGATTGGTTAGCTTACTGTTAAATATTTTTTTCTAGCTCACTTCTGCTGCAATTTCGTAGATCTAGAGCTCGATCTATCGTTTTTGAACTGATTATGGTTTTCGATTGTGTTTCTGTTGATTCTAGGATTTTACTAATAGATCAGTTCAAATTTTGGAGTCGATGAATTTTCAGTGATGTATGTGTGCGGGGGTTGCGGTTTAAGTCGTGATCTGGGAATAGTTGTACTGGATAGAAACGGATGGTCGAATATCTGCAATTTTTGTGAAAGCCGAATCTGAAAATTTGCTTTGAAATCTTAATCTGTTTATTTTCTGCGAAAATCTGAATCTGCTAAATATCTAATCCCAAAGAAATTTATAAAATAAAAATTTTCAAAATTAAATCTGATAGTAATTGATTTGGATCTCCATACCCAAATCCATTATCCACTAAAGTAAAGTGGATTCAGATAATGGATATCCAATTGGTGATGTTCGCATCTACTTTGATTAGAATATTCAAATAGCAGCTGAATCCACGATATCTGATTTCTTTAGAAGCTAGTCTAATATCCGCAAATAACCATTGCCATCCCTGCAATTGAAGCTAAATATGACTGTTTCTGTTCAACTTTAACATCACCTTGTTTAGATGGATGTGTTATATTGGCTGATGGTTTCTGTTTTCCCTTTCGCAGATATCTCAAAGAGTTGCTGGAAGAGCGTTACAAGCTTACTCCTTTTATGTCAGTGATCCCTCATACATGTAGACTGTTGAACCAGGGTGAGTTCCTCCAAGTAGCAATCTTCTTTTTCTTGTTAAAGGATCATGCACACTATAGCCTTCCCTCCTTGTCATCACTAAAACAACAACTTAAGGCTAACGGTTAACTGCGAAATACTAACTCGACAAGTAACTCATTGGAAATGGTAATCAAGACCCACTAACACTAGCTTTATTACTAAATCTCCTGTCAAAGTTAATTCTTTTGGGAAATCATGGCTTGTGTCACAATTTTTTGATAGAACTAACCTTGACTGAGATGCAATGCAACTATGATTGAGGTCCGACTGAGTGCATTTTATCCCTCGTGGGAGACTTGTAGAGAAATTATGGTTCTAAATTAGTTTTAAAAAAAACAATATGGTGAGTGTTACTTGAACTTTGTTGGGCTTCTATTGTAACAATGGATGGTTGGACATTTCTTAGGAAGGAATGAAAATGAAGGATAAAGAAGAAAGAGGAGGCTGTTGCTGCAGTCATAAATAAGAGAGAAAAATAGAGTAGGAACAAAGAGGGAAGAAAAAGGAAGTTTTTCCCATCTTTTATTGTACAAAAGCCGACGAGCAACAATTTGCTAATTTTTGGTTGGAGAGCAATTAAATAGTGTTTCTTTTAGTGTTTCCTCTGTGTTTATTGTATTCTTTTTCCTTTTTGTCTTCTATGATTTCTGATACTAACAGTTTCTTTGATTCCTCCATGGTTCTGTTGGATAGTAGGTGAAATGTTTCTTTCTAAATTAATGTAATTTTTTTTAATAATTTATTCAAAAGTAAACTAAAATAAAATTTCATTGCATCTTTCATTTCTTTTCGTACTCAGCTGGAAGAGCAGTTTAATTCATGAATCCAGTGTTGATATTTAACTGACTAAATTAACATTGCCTATGGTCTCTCCATTTTGTGGTGACTGCTAACTGATTTCTTAATGCTAACTGGTACATCTTATTCTTGAAAATGACATTTTTGGAGCAGAAATTTCGCGTATAACTACACTGTTGGGGAATGCATCCATTTTAGGTCAAAATGGGCTTGAACAAGCTAGCCCCCTGACTTCTGGAGGAATGTTTTCAAATGGAGGAGCCGATATGAACAGATGGATATCACGGTTTCAATCAGAAGTATGGCTACTAACCATTAACCTAACTCTTTACCATCTAATTTTACTGCTTTTAGAGGTATTGCTGACTTAATACTTTACTACATTTCATGCTAACCTAACCTTTCTTTGAAATCTAGCTTGTATTGTCGTTTCTCTTTTGACAGGAAATCTGAAGCTAACATGAAGGAAGTCCTGAAAACTAATTTTATCTTAGAGTTAGAAAATGTTTCAGGCTGCTTATCGGGTCTCTATCATTATCCAGATAAAATCAGACATGCTGGGGATGATAGTTAGTTGTAGTCTTATATGGTGTTCTTCAGTTTTTAGGATGGAAGCCTGAAATGTTGATTAAGTGTGAGGTAGTTCATGTTAGGAGTTTGATAAGAGGGCTATTCTCTTAACTCTGTGCTTTATTGCTGTCATTAATAACTGAAGCAGTCATTTTTATGCCCCTCCCCCCAGAAAAAAAGAGAAAAAAATGGTTTCCATTATTTCAGTTTCCTGGTGTATATTTGTGGAAAGACTAGCTTACTTTTATTTCATAGACGCTGCTAAGATGGTACCCCAATATGTTGATGGTTGACTGTGTTAGTAGGGGCTGTATTCATCTGGAAATCCATATGTTGCTGCTTTTAGACTTCATAGTCCTTGAACCTCAGATTTTACTCATCTGTTTATATTCTGTCAGAACTGTATCTTTTTACAATGGAAGACATTTGCATTAATCTTTTAACATGTTTTATTATTTATTTAACACCACCTTGAATATTATGGTGCAGATGCCAGGTTTAGTGCAGCCCTCTTTGTCAGAGAACTGGCTGAATTCTCAAGGTGGCTCATCTGGTCTTATTGTTAAGAGAACAATCAGAGTGGATATTCCTGTCGACATATATCCCAATGTACGAATGAACTCATCATCACAGTGATTTTAGAACATACCTTTTCAGTGTCTAAATGAATTTAATGTTGCAGTACAATTTTGTTGGCCGCCTCCTTGGTCCTAGGGGAAACTCTCTTAAGCGTGTGGAGGCCAATACGGAGTGCCGTGTCCTTATAAGAGGGCGGGGCAGTATTAAGGATCCAGCTAGGGTAATGATCCTTTTTCTTTCATCATTATAAGTAATTATTGCTCATTAAATAAGTTTGGTAAATATGATCGTCTTAAAATATGGACAAACTTAAATGACTTGTGTCTTAAAATTTGTGAAGGAGGAAATGATGAGAGGAAAACCTGGGTATGAACATCTGAATGAACCTCTTCATATCCTAGTTGAGGCAGAATTACCTGTTGAAATAGTCGATGCACGCCTAATGCAAGCACGGGAAATACTTGAAGATTTGCTGAAGCCTACGGTGAGCAAATTTTTTCCTTGTGGATAATATTAATATTACGAATATGCTTTTGCTCAACCTTTTTATTTCATTGTTTGAAAATAGGATGAATCCCAGGATTTCTATAAAAAACAACAGCTGCGAGAGCTAGCAATGCTGAATGGTACACTTCGTGAGGAAGGGTCTCCGATGTCTGGCCCTTTATCCCCCTTCCAAAACAGCCTCGGAATGAAGCGAGCAAAGACTGGGGGGTAAACCAACTCTCCTTGAGGACTGTTGGAGCTTGTATCTTAGTGTCTGCCATAAGCAGCAGTTTCCCGAACATTGCAGGTATTGGCCGTATAGGCAAATGCCTCCATGTGCAATCGAGGCACTGGCTCGGGCACTGTTACTATTGCGTGCCAGTTAAGTTAGGCCGTTCTAACTTGTTTTATATATGAAGTGTGTTTATTTTGAGTGTTGGGAGAGGATAAATGGTGTATTACACAGTAAGCAATGGGTGTGAGTTCATTTTTCGGGTTTCGGGTTTTGCATTCTCATGTTGGTTCAGGCAGGCAGGCAGACAGATATAAATAGCTATGCTAAACTGTAGGCTGCATTATTATTGTTGTTGTTTATTAAGCTTTGTAATAATTGTCAGTTTTGAAATGAGGGGGAACCTATGTAAAGTAAATGTGAGTTATGGTTTGTATTATATAATGTAATGTACACATCAAGAACATCTCGATCAAAGGGAACAAGACTTACCGGTAATAATTATAGAAAAAAAATTGACACACAAACTTTAAGTTTATTTAGAGTTTAGAGGTTTTAGTTGTAAGATTTAGAAATTAGAGTTAGAATTTTAGATTTTAAGTACGCTGTGTAAAAATATAACTCATACGGTACTGAGAGCTATCAGAAATCTCATCCATCATCATTTTAGTCATTTTAGAAATTATAGTTTAAGTTCTTAATTTTAATTTAGACTTTAAATTTTGGACAAAAATTTGATACACAAGTCGTGTAAATTAAAGTTTACACGTGCTTTTTAGATTTATGGGTTAGGGTTTTAGTTTAGGGTTTAAGGTTTAGGGGTTTAGGTTGCAGGGTTTAGAATTTAAGGTTAGTGTTTAGAATTTAGGGTTTAAGGTTTAGAGTGTGGGGTTTAGGTTGTAGGGTTTAGAATTTAAGGTTTAGGGTTTAAGGTTTAGAGTGTGGGGTTTAGTTTTTTAGGGTTAGATTTAGAAATTTAGGATTTGGGTTTTTATAGTGTAAATACATAGGCTTGTGTAAAATTAATTTTACACATCATGTGTATCAAAGTTTTACCCTTAAATTTTAACCTTTAAATGTTAAAAAAAATTGATACACAAGTTATGTAAAATTTATACAAATTTGTTAAATTTAAGGTATAAGGGGTTAGTTTAAGATTTAAAAGTTTAGGGGTATATTTTAAAATTTAGAGTTAAGAGTTCAGAATTTAAGATTTAAAATTTTAAAAAGTAATTGTCTAACATTTTCTTACACAAACCGTTTGTGTATTCAAATATAACCCATTATTAAATATTTAATTGAATATGCTAAAAAATCTAATTGTAATTAGATGAAATATTAGGATTATTCAACTTAATTTTTAACTTCATTTTGAAATATGATTCATTTCTTTTCTAGTCTAAGAATTTTAACAAGCGGTCTCCGTAGAAAAGTAGATGATGTTCATCCTAGTAGAGTGGAGACTTGAGTTCAATCGCTTTGTCTACAATGTATGTGTATTGTTAAATGGTTAAGAATATATATGAACATATATTACTTTGTAAGCACCTTTACACTATTTAAAAAATTATTTATTTAAAAATCATTAAAAAATCAAATAGAGGGTAATGGCTAGGGGTGCTTATCGAGCGAGTAGGTCGCGAGTTGAGAAGTGCTTGACTCGTGCTCGTTAAGCTCGATAAAATTTTGCTCGACTTGTGTTCTTTAAAAAATCTCATTGCTCGACTCGTTGCTCGTTAAGTAAGCTCACCAAATTTTTTACATTTTTTAAGTATAGGAAAAATTTATTGATACCATTAGAGTTTAATATAAACATACAAATTCAGAAGAAAAAAAAAACACAAGGAGTGTAGCAATAAATAAACGAACATGTAATGACTGAGTTAGAGAGAGATGCAGTTGATATTCGAGTGTGAGACTCATTTTAGTTTCTCAACAATCATCGATAAACAACAAAAGAGAGAAGGCCTTAGAGATTTTTGGATTTTACTTTTTAACTTTCAATAGTATTTTCTATATGAAAACAATTTTTTTTTATTCATAAAGTAATTATAAAAAAGAAAAAATTTAATAAAAAATCAATTATTATAATTTAATTTTTTATTAAATACAATTAATTTTTAAAATTTTCAGAGATTTACTCATTTATAGAGTGACAAAGGATTCTACTAATTTAATTTTTTATTAAGACAATTAATTTTTCTAGAGTTTTTAACTAGCATTAAAATTTTTAGAATATAATTTTTTTAAGATAACCACAAAAAAATCATTAAAAATTATAAAAAATTAACGAGCTGCTTATGATGAATTTATAAAGTTGAACTTTACTCGACTCAACCTACTAAGATCTCGAGTCAAATATTGATCGAATTTTGACCGAGTCAAACTCAAATTATTTACGAGCTACTCAATAAGCACCCTAGTAATGACGTGTCACATGTGTCAGCAGTTATAGACTCATTCCCAATTACTTGTATAAGGCAAAGACAAAATGAAATAATAACTCAAGCTTGTTCACAATACCCCTTACCAAATCAATACATATAAATACAATAATTGTATTCTTCTTTGCTCTTTTATCCCTCACCACAATACAATTTTACACCCCAAGAATTAAATCCCGGAAAAAAGCTCATCAATGCCCTGTAGATCCCATCTTTGCTTAGGAACATAAGGTGGCGCTACAAACGCTCTTACGATGGGCAAAAATTCGTCAAGATTCTGCTTTCGGGGCGCAAACGCAACAAAGCCATTTTCTCTATAAAAAGCAACACTGCATCCAAAGAGAAATCTATGATATAGAATCGAAAATGATACCACATATGTAATGTGTAGGCTAAAGCCATTAGAGATTACTTACAGATTGGGGTTTGTCGGGATTAGCCTCGGGTTTACCATGAGGGTCAGCCTTTTCTACTGACTCGGTTTTTCCTCCTGTTTTCTTCTCGTCCCTAGCCTTGTTGAAGATCACAGTAAATCCCTCGGCTGATGCAGGGTCGTTGACATCCCATTCACCGAATTTCGGCAATGGTCGACCCTGGTCCTATTAGCATAAAAGAAAAATTAGAATGCTTCACATTAATATCCTCGTTACCAAAGTAGGTAGACAGGTAGAACGTCAACGTGACAAAACTAAAGCTCGTCAAGATTCACCAAGATATTAGATTGCACATCATAACGAGTCAAACAATTGTACCAACAAAGCTAACGAATTGCTTACCTTGATGGATTCAAACTCTAATAAAAAGGTAAAGGGAAAAAGATGATATGACAAATCAATCTTCATTGTTTTCCATAGAGGTCAAGGGACACTAGCGTAACCATGTATGACAGATATTTTTCACTTTCTACGTATCTATAGACTTCTCGGTTTCTTCAAATTGAACGAAGTTTATCTATCATGTGCCAAACTTGCAACCAAATAATTGGCTGGCTACGAATATAATGCAACATTATCCGACTGAACATAATATCATACACAATCCAGCCTCTAAATGCCAGTGAAGCTCCTAAACAACTCCTGCTAGATACCATACGGCTCTTACATAACTTCAGCTTCAACTTAAAGTAGATTTCGTTTATGAAAGAAAAAATAATTTGCATGTTCTGCAATATTGAAGGCTGACTGATGTGATTTCAATTTTCAGCTGAGCTCAGATCAATGACAGTCCTGATTATTACAGCAGTCGGGTAAATGGTGGTCCTAAATAGATATTGCAGTTTCAATTAACCAGTCGCTGGTTATTGTTCGCTTACAGAAAACAATCCGAAAGAAAACCTGGTCTAAGATCTCAAAATTTCCGTGATCACTATTTTTCAAATAGGATACATGGCCGAGAAAATCAATCATAAATGATACATGAATGATAGAACCCATGTCTAGTTAGCAAAAACACAATAAATCACAATTGAAGTGGAGATTAAAATGCCACACAAAAACACAACCAGATAATCTGAAACGTTCGATAAGATACAGTCAAAGCTTAAATTATCTTGAAAAAAAATATAAGGAATCAGCCAACATGTCGAACTTGGATCGCCATAGACTAAGAATCAAAAATCAAAATAATATTAACTAATGGGAATCCAAGCATACCTTAGTCAGATATTTCAAAATTTTACTTTTCCATAGATCCCATAAGGAACTCTAATTACTTAGAGCAGACCAATTGAACATCCAAAAAAAGGTTATGAAAAATTAGTCTACTTTTCCGAAAATGATCATATTCATAGGTTATGACATTTAAGATCAAGCTTCCATTTGCAGATTAAACTATCAAATAACACAAAAGTAACAGCAAAAAACCTCTGAACACACCCATCAAAGGCTAATTTTCTTACAGATCAAAGTTCGATATATCGATTCCTAATATGTTCTCAAAAGAACTTTATGGCAATCCTACCTTACAACTCCTTACAAGATTCAATGATTAAGCATTTTCATAACAAAATTATTGGTACATTAAAACAAATTACCCATTTACTACTGCATCATATTCTTTTTCATTATATATCTAATTTCCAAGGTTCTAATTGAGTAAATTCACCTTAAAAGTATAAAAATTTCCCCACCATAAATCATATCATTGCACGAGTAAATTGATCAAAATGGTATACAATTCATTAATTAAACAAAGCAAAAGGCTCAAAACCAATGAAAACAAAAATAAAAAAGGATCTTGATTCTTTAAGGGGGGAAAACGCAAAAAAAAAAAAACCCAGAAAAGATATCAATCGTATCAATCCAAAACTGAAATCCATACACAAAAAAATTGAAAATTTAATCAGACAACAAATTTAAACCTTTTAGATAATAATAATCACACAAAAAAAATTACATACCGACATGAATTCTTGAGAGATAAACTTTCTCTTGTGATGGGAGGGAGAGATAATAGAGCTTTGAAGCGATTTGTTAGAGAGATATTGAAAGAAATAAAACAAATAAATAGATTTTTGGGAAGAAAATGTGAAAGAGAGAAGAAAAAGGATGGAAAAATATATTTTTATTTATTTTTAGAGATGGATAACCGACGTTAGTTTTAACGGATAGGGGAAATAGTGGAAGTGAAACGGAGGCGTTAATGAAAACCGTTTGTGATGAAGGAGGAGATAACGGAAGTACGGAACGATAAGGTGAGCTGGCAGACTGCATTATTTTAGGGCTTAATTATAAAATAAGTGTTTAAATTATGTCTTTTTTATAATATGTGTTTAAAATATTTTTGGCAGAAATAAGTGTCTAAAATTTTTATTTTTAATTAAAATAAGTGTTTAAGTAGATGTTAAAATTGAATTTAAAAATAAAAATTTAGATACCTATTTTAACTAAAAATAATACTTTAAGCACCTATTACAAAAAAAAACACACACAATTTGGGCACTTATTTTATAATTTAGCGTTATTTTAGATATTGGGTTTTGAGGATTAATAATGGCTTTTAAAAATAAATTAAATAAATAACTAATTTTGATTTTTTTAAAAAATAGGATGGAAATTAAAATTCAAAATTAACTGTGATTAAATTAGAGAAATATTGTGAAAATATAAAAAATAAGTGATTATTTTAGGGTTTAACTATAAAATAAGTGCTTAAACTGTCTTTTTTATAATAGGTGCCTAAAATATTTTTGGTTAAAATAGGTGCATAAATTTTTATTTTTAGTTGAAATAGGTGCTCAAGTAGGTGCCAGAATTGACTTTAAAACAAGCCAAAAATATAAATTTAAGCACATATTTCAGCCAAAATAAAAACTTAAGCATTTATTTTAATTAAAAAATACTTTAAGCACCTATTACAAAAAAGATATAATTTGAACATTTATTTTATAGTTTAGCTTTATTTTAAATGTTGGGTTTTGAGGATTAATAATGGCTTTTTAAAAATAAATTAAATAAATAACTAATTTTGATTTTTTTTAAAAAAAATAGGATGGAAATTAAAATTCAAAATTAACGGTGATTAAATTAGAGAAATATTGTGAAAATATAAAAAATAAAGATATTGATTAAAATTTATAGTGTTCGATAAAGTTTTCATTCGAATACTCTTTCCGTCTCGCTCAACATATTTAATATTATTTTTTTATCAAAATTTTTATCTCTGACTTTTTATTGCTTTAAAATTATTAATGATTAAAATATATTTAAAAACCTTCAATAAAATAATTTAATATATATATATATATTTATAAAATATAATTAATTAAAATATTTAAGATCAAAGTTCAAAATATTTGACTTTTTAAATATCAATGCAGAACATATTTAATGAGACCGGGAAAATATCATTTTATTAAAAATCTATATTTAGAGTTGTTCGTTGAATGATAAGAGTTCAAGTCTTAAAGTTTTATTTTCAGTTCATATTTTTTTTAAATCTTTTGATAAAATTATATATAAATGGGATTTAATTTAAAATTTAATTAGTTTTATACTAATTCATGACTATTGGATGAATGAAATAAATTGATGAAATTATAAGTAAGGTATGTAAAGATTATCACTTGAAAAAAAAGTAAAGAATTAATCTCATATATTTATTTCACCTATTAAACGATCAGGAATTAGTGTAAAATTAATTGAGTTCTATATATATATATATTGTTAAACGTAATCCCCCACTTAAAACTCTCTAATTTTAATATTGAAATTCAATATCGTTGATAATAAAACGAGGCGATGATGGCTTGAGACGACTCATTTGATAGGTTCAATATCACTAATTAATAAAGTGATTTTGTTAACCCTCAGATTATTTAAACCGGATATTCAGATATTTAAATTAAGGAAAATATTTTATGTATAAGCTGTAGAAACAAAAAGTTTCTACAAATACTTTAATTTTAAGGTCTATAGAACTAGTTTAGGATGTTAAAAATCAGGATTTAAAGGTTAAATGTTAAGATTTAAGTTTTAATCTATAAATAATTAAATTTTAATATTAAAACTTAAATTCTAAATCACTAAACATAAACAACTAAATCTCTAAACATAAAATTGAAATAATTGAAGAATTTTTTTATTTTCACATCCAGTGCATTATATAATTGTCGTTTTAATTATATCCAATTTGGGCTTTCCCACACCTTTAGGCCCATCTAGGCGAGACTCTTTATACAAGAAGAAGAAAATGAGAAAAAAGAAAATCTTTTTGGATAACAATGGTGAGCCTGTGAATTGACCTACGCTCAGCTTCTCTTACCTTCGTATCTCTTATTTTTCTTCCCCATCTAAAGATTGAAACTTGCAATGGCGGTGTCATCAATTTCTACAACACTGTTTCCTTCTTTAACAATCCCAAACTCTTCTTCACCCAAATCAAGGCTCACCTTTCTTTCTCATTCTTCACCACTTTCTTTCAACCCTTTGAAGCTCCCCAATCATTCCCTAAAACTTTCACAGTCCACCACAAAGATTTTTGCTGCCCCCGAAGATTTGCAAGAGATACCCGAGGTTTGCAAAGTTTCCCCCTTTTCTTTTGTAGAACTTTGAATTTAGTTTTAAGCATTTAATTGCTCAGAAATAATGGGAATTGGAAAAATAAAAAGAGATGGTTTTTGCCCTTTGGGTTCGATGGGGTTGTGTTTTTAGAGGTGTATTTGTGTAATTCTTTGTTTGTTTGCTAAGAAATGTGAGAAAAAAAGCTGAACGTTTACTATTTCTGTTTTGTTCATATGAGCCTATTTCAGTACTGTTGCAATCAAATATTAAAGGGAATTTAAAACAAAATAGTCTTTGGGCTGATGGGGTAGAATTGCATTTGGATTTAGTTCTTTATATGTATGTTAAGAAATGTGAGGAAAAAAATGTGCTTTCACCTCTTCTGTTTTGTTCATATGAGCTGTTTTATCACAGTTGCACTCGAATTTGAGACACCGAGCATCGAAAAGCGAGTTTAGTTTTACTTTAAATTCCCATTCTTATGATTTGAACTTGATTTTGTGTCTTGCAGGTTGGAGGCTCTGAGTTGCCCACTTCTTCATCCGTTACTATAGAAGCGGACAAGGTATGTATTTGAGATGAAGTTTGTTTAAAACTGTGATGCAGCTCAAACATGCTCTAGAGTTAACCTCACCGAAAAGGATTTTAGATTATGAGATATGGTATGAGATTTCCCCTTTGATGACAATATAAATACATTGGCTATCTTCTAATACAGGCACATTATCAGCTGTCGCCTATGCCAGTTTTATGGTTTACTATTTCTCATCAAGTTGGATGGTAGTTGTCTTTTGTAAAAAGTTTATTCACTTATGTCGAACCATTATCAGCAATTTTCCCGGTTTTTGTTAGTGCTCACAGACTAACCACAGTAGGGACCTGAAGGTTTTAAGCTTTACTATTGCTCTCCTCTCTTTGCATATATGGTGATAATCAAGTTTGGTATTGGATTATATATGAGTTAATCTTGGCCCGACTGGCATCTAGCTGGTCTGCAGAAGGCCTGCGTAGAAAAGTTTACATTGTTAAAACGTAGAGGGAGAGTGAATAATGGGGGTCAGTGATTGCCTCTTCTACCCATGAGATACTATCCTTCTAGGAAAGAATTATCTCCTGCGGCATGTCAAGCTCCTGAACTGCATGTCTTCGAAGAACAATTCACTGTAGTTTACACGGGCTTGCTGTAGGCCACTTCGCTTGAGCGGGAGGAGCTATTTGTGCATCGTACAAACACGGGCCCTCTATGGTATTCAAGGGTTTTCCTTTGAGTCATTAGAAGAGTATATTGGTCCACCAAAGGAGCTTGGTAAAAAAAGGTATATTGTACATGGCCTTTACCAATCACTGGTAAAGAAGACTAATACCCCTGTTAGTTGGGGTCGGTTGGCCTAGAATGTTTCGCTCCTAATCGTTATTATCTTTCTAGGTGTCATCTATTGCCTTTGTCTCATGCTGGATTCAGTTGATGTGTTTGGAAACTTGACTCTATTTTGATCTTGATTTCTGGTGGTTATATAGGAAATTCTTATTCACAATTCCTTTCACAGGCAGCACCGAAGCAGAAGATTCGAATTAAACTTAGGTCATATTGGGTACCCTTGATCGAGGACTCTTGCAAGCAGATTTTGGATGCCGCTCGAACTACCAATGCCAAGACGATGGGACCTGTGCCGTTACCGACCAAGAAGAGGATCTATTGTGTCCTTAAATCCCCACACGTGCACAAAGATGCAAGGTTCCACTTTGAGATTCGGACACACCAGCGCCTTATCGATATTCTATACCCAACAGCGCAAACAATCGATTCGTTGATGCAACTTGACCTTCCTGCCGGGGTTGATGTTGAAGTCAAGCTCTGAAGAAGCAACACTGCCAGTTTAGGTAAATTTTTATATAAGTTGCTAAAGATGTCACTTAAAAACTTAGATTAAGATCTGCTTTATT
The DNA here is from genome assembly GCA_019671005.1 of Hibiscus mutabilis. NCBI lineage: Eukaryota > Viridiplantae > Streptophyta > Magnoliopsida > Malvales > Malvaceae > Hibiscus > Hibiscus mutabilis. The sequence continues at coordinate 3,205,080 of CM033735.1, read as the reverse complement.
TCTTTTGCAAACTTAAAAGAAATTCGATAAATGCAAATATTGAAGGTATTGAATTTGCTGATTGCTGAAGCCTTCTACTTTGCTTTTTCTTACCGAAAATAAATCGAGTATAATTATTTGGTACACTGACAATGGAAAAAAAAATAGTAAGTGCACCAGCTAGTTACCTCATTGCCACCCTATCAAACCCTAAGAGATAATGGCATACGATGCCAAAGCTATCCACTTTACACCAGGTGGGAATTACTGGAAACAGATGAAGGAAAATTTGCAGCAAGGAGCTTTCGAAATCGGATCGAGTCCAAGATCGGTCGGGGAAGAAGAAGAGGTGGCAAGTTTAATCAAATCCTGAGTTTCTAATACAACTTACTAAATGTGTATACCCTTAACATAAAATTTTACGTTCGCCTCTAAAAAAGAAGTATTCACGTGATTTATTGTAACATGACATTATTTTTCAATTTTTACTCAACGATTTAAAAAATGTGCAAAGTTGTAAGTTTTACACCGTGTTAATGGATCATCCCCTTCTCTCTATCTATGAAATAAGATCCATTAAAATGTGTATATATTTTTTTTAATTTTACACTGATTTTAGATCGTTTGATAAGTGAAAATGAATGAAAATAAAGTGGATTCACTTTCATGTTCAAATAATCAATATTAGAAGCTGGAAATGGATAAATTAAACTACTAATATATCTTCCTTCCTTGCTCCCAAAGCAAAGATTTTTTTTTTCAATTTGGTTCATCAAATTGCAGCTGAGATATTGGTTTTCTGTATTTTATTTGATTGGATTCTTGTGGAAGAAATTAAACACCAACCTTTTAAAAAGAAGATATCAAACCTCAAAGTTTAGGAAAAATATGCTTGTTTGGTAGCCTGGAAAGTGGCAAGTTCATAGAAAGTTGATTTACTACAATTTTATTATATATATGTATATTATTCTTAAATTGTTGACCCATTTGTAAAAATAAGACTTTATGTTAATTTACAAGTAAGTTTTTAAGATTATTGTATAATAATCAGGGGCAGACTTCCATGAGAGCCGGCAGAGTTTTGATCTCATTAAAATTTGACAAATTAGCATTTGATTCTTTAAATATTTTAAAATTTCTTAATTTGATTCATTTAAAATTTTAAAAATTGCTATTATATTTAAATTCTGGGTTAAATGCACGAATGATCATTAAATTTTTAAAACGCTTTTATTTTAATTACTGAACTTTTAAAATTTTTATTAAGATCACCCAACTTTTATTTTAATTTTATTTTTGATCTTTTCCGTTAACTTCAATTAAAAAATACTGAAGTAATCCGTTATTTTTTTTAAAATAAAATTTAGGTCCCACCTTCAGCTTCTCTTTCTTTTCTTCTTCTTCCCCTTCTCCAAGTTCCACACCCCTAAACTCCAAAACCATGGCGGTATCATCAATCTCTGCAACTCTGTTTTCTTCTCAAACTCTTCTTCACCCAAACCAAGCCTCACCTTTCTTTCTCATTCTTCACCACCTTCTTTCAACCCCTTGAAGCTCCTTAATTATTCCCTCAAATTTTCACAGTTCCCACAAAGATTTTTGTTGCCCCTGCAGATTTGCAAGACATACATGAGGTTTGCAAAGTTTCCCCCTTTTCTTTTGTAGAGCTTTAAAATTTAGTTTTAAGCATTTAATTGCTAAGAGATAATGGGAATTGGAAAAAGAAAAAATAGATAGTATTTGCCCTTTGGGTTTGATGGGGTTTAGTTTTTAGAGGTGTATTTGTATAATTTTTTATTTGTTTGCTAAGAAATGTGAGAAAAAGATTGAACTTTTATTATTTCTGTTTCATCCATGTGAGCCTATTTTAGTACTGTTGCATTTTAATTTTAAACCTTGAACGCCAAAAAGTGACCTTAGCTGAAATGTAATGGGAATTTAAAACAAAAAAGCCTAAAGTGGAATTGTATTTGAATTTAATTCCTTTTTTGTTTGTTAAGAAATGTGAGAAATTATTTCTAATAGTTTGGTGACTAAAATAAAAGTGTCTTAAAAATTTAGTGACCATCTGTATATTTTAAAATTAAGTCCGTTCATAAAATATTTTAAAAAAATTCATTAAGTCTTAAAAAATTTAAAATTTAAACCATGAGTCCCAAGTTTCTGACTACTAAGTCCCAAGTTTCTGCATGGTGTGCACCGACGAGGATGCTTTTGGTTTTTCTGGTTTTCGGTCAGCCTCAACCAAGTGGTACTTGTATATAATGTGATGTGAGTCAGCTACGCTCAATGAAATTTGATTCAACTTGACTAGTAAATAATTTCAAATAAGGTTTAAATTATAAAATGAGAGTTTGAATGATTTAAAATTTCTAATAATTAGTAGATTAATTTTTAAGTTAAGCCGAGATTTTTAATTTTGTCTTCTACATATATACCACATATGAAATATATATGTATGCCATATATGGTTATAAAATACCGTTTAAATTAGGAGTGAATGTTCGATCGAGTCGAGTTGAGTCAAATTTTTTGAGTTATTCGAGTTGACATGCCATATTTTACAACTCAAATTTTATTTGAAATTTTTTGATTTGAGTCGAGTTTATGAAATTCGAGTTGAGTTTTCGAGTTCTATACAAATTTAATTGTAATTATTTATCATGTTATAGTATGGTTTGATTCTAATTTAAACGACTTTTTCTAATTATATAAGATATGCATATATATATATTTCTTTATATTTTTTATATCGGTATATATATATATATACCAAGAAAAATTGAGAGGCTCGACTCTAACTTTAAAATAAATCAATTAATTACTAAAAATTTTGAGTTATTCGAATTTCCATTTTACAACTCAAACTTTATTTGATTTTTTTTAGTCGAGTCGAGTTTATGAAATTTTAAATTGAGTTGAAAAATTTGATTTTTTCGAGTCGAGTCGAGTTTTGCTCACCCTAGTTTAAATTGGAACAATTCACTAACATAATAAATATTTACAATTAAATTTGAATATAAACTTACATAACTTAACTCAGCTTAACTCGAATTTCATAAATTTAACTCGAACTAAAACAATTTCAAATAAAATTTAAATGGTAAAATATGACGAATAAACTTGAATACCTAAACAAATTTTCACTCAAGCTTGCTCACCACGCATATCTCCTCCCAAGTAATTTATATATAAACACAAAGCCAGAAGCTTTCAAGTTTCAAACAAGTAAACTATAACAAAAACTTTCTCCTAGACTCCAACATTCAAAACCCAACTTCTTTCTTTAGTTAAAGCTCCCAAAAAGGAAACTTTTTCCTTCACAATCATTTTTACTAATGAGTTCAGCGACTAGTTTTGATTTTCTACTAAAACCTATTTCCCTTCATGGGTTTTCTGCCTCATTACACTTAGTTTTGTTACTTCTATTGTTAGTCCAATGGGTGGCGAGTAGAGTTAAAAAGGGTGGAGGGGAGGGTTCAAAGGAGACATTAAGGCAAAGACAGGTTTTGCGGTATAATAAGCAAACATTAGCTTGTTGTTTTGTTGTTTCAGCTTATAATGTTGTCTTTTGTTTGTTAAGTTATTTTTATTGGTCTGAGAATAAGTTAGTGTGTCTTTTTGATTATGGATTAAAAGCACTTGCTTGGTGTGCAACATGTGTTTACTTCCACTGCCAGTTCTCCAATTCTGGTGAACAAAAGCGGTTCCCTTTGTTGTTTAGAATTTGGTGGGGCTTTTACTTTTCAATTTCATGTTATTGTCTTGTTATAGACATTGTTCTGTTCAAAAAACATGTTTCCTTCCCAAGCCAGAATTTGGTGTCCGATGTCCTTTCTGTGATTACCGGTTTGTTTCTATGTTTTGTTGGGTTTTTAGGAAGAAATGAGGGTGAAGATGCCCTGCTTGAGGAGCCCCTTGTAAATGGAGATTCTAGTTTTAGTAATAGTGTAGTGTTTAGGACTGAAAAAGGGGGTGACACTGTAACCCCATACTCGAATGCTGGTATTTTCAGCATTCTTACATTTTCTTGGATGGGGCCTCTCATTGCTGCTGGCAATCAGAAGCCATTAGACCTGGAGGATGTTCCTCAGCTAGATATCGGAGATACTGTCGTTGGGGCTTTTCCGAATTTTCGAAACAGGATTGAGGGGAGTAGTGTCACCTCACTTAAGATGGTGAAGGCACTCTTCTTGACAGCATGGAAAGATATCCTTTGGACGGCTTTGTTCGCCTTTACGTACACCGTGGCTTCGTATGTCGGTCCGTACCTCATTAACACTTTTGTTCGGTATCTGAATGGGAAAAGGGAGTTTAGAAACGAGGGGTATCTCCTAGTTGCTGCTTTCTTTGTTGCAAAGCTAGTGGAGTGTCTGTCTCAGACACTATGGTTCTTTAAGTTGCTGCAAGTTGGACTTAGGATGAGAGCAGTATTGGTAGCAATGATATATAACAAGGGTTTAACGCTTTCGTGCCGGTCGAAGCGGACCCACACCAGTGGGGAGATTATCAATTTCATGACTGTTGATGCTGAAAGGGTGGGTGACTTTTGTTGGTGCATGCATGATCCATGGGTAGCAGTTTTGCAAGTTGCTTTGGCATTGGTGATCTTGTATAAGACCCTCGGGCTAGCATCAATCGCTGCTTTCGTTGCTACGGTGCTTGTTATGTTGGCAAATATTCCTTTGGGGAGAAAGCTGGAGAACTTTCAGGATAAGTTAATGGAATCAGAAGATACAAGGATGAAGGCAACATCTGAAATTTTGAGGAATATGAGAATCCTCAAACTTCAGGGGTGGGAAATGAAGTTTCTCTCCAAGATTTTCGGGCTCAGGAACATCGAGGAAGGATGGTTAAAACGTTTGGTTTATACGAATGCCATGACTAGTTTTTTTTTTCTGGGTTGCACCCTCCTTTGTGTCTGTAGCCACTTTTGGGGCTTGTACGTTTTTAGGTGTCCCGCTCGAGTCCGGCAAGATCCTATCTGCACTTGCAACATTCAGTATTCTGCAGGAGCCAATTTGCAATCTTCCTGACACAATTTCAATGATAGCTCAGACCAAGGTGTCCCTTGATCGAATTGCTTCCTTCCTCCGCCTTGATGACTTGCAGCCTGATGCTATTGAGAAGCTTCCGAGAGCTAGCTCTGGTATAGCAGTCGAGATTGCGGATGGGACCTTCTCTTGGGATTTTTCATCAGCCACTGCAACACTAAAAGATATAAATTTGACAGTTTCCCAGGGTATGAGTGTTGCTGTTTGTGGTACAGTTGGCTCCGGCAAATCAAGTTTACTTTCCTGTGTTTTGGGGGAACTACCTAAGATATCGGGAACTCTTTAGTTGTGCGGTACAACAGCCTATGTTGCTCAATCGCCTTGGATACAAAGTGGCAAGATCGTAGACAACATATTGTTCGGTAAGGAAATGGACAGAGACAGGTATGACAAGGTGCTTGAAGCTTGTACCCTCAAGAAGGATCTTGAAATTCTCTCTTTCGGAGATCAGACGGTTATAGGCGAACGGGGAATCAATTTGAGTGGTGGACAAAAGCAAACAATACAGATTGCACGTGCTCTATACCAAGACTCCGATATCTATCTGTTTGATGATCCTTTCAGTGCTGTGGATGCTCATACTGGATCTCACTTGTTTAAGGTAACTTCTTCCTCTGATCATATGGCATGTATTTTTAGATTTCTTCTACTTTGGTTAGTGCTTTGCCCGAGTATCTTGTTTGATCTTTTGAATGACAGGAGGTTATACTGAATACTTTGAGTTCGAAAACAGTGATTTACGTCACTCATCAAGTCGAGTTCTTGTCTGCTGCTGATCTAATTTTGGTGAGCTATTTACATCTATTTTCAGTGATTTCCTTCATATGCCTCGGATTCAAGAAATAATTTAAAAACTGGATTCAACTTGTATTGTATATTTTTTAGGTGATGAAAGATGGGAGGATTGTGCAAGCTGGAAAGTACAATGATATTCTCAATTTGGGAACAGATTTTATGGAACTTGTGGGTGCACATAACAAAGCATTGTCAACCCTTGATAATGTCGAAGCAAGATCTGTTTCCGATCCAACTATCAGTGAAGGAGAATGTGCTATGGGAAGTACTAATGCGAAACTACGGAAAGAGGAAAGACAAGGCAACGAGAGCGGTGAAGTAGATGATGCTGGGCCTAAAGGACAGCTTGTTCAAGAAGAAGAGCGAGAGAAAGGAAAAGTCGGGTTTTCGGTGTACTGGAAATACATCACAACAGCATATGGAGGAGCTCTCGCACCTTTAATATTGCTGTCACAGATTCTATTTCAGATCTTTCAAATTGGCAGCGGCTATTGGATGGCTTGGGGATCACCTGTGTCGGCAGACGTAAAGCCTCCTGTTGGGAGCTTTACACTAATGACTGTCTATTTAGGCTTGGCCATTGCTGGTGCCTTTTCCATCTTTGCCAAAGCCATGCTTCTTAGTACAGCTGGATATAAAACAGCCACTGTTCTCTTCAAGAAGATGCATTCTTGCATTTTCCGTGCTCCTATGTCTTTCTTCGATTCCACACCAAGTGATCCTCAACAGGGTAAGTATCTGATGTTTTCCTGTATGGATACAAAAGATTCCATTTATCCTCAATTTCTTTTTGCCATTTTCTCGTTTTTGACGGATTGTAAATGGTTTTCCTGCCTCTTATAGGCTTCTACGGATCAAAATGCAGTCGATGTGAATCTCCCGTCTCAAGTTGGGGCCTTTGCTTTTTTAGTTATACAGCTACTTGGAATCATTGCAGTCATGTCTCAAGTTGCTTGGCAGATATTCATCATTTTTATTCTGGTGATTGCTACCGGCATTTGGTATCAGGTAACTCTTACCTAATTGCGGCTACGGAATGCATGAAATCGTGAACTAGTCAAATTTTCTACTTTATAGAACACTTGAATTCTCATAAACTCGTAATCTTGCAGCAATATTACATATCTTCTGCTCGAGAACTTTCACGGCTGGCTGGAGTATGCAAAGCTCCATTAATACAGCATTTTTCTGAAACAATTTTAGGAGCAACGACAATACGGAGCTTTGATCAAGAAGAAAGATTCCAAGGCACAAACATGGAACTGACCGACTCCTATTCTCGTCCAAAATTTCATGTCGCTGGTGCAATGGAATGGCTGTGCTTCCGTCTGGACTTATTGTCTTCTATTACTTTAGCCTTCTCTTTATTCTTTTTAATCTCTTTACCGGAGGGTGTTATTGATCCTGGTAAGTAAATGCAGATTTAGTTCGGCATCTTTAATAGCAAATGTTATAAGAGAATGACTTGATGCATTTTTCTTTTGTTTAGCTATTGCGGGGTTGGCCGTGACGTATGGACTCGATCTAAATATGTTGCAAGCTTTGGTGGTATGGAGTTTTTGCAATGTGGAGAATACAATTATATCTGTTGAGAGAATACTTCAGTACAGTAGTATCCCTAGTGAGCCTGCCCTTGTGATAGAAACCAATCGGCCGGACCATCATTGGCCGTTTCATGGAGAAGTTCAAATTCGTGATCTGCAGGTAAGGCAGTTTGCTGTGTTTATGACTGTGGTTCGATTCGTTCGAATGTATTGACAGTATATCCTTTGAAATAAATGATGATGGTCTTGATGAAGGTACGATATGCCCCACACATGCCACTCGTCTTGCGAGGTCTTACATGCACATTTCTTGGAGGGTTGAAAACTGGTATTGTAGGGAGAACAGGCAGTGGTAAATCAACTCTCATACAAACACTTTTCCGGATCGTTGAACCTACTGCAGGGCAGATTATAATCGATGGTATCAACATCTCATCATTTGGACTGCATGATTTGCGGTCACGACTCAGCATCATCCCTCAAGAGCCTACCATGTTTGAAGGGACTATTCGAAGCAATTTGGACCCTCTTGAAGAGTACACAGATGAACAGATATGGGAGGTGGGTTCATTTTGGTTTTGGTCACCGAGAGAAGAACTCGTAGCCTGTATAATTTTCTTTATGATTGGTATTTGAAGTCTAACATCTATCAATGTGTGTTTTAATTTTCAAAGGCATTGGACAAGTGCCGACTTGGGGATGGAATTCGAATGAAGGAAGGCCTGCTCGATTCATCAGGTTCGATAACATACGAGTTCATCCTTATTTCTTTTGCATATCATATAAATTGCTTAATATGACAATACTTGTGCAGTTAGTGAGAATGGAGAGAATTGGAGCATGGGGCAAAGGCAGTTAGTTTGTCTCGGGCGTGTACTTTTGAAGAAAAGTAAGATCTTAGTGCTCGATGAGGCAACAGCATCGGTTGATACAGCTACCGATAATCTAATTCAGACGACCTTAAGGGAGCACTTCTCCGACAGTACGGTCATAACAATTGCTCACCGGATAACTTCAGTTCTCGATAGTGATATGGTTCTGCTTCTAAGTCAAGGTTAGTAGTATTAGTATGGTTCTTACACGATAGATTTTTTGAAGTTCATGTCGTTCAAAAACTTTCTTTTTTAACTGTTTGCAGGACTTATAGAAGAATATGATTCTCCATCTAGTTTGCTAGAAAACAAGTCTTCATCCTTTGCACAGCTTGTAACAGAGTACACCGTGAGATCGAATTCAGGGTTCGAGAAGTCGGACTGAATTAGATGATAGTTAAGTGTTACTAATCAGAATGTTAATTTGTAATAGTTGATGTTTTTCAATTTTTGTGCCAGACACGGCTTGCCATTTTCTTTGGCTCCAATAAACGTATTTTCTTTTTTTTGTACAATATTTTGTTCTCCATCTACTTTAGCGGCTTTAACGTTCAATGAACTGCTACATTTTTCTGGTTACTTCATTGTCGAAGTCTGACTGATCTAGTAGGACAAGATACTGTATTTTTAGCAAAGTTAAAGTTCAAACTCTATTGTTGTGAATAAAAAAATAAAATTAAAAGGGTTGTCCCGTATTAAACCTCTTAAAACTTGATCTGAAATAATAGTTCAATGAGTGATAAAAAACAGTTCAAAAATTTACTTATAAAATTTAAAATATTGAACTTTAAAGACCAAGACAGGAGTGATAAAAATTGAGTGACGAATGTTACAATTAACCCTTTGCATAAAGAACCACTTGCAGCAAGCAAAATCTTTCCTTCACCAAACGCAAAGCTTCGCTAAGAACACCATCTTGGAGCTATGAAGCGACAACTCTTCCATAAAACCTGAAATTCCCTTCTTCTCTTTTTTCTTTCTTTTTAACTTTTCCCCCATTTTTTCTTAAATAAATGTCGATTTTTAATTGAATTATTCTTATTGATATAAATGGCCCTTGAATCCTCAATTTTCAGCCGACCCACTTTCATTTATTCAACAAAGTCCTCATCTTTCCTGTTTTTAAATCGAAATTTGAAGAACCCATCAAAGATTTTGTCCAAAAGCAATCACTACCCAACTCCTGTAATCTCCACCTGCTCAAATCCCCGAGCTTTCAAAGCTTTTGGAGTGCCAAAAAACGCTAATTTTGGACATAAGGGATTGTTAAAAGTAGAAAAGGAAGATGTGGGAGCTGATCAGAATTTGATTTTGGTGAAAAGGGGTATTTTGGTGGCATTGGTTTTTGGTGTATTGGTCTTTGGGTGCAAGCGAGTTTTTTCTGTAGAGGGAGTGGTTAATGCTGGCTATGGAGTGATTGGGCAGTGCATATTGTTGTTGAGGAATGCTTGGCCTAAGGTTTCTATGATTCTTAAAGTGTTCAAGGAACAAGGTTTGATTTTGACTGCGCTTTTGAGTTTGTCTGCCTTCTTTTCAATGGCGGAGACTGCTATAACTACATTGTGGCCTTGGAAGGTATTTGATAAATGCAAATTTGTGGTTATTCAATTATGGAAATCAGAATGCTTAGGATATGGATTGTTGTAAGTTGGAAAGAATGCAAATGCTTAGCATAGCCGAGTTAAACACATACTCGTATCTGACACTCACTTGTCCGGTTGTCTTTCGATTTTCCTTTAGATGACTGTTGTGCGGATTATTTGGTCATTTGAGATATTTGGCTTACATTAATGTAAGATTAAAAATTCTGATTTGTGATGTGAACATTCGATATGAATTCCATGTTTTATATTAGTCTAGCACTATCGAATTTGAATGATATCCATTTCTTCTTGTTATGAGCTCGAACATAGTTACTTATAAGAGGAACCAAGTTATTAATGATGAGCACAAGAGGGAGAAAGATAGATTGAGGCACATTAGAGTTAAAAGGGAGAAAAACAATGAGTGAAAGAAGTAAAACAAGAGAGAAAATGATAGAGAAAGACAAGCAACTTATAGAATAAGCAAGAGAACAACAACATAAAGTATGTATCATTTCAACTATGAAACCAAAGTCAACATCAGTTAGCGTCTTAGTGGCCAAACCCTTAAGAATTTTGAAGTACGAATTGCAGTTTGATTTTTAGTTACAGAGGATTGAAGTCTCGGCTGCAAGTTTCCTTCATTGTATACGTGATCAAACCCTTATGAATTGTCGATTATTGATCATCTGATGTTAACTTGTGTCAGGTACGCGAGCTAGCTGAAAAAGACTCCGAAGATGGTGTTTTTAAAATGCTTTCCAGTGATGTAACACGCTTCCTCACAACCATTCTTATTGGCACCACGTACTCTTCTTTTCTTGCCATCACCTTGACCAGTTCCAGTTCCAGTTCCGTTTTCTTTTTTCAGCTTTAGCTTGAAAGTATTTTGTATTGTGGATTTATTTCTCTACTCAGGGTGGTCAATATTGGAGCAACTGCTTTAGTGACAGATGCTGCAACAGCAATATTTGGGGAAGCTGGTGTTAGTGCAGCAACTGGAGTAATGACCGTATGTATCAATATCTTGTTCATAGATTTGGTTTTGGGCTTGTATTTGTGGTGTGCATGCCCTCTTTTAGTCTCTTGTATATCTTGATTTTATTAGACGTCATTAAGATGAGTTGTGGTCGGACTCAGTCCGCACATGAATATATAACATATCCACTCATGCAATAAATATGAAAGGCAGTTACCTTTTATTGTTTGGTGCTAGGTTGCCATATTGCTTCTGACTGAGATCACTCCAAAAAGTATAGCCGTTCACAATCCCACTGAAGTTGCCAGATTTGTGGTAAGTCCCCCCCCCCCCCACCCTTCTTTCAAAAAAAAATTCTAAATTGGCTGACTAACTGTGGTTAAAATATTTCTAGGTCAGGCCGGTGGCATGGCTTTCTGTAATACTATATCCAGTGGGAAGAGTTGTGACATATCTATCAATGGGAATGCTCAAAATGCTTGGTCTAAAAGGAAAGAGGTGAAGAACATAGTTACCTGGATTTAACCTATCCGCATCATCTATGTCGCCATGCATTATCAGTGTCTTTTGCAATGGTCTGTCAAAATTTCAACATATGTCATCATTGTGTTACACGCCTTCTAAATGCCTTATGCCTTGTCTCTTTATTTTAGCGAACCTTATGTTACCGAAGATGAATTGAAGTTGATGTTACGAGGGGCAGAGTTGAGTGGAGCAATAGAGGAGGAGGAGCAGGTAACTATATATATCATATATATTATAATTACACACAAATAATTTTGATTGATCATTTGATTAACACAAAATTTTATCTGCAATGGATATTTTTCTGTTATCTCCTCTTCTCTAGCAGTAGACTAGTGGGTCTTCAATGAATCCAAAATGAGTACCTCGACCTTAGCTATCTGGTAGAATGCCTATGTACAGGCATGCTGCAATTATTGCTCTCTATTTGCATAAATATAAATGAATCATCCATTGGTTCCTCTTTCTTTGTTTATGGTTCTGGTGCTCTTACCATTGGAATCCCCTTGCAGGATATGATTGAAAATGTATTAGAGATAAAAGATACCCATGTTAGAGAGGTGATGACACCTCTTGTTGATGTAGTCGCGATTGATGTAAGCTCAACTCTTGTTGAGTTCCACAATTGGTGGTTGACTCATCAATATTCAAGGTAGATAAGCGTAGTAGTTAGTAATTCATCTTTTGGCTGTTTTTCCTTACAAAACAAGCTAAGATATTTGTTGAACTCATTTTTGCAGGGTGCCTGCTTTTGAGCAGCGGATTGACAATATAGTAGGTATCGCATATGCTATGGACCTACTAGATTATGTTGCTAAGGTGATACAATTTCCGCTCATAGTTCTTTTTCCTGTTTTTCATCTATAAGACTTTGCTTGTTGGTGCATGCAACAATATCATAACGTGCAGAATTATAATCTGTTTGATTTTGAAGGGTGAACTGCTAGAAAGTACAATTGTGGGAGATATGGCTCACAAACCTGCATACTTCGTGCCTGGTAATTCTGTTGGTTTCATACTTTGACAACATGCACCTATAGATTATGTTCCGAGAAGCCATTACACAAAGTATTCTCAATTTGTTTTGCAGATTCCATGTCAGTCTGGAATCTCCTTAGAGAGTTTCGAATAAGGAAGGTTCACATGGCTGTTGTTCTTAATGAATATGGTGGAACAGTTGGGGTATGCGGTATACCTAATTTTGAATGATTTTGTATTTACATTTCTGCTCTTGAATGTTTCTTATATGTTCGGAGTTTTGCTAAAAAAATGCAGTTTTCATGTTTTGTCTGGCATTATTTGATTTGTATGGCATAACTTAACTGGATTGCTATACGGCACTAATATGAGATTGAACATGGAAAAGTTGAATGAGCTGCCAAAATTTCCTTTGTTAAAAATTACTTAGCAAACTTAGCAGGCAACGATTAGTAGTGCACTTCTTGTCTCCTTTATTTTAATCATTAATTTTGATTTTAATGAACAGATAGTCACCTTGGAAGATGTGGTTGAGGAGATTGTCGGTGAAATTTTCGATGAAAATGATTCAAAAGTAAGGCTTGCTACGTCTTTCACAACTTCATAAATAACTTCGTTCCTCTGCTATAGACTTTATACTCCTAATCATTTAGATTTATTCAAAATGCTGCTTTTAATTATTCCACAAGTAGGGGATGGTAGTGAAACTTGCTTAAGAAATCCAACATCGATCAAGACGATTGTTATGCTTCAAATTCTCTACCCAATGATTAATATAGATTGGTTCTTATATTTTCGCTTTCTGTTATAACAGGAGGAGATCCAGAAGAAAACCGGCTATATCGTAATGCGAGCAGAGGGTATCTTTGATGTCGATGCTAATACATCTATAGATCAACTTACTGAAGATCTAAACATCAAAATGCCAGAGGTATATTACTTTTATTACTCATTATTATTGATATAATCCTCATGCATAAAGTTCCATTTTATTTGCTAGCTTCTGCTACTTTAGTAGATAAACGTCTATGAATATGCATGCGGATGTAAAGTGTCTGTTTTGTCAAATTATACATGTATTTCCAACATATTTTCTTGTTGTTTCATAGGAACATCAATACGAGACCGTGTCCGGTTTTATATGCGAGGCATTTGGATATATTCCGAGGACAGGTGAGAGTGTCAAAGTAGTGCTTGAAAGGGGCAATGTAGAAGACGACGATGAGAATTCCGAATCTGCATCTGATCGCCAAGATCTGAAGGAAAGGCATCAAATATATAAACTTGAGGTACGGTTCGAAGCTTTTCGAGATATGCATTCATACTGAACTTTGGAGTGTCAAAAATATCAGCCCTTTGCATCTTAATTTTGAGCATCTTGTCTTGGGTACAGATATTAGCGGGAAATGCCCGAAAAGTTAGTTCTGTTCGATTCGAACAGATAAACGAGGAAGAACTATTAGATGCCACAGAAGTAACTCCGATGGTTCCGAAAACAATGAAGAAGAAATGGAGCAGTGATGAAGACTCGAATAACGGTGATCGGGATGAAGATACATTTGAAAAGAAGCAAGAGGATGACCTCTCGGACGATCATGATGTAATTGCTGATCAAAGAGAGGATAGTCAGATCCCCAATGGTTAGTAATTGCTTTACACTAATTGTTTTTTCTTTTCTTTTCTCATTTGTCATTTCCTCTTTCTAATTTCTTACAACTTCCTAAGAAGAGGTAAAGACCTGTAAAACGGGAGAATCAAAACTACAATATAGGTAGACCAACATTGTACAAATTTTCACAGAATGAAGTGCCTGGGGATAATGCCCTATTTACTTGATGAAATTCTGGTTAAACATGACATTCAAAAGCTCGATTCCATGCCTTGTCTACGGTTCGAGTTTTCTCTCTAGTGAGTTTCTTGATCAATAGTCTCCGGTTCTCTTACTTAATTGCTCTGAGAGCCCAAAAGCTCGGCCAGAAGGGGGATTCCACCCGAGTTTCGGATGACAGATACTGAGTGCTGGTAACGTAAAAGATTCCAGAAACATTAGCAGCTGCAGGTTTTGATTCGACATTGCCTTCCCTAAGGATTCTCTCCAAGTTTTCAGCTATTGAAACTGCATTTGCTGCTGCAACAGCTGATGCACAGAAAACATCCTCTGCTATCTTGTGACCGAGTGTTTCGGGTCCTTGAATAAGCTCGGCATACAATGGAATTGCCCCAGCTTGAGCAATAACATTAGTTGAATGAAACCACACCAGGGGAATTGCCAGCCACAAGTTTTGGGCATCATATCCGACTCGAAGCATCTCCACGACCACAAGAACATCTATAACACCCAAATCCGCAAGCATAAGGCGTGCACACCTCGTAACACCGATTAACCCGGTTGCTTGACAAGCTCTTCCCCTAGATAACATGTGACCACAACTAACCTGCCTCGACAAGAAATCTAACCCCACCTAAACTAATAAGCCCCCTCCTTAAAACTCTCAACAATAATAATGAGCTCAAAATCTCCGACAAGAACCGTCTAATAACACATGAATTCAACATATTAACAACAATCTCCAAACCACTGTTCGTACCCACAACGACTACACGAATTTACAAGGCACCAAATGCATTTCAGACAGAGCTATTACGTTACACGTATGGACTCAGTACCAGAATCAATTACTCTTTCAAATCGGTTCAATGATTCTTCGCGTTTCGATCTCTGAGTTGTTTGTGAAAAAGTATTAATGATTATATTTCGTATATAGGGTAATTATTTG
This sequence comes from Hibiscus mutabilis, assembly GCA_019671005.1. Classification (NCBI taxonomy): domain Eukaryota; kingdom Viridiplantae; phylum Streptophyta; class Magnoliopsida; order Malvales; family Malvaceae; genus Hibiscus; species Hibiscus mutabilis. Next base: position 3,189,994 of record CM033735.1, on the reverse strand, counting down.
ATACACTGGCGGTAGAAATTTAAAGTTTCCACAAGCGCCTTAGTTTTAGAGTTTAGAAACTTAGTTTAGAGTGTATGATTTAGGGGGGTTTAGGTGTATGAGTTTTGAATTTAGGGATTGTGGTTGAAATTTATAATTTAGGGTTTATAGATTAAAACCTAAATCCTCACCATATTACCCTACAAACTAAATTCTGACCCCTAAAATAACCTTAAACTCTAAATTCTAACAACTATCCCTAAATTCTATATTTCTACACTTAAACCCCTAAACCTTAAACTAAGCTCCTAAACCCTAAAATTAAGGCGCTTGTGAAAACTAAAAGTTTCCACCGCCAGTGCATGGTATATTTTCCCTCGTATATATTCGACTCTCACTTCATATAAATCATGTGTAGATTATTTCTAAATTTATTTTGCTTTAAATCTCATCGTATGTAGTCCAATTATACTTTTTCTTTTACCTCTACAATCCGTTTTGAATCTTATTCTTTTAAAAATAACCTCCTTTTACTAGATTTTACTAACCTAACAAAATTTTTTTAATAAAAACCGCTAGCCTTATTAAAAAAATTAAAATTATAATGAGAGTTTATAATTATCATTGTAACCTAACGAGTTAAACACGAACCGAATTAAATTCACAAATCATTTAATTTTATACACAATTATTAATAGGATTAACATTTGATGCACTAATAATAAATGATTATATATTAATAATGTATAAGATCTTGACATATCACATGTTAGATTTAAGCTAACATTGGAAGGACTTGATTTGGATTTTACTTTAGTTTAGGGATTTAATTGAAAGTTAACCCAAAACTTCGATAGGTCTAGCGCAATTAGAACATAAATAGATTAGGCGTTACACACCTATATAGATGAGATTTAGTTATATGGTGTAAAACTCATTTAGTTTTACGCTAATTCATGGCCATTGAATGAGTGAAATGGATGGATGAAATTAACAGTAAAAAATGTGAAGGTTATCATTTGGAAAAAAAAGATAAGGAAATAATATGAGCCATTTATTATCCTCATCCAACGGTCTAAAAATTGTGTAAAAGTAATTGAGTTTTATACGTTTTTAGATCGTTGAATGAGTAAAATGGATGGCTCAAATTAACAGTCTGTTATGTGAAGATTATCACTTGAGAAAAAAAGTAAGGAGTTAATCTGAACTATCCATTTTGCTTATCCAACGATCCAAAAAACGTATAAAACTCTTTAAGTTTTATACTGTGTAAGTGGATCCTATCTCTCTATATATAATTCTTAAACTAGATATTAAGCGTTTTAATATGTTCAGACCATAATCTCATGTTATTACATTAGTAACAATGATAATGGAATTAAGACAATTGGTCTCTACAACTTAGAACAAGTGGTTAAAGACTCCTATTGACATCTGATCGTTATATATATATATATATGAGATATGAGACAGTTACATAGTGTAAAACTCATTTAGTTTTACACTAATTTATGGCCATTGGATGAGTGAAATGAATGAATGAGATTAACAGTAAAAAATGTGAAGATTATCACTTGAGAAAAAAAGATAAAGAAATAATCTTAGCCATTTATTTCCATCATCCAACGGTCCAAAAATAATGTAAAATTTATTGAATTTTACACAATATAAATGATCCTAACCCCCCCTCTCTATATATACTTCTTTAACTAGATATTAAGCGTTTTAATACGTTCAGACCATAATTCCAAGTTATTACATTAGTAACAATGATAATAGAATTAAGACGACTGATTTATACAACTTAAAACTAGTGGTTAAAGACTTTTGTTGACATTTAATTCTTTTTTTAAGTCCTAAATTTTAGTCTGGGTAGGAGCAATTCCCCCATTTCCTTCTCTTTCCCCCTTTTCCTTCTCTTTATAAGTAGAAATTGTCCAAAAAAAAGGTTTATTAAACATATTGGTACTCAAACTTAGTAATTTTCTTAAAGTTAAGGCCTAAACTTTTTTCTATCTCAAATTAGTATCTAAGTTTGAAAATAATTATATTGGTATATGAGTTAACTTGACATCTCAACAAATCAATTATATTTTTGATATGACGTTAATCGACCAAATAATAAAATCATTAAGTGTCACATATTACAATTTAATTGATTATTGAAATACCACATCAGCACCGGATATTCATTTGTATTTTTTCTTCAAATTTAGGTATTAATTTGAGAAAAGTTACCGATAATAAGACAAAAACCGGCAAACGATGTCGTATATGCAAAACTAAACATCGAACATTTTTGTAATAAAATGGCTACACTAAACAGAAAGGAAATATTTTTGTAATAAAAATGGCTACTTTGGATTCATCAAGCTCTTCCACCGAAGCTGACATTGAAACAAACCCTAGCCCCGATCCAAATTCTTCAAAAGCTACGATTCCAAATCCTCCTATTTCCAATTCCCCTGCCGTATGCCTCATCAATTTCGCAGGAGATTCCGCCGCCGGTGCCTTCATAGGCTCCATCTTCGGTTACGGTATTTCCCCCTTCTTTTCTTTTTGATTTGATGCTTCATATCTCTTAAATTTTGAAAATTTCAGTCTTTTCTTTTTGGGTTTTTATCGGCATTGTCGATATATATGGTAAAAGGAGAAGCTTTTAGGATTTTTTCATCGAATTTCGGGTTTCTTTATTTCTTTTGATTTTTTTATATATCAATTTGTTTCTCTTTTAAATTTTGATTTTTTAAGGATTTTGTTTTGATTATGTTTTGTTTGAGATGAAACTTGGAAGTGGTGGATTGATATGGTTATGGGAAAATGGTAGTAGTAGTTGTGTTGAGTGGATGAGATGGTTATAATCTATGAAGCATAGGTATTTCAGTCTAAAGCCGTACCACCACGTACTTTATTGGATCCGGTTATAATCTATAGGTCCCATACCAAGGACATATTAGATACGGCTTTTAGAATTTAAAATTTGGGTACGGTACCATGTAATTTTGAAAATTACCATTTTTCGTCCCTCTATTTGTATCCGATCAGTGCAACATATGTTATAATGTTGAAAAATGGTACAAAAAGAATCACCATCTTAAGTTGTAATTTAGATTGAATAATTTCCTTAAAACAAAGCATCCGAATTTGGATAACAGTGACTTGGGTTCTTCCATGTCTCTCCATGGCTTTAAGCTCGAATACTGCTTCCGGGAACTTTGGACCCTGAAGAGATTTAAATTATATGTGTGTGAACTTCTAAGATTTGAGAAATCAAATTGTAGGCTTTCTTCTGCGTTCTAGGCGGTATGTGCGTTTTGAAAGTTGAATGCCCTGGATTTATTTCTTTTGGTGCCAATTCATGCTTAGGCTTAACTTCTAGTCACAAAGCAATCGTTTTTGGCTGGTTTGGGACTTTTAAATTAACATTTTGATGGGGCTTATTTGTCTGCTTAGATCATTTTTGCTTTGCTTTATTTGTTGCAGGTTCGGGATTGATTAAAAAGAAGGGCTTTAAAGGCTCCTTTGTGGAGGCAGGATCTTCTGCCAAGGTATGAGAGTCTCATGACTCGAGAATAACGTGAATAACTCATAGTAACCCCCCCCAGTGAAAAAATCTCTAGCTTCTCTTATATATTTGCCTTTTCCTTTTATAGACATTTGCAGTTTTGTCGGGCGTACACAGTTTGGTTGTTTGCTTTTTGAAGAGGTTGCGAGGGAAAGATGATGGTATGCCTTATAAAAAACACCGTAACACTACCTTTCTTTCTTTCTCTCCTTTTTTTGTGTGTTTGGTGTGTTGATATACAGTAATTCTGTCTTTGTCTGCAGTTATTAATGCTGGTGTAGCCGGATGTTGCACTGGACTCGCTCTAAGTTTTCCAGGTACAGGAATCTCGAGGTTCATTCGATTTCTTACAGGGTTCGATTTGAACCTTATTTTTTCATTGAAACGGTTTTGCAGGTGCACCCCAGGCACTTCTTCAGAGCTGTCTCACCTTCGGAGCCTTCTCATTTATCATGGAAGGGCTTAACAAGCAGCAGCCCGCGCTGGCACATTCATTTTCTGCGGGAAACAAGAGTGGAACACGCCCTTTGGCTCTCCCTCTTTCACTCCCTCTTCCAGATGAGTTCAAAGGAGCTTTTTCTTCCTTCTGCAAGTCCTTAGTAAAACCTAATAAAGGCGGCTTTCGGACAGCTAACTGATGGGGCTGCCATTTTTATGTTTCCTTTTGTTTTTGTATATCGTTGCAAGTGCGAGTGGTGAGACTGTGCACTGAAAAAATTTGTTAAAGATTTTGAAGCATTTGCAATCAGAAATATGAATTTGTTTCTTCTATGTTGCATTTCATTTCCTTTCTTTGAAATGGAAACGAAAACGGATCATAAGGATGGTAATACGATATTTTGTTTTCAACAATATTTAAATTATCATAGGTGATGTTCATATTGTTTCATCTTGAATGAGTTTGATTCTCGGCATAAGAATGTAATGTCTTTCTATTTAATCGAAAATTGTCTCAGGTAAAAGTTCCTTTTTCCTACTTCACTACCAAATGGAAATGTTAATACGATATTTTGTTATTCTCTTGTGTTATCCAGATCCTTTATTTTCTTGTACAATTCTCTAAATACATGAAAAGCTTAATACATATAATATAGGAAAAAAACTTTGATACACAGGCTGTGTAAACTTTAGTTTACACGTGCCTTTTAGTTTTAGGGGTTATGGTTTAAGGTTTAGGGGTTTGGGTTGTAGGGTTTAGAATTTAGGGTTTAGAGTGTGGGGTTTAGTTTTTTAGGGTTAGGGTTAGGAATTTAGGATTTGAGTTTTTATAGTGTAAATACACAAGTTTGTGTAAAATTAATTTTATACATCCTGTGTATTAAAGTTTTACCATATAATATATACTTGTATTGAACATAAATTCAGACACAATCTTAAGTTTAAATAATGTAGTTCTTTCCGTGATTTAAATAAAGGATGAGTTTATCTCGCGCGACGAACACCGTTGAACATCATTAATGCTAAATACCATTAAATTAATTAATAATGATTACAAATCTCAAAGACTAAATATATAATTATAAATTATTTTAAAATAAAATTTTAATTAAATTATTTTCTATATATATTATATTTTTTAATATTTTTTAAATAATTGGATAAAATATCAACCTTAGTTAATTTTAAAAATAAAGAAATTTAAATTATAAACCCTAAATTCTAAACCATAAACAATAAACCCAAAACCATAAACTCTAAATCCTAAACCCAATGTTCAAATTTAGGGTTTAGGGTTTAGGATTTTTGAGTTTATGGTTTTGGGTTTAAGGTTCATGGTTTTAGGTTTAGGATTTTGAGTTTTTTATTTTTTAAATTGACTAAGGTTGGTATTTGATCCAATTATTTTTTAAAAACTAAAAAATATTATATATATGAAAAATAATTTAATTAAAATTTTATTTAAAATAAAATTTATAATTATATGTTGAGTCCTTGAGATTTTTAATCTTTATTAATCAATTTAGTGGTGTTCAGCGATGTTCAGCGTTAGTGGTGTTTGTCGAGCGTTGTAGAATTTTCCATTAATATGAAGGATATTTTGAGATATTTGATCTAATATATCAATAAAAAATATTATAAAGAAATATAAAGGTTTATTAAATCTAATTTTTAATTTTCTTTTGAAATAATTTTAATTATAAATCTAGTCCTTTAGATTTTTAATATTTATTAATCAATCTAATAGTGTTCAGCGTTAGTGGTGTTTAGTAGTATTCGACGCATGTGGTAGACTCATCAATTATTGCAGTGATACTTACAAATCCAAACAATATATGGTTAGTATATATATATGGGATCTAGTTATATGGTGTAAAACTCATTTAGTTTTACACTAATTCATGAACATTGGATGAGTAAAATGGATGTATGAGATTAACAGTAAAAAATGTGAAGATTATCACTTGGAAAAAAAGATAAGGAAACAATCTTAGCCATTAATTACCATAATCCAACGGTTCAAAAAAAGTGTAAAAGTAATTGAGTTTTACACCATGTAAGTGGATCCTAACCCTATATATATATATATATATATATATATATATATATATTAGATAGGATCAAGTTACATAGTGTATATAGGGTTAGGATCTACTTACATGGTGTAAAACTTAATTACTTTTACACTTTTTTTGGACCGTTGGATGATGATAATTAATGGCTAAGATTGTTTCCTTATTTTTTTTTCAAGTGATAATCTTCACATTTTTTACTGTTAATCTTATCCATCCATTTTACTCATCCATCCATTTTACTCATCTAATGATCATGGATTAGTGTAAAACTAAATGAGTTTTACATCATGTAACTAGATCTCATCCCTATATATATATGAGTTATGATTTACTTACAAAATATAAAGCTCAATTACTTTTACAGATTTTTTGGACCGTTAGATGATGATTCACTTACACAATGTGACGCTCAATTTAGGTTTTAAAATTTTACACGTTTTCTGGATCGTTGACGAGTGAAATAAATAGTTGAGATTAACTGATAATCTTCACATATTTTATTATTAATCTTATTCATCTGTTTTACTCATCTAACAATCTAAAAAAACGTGTGTATATATATATATATATATATATATATATATATATATATATATGCAGATTAAGATTCTGTAAATTCACTGCTCCAGCTCTCTTTGCCTCTTATTCGTTTACCAGTTAAGTTAACCACTCTACAAAGCTACCATTTCTATCAACAAAATCAGAAGAAAAAGAAAACATATTATTCTTTTTTCATCAACATGTTTTCATCATCAGAAGATTCAGAACAATATATGGTTAGTGTCTTCTTCTTCTTTTAGAGTTTATCAATTTAGGGTTTATGGCAGTTCTTCAGTCGATTGATTATTATGGTTTTTTCCTCTAGAGTTTTGGTCAAAGAGCCAATTCCCAATCTCCAGGATGGTATGAAAGCCTGACCAAAATTCTGATTTTCTTTTGAAATCTTTTTGGATGAACCGTTTTATCTTTTCTGTTTAACGAATCCGTTTAATATTAGGGTTCGTATTTAAGGCATCAGAATCTGTTTATTATTAGGGTTCATATCGATGCATAGTTTTCGATGATATCGGAACTCTTAAGCTTACTATATTCAAAATAAGGACTTCATTTTTGTTTATACTTTGTTTTCATTAAGAATTGTATTTTTTTCTCTTCCAATGTTCAAAATACTTGGCCAGCTTGATATTCATAGTGACTTTTACATTACAACATCGATTTTTTCCTTAATTTTTACCTTATTAAATGACAACATTTCATAGATAAAATTCGAATCTCAATATTTAGTTTCATTTTCTTTAGATAGAAATGCAATATTATTTGTTGGGATGGACCGAAGAGTATTGGGGCGGTCGAACCCCTTGTAAATTTCATTTTTCATATTTTCTTTGTATTTTCTATTAATGTTTTAATTTTATATTCTAACATTTTTGTAATTTCGAATTAGGAACCATTCATTAGAACTTTTTTTAGTAATTGTTTCATTGGATGTAAAGTTCGAATCTCAATATCTACTCTCTTTTATCGGAATTTGGTCTTATGACTCTTATTTGAGGGAAAAGAGGAGTATAAATTGTGAAGGGTTTGTAATGAAGAAATGAAATTTCAATCTTTGATGGAAAATGTTAGTCCTGGAATGGCAAAGAAAGGAAGATCTTAATTAATTTTTTGCTCAAACCACTATTAAGTGAAGGTATTTGAATATAATTACAATTAAGTGTAAATGATTTGATGAGAAAATCATGTGGATTGAATGAATAATGGAGCAAAATTCTCAACAATCCCACTTTCATTTCTAGAAATCCTTGCTACAATTAATTACATTCTTATTGTTCAAATATACCAGGATAAATTACACCACAAATCATTTAATTATTAGTAATATTATAAATATATCATTGAATTTCAAAAAGTTTTAAAAACCCGAAACCTGAAGAGGTCCGAACTCAAAAAAGCTCAAGAACAACATGAACTCGAGTACAAATTTAGTACCTAATCTTTAAGTTATTTCTCATTTTTTTTTTATTTATTGCATTTCATTAACATATTTTAGCTTATGATTCTTGGAACACAGATCTACATTGGATAATTTAATTCTTAGTCCAGATAATTCAAATATAATACATATTTATATATTATCAACTAATTTTTCAGACTATAACTACAAGTGAAAACAAATTAGAGAAACTATAAAAACTAAAAAAACACATATAGTATATAGGAGGATTAGGGTTCCTGTCTTGATGAGTGACTTGTCTACAATTTTCTTTTTAGTGTTTCGGTGTTATGAAAATTGAACCTTGATCTGGTCCAGTCTATAAGTTTATTTAGTTTCATATTTTTCTTTACTTCTTGCTGCGATATATTATATTATTAAGATTCAGATTAAGGGTTAATATATGAATATGAATATTTATGTATGTATGTGTTTGTCTTGGACACGTTTTGGATAAAATAAATGAAAAATTCAGATAATATGTATTTTAGAATTTAGATTAAGATGAAAATAATAGAAAAACTGTTATAATGTTAAGGTTTTTCTTTAGTTGCGATTGTATTTGTTATGTTTTTTTTTGTAAAAATTTGAGTTTTACATTTTATGTAACTGGATCCTATTCCAAATTAAAAATATATATATTTTATAAATAAATAATCTATCTATCTATATATATATATATATGAGAAAAAAATTTGATATACAAGCTTGTGTAAACTTTATACATGTATATCAAATTTAGGGTTTAAGAGTTTAGTTCAAGGTTTAAAAGTTTAGGTTGTATTGTTTAGAATTTAGGGTTTAGAGTTAGAGTTTAAGGTTCAGAGGTTTAAAGTTTAGGGTTTATAGGTTAGATTGTGTAATTTAAATAAGAAAGATTGTGTAATTTTTTACACATAATTATATATCAAAATATAACAAGAGTAATAAACTGACGGTGGAAAAAAATCATGACCGAGTTAAATACAGTAATTAAGAATTTAGTTTATGAGTTTATAATATAAAAAATAATTTAAGGGTTAAAATAGTAAAATTAGAGATTTAGATTAGAACCTTAAATCTTAAACACTAAATTATAAATTTTAAACTAATTCTCTAATTCTCGAATTTAACTCGATTGTATAAATATTTTTTTACCGTCAGCTTATTAAATAATAAATCTTATGTTAATCCATGAAAAATAGCACGTGCTATCCAAAAGCAGTTGCACAAGCAAACTCCCCTGTCACAATTACACGTACACACAGAGATTCTGTATCGTGTCAAACAACGAGAGCGAGTGCATTCTCTTTACGATATGCCGAGAAACAACGAATAATTAACAGAAATCAAAAACTGTTTTGAAATCAATCTAGCTGTTTGCTGTCTAATAAGGTAAAAAACTAAAAACCGTTCATTTCTTAATTTTCCATTTACTTTCTTAGGAGGAAAATGGATCCTTTTCGATTCCTGCAACCTCTTTTCCTATATATATAATCAACCATACAAAGAATTTTTAAGTTTTAACTCGTGAAATGGTTATTTTTTGTGTAAAATTTGAGGTTGGAGCGGTTTAAAGTCAACAACTTTGAAACGATATGAAATTCTTTCATAGAAAAACAGCAAAACCTTGCTTTTAAATGGGGTAAGTATTTCTGGGTTTGTTTTGTTTTTGTGTTTTCTATATTGGGTTTCTTTAATTGGTTATGCCTGTTGAATCATCTTTGTTTGCATTTATGGGCCAATGATGTGTGTTTGTTTTCTGTTTCATTGGAATTGAATCATAAAAAATGGATTTCCTATTTTTGGGATTTTTTTGTTGATTGTTTATAAGTTAAAATCAATCTGTAGGATTGTTTCTTGTTAATGTTCATGTTCATGGGATCTAAAGAGGAGTCCTTGATTTGGATTTTTTTTAATTTTTAGATTATTTTCAGTTTGTGTGTTGAAAATGAAATGTACAGGGATGGTTTTATGAGGGATTCTTGTAATCTTAATGCTAATAGGATTTAAAGATGAGTCATTGATTTTGTTTTCTGATCCTCAGATTCTGACTGCTAGGTTAATTCGGATTGGATTTTGAATCCGGCATTGGCCAATTGGTAATTGGATTCTGGATTCATTGGTGTCACTTGCAGGAGAACTTCCGGCTAGAATTTTCTTGTCTCTGCTCGGATAATCTTTAGATATGTCTTGGAAAAAATTGAGTGGTTCAAAGGATTCGGCACCGGTCCTAAAGTCCTCCTCACCCAATATAATCATTGACTCAGAGAAAGCCTTTTATGTTAGACACATAAACATTTATCTTGGGGATGATCCATTTTTAAAGCAGTTTCTTCCACTGGATCCAGCTACCGATGACCTTTTCAATCTTGCAAAAGATGGTGTACTTTTATGGTATTTTTATCGGTGCTCCATTATGTATTTGCTCTTTTTTGGTTTTTTTAATAAAAGCTGTTACGGAGCGCCTCACCGGTTCTGTTCTATTGAGATTTTGCAGTAAGCTTATCAATGTTTCTGTTCCCGGGACAATAGATGAACGAGCTATTAACACGAAAAAGGTACTTAACCCATGGGAGAGGAATGAGAACCATACCCTTGGTCTCAACTCCGCAAAGGCTATTGGTTGCACCGTGGTAAACATTGGCACCCAGGACTTAGTTGAAGGAAGGGTTAGTTCGGATAGACATGTTCCTATGTGAGGTAGAATGGTATTTTCTTATTATCCAATGTTTTTAACCTTGGTTACTTGTATTGCAGCCTACTCTCTTACTCGGTTTGTTCGCTCAAATTATAAAGGTAGGCCTTTAAATTGATTTGATAGACCGAGAATACTAGGATGTTAACTCAAGTTGTTTTCTGGTGCTCTTTTTCTCATCCATTCTATCTGTGACAACTGCAGATTCAACTGTTGGCAGATCTCAACCTTAAGAGGACACCTCAACTTATAGAAGTGCTGGACGACGGCAATGGAGTAATCTATTTCTTTATCCCGTGATTGATGTTTAACTGAGGATCAATTCATGAAATAAACATTTCTTTCAAACAAATGGACTGATTTATTTCTGTTTGGATTATGATTATCGATACTTACAGGATATCGAGGAACTTCTGGGGTTACCTCCTGAGAGGGTCCTACTAAGATGGATGAATTACCAGTTAAGGAGAGGGGGCTACGGGAAAACTGTTACAAATTTTTCTTCAGATCTGAAGGTATTGACTATGTTAATACTACATTTAGCAGCAAGTGTATGATAAACTGATTTTGGGGATCGAGGTGGATGTTCATATGGCAATTACATGTGTTGCTTTATTTTGTTTGCATGGATAGTTTAATGTTTCACACGTTTCCATACCTGCAGGATGCGAAAGCTTATGCTTACCTGCTTAATGTACTAGCACCGGAGCACAGCAATCCGTTGACACTTGATATGGAGGATCCTATCGAAAGGGCTACATTGGTACTAGACCATGCAGAGAGAATGGGATGTAAACGATATTTAAACCCGGAAGACATTGTTGAAGGCATATCGAACTTGAATGTTGCATTTGTAGCTCAAATCTTTCATCAAAGGTGAGCAAAAAAAACCCGCAAAGGTCCTCATTGCATATTGTCTCTAGTTTTATAATTGGGTAATAAAAACATGAGTACTTTTGCAGGAATGGCCTGAGTGTAGATAGCAGAAAGATTTCTTTTGCTTTGACAGATGATGTGCAACTTTTGAGAGACGAGAGATGTTTTCGACTATGGATAAATAGTTTCGGAACCGAGACTTATGTTAATAATCTGTTTGAGGATGTCAAAACTGGGTAAGTGTTTGAAACTGGCCTTTGTTGCATATGTCACTGCGATTGCAACTTCACCTTATGACGCAAGGCATGGTAGTTTTGTAATCCAATATTTCAACCATCACCATAAAGAGCTTGGTTTTGATACAGATGGGTGCTTTTAGAGGTGCTTGATAAGGTTGCTCCTGGATCGGTCAACTGGAAGCATGCAACGAAACCTCCGATTAGGTTTCCATTTAGAAAGGTGGAAAATTGCAACCAAGTCGTAATGATCGGGGAGAGCTTGAGATTTTCCATTGTGAATCTCGAGGGAAATGATATAGTTCAAGGAAATAAAAAACTTATCGTTGGTAATTTCCTCTGCTCTTTTTTTTTTGTTTATTTTATATGATTCTCTCCATGGCTTGGCATGTTTTGCCTCCATTACAAAGTTCAACCAGTCTTTTTTGATAAAAAGAATCCATGTCGGGTGTAAATTGAATACCTCAACCTCACAACCTGAATGAAAAGTCTGAAAGCTGCTTTTCATCTTCCTATGTATATATAGTTGTTGATCCTATATATGCTGTCATTTGAGCTTTCGTATACAATACTAAACTCCGATCTTTGTTGAAAGTGGATTACATGTGTTCCAGCTTTCCTATGGCAATTGATGAGGTATAACATGATTCAAGTTTTGAAGAACTTGAGATCTCGCTCCCAAGGGAAGGAGATAACCGAATCATATATCATAGCTTGGGCAAACAGGAAAGTTAGAAGCACCGGAAGTTCCCGTAAAATAGAAAACTTCAAGGTTTCACAATGATTTCTTTTTTTCTTATAATAACAATACCAATTTAAATGGTTAAAACTATCGATTTATAAATACGGTATTCTAAATGTGCAGGATAAGAGCCTTTCGTCTGGACTGTTCTTCCTTGAACTTTTAAGCGCCATGCGGCCAAGAGTTGTCAACTGGAACCTTGTAACCGATGGAGAAAGTGGTATGATGACTTGCTAACTCGAACTAATTTTTTATTGGATTACCGGTGACATTATTTATTCTTATAGCAAAGCAAACTAGTTCTCTTATTCTTTGTCGGAGAAAATGCCAAGATCGAGCCATTCTAAACAGTTTTTTGGCCCTTTTGGAATTGTAGATTACGAGAAGAGGTTGAATGCAACATATATCATAAGTGTGACTCGTAAACTCGGGTGCTCCGTCTTCTTGTTGCCTGAGGACATCATGGAGGTAAATGTTGCAATTGTACACAATCTGCATTGTGAATCTCGAAATTTTTATATCTACAACTGATAATAAATAGGAAATAATTAAATTTTCTGGAGTAAATTGAATATGTGGAATTCACAAATGGATGTTCTTATAGGTAAACCAGAAGATGATGCTCACTTTAACAGCCAGCATTATGTGCTGGTGCCTCCAAAACTCACCGGAAGAGGCTGAGGCTGGTAATGACTACAGTAGTGCTTATACATCGGATGCATCGCCAGCACAATCCGTAGTCGGTGAAGATGAAAGTTCCTCGCTGTGTGGTGAAATCTCAAGCTTAAACATAGACGATATCACCTCGGACATTACGGCCTCACCATCCCAGATTGAGAATGGAGATGATATTGTGGAGGAAACGGTATTGAATGACAATTGAATACCCCCATACATGACAAGACCATTTAGAAAGGAAAGAAATAGTATCGTTGCAATTTATGTCTCGTTTGTTTTCATCATATTTCCGGGGATATTTTCAGACTCATGTCAAAAGTATATGTGGTAGACATGAGTTTTAAAGATATAAAGAGTCCGAGCAACATAGATCGAGCAGGGTGCGGAAGTAGCATGCATCCTACTAGTTCTTGAAAGATTGCTTTAATTTTTCATTCTTTTTCAGAAGTGAAAAATAGTTGAAGAGGAAAATTACCAAACTTCAACTTTCTCACACACTTGCCACCAATAAGTTCTTTTTACCAGTCAATTGGATTCTAGATATTATTGTTTTGGACAATAAAAGCATAGATTATTATAAATGCTTACAAATATCCGGAATAAAATATGAAGATATTCTATATAATTTACTGTGATTATAAGGTAATATTTACTTATATATATTTTTTGCAAATATACCTCGTAGTTGCGTTTTAAACTTAATTCTTCTAAAATGAACATTATTTATTTTTTCATCGGTATCACTTGTTTAAACATTAATCTTTTACCTTTTAGTTTGAATCAAATTTGGACAATGAATTTTAAACCCCGTTTCATCCAAAAAAAAATATTTCAATTCAGTCCTTGTTATTATAAAATATCTTTTATTTTTAATTATGTAGCCGTTAAGTATATCATTTTTGATAAATTTTGATTATAATCATAATTATAATCTTATCTAGAGGAACCAGAAGGAGATTTCAGGAGAAGGAAGAGATGCTCTTAATGAGATTAAAATTCATGACCTAAAAGAATATGAGAGAACAAAAATAAACATCTGACCAATTAACCAAATGCATTTACTCGATAAATATACCATTTCTTTTCAGCAAATTATTTTTCGTCAATAAATAAAACCATCATATTATTTTTAAAAATAAAGAAAATGACTTGAGATACGAATTCTAAACCTTAAAAAACTCCAACACACCACTAGCATACCTAGTTAAAACTCCATTTTTCTTCTGTTCACTCTAATTAGTTTTTAGGTTAAACGAACGCTTATATAAAATAAATAAAAAAAAGTCTTCAAACTCGAGAACTATGCAAAACTCCTCCAATGCCTCACTGCTACTATCAAAATCGATATTTGATTAACAAGAGTGAATTTAACTATTTAGTTTTTAGATATAAGGTTTTAAATATGAATAAGTTTTAACTATTTTTTAATTAAATTAATATTCGATTAATTTGTGATAAAAATTAAGTTAAAATTTTAATATTAAGATAAAAAAACTGGTGAATCAAGATCGGTTACATTCAAATTTATCATATCTTTCATGTTTCTATTACATTTATATTCAGAGTTTAAAATTAGGTTAAAGGGTATTTTTGCTTTCGAGTTCGACCTAAAAAATCATTTCAGTCTCTCGCCGAAAATACAACTATTAGGTCATTCAGTTTGCAAATTGCATCAAATTGACTCTTTGACAAACGTTGACCGTTACAGTGCTGATGCGATAGTTAACGATAAAATTATCATCTCAATAATGAAATTTTAAAGATTCAACCTTCCGTTATGTCTTTAAAAGCATAATATTATCAATGTACCCAACATTTAGTAATCTTTTTATATTTAAAGAACTCATAATATTACAAATTAAAAATATTTTCTTTTCAAATATCAAATCGAATCACATTACTTACTAACCCAAAATTTAAAAGCCCAAGTCCATTGAAAAAGCTGCACTTTCCTTAACCAAAAAAGCTGGCTCAATCAAACATTATTTTTGGTTAAAATACACAAATAGTCATTAAACTATTTTAAAAATATGAAATAGTCACTAAATTTTTAAAAGTTATATAATAGGCATTAAACTTTAATTTTTATTAAAAAATAGTCATTGAGCTGTAAACTGTTGTTCATTGAATGACGTAACAGTTACAAAATTTAAATAATAACATATTTAAATGATCATATTTACACATTCAATCAATTTAGTCTTAATTTAACCCCCATTCTTGATGTCTAAATAGATTTAATGTGTAAATATTAAAAATTAAATGTGTTGTTATACAATTTTTCGTAACTGTCATGTTAATCAGTTAACAACAGTTAACGACTCAATAACTATTTTATAATAAAAACTAAAATTTAATACCTATTGTGTAATTTTTAAAAGTTTAGTGACCATTATATATTTTTTGTGATAGTTTATTGACCGTTTCTGTATTTTACACTATTTTTTTTATCAGTTTTAAACAAGCAACTCAGAATCAGAGAAAGGAAAGAAAAACAAACAAAAACATAAGAAAACAAAGCCAAAAGCAGAGATTGGAAGGAGAAATTAAGATAAATAACAAATAAATACAAAGATGTGACTCGATCTTCTCTTTATTAAAGCTTTGATCCTCTGTTACAGAGGTAACCCCCTTCTGTTCACCATTAGTTTTAGCTCCTTTGTGTATCAATTCTTCCATTTTAGTGTTTGTTTTGCTCAAGGCTTTGATGCTTTTATTTTAAATTGTATCCTGTATTCTTAGCTGCTTAGATATTTAAAATTCGATAAATTCTTATGAATTGGGTTATCTTCAGCTCACTCTCTTAGGTTTTAGGTAAAGTTTTTTAAGCAAAAAGTTTTGTTTTATGTAGGGGAACAAGAAGAAAGGAATTTAGCTTAATAGGTTCTACTTCTCAAATAAAAAGTCCAATTCGTCTATTTTAAGCGCTTATGTTTTGTGGCTAAGTTTTTGGCATTGTAAGTTCGATAGAAGGTTATTAGTTTGGTGTTACTGGTAACGGTTTTCATGAACATGCATTTGGGTTTAAATGGAAATACTATTTTCTTTTCTGGGTTTCTGAGATGGGGTTGCTCATTAGGATGATTTCTGATTTAGGGGTGTTTGGAATAAAGGTTTTTTTTATCTAATAGAATTTAATTGCTGGGATGGTATATATGGGTTTTTTTGTGTGGTTCTGAAGTAGAAAAGCTTTAGTCTTAGTGTGGTTCTGACTATTCTGCTACTTATTTGATTTTGATTAGGTTAGTTTTTGAAGTTTAGGCATGTGAAATAATTGGTAGTGTTATCTGGGGGGATTCGATTTGCATTCGTGATTGTTTTATTGGTTTTTTAGTTCATCCTGTATTGGAATTACAAGCTGTTGAGTTTAATTAGTTGCTGACTTATAAGGGTTTTAGATGGAAAGTATGCTTTGTTCCCATAAGTAATTGGAATTCTGTTTGAATCAGATATTTGATTTGACATACATGCCGACACAGTTCGTGGTGGGATAATGGCTGTTGAGGCTCCTGCCAAACATGTGTTCGATTTTGACGATGAAGATGAGGATGGGCCTATAGTGTTCAAGAGGAATAATGCCTCGTCCTCGAAGCAGAAACAGTTAAATTTGGAAATAAAGAAGGCATCATCTCAAAGGTCTGATGGGCATTCTGGGAGTCAGGCCTCCGATGTAAAAGCTTCCAAAGTTCAAAGTTACGATGCCCAGAAAAACAAGGCAATCCCATCTTCTAAGTCACCGCCAGTGAGATTGCCTATTTTGATACAGATTACATGAGTAAACCACAGTTCAAGAAGAATTTCTGGGAGGATTGGAGTAAATTACTGGGAAAAAACCGTATCATTAAGGTCTTGGATAAATGTGAATTCACCCCAATATACGAGTGGCATTTGCAGGAGAAAGAGAAGAAAAAACAAATGAGTTGATGCAGAAGGTAATAAGTGAGATGATAGGATGCTTTTAGTTTTTATTTATTGGACTATGTAAACCTGGGATGTCTTTGTTTTATATGCAGGAATATATCAAGAACATCAGAGCAGCATATACTAAGGTTTTTACATCTAAAGATGTTACAAAGAGGCAAATAGCAGTTGCTACCTATCTTATTGATAAATTAGTTCTTAGAGCGGGTAATGAGAAGGTATGTCGCATGTGTACCGTGGAACATCCTATTTGTGAATCTTTGAACTTGTATAGAAATCTGTCAACTGTTGTTTAGCATTGAATTGAATGGAGGAAATTGGTTGATGGAGCTGATGTAGTTTATTAGGCTTTTAGTTTTTGTCAGGTATTATATTTGGTGGTCCTATATGCATTTCTGCTGATGTTTATGAAAATGTTCATGGCCAGTCCTTGTAATAGCAAAAGGGCAAGCATGCTTTGCACCATCCCTGAATCATGCAACTGTTGCTGTAAAAACTTTATTCAGTTCCTTTTGACTGCTTTCTGAACAGTTTTAAGTTTAAATCTTTCTACTTCAAATCAAATAATGCTGCTCATCCTTGTGTTTGGTTTATCTGCATCTGATCTAGAGTTATGCTTGTTCTTTTCTGTTTCAGTAAAAATGTGTTTTCTTGTAAAATACTTGGTGCTTAGGATGAGTTAGATACATAGGTTAAAGTATGTTGATAGTCTATTGTAGAAAACAGAGTTGAAATATTCTCTGTTGTTACTTTAGATATACAGAAAATAAGTCTACTTATAGACTTTTACAAGGAGTTTTACATTGAGTAGTAAATCTCTAGGATAGGACTCTTATCCTTTTCAAAGATAGAGTTAGATCACAACTAAATTACTAGTTAGGATAGGATTACAACTCCTACTCTACATTCACTAACCTACACTCCCCCTCAAACTAGTGTGTATATGTTGTATACACCTAGTTTGGATGAAAGCTCATCGAAAGTCACTCCTGGGAGTGCCTTGGTGAAGATGTCAGCAAGCTGATTCCTGGTAGGAATATAGTGAAGCTTTACAACCCCATTATTAACCTACTCATAGGTAAAATGTTTATCTATTTCAATATGCTTGGTCCTGTCGTGCTGTACTGGACTCCTAGCAATACTCATCGCTGATTGACTGTCGTTATAAATCTCAAATTCTAATTTTCCATCCAACTCTAGTTCAGTGATGAGTTTTTTAATCCACATTCCTTCACATATCCTAAGGGCCATTGCTCTAAACTCTGCCTCTAGATACCACAACTTGTTTTTTACTTCTCCAAGTGACCAAGTTTCCCCATACAAATGTACAATAGCCACTTACAAATCTTTTATCTGTTAGTTCACCTGCCCAGCTCGAGAGGATCCTATTGATTGCTTCCATGTGCTCTTCTCGGGGATCACTCATGTGTTGGGTAACTATGCCTACTGAGTATGCAATGTCAGGCCTAGTGAGTGAGAGGTAGATCAGTTTTCCAACCAGCCTTTGGTAGAATTCTTTGTTAACATGATTCCCCATTCCATCTTTACTAAATTTCAAACCTGGATCTATTGGTGTGTCGGCTGGTCTACATCCAAGAGTAGATCTAGGATGTATTTCCTTTGGTTGATGACTAATCTTTCATTGGATCTTGCTACTTCCATTCCCAAGAAGTATCTAAGGCTTCCCAAGTCCTTAGTTTTGAACTCCTTTGCTAGAGCAGTTTTTAGCCTCTCTATTTCTTCTATGTCATCCCCTGTGATAATCATATCATCAACATAGACAATTAGGATTTTCATCTTACCATTAGGTGCAACCTTTCTAAACAAGGTGTGGTCTGCTTGACTTTGCTTGAAACCATTTTGAACCATAGCTCTAGCAAATCTGTCAAATCATGCCCTAGGGGATTGCTTCAATCCATACTGTGATTTATTTAGTTTGCACACTGTCCTTTTTGTTGTGTTACCTTCTAAACCTAGTGGAATTTTCGTGTACACTTCCTCCTCAAGGCTTCCATTTAGAAATGCATTTTTGATGTCTAATTGATGCAACTTCCAGTCCTTGTTAACAGCAACTGAAAGCAACACTCTGATGGTATTTAACTTAGCCACTGGTGCAAAGGTTTCTTGATAGTCTACTTCATATGACTAAGTAAACCCTTTAGCTACTAGCCTCGCCTTGTATCTTTCAACACTCCCATCTGAGTGGTACTTAATTGTAAAGACCCATTAGCACCCAATAGCCTTTTTCCCTTCTGGCAGATTAGTCAAAATCCAGGTGTTGTTCTTTTGCAGTGCTTTGACTTCCTTGTCAACAGCCTTCCTCCACTCAGGATTTTCAAAAGCTTCTTCCACTATCTTGGGAATCTTTACACTGTCAATGCTGGCTGTAAAAGCCTTAAAATCAGACAGTAACTTTCCATAGGCAACAAATCTGTTAATAGGATGAGCAATACATTTTCTTACCCCTTTCTAATAGCAATAGGTAAATCATCTAAATTAACAGTAGTAGAGTCTTGTGGGATAATATTACCTCCTGACTCCATAGCACCAGGACTCAAAACTAGCTCTTGGCAAGTGTTAGGCTGACTAACTGCTTCAGTTAAAGTTCTTTTCCTCCTCATATAAACACTGAGTTGTTTATCTGCAAGTTGTGGAGTCACAAAATTTGGGGATGTATGTGGTATGGCTTTAAGTGTTGGAGGAGGTGTTGTATAAGGGCTGGATGTTTTGGACTGGGGAGAAGGTATGTCTACTGGATTATTAGGGGCAGCAATCACAGTTTCATCCGAAGTGGGCAGGAAAGGAGCAAGTTGTGGAGCAACAGTAGTTTCATCAAGGATAGGCAAGGTAATGATGGGCTGTAAATCATGCAAGAACTGAAATTCCTTGTATCCCCCCTGAATTTCAGTCCATGCAAAATAAGGTTGATTTTCAAATAAAGTAACTGTGAGAAAGGGGCCATGGTGGCCGGAGAAGATGAACGCCGGTGAACAATGAACAATAAAATATGAAAAGCTACAGTTTAACGATAGAACAAAGATAATATTTTCAACAGAGAACAATGTGTTTCTCTGTATTTTTTCTTATTCTTCTTATTTAAATGTGTATAAGGTGAGCCTTTAAATAGGCAATTACAGAGTTTTAGTATAGCTAAAACTATACTTTTATCTTTAATTTAAATAAGACTTTATCTCTAATTTAAAGAAGATAAATAAGACTTTATTTCTAATTTAAAGAAGACTTCTTGTAAATCTAAACTACTAGTTATTGACTTAGAAATAAACTCTAATTACACGGTTACAATCCACACTCCCCCTCAAGCTGGTGAGTAAACGTAGTAGAGAACCAGCTTGGATCTTGGATGCGATGCCTTGTGCAAAAAAGAAGAAGAAAAAACCAGCAATTTTATCTTTGCTGATTTTTTTACAACAAACTCAAACTTCACGAGCTGTTCCTTAGAAAAAAAATGCTCCCCTTTCTTGAGAGTCTTTGATTTGATTGATGCATTAGTTGGAATATCAGGATTCTCCACTGGATGCTCCAGCATGCACTTCCTGACTGGATTTTTGATGCGAAAGATGTAGGCTATGATGACAGGAATCTACACTCCCCTCAAGCTAGTAGTTACACATACTAAAAACTCAGCTTGGATCTTTGATGTAAATTCCTTTCCCTATCTTTTACAATAGATGGCTAAGATATAACCAGATAGTTTTTAAGGCTAAACTATAACCTTTCCCTATCTTTTACAACGGATGGCTAAGATAGAACCGGATAGTTTTTAAGGCTAAACTATAACCTTTCCCTATCTTTTACAATGGATGGCTAAGATAAAACCATTAAAAGAACACTACCAGGCATCTTGTGATTGAATGGAGGTGAATATCAGAGGAAGTAATTAGGCATTCTTCACCGGAAAGATCCGATGATCTGTCAGTAGCGGAAGAAAAATAGTTTCATGACCTTCGACGGCAGCGGAAGAGAAGCGGCTTCAGGATCGTCTGGGGCTCTGATACCATGTGAGAAACAGAGTTTTTCTCTGTGTTTTTCTTATATTTCATTAGTGAAAGAGAGTCTATTATATAGACTTTTACAGAGGTGTTTAACACCAAGTGGTTAACCTATAGGATAAGACTTTTATCCTTTACAAAGATCAAATTTAAAATTCAAACTACTAGTTAAGATAAAGTAAAGATAACATACAACTTCTACTCTATCTAAAACTCTTTACAACACACGGTTATGCATACTAACTAACACTCCCCCTCAAACTGTGTATATGTTGTATATACCCAGTTTGGATGTGAACTCATCAAAAATAACTCTTGGAAGTGCCTTAGTAAAGATGTCACTATCCGCTTCGTAGGAATATAGTTTAGCTGTGCAATACCACCATTTACTTTCTCATAGATAAAGTGCCTATCTATTTCAATGTGTTTGGTTCTGTCATGTTGCACCGGATTCTTAGCAATACTCATTGCTGATTGGTCATCACTATAGATCTCGAACTCAGTCTTTTCATCCAACTCTAGCTCTTTGAGAAGCCTCTTTATCCACATTCCTTCACATATTCCAAGAGCTAATGCTCTAAATTCTCGCCAAAGACTACTCCTGACACCACAAACTGCTTTTTGCTTCTCCAAGTAACCAAGTTGCCCCAAACATAAGCACAATATCCACTAACCGACCTTCTATCGCTGAGCTCTCCCGCCTTGACTTGAATCTGTATACCTTCACTGCTCATCTGAATTTTCTTGAAAATTAGCCCAAAGACTGTGTGAATTTTAGGTACCTCGCACTTCATTAATCGCCCAAATGTTCTTCTCGAGGATCACTCATGTGCTGGCTTATAACACTCACCGAGTAGGCAATGTCCGCCTTGTTAGAGAAAGATAAATTAGTTTTCCAACTAACCGTTGATAGGATTCTTTGTCAACCGGATTACCAGCTTCCTCTTTGTTGAACTTCAACCCAGGTCCATGGGTGTCTCGGGTGGCTTGCATCCAAGCATCCCAGTTTACGTAAGAAGATCTAGGATGTACTTCCTTTGATTGATGACTAAACCTTCTCTTGACCTTCCTACTTCCATACCCAGAAAATACCTTAGACTCCCCAAGTCCTTTGTTTCAAATTCGTGGGCAAGAACAATCTTCAAATTCTCAATTTACGTACTATCATCCCCTGTAATAATTATGTCATCAACATACACAATTAATAAGGTTATTTTACCATTCTTGCAACCTTTCTCAACAGGTGTGTGATCACCTGACTTTGTTTGAATCCATTCTTTACCATAGCCTTTGCAAACCTCTCAAACCAGGCCCTTGGAGATTGTTTAAGTCCATACAAAGATTTGTTGAGTTTGCACACTGTATTTCTAGTCGCTTTACCTTCTAGGCCGTGGTATTTGCATATATACTTCCTCTTGAGACTCCCATTGAGAAAGGCATTTTTGATGTCTAGTTGATGTAATTTCACCCTTGTTTACAACTATGGACAAGAAGATTCTAATAGTATTCAATTTAGCCACTGGTGCAAAGGTTTCTTGATAATCCACCCCATAGGATTGTGTAAAACCTTTAGCCACCAGCCTTGCCTTATACCTTTCAATGCTCCCATCCGAGTTGTACTTGATAGTGAAAACCCACTTGCATCCAACAGCCCCTCTTTCCCTCTGGTAGAGATCTGTCAAACACCATGTCTCATTTTTCTCAAGTGCCCTTACTTCTTCCTCGATGACTTTCTTCCATTTGGGATTCTTCAAGGCCTCTCTCTCTGCTTTTTAGGAATCGCATTACTCGCTTAGGGTCGGGTCAGAAAGGCCTTAAAATTGGGCTGAAGTTTACCATAGGCAACAAATTTGTTAATTGGGTGCATAGTACATTTTCTTACTCCCTTTCTAATAGCAATAGGAAAGTCATCAAGGTCACTAGAATCTTGAGGAGGAATGTTACCTTCAATCTCGACAAAGAGCGGATTTAAGCTCGGTTCAAAGAAAGAACAGACTTGAGTCCGGTTCTTGACAAGTGCTAGGCTGGTTATTTACTTCATTAGGGCTCTTCTTCTCCGGTATACACCTTAAATTGATATGCATCATGTTTGCCGTGAATGCACAGGAGTAGGGGAAATTTGTCTTTGCAGCCCTAGGTCTTTGGAAGAGGTGTTGTACAAGGACTTGGTGATTTGTTGGTATGAGGAGAGTGCATTTACATGCGGCATAGTATTTTTTCTGCTCGTGGTTTCGGGATAGGATATGAAAGGAATGTCCGTAGAGGAGAAATGATGGAAGGTGAAGGAACAAAGGGCTGAAATTCCTCATTTTTCTCCCCAAGTTCACCCCACAAAAATATGGTTTATCCTCAAAGAAAGTGACATCAAAAGAGACATAGGTCTTTTTAGAAATAGGAGAATAGCATTTGTAACCCTTTTGACTAGAGGAATATCCTATAAACACACACCTGATTGATTTAGGGTCCAACTTACTTCTATTTTTATCATGCACATGAACAAAAGTCAGGCAGCCAAATACCCTAAGAGGAATAACAGATGAAAGTGGTTTAAAGTGAGGAAAATGTTTGAATAAGACTTCATTGGTACTGCAAAACCCAAGGTTTTATTGGGCATTCTGTTGATAAGGTAGGTGGCGAAAGTAAGGCTTCCCCAAAGATATTTAGGTGCTTTGGCTGAAAAAAGAAGAGACCTCGTAACCTCTAGTAGATGTCTGTTTTTTTCTTTCGGCAACACCATTTTGTTGTGGAGTATTGACACAGGAAGTAAGATGGAAAATGCCTTTTTCCCGAAAATAACACCTAAGAGATTGACTAAGGTATTCACTCCCATTATCATTCCTCACAACCTTAATACGTTTGTCAAACTGATTTTCAATCATTTGATAGAAAGTTTTGAAAATTGACGCAACTTCGCCTTTTCCTCATTAAGAAAGTCCAAGTAGTCCTAGAATAGTCATCAATAAAGGTAATAAACCACCTAGACCCAGACAAGCTTTTTACCTTAGATGGACCCCAAATATCACTGTGGATTATAGAAAAAGGAGATGTGGGTGTAAATGAGGAAGGAGCATATGTTTGCCTAGTATGTTTAGCAATTTGACATACTTCACAATTAAAAGAATGAGGCTTTTTATTGCTAAATAACTTGGGAAACAATTTTGAAAGATACACAAAATTTGGATGTCCTAGCCTAAGATGCCACAACATAATATCATCAGGGTTACTTAAAGAAGAAGATGAAGTCTTAAAGCAACGTGAAATCAAGCAATCAAAGGTGGTAATTCATCAAGAATATAGAGACCATTGGATAGCCTAGCACCGCCAATCACCTTCTTCGAGCCCTGCTCTCAAATACACACCCATTAATTCCAAAGTGAGCATCACATTTAGTATCTTGAACTAACTTACTAACTGATAACAAGTTGTAGGCAAGATTAGGAACATATAGCACATGAGGCAAAACCAGTTTATCACCCACTTGAATAGCGCCACTTCCTTGTACTTGGGACAGAGACCCATCTGCAACCTTGATGGAGGTTTTAGAGTTGCAATGGTTAAAGGTGCGAAATAGTCAAGGTTGCTGTCATATGGTCGAGGCACCAGAATCTATAATCCAGATAGAGGATTTGAAGTGGCCAAACAGAAATTCTACCTTCACTAGCCGATAAGGCAAATGTGGAAGATTTAGAGGTGAGATGGCCAAAAAACTGTTGAAGGTAATTGTTCCCATTTAGTTTGTAGGATGTGATTGGGGAAAGAGAGGCATCCGAGATCTCAAAATTCATGCACGAGAATTATTTTGGGAACTAATTTCTGATGTGGTGGTTTCGAAAAAGGCCATGGAAATTAAGCAAAGGAGAAGACGAGAGAGATAGGATCGGCTCCTAAACTGATCGTCTGGGGCTCTGATACCATGTGAGAAAGGGGCCATGGTGGCCGGAGAAGATGAACGCCGGTGAACAATGAACAATAAAATATGAAAAGCTACAGTTTAACGATAGAACAAAGATAATATTTTCAACAGAGAACAATGTGTTTCTCTGTATTTTTTCTTATTCTTCTTATTTAAATGTGTATAAGGTGAGCCTTTAAATAGGCAATTACAGAGTTTTAGTATAGCTAAAACTATACTTTTATCTTTAATTTAAATAAGACTTTATCTCTAATTTAAAGAAGATAAATAAGACTTTATTTCTAATTTAAAGAAGACTTCTTGTAAATCTAAACTACTAGTTATTGACTTAGAAATAAACTCTAATTACACGGTTACAATCCACAGTAACATCAAAAGAAACATAGGTTTTCTTTGTAGTTGGGGAGTAACATTTGTAACCCTTCTGACTTGAGGAGTACCCTATAAACACACATCTCAGTGACCAAGGATCAAGTTTATTTCTATTGTTGTTGTGCACGTGAACAAAAGCAGTGCATCTAAAGACTCGAAGAGGAAGAACCGAGAACAATGGCTTAAAGTGTGGAAAATGTTGCAAAAGAGTTTCAGTAGGGACCTTGAATCCTAAAGTCTTTCTAGGCATCCTATTGATTAGGTAGGTTGCAGTAAGAAGAGCTTCCCCCAAAGATATCTAGGTGCATTAGTAGAAAACATAAGGGACCTAGTTACTTCCAATAGGTGTCTGTTTTTTTCTCTCAGCCACTCCATTTTGTTGAGGGGTGTTGACACAAGAGGTGAGATGAAAAATTCTTTTCTCTTTAAAATAATACCCAAGAGACTTGCTAAGATATTCACTCCCATTATCACTCACTATTTTAATTTGTTTGTCAAACTGTGTTTCGACCATTTGATACAAATTTTTAAAAATGGTTTCAACCTCAGATTTTCTCTCATCAAGAATGTCCAAGTGGTTCTAGAGTAATCATCAATAAAAGACACAAACCATCCAGACCCAAAGATGCTTTTTACCTTAGAAGGGCCCCAAATGTCACTGTATATAATAGAAAATGGTGAAGTAGGTTTAAATGTGGAAGAAACATATGGTTGTCATGTATGTTTTGCCATTTGACATACTTCACAAGTAAAAGAAGATGGACTTTTATTAATAAATAGCTTGGGAAACAACTTTGCAAGGTAGGAAAAATTTGGATGTTCTAATCTAAAATGCCACGACATGATATCATTTGAAAGCAAACTGGAAGATAAAACTAAAGTCTTAAGGCAACTGAAAATAGGATGATTCTGAGAGGGTTGTCCATCAAGGATATATAAGCCATTACAAAGCTTAGCACTATCAATCACCATCTTTGAGCCCTATGCCTGAAAAAACACAAACCAACAACCCCAAAATTAACATCACATTTAACATCCTTAACCAATTTATTGACAGATAACAAATTGCAGGCAAGCTTGGGAACATATAGGACATCAGATAATACTAGTTTGTCACTTAATTGAATGGAACCACTTCCTTTCACTGTTGAGAGGGAACAGTCTGCTATCTTTATTGAGGAAGTAGAACTGTGGTTGCTATACGTTTGGAAGAGGCTAGGGTTTCCTGTCATATGGTCAGAAGCACCAGAATCCACTATCCAATTTAAGGAATTTACTGTTGCCAAGCAAGAAATTCTACCTTCAGTAGCTGTTAAGGCATTAATGGTAGGTTTAGATGATAGGTGACTGAAAATCTGTTGGGTTCTCAATCTGCTGTTTACTAAAGCTGCTGGAAGAATTGTCAGGAGATACAAGATGAGCTTCTTTCTGAAATCTGGATTTAGGAGGCTTCCAATCTGCTGGTTTCCTATGCAGCCTCCAACACCGGTCTGCCCAGCTTTTTTGCAGTGTTCACACCAAGGCCTCCCCCTCTTTTGTTTACTCCCAGAGTTGGAGTTTGTAAGAAGAGCATAAGCATCTGTCTGTTGGACTGTTGGCACTATCAGGGAACGCCTACTTTCCTCCCTCCTAATTTTTGAAAATGCTTCTCGAACAAGTGGGAGGGGTTTAGTGGCTAAAATCCTGCTTCTGGCTCCATCAAACTCTCCCTTCAGTCCAGAAAGAAACTAAAATATTCTCCTTTGATTCTTAAGCTTATCGTAAAAGCTGATGTCATTAGTACATTTCCATTCATTTGCCTCATACAGATCTATCTGTTGCTAGCACTTAGTTAGGATTCCAAAATACTGTGCCACAAACATGTCTCCTTGTCTGAGATCTTTTATCTGATTCTCAATTCCAAAGAGTTCAGATGTGTTATCAACGTTGGAGTATGTATCCCCGGCTGCACTCCAGATTTCTGCCGCAGTCTTGTAGAGCATAAATTTTCTCCAATTTCAGGAATCATGGAATTGTTTAACCATGACATTATCATGGTGTTTTCACTCAACCAATTAGAGTAGGTTGGATCAGACTTAGCTGGAATAGACATGGAGTCTGAGAGATAAGAAGCGTTCCTTCTTCCTGTAATATATAGCCGCACTGATTGAGACCAACGGAGGTAGTTGTTAACATTGAGTTTATAAGATGTAATTGGGGAAAGAGAGGCATCTGATAGCTGGAAATCAGATGAACGAAGGCTGTTTTGGGAACTAAATTTTGAAGCAGAGGTTTCCTGAGTAGCCATTGAGGGGTATAGAATCGATCGATAGGGGAAAAAAGAGTAAAGAGTGGGTAGAAAGGATTGACCTAATTTGATACCATGTAGAAAACAGAGTTGAAATATTCTCTGTTGTTACTTTAGATATACAGAAAATAAGTCTACTTATAGACTTTTAGAAGGAGTTTTACATTGAGTAGTTAATCTCTAGGATAAGACTCTTATCCTTTACAAAGATAGAGTTAGATCACAGCTAAACTAGTAGTTAGGATAGGATTACAACTCCTACTCTACACGTACTAACATACATCTATCGTTATTAAGTAGTTGTGTCCTAACCTTTAGTTATAAAGAAGCTTTCAAGCAATTTCTTTTGGATATTCTTCATGTTATGGTTGGCAACATGCAGGATGATGATGAAGGTGATACAGTTGGTTGCTGCACACTTAAAGTAGGTAGGAAAAGTGGAGTGTATTCCACCAAATAAATTGAAGGTACGGTCAGTCACAGTGGCAGATCCAGAATTTTTTTTGAGGGTGGGCACAAGTCAAAATATTTTTAAGGATGAGTATAAGTCATAAAAATTTTAGGGTGGGCACAAGTCATAAAATTTAAGGACTAATTCATAAAAATTAAGAAAATTAAAGCTAAATGTGTGAACTTTAAAAAGTACAGGGTGGGTACGGGCCCACCTAATGTAACATGTGGATCTGCCAGTGGTCAGTCAGTTTATGTTCCCAAGGAAAGATACAGTACTTATTTTGTACTAAATTTGGTAACTTTGGAATGGATCTCTTGACTTGGCAAGTTTAAACTTGTAGTTTTAGTTAATATGCAATTAATATGCTTGGAAATTGTTTGTGAAATTCTATGGAAGCTAGTCATTTACCTGCTGGTTTATATTAGTGTTAACTATTTTTGTTCTTGTTTTGATCATTTAGTTTGACTTCCTTGGTAAAGATTCTATTCAATATGTGAACACAGTGGAGGTTGAGCTTCCTGTGTACAAGGCAATTGGACAGTTTCAAACTGGTGAGTTGTTGATCTCCTGGTAATGGATTCGTATGTAGATGATTTTCTTAAGCCAAAGAGTATGGTCTCTCTTTTATGCAGGGAAAAGCAGTAGTGATGATCTTTTTGACAAGCTTGATACAAGTAAACTAAATGCACATTTGAAGGAACTCATGCCCGGGCTTACAGCAAAAGTCTTTCGTACCTATAATGCTTCCATTACATTGGATGAGATGGTAAGCTGCAGCCTATACATGACAAACATGCATTTCACTGTAATATGCTCGTCTACATGTTATGTTATCCAGCTGCAAGTCATTGCTAAGCATGTGAGACAAATCTCTTGGATCTGAATGGTTGTAGTGACTAGTGATAAATAAACAATTTATTACTGACAGCTTCGGTGGATGAACTCTTTCAATGGGTCAGTCATCCCATTTGTGTTCTTGATGTTTGAATCACATGGAAATACCGACTCTATCTTTTACACTAAAATTATTTATGATAGCATAGAATTGCAATTTTCCAGTTTTTGTTAACTTGTGTGATTTGAATGGATAAAATTTTAGAAATTTTTTGTTGAACTTTATTCTTTATTTGGATTTTCTTTGGTTGGATGATAGTTGAATAAAGAAACCAAAGATGGGGATGTGGCGGAAAAAGTTGTAATTTATCAGCGAGCAAACAAAGAGGTAAAGACCATTTCTTGCAAGTTTGAGTTATCATTTTTGGAATCTATAATTTTGATTGTTCTTGCTGCAGGTTGCAATCATATGTAATCATCAGCGGAGTATTTCAAAGTCTCATATTGCGCAGATGTCAAGGTTGATTGAGAATAACAGAACTCAAGGATATAACTCATTGTAGAATTTTCTTGGAAAACTTTGACGTGTTTCGAATTAAACTCAACTTTTGGAGCTTTAGCGATTTGTTAATTCAGAGTGATCTTGCACCCAGGATATGTTCTGCGTGGTGGTTTCAAATTTAACTTCTTACCTCTCAAATTTGGTGCCTTTTGATTCCGTCCATCGGTCTGAAATTTTTTCCTATTGCTTGTAGGGTGTTCTAAAGGAGCTAAAAATTGATTTGAACAGGCTAAGAAAGGAAAGCCCCCATTGAAGGATGCTGATGGGAAGCAGAAGAGGAACTTGACGCTTGAAGCGTAGCCTGTTCCCTTTTTCTTAAGCTTCAATACATTTTTTGCGTATGTACTATCGATTCGTCAGCATATATGCAGGATAGAGAAAAAGATAACTCAAACAAATGCTAAGATTGAGAAGATGAAAAGGAGACATGCAAACTAAAGAGGATCTAAAAACCGGGGCCTTGGGCACATCCAAAATTAATTACCTCGACCCCAGGAATACAGTTGCATGGTACAAGCGGCACGAGGTTCCCATTGAGAAGGTAAACACTATCTGTTAACAATTGTTGGCACGACATATTAATCAATCGAGGACCATTTCTTATTTTTGTCGCTTCACAGATATTCAGCAAGTCACTTCTGGCAAAGTTTGCTTGGGCAATGGATGTAGATCCTGACTTCAGATTCTGATCATCCAAGTGACCGAAACCAGGTTGGTGCCATGAAAATCTCAATGGACGTAGATCCTGATTGCAGATTCTGATCATCCAAGTGACCGAAACAAGGTTGGTGCCATGAAAATCTTACTCCCCAAGGAAAAGATAGGGACAAAGGAACAACCAAATCAGTCCCTCTTCTTCAATTATCATCCATTCCCCCCCCCCCCTAAAAATTAGTTACAATATACCCTTTGTTCATGTGTCAGCAAAAAAAAAAAAAAAAAATCTTGTTACATGCCAATCTAATCTATCACATTTCTCTTTTCCATCCATGTTGCAGAGAAGAGTGCTACAAAAAGAATTAAAATTTCCGTCTGCTCATTTTCTGTACCCCTTTATATATCTCACCAATAATTTTATGCCACGTGTATTATATAATAAAGCAGAAACAACTAATTTAACAGTGAAAAAATCATTAATACATGTAGTATAAAATCATTGGTAGGACATATAAAGAGACACAGAAAAGGGATAGATCAATTTTGTTCCTACAGAAATTGTATGCTTTTAGCTTTAGAACAATACAAGCTTTCAAATGTTGAGATACATTGAGGAATTGTTCAGAACCACAGTTAATTTTATACTCTCCATTATAGTTTTTTAACTTTTTTGAGCATTGGTAGGTTGTTTTAACCATGAATCTGCTATAAAGAACAGAATCCAAACCCTTAAAAGCACCTAAAATTTAAAGGACAAAACCCCACTAAAAATGTCCTTAAAACCAGACCCAGGTCCACTCATCTGATGTTTAATAAAATATTAATTGGATTGGATAAGATGTTTAAGACAGCTTCAATGGCTGATCAAATGAGATTTTTTTTCCCAAACATTTGAAAGTGAAATAAAACTAAAACTAAAAAAGAAAACAAACTGTTTGTCTTATACATTGTCTGAAAACAGTTGTTTCAGCCAATCCAGTTCTGCCAGCAATATTTGCATGGGCGCCAAGTGTAGGTACCATTAATGTCATTCAACTCAATTTCTCCTCCTTGTTACCATCCTCTCTCTCTCTCAAGCTTTCACTTTCCACTCACCAGACTTTTGAGAAACACAGACACTGTAAAAATGGCTGAGATGGTGGAATCAAACCAAGATCTTTTAACACAGATTCTCCTGTATTTCCCTGTTAAATCTCTTCTCAAATCCAAATGTGTTTCCAGGAGATGGCTCTGTATAATCTATGATCCTCAGTTTGCTGCTAAATACACCTGTTTGCATGTCAACATTGGACCCTCTGGTCTCTACTTCTACGGCAGCCCTTTCGGTCTCCTTAACTTCGACACGAATCCGAACATGCTTAAGGTACCATCTCTGTCGTTTCTCAATGTTTCTGGCATTGAAATTCTGCAGTCCTGCAATGGCTTACTGCTGCTTCTCTGTAGTTTTAGTTCACAGTGTAATAACAATAGCTCTGGCTTTACTTACTGTGTCTGTAATCCCACCACCAAGAACTTTGTTACTGTTCCTTTACCTAATGCAACTGCAAACAGGTCCATAGCTGGGATTAATTTAGCTTTCGATCCTTCAAAATCTAGTCGTTATAGAGTCATTTGTGTTTTGATGAACAACATGCAATATCCGGATCTCAATGAGATTGAACACCTTGTTTCGCCTACGTATCAGATAGAGATCTTTTCATCAGATACTAAAGCTTGGACTCTATCTGGAGATCCATTCGAAGCGCCCCATTATACGGATTTCGAGCACGGGGTGTTCTGCAATGGTGCAATCCATTGGCTTAGTCCTACAGATGTTTCCCTTTACTTTGAGGTTGAGACCGAAAGATTGGAAACAATGGTAATGCCGCGGGTTCAGACGGGCGGACCGTCTGGTTTCTGGAGCTCCCAGAGGTTTCCTTATTTCGGACTGTGCGGCGGACATTTGCATCTCGTCGAAGTCGACTCGATAAGCAAACCGAGGTTTCATGTATTGGAAATGAAGCCTGACTACTCTCGTTGGCGCATTAAGTACTATGTTAATCTCAACAACGTGGCATCGGAGTTCCCGGAGATTGCTCGGAGGTATATGGACGAGTTCCCGAATTTAGCGATGAACAATCCGGAGGACTTCCGAGTTCAGTATTACGCGTATTCAATACTGAGTGTGGTGAGAGGAGGGGAGAAAGAGGATGATGTCGAAGTGGTGATGCTGATACCAGGTAAAATCATATCCCATAATCCCAGGCTTAGTACTTCCAGGTTACTGTCAAGCTGGAGAGCTAATAATGTTTATGATTGTATGCAGTATAAATGGTACCATGTTTGTCACTATGTAGAAAGCCTTGCTACTCTCTGAAACTCGTTAACTCTATATAAAGAACAATAGTTTTTACTCTTTGGTACAACAGAATTGCATGATCTGAAATGGGACTTTTGTGCTCTATGAACTGCAATTATTGACAAGGCCACATGTTACAAGGATGAGTTTTGAACCTGCAATTTTGTTTAAACTGACATGCTTGCAAATAAGAATTTGTGGCCAATCAATTGAACTGACTACTAGTTGGTCTACGTCTCACAAGGTCATCGGTCTTGTTGAATCTTATCGTCGTGGCCGTTATTCGTGGCCTATATCTAGCTTGTGAGGATCAAACAGAAGAAGATCAAGATCACATTTTGCAGCAAACCATGATGCTAGGCCTGCAAAGTTGCAGGCTGTATCTACAAAACCGTTAGATAGAGGTAGCGGTTCTGTCCAAAATCGTTATCGCATAAAATAGCGGTGTGCAATGACCGCAATAGCATTTGTTACATTTGCAACCGCGATAAAACCGCGCGACCGAAAATGTGTCTGTAAGTCCGCAATTTAAATCCATGTCCAACAGTTTTCAATGCATCAAAACCACAACATATATCAGATTCTGAGAATCAATGATCCAAAAGTAAATCAGTGTTTGAACGATTAACTCAACAGGATGTGGCATATGGGAACACTCAAACTTGGACAACCATGGACAAGGAAGAGCGTAGGTTGTGTTATATATATATACATATCCATATATAAAAGATCTGCTTACACAATTTTAGATAGTGTAGGTAGATCTTAACCCGTATATATATAGTTACATTTATATTTTATACGAATATTTTGAAAAGAAAAACAAAATTTTAAATGAAAATATAGTGGTAGTGGTATCTAGAATGGCTAGTAGTAGTAGTAATATCTAGAATGGCTAGTAGTAGTAACAGTAATAGTAGTATCTAGAATGGCGCAGTAGCATGAGCTATGCCATATCTAGAATGGCCCATATTGAGTCAGATTTTTTATTGTCTTGATCACGAATTAAAAAAAGATATAGTTTTCATATTAAAAAAAATTAAAAGTTTTCATGTGACACAAACTTAATATGGATCCAATATTTTTATACATACAATCCGTAAATAGTTACAAAATAAAATGTTAAAAATCATATTTTGATCAACAACTCGGTAAATAGTTACAAAATATGGATCCAATAGTTTTCATGCAACAGCAACTCGGTATAAACATAGGCCATGAGCTATGTCATATCTAGAATGGCGCAGCTATGTCATATCTATGGCGCAGACTGAGTCGGATTTTTTATTGTCTTGATCACGAATTAAAAAAAAAATATAGTTTTTATATTCAAAAAAAATTAAAAGTTTTCATGTGACACGAACTTAATATGGATCCAATATTTTTATACATACGATCCGTAAATAGTTACAAAATAAAATGTTAAAATCATATTTTGTTCAAAAGAATTTACCCTTAAAATAAAAAGGTGTATAATTTAAATTCTTAATTTTAAGGTTTAAAGATTTAATTTAGAATTTAGAGTTTACGATTTATAACAAATGTCTTAGTTCTAGGGTTTAAAGACTTAATTTAGGATTTAGAGTTTACGATTTATATGTTAAAACTTAAATCTCTAACTGTAAAACCTATATTTGATTTTGATATAACAAAGTGTTTAAGGATCAATTTGTAAAATTAGATAATTTTTTAAGTATTCAAAAAGTCTCACAAAATGACAAAGAATCGAACTTAAAATGTTTATAAGTTAAAAACTTAAACCCCAAAGTTTTTCTAAGTATTTTTTATACTCAAATAACCAAAAATGCCCAGGCGTATCAATACACTCTTGAGTGTTTTGATACGACTTTTAGCTACTGGAATTTTATTTGCAAAATCGTACCGATATGGTTAAGCCCGTTTCGATACGGCCTTCATCTGGGTTTATATTTTTGGTTACGAGTATCGGTAGGGCTTCACTTGTACTGATACAGGGTGTCAAGATTTTCAAAATCTTTTCATTTAATATATTACAGTTGCCTTGTTAGTTATCGGGATCAACAAACTTTGAATTTTGGTTAACCCTTATCGATATGCCCCTAGGCGTATCGATGCATTTTTTCAAGGACTTTTTCTTCAAATTCTAATGAGCTAAAACCGTACAGATAAGACCTAGTCATTTCGATATGGATATGTTTTTATACTATACTCGTTTCGATATGCCCCTCAAGCGTATTGATACCCATTTGTACAACAACTATTTCTTATTTTGACAGGTGTCGATACGGTTGCTCGTGTATCGATACGGTTGCTTACCAAACAACATTTATTATAGAAAAAAAGCAACCCAACGGCTCTATTGATAATCCCAACTACCCAAACGGTTAGAAATCAATAAAGAGGTATAAAATAAAGTCTCCAAAGATTCAACAACTATTGAACATCCATTGAACAAGTCTAAAGCATTCAAGCAAAAATCCAACACTTTGAGCCTATTAGAGTCATATCTTGTAACCCACTTGAGTGATTTTCATTGTATTCATTTTTATTCAAGTTTGAAGTTTTGAGTGCACTTGTATTGGGCAAACAAACACCTTTGAGATGATATTTTCTGTTTGCATTCCACTTATTGTAAATAGAGTGAACTTGATCAAGCTTTGGGTAGAAAGCTTTGATCGATTGTAACGGTTGCCTCCTTAGCCTAGAAAACATGAAGAATTCTTAGTGAATTGTTTGAAATCCTTAGTGGGGAGCTAAGGTAGTGGATGTAGAACTTGTTAGAAGCTTAAACCACTATAAATCCTTGTGTCTTCAATTTTTCATTTTGCATTTGTTTCCCTTCAAATTTTTATTTGTCAATTCACCCCATCTTGGCCTTTCACAACCGATTGATTATCTCAATAATTGGTATCAGAGCTACACTCATTGGAAGGATTAACATCCTCTTGAGTCGATCCGAATGAGATACATCAATCCACAATTGAGCTCATGTCATCTATTTTCGGCAACAACTTGTACGCGCCTCAATCGATCACTAAACCGTATTTCTTCAATGAAGACATGTAATACCCAGAAAACTGGTCTAGTCAGAATTGAGTTTTGACGATCAGAAACCTACACTATAAAGGCCAAATTATTGTATTGACTTTGACCGTATAATCAATTACATTGATATTGGACTCTAATTGATTTAATTTATCGATTGTGGGCCTTATTGAATTTATTGAAAAATCCTGTAGGATTTAAATTACAAAAACTGAAAGTTGGGGGTAAAATGTATAAAGTTATGGGAGATGAGGAACTAACCTTATGATTAGCCCATCCCCAAGCTTACTCAATTTCCACGTGGGTGGAAGGAATTAAATTCCTTCTCTTAAAGGAAATCCTAAACTATTAAATAATAAAAAGAAAAAGAAAAATGGAGAAAGAAACTTACCCTGTTAGATTTATTAAGCAAGCACCTCACTATCTCATTCCTTCAAGCAATCACCACCATTGGAGCTTGGTTTCAAGCTTAAGATTTCTTTGGTTTCCTAATCCCTCTCTGTAGCTATCGATTGGGTAAGTAAAAGCCCCCAAAAGATTTCTCGATTCTATGGATATATTGAGTTTAATTTCAAGATGAAATTATATAAAGCCTTTAGGCTAAGTTCACATTCCTTAAGGATTTAATCCATAGAAATTCAATAGTTAATAGCTATTTCAAGATTGAATATTGATTTCGATATTATTGTATCGATTCTAACAATCCCTATTATTTTACCTATCTCAAGAATTGGAGAAAGAGAATCCATCGTCTTCAACTAAAGCTAGGAGCAAAGGAGTTGTTATCCGAGAGCCGTATGAGCTTTGGAAATTAAGGTGGGAGTAGTTGATGTCTCAGAAATAGGCTAGGTGCTTATTCCGATTTCATTAATATTGATTTTTGCATAGCTAACATTGTGCTAAAGGTTATCGTATCGAATGCCATGAGAGATCATATTGGTAAGTCATTGCATTGAATTATCGACCATAGAAGCATTGTCATTGATATCAGTCACATTGAATCATGAAAATCTAGTAACATTGACCATTGAATAATAGGGTATCATTGTTATAAACGTTGGACATTGAATTAAGCATTGATATAGTCATTGATTATTGACATTGTTATTGCCATTGAAACATTTTTATTGGAACATTGAACATTGATATAGTCATTGATTATTGACATTGTTATTGTCATTGAAACATTGTTATTGGAACATTGAACATTGATATAGTCATTGATTATTGACATTGTTATTGTCATTGAAACATTGTTATTGGAACATTGAACATTGATATAGTCATTGATTATTGACATTGTTACTGTCGTTGAAACATTGTTATTGGAACATTGAACATTGATATAGGTCATTGATTATTGACATTGTTATTGTCATCAAAACATCGACATTGGAACATCGATCATTGATATTGAACATTAATTATTGACATTGGATATTGAACATTAATTATTGACATTGGACATTGAAACATCGACTATTGAATATTGATATTGTCATTGGATCATTGATCATAGACATGGGTATTGAAAATATTGATTATTGATATTGCCATTGAAACATTGGTATTGAACCTTGGATTCGAAAGAACATTGGATACAATTGGCATGCCGTAGAATTCATGAGCTCATTGCCATTGATATCTGTCATTACAGTGAAGGGCGTATCGATACGGGTATGCATAATTAGACATGGTCAACATCGGTCAACAGGGTGTATCGATAAGTCAATGGGGCGTATCGATATGGAAAATCAACATTGGAATTTGGCAAATTAATTGCATCGATACGACCTTAGGACATATCAAAATGGGTCAACCTGTACCGGTAGGTCCCCCAACCGTACCGGTACCAATTTTGGCCATTGGAATTTGGAATCTTTAAAATATGCATGGAGTACTGATACAACCTCTTGAGCATCGGTACGGTGACAAGTAATTCTGTTATAAGTGTTAAGAAATAGTTTTGGAATATTGCAAATTAGTCATTGCTTATTGTCTAGCTTAATTGAAGGGGTAAATGAACTCCGTTTGGTATGAAACTTTGTATACTTGTTAATTTGGGGCTAAATTTTATTAAGGTAAGGTTAATTTTAGATAAGGACCTCTAAAACAATAAATTTACATATTAGTCTCTAAAACTTATAGAAGTTTAAAATTAGTCCTGAATTGATAAATATAGTCTCGTATCAAATTGTTGAATTATTGCATCACTATTGCATTGTTGTAAAGCATGATATTGTTAGTTTATTAATCCTTTATTATAAATCATTGCATCGATCATCGTTTTATCTATCGATAACATACTCTAATCTGGTTCTCGACCATGCCAAGAAGGGAGTGTTACATTTGTGGTATCAGAGCTAGAGTTTAGTCGATTCCAAGACTAAACCTACGCTTATTGTATTGTCATTGCATTGCATTTCCACCTAGGAGTTATTTATTATGTATCACTATTGCATTGTTGTAAAGCATGATAACCCTGAACTTGTTAGGTATCAGTTATTAAATCATTATATTTGTATTGCTACCATTGAATCATCGCAAAGCTATATCAAGCATTGATATTGAATTATCGAGACATCATCTTTGACTCTACTACGAAAGTTTTAAGGAGGAGTTCAGAAGATTAAAGTAACCTCACAACTAAACAAATATCTCAAGATAATTCTTAGTCTTCTCTTCTCTATAACATTATAAGGTTACCGACTATGTCTTAGACCGTTTTTAGAACAACTTATAGTAATGAGGGTCCGGGTCGGGAAATTGTGATACTAGCCTATACCTATTGCTAAAGGAGGGTGATTCAAACGATATCGTGTGTACCTTGAATTATATTCCTATCTGGATCAAGCATTGATGAACCGAGGCCTTGGCAAGGAGAGTAATACTCTTATAAGTTCAAGGAACCCTTCATTGTATGTTTTGACATTGGATGTTGAGAATGAACCTTGACTATAAAACATTGATATCGTGTGCAAGTTCCCTGATGGACTTCTAGGTTTATCTCCAACCCGTGAAGTGGAATTTGGAATTGAAATGCAACCTAGAATTGCCCCAGTCTCCATTGAACCATATCAAATAGCAGATATTGAGCTGAAAGAGTTGAAAGCTCAAATTCAGGAATTACTCGATAAAGGCTTTATTCGACTAATTTTTTTGCCTTGGGGAAACTCCGGTTTTTTTTGTAAAGAAGAAATATGGTTTCATGACACTATACATCGATTATCAACAGTTGAATAAGTATTCATTGCCAAGGATATATGACTTATTCGATCAGCTTAGGGATACCTCTATGTTTTCCAAGATCGATTTAAGGTCTGGGTATTATCGGATGAGATTTAAGGAATATAATGTACCCAAAACTACTTTCTGTACGAGGTACGGGTACTACGAATTATTGTTAGTGCCCTTTGGGCTAACCAATACACCGACAGCTTTCACGGATCTAATGAATCGGGTTTTCAGGCCCTATCTTGACAAGTTCGTAGTAGTATTCATTGGTGACATCTTGATCTATTTCAAGAATGCTGCTGAGCATTATGACCACCTCCATATGGTGTTTCAAACCCTCTGGGAGAGGAGTTGTTTGAAAATTTCTCTAAGTGTGAGTTTTGACTTACCAAAGTTGCTTTTCTTGAGCACATTGTATTAGCTTCGGGTATCGAAATGGATCCGAAAAAAATCAAGCCATTCTTGATTGGCACCCACTGTAGAATGTTAGTGAGGTAAGGAGTTTCCTTGGTCTTGTTAATTATTATAGAGGGCTCGTTAAAGGATTTCTATAATAACGGCTCTATTGACTAAGTTATTGAGAAAAAATGTCTCTTTTGTTTGGACTGAGGAACAACAAAGAAGCTTTGACCAATTGAAACAAGTATTGACTCATGCATTGGTCCTAACACAACCCAAGTCCGAAAAGGACTACACATTCTATAGTGATGCATCGCATCTCGGGTTAGGATGTGCATTGATTCAAGAGGCCGAAATTATTGTTTATACTTCAAGACAACTAAAGCCACACGAGATGAATTATCCTATTCATGATTTAATCTTTGCATTGAAAATTTGGAGACATTATCTTTATAGAGAGAAATGTTATCTCTTTACCGATCATAAAAGCCTTAAATATCTATTGACTCAAAAGAAGTTGAATCTTCGGCAACAGAGATGGATGGAACTCCTTAAAAATTACGATCTTGTCATTGACTATCACCCGAGCAAGGCCAACATTATTGCTGATATAATCAGCCGCAAACCTCTGCCTGGTAAGCATTATTGATGATAATTGAATCTTATGTATTTCTTAATACATCAACTCATTGCAAAGTCATTGTATTGTAGCTCTTCGAGCTATTAATGCTCATTTTTGACTTCGAAAGAATCGTTTTCTCGTAGCTGAACATCAGATTCAATCTACTACCGTTTCGAGAATCAAAACATTGTAAAGTTAAGACTCTGAATCTCAATCTATTGTTTCTAAGTTGTAAGATAATCCTAATGTCAGAATTACAGTTTGAGGGATTATTATGTTTTTTTAATCGAGTTTGTGTACCCAATAATAAAACTCTTTGCACTAATATTCTCAAGGAAGTTTATTCAAATTCTTTTCTGTTCACCCATGTTCTATAAAGATGTACGAGGACATTCGAGAAATTTTTGGTGGCCAAGCACGAGACGAACTATAAATGATTGTGTATCTAAGTGCCTTACGTGCCTGCATGTTGAGGCTGAGCACCGTGTTCTTCTGGGCTATTGCAACCTATAGATTTACCGCACTGAAGATAGGAGAGAATCACTATGGACTTTGTTAGTGGTCTACCCTCTAAATCTTGTTAAATACAATGCTATTCGGGTCATTGTAGACCGTTTCATCAAGTCAGCACAAGTTGGACTACAGTCTTCCCCAAGTTAGCTGACTTGTATAATAAGGAAATTATTCGGCTCCACAGAGTACCTAAATCTATCATCTTCGATCAAGATCCCCATTTTGCTTCTCGGTTATGGATAACATTGCAAGGAACTATGGGCATTAAAGTTAACCTTAGTATTGTTTTTCACTCTTAGTCTGACGGCCTGTCGAAAAGGGGTAATTCCGGTAATCATAGAAAAGTCTCTTTCCTTGAATCATTGGAAATTTGTATCGTTATTGAACCCTTTGAGATCATCGAGAAAGTTGGCCCTATGGCTTATCGATTATCGTTACCCTTAGAACTATGATGAATTCCATGTATTGATGCTTTGTAAATATCGCTCCAACCCTTCGTATATTATCGAGCAAGAATCTGTAGAGATTTCATCTAATTTGTCCTATAAGGAGGAACCGATTTAGATTCTTACAAAGGAAGTCAAAAGAGTTCGTAACAAAACTGTTCCATTAGTCAAAGTGTTCTAGAGGAGCCACACTAATGAGAAAGCAACATAGGAACTAGAGGAGATAATGAAGAAGCACTACCTAAATCTTAAGAGGGGAGAGTTATAACACCCCAAAAACCGGTGTAGTCAAAATTGGGTTCCAATGATCGAAAACCCTACACCGTAAAAGGCCCAATTATTGTATTGACTTTGACTGTATGGTCAATTACATTGATATTGGACTCTATTTTAGTCAATTTATCGATTTTGGGCCTTATTGAATTTATTAAAAAATCTTGTAGGAGCTAAATTACAAAAATTGAAAGTTGGGGGTAAAATGTATAAAGCTATGGGAGTTGAGGGAATAACCTTGCGATTAGCCCATCTCCAAGCTTACTCAATTTTCACGTGGGTGGAAGGAATTGAATTCTTTCACTTAAAGGAAAGCCTAAACTATTGAATAATAAAAAGAGAAAGGAGAAGGGAGAAAGAAACTTACCCGATTAGCTTTATTAAGCAAGCACTTCACTATCATCTCATTCCTTCAAGCAAGCACCGCCATTGGAGCTTGGTTTTAAGCTTGGGATTTCTTTGGTTTCCTAATCCCTTTGTGTAGCTATCGATTGGGTAAGTAAAAGCCCCCAAGCGATTTCTCGATTCCATGGATATATTGAGTTTAATTTCAAGTTGAAATTATATAGAGCGTTTAGGCTAAGTTCATATTCCTTAAGGATTTAATCCATAGAAATTCAATAGCTAATAGTTATTTCGAGATTGAATATTGATTTCGATATTATTATATCGATTCTAACAATCCCTATTATTGTATCAAGATTATTTTAAGATTGAATTTTGATTTCCATGGATATATTGAGTTTAGTTTCAAGTTGAAATTATATAGAGCCTTTAGGCTAAGTTCATATTACTTAAGGATTTAATCCATGGAAATTTAATAGCTAATAGCTATTTCAAGATTGAATATTGATTTCGATATTATTGTATCGATTCTAACAATCCCTATTTTTTACCTAGCTCAAGAATAGGAGAAAGAGAATCCATCGTCTCCAACTAAAGCTAGAAGCAAATGAGTTGTTATCCGAGAGCTGTAAGAGCTTCAGAAATCAAGGTGAGTGTAGTTGGTGTCTTGGAAATAGGCTAGGTGCTTATTTCGATTTCATTGATATTGATTTTTGCATAGCTAACATTGTGCTAAAGGTTATCGTATCGAATCTCGTTGGAGATCATATTGGTAAGCATTGGTAAGTCATTGCATTGAATTATTAACCATAGAAGCATTGTCATTGATATCGGTCACATTGAATCATGAAAATCTAGTAACATTGACCATTGAATAATAGGGTATCACTGTTATAGACATTGGACGTTGAATTAAGCATTGATATAGTCATTGATTACTGATATTGTTATTGTCATTGAAACATTGTTATTGGAACATTGAACATTGAACATTGATATAGTCATTGATTATTGGCATTGTTATTGGAACATTGAACATTGATATAGTCATTGATTATTGACATTGTTATTGTCATTGAAACACTGTTATTGCTATTGAAACATTGTTATTGTAACATTAAACATTGATATAGGTCATTGATTATTGACATTGTTATTGTCATCAAAACATCAATATTGGAACATTGATCATTGATATTGAACATTAATTATTGACATTGGACATTGAAACATCGACTATTAAATATTGATATTGTTATTGGATCATTGATCATAGACATGGGTATTGGAAATATTGATTATTGATATTGCCATTGATACATTGGTATTGAACCTTGGACTTGAAAGGACATTGGATACAATTGGCATGCCAGAGAATTCATGAGCTCATTGGTACGGGTGGAATACGACCTTCATTGTGGCGAGGCGGAGGGATGTTTGTGTTATTGGTCAATTGGGGAGGCAGAGGGACTAGACCATTCATTGATTTGGCGAGGCGTAGGAATTCATGCATCTACTATCTTATTTCGATCCACGAAAAACTACTAATAAATGTTAAATATGTTATTGAATATGGACATAGAATTGATTATTGTCATAGCATTGAACATATTTATAGCTTTGAATATTGTCATAGCATTGAATATTGCCATAGCATCGATATTGTCATAGTATAGATATTGCCATAGTATTGGAACTGTCATAGATTGATATATCCATAATATTGATATTATCCTAGCATGATTTGAATTTCACACAATTGAACTTATTGTTGTTATGACTATCTTACTAGGCAAAGTATGCCTAATGCATTTCAACTCATGCATTACAGGTTGAAGGTCACCGTTGCGAGATAGGGGATCGTTAGAAGTTAGGCAAGTCACTACAAGTCTACAAGTAATGGTATTTTGTCCCTATGAAATCCTAGTATGGTGGAAAAGTAGTTGAACTAGTCACTTTTATTCATTTTAATGTGTATGTTTTGTTTATACATGTATAAGCCTTAAGGGCCCTAAATGACCTTTTAAGCTTGGCTAAAAGTGGCAACATTGGCATAAATAACTTAAGAAGGTGAAAGCCTAGTAAATAGATTCATTTTGACATGAAATTTGGCATGTTAGTATATTATATTGTTATAGACTTATTGGTAAAATTTCATTGGATTGAGACAAGGTTTGATAGGTTAAATTTGATAAAAAAACCAGATAAAATCTGTCATTACAGTGCAGGGAGTATCGATACGGGTGATGGCGTATCGATACAGGTATGCATAATTGGACATGGTCAACATCGGTCAACAGGGTGTATCGATATGTAAAAGGGGCATATCGATACGGAAAATCAACATTGGAATTTAGCAAATTAATTACATCGATACGGTCTTAGGGCGTATCGAAACGGGTCAACTTGGTCAACCCATACCGGTACGGTCCCCTAGTCATACCAATACCAGTTTTGGCCATTAGAATCTTGAATCCTTAAAATGTGCATGGCGTACCGATACGGCCTCTTGAGTATCGGTACGTTGACAGGTAATTCTGTCATAAGTGTTAAGAAATAGTTCTAGAATATTGCAAATTAGTCACTGATTATTGTCTAGCTTAATTGAAGAGGTAAATGAACTCCG
This sequence comes from Hibiscus mutabilis, assembly GCA_019671005.1. NCBI lineage: Eukaryota > Viridiplantae > Streptophyta > Magnoliopsida > Malvales > Malvaceae > Hibiscus > Hibiscus mutabilis. Next base: position 3,145,905 of record CM033735.1, on the reverse strand, counting down.
TTTGGTATGAAACTTTGTATACTTGTTAATTTGGAGCTGAATTGTATTAAGGTAAGGTTAATTTCAGATAAGTACCTCTACAATATTGAATTTATAGATTAGTCCCTAAAACTTATTAAAATTTAAAATTGGTCATAAATTAATAAATATAGTCTCGTATCGAATTGTTGAATTATTGTATCACTATCGTTAGTTTATTAATCCTTTATTACAAATATTTGCACTGGTCATTGTTTTATCTATCGATAACATACTCCGTCCTGATTCTCGACTAGGACAGGAAGGGGATGTCACATGACAACTATCCTTATTGGAAGAATCAAATGAGGATATTCATTAAATTCAACGATTACCTTCTTTGGGATGTAATTAAAGATAGATAATCTATCTCGAAGAAGCAAGAAAGAGAAAGGCAAGTTCCCAAGTCCAAGCAAGAAATGACCGATGAAGAAATGAGGAAGTTGCAAATGAACAACAAGGCATTGCACATGCTCTTTTGTGCACTTAGACCGGATGAGTACTCGAAGATGTCTTTTTTTACGAGTGCAAATGAGGTATGAGACAAGCTCGATACCACCTATGAAGGCACCAATGATGTCAAGGAGACCAAGATTGGACTCCTCAATTTGAGCTACGAAAATTTTAAGATGGAGCCGATAAGAGCGTCACCAAGATGTTCGATCGTTTCTCTGTCATTGTAAATTATAATGACCCGAATTTCAAAATCCGAGAGTCAGTTTGACTCAAAGTGTAGGCTTCGCCTTTGGGCTAAATAGTGGGCTTTAAGAGCCTTGTAGGCTATCCTTGGGGTGGTTTTGGGGAGAGGAAAAAAGAAAGAAAGAGAAGAGTTTGGGGTGGGGGTTTTTAAAAAGAAGAAAGGGTTTGAGTGTGAGAAGAAAAATTTAAGGTCTAAATTAGTGTTCTTAACCTCCTTAGATCTCCCCATCATTAATTAACACGTTTTGTAACCTCAATTTATAGTGAAAAAGGTTAGGGAGGCATCTCAAGCTAGCAGAAAGGGCAAGGCTTGAAGTTTGTGTTTGAGAGTTTCTTCCTCAGTCCTAAATCAAGGTTTGTACACTACTAACTCCTACAAATTATTGAGAATCATTGATTTGCTTGCTTGCTTTATGATGTTTTGGTTAAGAAACTAGGGCTTGTAAATTATCCATGGTAAAATCCAAATTAGGTGTTCAATTGATGTAAAACTGGTAGAAATCCACTTCATAACTTACCCACAACTTGTAGTGCTAGTTTGGAGTCTTGTCTTAAAGGTTTAGGGGATTTTTAAGATGAAATTCGAGCTATAGGGGTTTGCATATCGATATGGTAGTGGAAGTATCGGTACGCCTCCCTTAAAAATGTCAATAACACTTTGAATTCTTAAAGGCCATATCGGTACGCTAGGGAGGGTATCGATACCTTTTTCCAAACCAGATTCTAGTAGCGAATTTTAGTATCGATATGCTTCCAAGGTGTATCAGTACGCCTTGAAGTATCGTTACATTTCTTCGTGTATCAGTACGGGGTGGCATGGATGAGACCAAATGAGTGTAGCAAGGTGTATCGGTACGTGGGTGAGCGTATCGATACAAATGGACATATCGATACCCTTGTGAGGTGTATGATACGGCCTGGGCAATCTACCCAAAAACTTCATTTTTAGTTCGAGGGTTCAATAATTCTAGAGTAAGGGCCCGATAGGTCTTCCAAGGGGTAAAATGAATAATGATAACAAGAAACTAAGTCTTTAACATCATATGTGGCCTAAATGATAAATAACATGTTAGATAAGAAAGAATTTGCATGTGTATGTTTGTAAACCTTGAAGATCATTTATGTGTCATGGGTGAAGGTGCCAGGTGAGGGCACCAGGGAATTTAACACTTGTTTATGGGATTCGGATACCCAATGAGAAAGTATTGCAGCACGAGAAGACCACTCGATGTGAGATTCTAATTGTTGATGCTTGATGTAAGATTCTAAGTAATGATGCTCGATGTGAGTTACGAGTAATGATGTTCGATGCGAGATTCCGAGCCTTTCCACTCGATGTGAGATTCTGAGTGTTGATGCTCGATGTGAGATTCTGAGTAAGGGTGCACATATTCGAGACCGTGTAATACCGGGTCTCACTTCAGGTTTGATAATGTGATTCTATGCTTTAGTTTGAGGTTGTACATCCTTGATTATTGTATTTAGGCAAATTTGGTAGCGTCATTGTTTTTCATGTCATGTTATCTTATTGGAGCATACACCATTTTTATGATTTGTATGCGCCATTGTTTTTCATGTCATGTTATCTTATTGGAGCATACACCATTTTTATGATTTGTATGAATTGTGGTTGAGTAGAAGTGTATCCATTGAGCTTTGTTAGCCCAACATCCAGAATTGTTGTTTTCGTTCGCAGGTTAGTAGTAGGTTGGCATACATCTTGGAGCACCATCGGAGTAGGACCTCATCATCGACTAGATTCCAAGAACAATACTTAGATTTATTGGTCTATGTATCTGTAGGACCCTATGTGTATTGTAACTTGTATTTTGGACTTAATCTTATGTGTTGAATGCTTTTAAAATTATGTATTTAAAGTGGAGCTCCTCATGTAACATTTTAAATGGTTTATCGTATTAATATGTTTTAAATCAATGGCTTTTATGAAATAATGATGTTGGGCTAAATCTAGTTGAAAAATCTTGTGGTTTTGGTTTGGGTTGGAGGCCCAATTGTGGCAACTAGGTTAGGGATGTTACAGTAAATGGTCTCAAGGGTTTCGGAGAAGTCATCCCCAAAGACAAGCTTGTTTGGAAGGTCATCTACTTCCTTCCTGAGTCACGAGATGGAAAGAGAACCACCATCATCAAGGAAAATGATCTTAAAATCTTGAAGATCAATACTCTTATAGGTTCTCTTCTTACTCATGGGATCATAAAGAAAGGTAGACAAGATGAGAAGAAGAGAGAAGAGAAGAAGGTCGAGAAGAAGGAAGTAAAAAGAAAGAAAATAGGATCTGCTCTCAAGTCTTCACTTCAGGAGAGCGATTCAAGTGAGGAGGAAGATGAGGAAATGGCTATGCTAGCCAAACGGTTCACTCGGTTCATGAAATTCAACCAGGGAAGAAAGTTCCATCAAAGAGGGGATTTCAAGAACAAGAACAAGAAGGAAGAGAAGGATCGACTGTTTGCTTTGAATGCAAGAAGTTGGGGAACATAAGAACCGAATGCACCCAACTCAAAAGGAAGAAATTTGGGAAGAAGAATAAGCTTAAGGAAAACATTGCTACTTGGAGTGATGAGGAATCATCCGATGAAGAGGAGCAAGAAGTTGCCAACCTTTGCCTCATGACTCTTGAAGAGGATCCTAAGGTAACCTCTTACTCATCTACATTTGATTTCACTTTCGATAAGCTTCAAGAAGCTTACGATGAGTTACAAGAGGTTTATGACGAGTTGGTCGAAAAATATAAGGAATCGATTTTGAAAAACAAGAAAACAATTTCCGATTTGAAAAACCAAAAATTATTCCCTATCCAAAACTAACTCTAAACTTGAAAAAAAGATTTTTGATCTACAAAAAAAAAACAAAATGATTTTGAAAAGAAAAATCATGATTTAAACAACAATTTTTTTCCAAAGTTCATGATGATCACCAAAGGGAAGCTGGTGATCTGAAAACTTCTCTAAACAAAGTTGGGAAACAAGATTTTGAAAAAAGTTCTTCAAAACCCAACTATGTGAAGAGAAACTTCAATGGCTACAAACAAATAAGCTTTCCAAGTCGCTCTAGAGAAAAGAGGATTAGAAGTGTTTGGGTTCCAAAAGAACTCAGCACATCTAATAATACTAGTGCCATTGCTTCTTAGATTCTCAAGGGAACCAAGATTTTGGGAGCTAATACTCATGGACCCAAAATGATTTGGGTACCAAAAATTAAGACTTAATCTTTGTTTGTAGGGGGAGCATTGCTACAAGTCCAAAACCACATGCGCAAATTCATGGTACCTTGATAGTGGATGCTCGAGACACATGACCTGTGACAAGAGTCAATTCTTGGAGCTAAAACCAAAGAGTGGGGGAGTAGTGACTTTCGGTGACAACTCCAAAGGCTACATTGAAGGAATTGTTTCCATTGGTAATCACTCTTCCATACTCATTGACAATGTTTTGTATGTCAACGGTCTAAAACATAATCTTTTAAGCATATGCCAACTTTGTGATAAAGATTTCAATGTTCTTTTTGATTTAAATGGTTGAAAAATTATCAACACTGAAACTAACAAAATTGTGTTTATTGGTCATCACATAGGAAACATATACATGGTGCATTTACAAGACATTCATATTTCAAATGCATGTCTTGTTGCAAAAGATGAACATGACTCATGGTTATGGCATAGAAAACTAGGGCATGCAAGCATGAGTGTTTTAGAAAAAAATGTTTTCAAATGATCTTGTAAGAGGTTTGCCAAAAATAAAGTTTTCTTATGACAAAATTTGTGATACTTGTGCAAAAGGCAAACACAAAAGAGTTTCTTTTAAACCTATTAATGATGTTTCTACAAGTAGAGTTTTACAATTGATCTACATGGATCTTTTTGGCTCTATTAGGACTATGAGCTTGGGTGGAAAATCATATGTATTTGTTTTAGTTGATGATTACTCTAGATTTACTTGGGTTTTATTTTTAAGTACCAAGGAGGAGACTTTAGAAAAATTCATCACGTGTTCAAAAATTACTCAAAATGATGTTGGTCATTCTATTTCTTACATTAAAAGTGATCATGGAAACGAATTTCAAAATCTAAGTTTTGAGGATTTTTGTAACTCTAATGTTATAAGTCATAATTTTTCTATTTCTCACACTTCTCAACAAAATAGGGTTGTTGAGAGGAAAAATCATACTTTGAAAGAAATAGCTAGAACCGTGCTTTGTGAAAACAATTTGCCTAAGTATTTTTTGGTAGAAGCCACAAATACTGCATGTTGCGCGTAATAAGTGCTCCGTAATTGTGCAAGTGTACACGTCGCAAGTTATAGTATAAAAGATATCGTCTCTATAGGGATTGGTGCCACTTCAAGAATCTAATCTCTTGCACTGTAAAAAGTAAATGAACACAAGTAGAAGATTGTAGGAGTTTAACTAACAACTAAACTAGAAAGCAATTAAAGTAAAAGAAGATGTAATCAAAAGAGAGGGAATAGGCCAGGTTATCACAAGTTGAGGTGTGATAGCCAATTGGATCGTCTTGGTAAAAGAGTGCAAGGGCAACTCAGTTGTTGTGGCAACTTGCGCAGCTGGGTTGCCTTGGCAACTAATCGACGGTTGCCTGGGCAACTGTTTGGGCGGCTGGGCAGCAACTTCAAGGTTCGGCAGAGCGTTCTTCAATGGTTTCTTTTTATCCCTAAGTTGAAACTCTAGCTAATTGTGCATGCCTTGACAATACATCCCTGCGTGAATCAAGGGTGAACAACAACCAATCTTGCGCTCCTCTTAGCCGTTGAAATCCTTAACTTATTCCTAAGCCGGATTAATCTTCACCATCAATAGATTGAATAAAGACCATACTCATTCATTTTTTGAACCTAACTCTCCCGATATTAGATAAATATATAGAGTTACGAGATCCTCTCCCAATTCACTCGCAAACAAGAATAAAAACCAAGAATGAGTAAACCTTGAATTGAAAGTGCAAACTCTTATTACCTAAACAAAATCCAATTGTATCTCACAACCACAAAACACAATAACCTTAGTCAAATAGATTTAGTTCATGGCTAGATTCCAAAAAAACACAAAACAAAGAATTCCTAACATAAACCTAATCGAACAAAGAAGAAAAAGATGAAGAATAGTTGAAAGCTTCTTGTCGATTTCTCTCCCCTTTTTGTACCCCTTGGAGTTGATGGCTTGGTCCTCAATTTATAGGGCTAGGTCAAAGTCTTTCTTGAGGAGGAAGTTAAGTTGGAATTAAATACTTTTAAAGAATATAACTCTCTATTATATTTAAATTCCTTCTAGATCTTCTCCTATCTTCTTTAGGATTTAATCTCTCTTTAACCTCTTCATGAAAATCAAACTCCTTTGGGATTTAACTTTGCTCCACATCAACTTGGGCTTGTCTAGTCATCAATTTCGGCTGCCATATCATCTTATCCCTTACCGAAAATTGCCCTGGCAACTAGCTCAGCATCTCCTTCATGCACTGCCCTAGCAACTAGCTCGACATCTCCTTCATGCGCTGCCCTGGCAACTGTATCAGCATATCCTTCTTGTATTGCCCTGGCAACTGGTTCCAGCCTTGCTTTGGCAAGTGATTCTGCACACACACAAAAACAACTATCGACAACACCCTTTTTCCACAAAATTAAGCAAAATATGATATCAAGCGTAACCACCAAGGAAACAATGCAAACATGCATGAATGACTAATAATGCAACTAATATAAGCCTAAGTCTAGCAATAATATGAATAAAAAGGGTGAATAAAATAGTACTTTTAGACACTTAACACCGCATGTTATATTATCAACCGATTAATGATTAGGCCAATTTTAAAGAAAGCTCATTCTGAGATTTTAAAATCCAAAAGCCTAACATTAGCTATTTTCATCTTTTTAGACATAAATGTTTTGTTTTAAATAATGAAAAAGAAAATTTAGGCAAATTTGATGCAAAAAGTGATGAAGCTATTTTCTTAGGTTATTTTTTAAAGTCTAAAGCCTATCGTGTATTTAATAAAAGAACTTTGGTAGTTGAAGAGTCTATACATGTAGTTTTGGATGATAACCTCATTCCGAGGAATGATTCTTGTTATGATGATGATGTAAGAATTTTTGAAGCTAATGACGGTGGGCAATCATCAAAGGTAGATGAAGTTCCATCCAAAGAAGAAGCACAAGATCCACCTCTAGAAGCATTAAAGGACATGACTCTAAAGGAAAAGGAAGTGAGCTACCCAAGGGAGTTCAACTATGTCAAAGATGGTAAGATTTTGGGTGATCCATCTAAAAGGGTAACTGTAAAACCTAAGTTTGATTTTGATATGACAAATTATTTGAGGAATTAATTGCAAAAGAAAATAATTTTTAAGTACTTTAAAGTCTCACAATTGAAAATGATTTTAAACCTAAATTTTTTTTCTAAGTCAAAACTTAAACCCATAAATCTTTCTAAGTGTTTTCAAGTGATTTCAAAGCAAAATTGAACAATATCGGCCAGGCATTTCGATATGCCTTTCAGGTGTTTCGATATGCCCTCGACGTATAAGGCCACTGTAAAAATTCGTTTCAACACAGGCGAGCATGTTTCGATACGGGTGTTTCGATACGGCCTTCATAGGGCTTAAGGTTTAAGAGTAGTGCTCCGATACGAATACAACCATATCGATAAGGGGTTAAGATTTTTCTAATCTTCACATTTATTATTTTGCCATTGCGTTTTCAGTTATGTAGAATCAGCATTTTTGAAAATTGGTTAAACCTGTATCGATACGCATTCGATGCATATCAAAACAAGTTTTGACAGTTTCCCAAGTGAAAAAAACAATATCGATACGACCATATCTGTTTCAATATGCCTTCTCGCGTATCAATACACCCTTTGTTATTTCAGCACAACGGCTCTTTCTATTTTGGAACAGATATCGATATGGCCTCCCTTGTACCGATACGGTCGGTTACAGTTGAACATTTATTGTGGGAAAATGAGCCCAACGACTATATTGATGATGCCAACCACCCAAACGGTTAGAAATTGATGAAGGGGTATAAAAGCAAGCATCTAAAGCTACAACAACAATTAATGATCAAGTGAAAACATCAAAGCAAAAATCCAACCTCTTTGTTCCTTTTAGAGTCAAATCCATTGTACCCACTTGTGTTATTTCATTGTATCCATTTTATTTCAAGTTGGGTTGAGTGATCTTGTAATTTTGGGCAAAATATCTACCTTTGAGAAGCTATTTTCTATTTTCCATCTTTCTTGTATAAAAGAGTGTTCTTAATTAAGCTTTGGGTAGAAAGCTTAATCGGTTTGTAAGGTTTCCTCCTAATCCGAGAAAAAGGGAAGAATTTCTAGTGAAATTGGTTCAAAATCCTTAGTGGGATCCAAGGTAGTGGATGTAGATCTTGTTCGAAGCTTGAACCACTATAAATCGTTTGTTCTTTCATTCTTATCATTTCAATTTCCCCCTCCAAATTTTTTATTTCCAATTCACCCCCTCTTGGCTAATTATCATTAATTGATCAACAAAATAATTGGTATCATAGCCTAACTCCTTGAGGGATTAACATCCACAAGATTCGATCCTTGAGGAGATTCAATCAACCGACATCAAAGCTATGGCATCCACATTCAGCCAAAATTTGTACGAGTCTTAATCGATCACCAAACAACCTTTCTTCAATGGAGACACTTATCTATATTGGAAGAATCGGATGAGGCTATTTATCAAATCCCATGATTATGTTCTTTGGGATGTAATCGAAGACGGGCCATCCATTCCAATAAAGCAAGAAAGAGATAGGCAAATTCCCAAGGCCAAGCACGAGATGACGGATGAAGAAAGAAGAAAGCTACAAGTAAATGACAATGCCTTGTGCATGCTCTTTTATGCACTTGGACTGAATATGTACTCGAAGATGTCTTCGTGTACAAGTGCAAAAGAGGTGTGAAACATGCTCGAGACCACCTATGAGGGCATCAACGATGTAAACGAGACCAAGATTGGACTCCTCAACTTAAGTTATGAGAATTTCAAGATATAGCCCGATGAGAATGTCACGAAGATATTCAAACGGTTCTCCATTATCGTCAATGGTCTCAAAGGCTTCGGAGAGGTCATCCTCGAAGACAAGCTTGTTTGAAAAATACTCCATTCTCTTTTCGAGTCGTGGGATGGGAAAAGAACCGCCATCATCGAGGCAAAGGATTTGAAGACTTTGAAACTCGATGCTCTCATGGGTTCTCTTCTTACTCATGAGATCATGAAGCAAGGAATAGAAAAAGAGAAGAAAAGAAAAGAAGGTCAAAAAGAAAGAGGTAGAGAAGAAGAAACTCTGAGTTGCTCTCAAAGCTTCTTTTGAAGAGAGTGATTCAAGTGAGGAGGAATATGAAGAGATAGCTATGCTAGCCAAAAGATTCACTCGGTTCATGAAGTCCAATAGAGGAAGAAAGTTCAACCGAAAAAGAGACTTCAAGAACAAGAACAAAGGGAAAGAGAAATATCAACTCATATGCTATGAGTGCAAGAAGTCGGGGAACATAAGAACCAAGTGTCCCCAACTCAAGAAGAAGAGCTTCATAAAGAAGAATAAGCTCAAGGCAAACTTGGCTACTTGGAGTGACTCGGAGTCATCCGATGAGGAAGACCAAGAAGCTACCAACCTTTTTCTCATGGCTTTTGAGGAAGATCCAAGGGTAACCTCTAACTCGTCATCTTTTGATATTACATTTGATGAACTTCTAGATGCATATGATGAGCTACAAGAGGTGTATGATGAGTTGGTTGAAAAGTTTAAAGAATCAATTTTGAAAAATAAGAAAACTTTTCTGATTTGAAAAACTAAAATGATTCTTTATCCAAAACCAACTCTAAACTTGAAAAGAAGGTTTTGTTTTTGCTAAATAATTCAAATGAGCTTAAAATGAGAAATTTTGATTTAGACAACATTCTTTTTGAGTTTCATGATTATCACACCAAAGAAGTGGATAATCTTAAAGCTTCTTTTAGCAGAGTTGGGAAATATGGTTTTGAAAAAGGTCAATATTCAAAACCCAACTATGTAAAGAGAAACTTTAATGGTTATAAACAAAGAGGCTTCCAAAGGCCCTCTAGAGGTAAGAGAATTAGAAGTGTTTAGGTTCCTAAGGACCTAATTGCTTCTAATAATGTTCATGCTTTGTCTTCTTGGATTCCTAAGGGAACCAAGATCTTGGGAGCTAATTATTATGGACCCAAAATGATTAGGGTACCAAAAATCAAGACCTAATCTTTGTTTGTAGGGGAGTACTGCTACAAGGCCAAAGCTTCAAGTCAAAACGCATGATACCTTGATAGTGGATGCTCAAGACACATGATCGGAGACAATAATGGATTTGTGGAACTAAAGCCAAAGAGTAAAGGAGTACTAACATTTGGTGACAACTCCAAAGGCCACATTGAAGGAATTGGTTCCATTGATAATCACTCTTCTATACTTATTGATAATGTTTTATATGTCAACAGTCTAAAACACAATTTATTGAGCATTAGTCAATTATGTGATAAAGGTTTAATGATCTCTTTGATGTTAATGGTTGCAAAATTTTGAACATTGAAACAAATCATATTGTACTCATTGGTCATCGCATACGAAACATATACATGGTGCATCTAGATGACATTCATACATCCAATGCATGTTTAGTAGCTAAAGATGAACATGACTCATGGTTATGGCATAGAAAACTAGGGCATGCAAGCATGAGTGTTTTAGAAAAATTGGTTTCCAAAAATCTAGTTAGATGTTTGCCTAAAATTAAGTTTTCTCGTTATCAAATTTGTGATGCTTGTGCTAAAGACAAACAAAAACGAGTTTCTTTCAAATCCATTAATGATGTCTCAACTAGTAGAGTATTACAATTGATCTATATGGATCTCTTTGATCATATTAGAACCATTAACTTGGGTGGAAAATCATATGATTTTGTGTTAGTAGATGATTTCTCTAAATACACTTGGGTTCTTTTTTTAAGTACCAAAGATGAGGCTTTAGAAAAGTTCATCACATTTTCAAAATTTTCTCAAAATGATCTTGGTCAAACTATTTCTCATAATCGAAGAGACCATGGTACCGAATTTCAAAATCTAGGTTTTGAGAATTTTTACAACTCTAATAGTATAAGCCATAATTTTTCCGCTCCTCGCACTCCTCAACAAAATAGGGTTGTTGAGAGGAAAAATCAAACTTTAAAAGAAATGGCTAGAACCATGCTTTGTGAAAACAACTTGCCAAAATATTTTTGGGCGGAAGCCACTAATACCACTTGCTACATTATTAACCGAGTACTGATTAGGCCAATTTTAAAGAAAACTCATTATGAGATTTTAAAATCAAAGAAGCCTAACATTAGCTATTTTCATCCATTCGGATGCAAGTGTTTTGTTTTGAATAATGGAAAAGAAAATTTAGGCAAGTTTGATGCTAAAAGTGATGAAGCTATTTTCTTAGGATATTCTTTAAACTCTAAAGCCTATCGTGCATTTAACAAAAGAACTTTAGTTGTAGAAGAGTCTATTCATGTGGTTTTCGATGATAACCTCCTTCCGAGGAAGGATTCTTGTGATGATGATGATGTAGGAATCATTGAAGCCGTTGATGGAGGACAAACATCAAAGGTGGATGAGGTTCAATCTAAGGAAGAAGCACATGATCCACCTCTAGAATCTTTGAATGACATGACTCTAGAGGAAAAGAAAGTGAGCTACCCAAGGGAGTTCAACTATGTCAAAGGTGGTGAGATCTTGGGTGATCCATCTAAAGGGGTAACCACTAGACTCTCTCTTAAAAATGCGTGTAATGTTGCATTCATCTCATGCATAGAGCCTAAGAATATCAAAGAAGCATTAAAAGATGAATATTGGTTATTGGCTATGTAAGAGGAATTAAACCAATTTGAGAGGAGTCAAGTTTGGACATTAGTTGATAGGCCTAGTAATAAATCTACTATAGGAACTAAATGAGTTTATAGAAACTGTAACGCCCCAAATCCTAGCTTAGAATTATTGAAGTCAATTGCATAAGTTGATAGCTTAATTGAATTTAGAATTAAGCTAAATTGAATAGTCAAGGGTTTAATTGAAAGAATGTATGAAATAAGTGATCAAATTATAAAGGATCAATTTGCATTAAAGGAGAAAGATGAGGCTTGGATGATAAATTCTATGGTTCTCTTATTTGCCCTTGATTAATTATAAGATTAGTAACTAATTAAGGGTAGTTTAGTAACTTCACAAATCTACTAATGTGGATAACCACGTTGTCATCATCTCTTTCATTTCATTTAGCCGAATATGAGAGAGGACAATTGAGAGAGAAAGCTTGGAAAATTCAGCCATTGAAGAAGAAATTTAGCTTGCATGTGTAGTGATTTTCTAAGGAAATTAAGCTAGAAGCAAAGTAAGTATGATTCTACTTGTATTCAATTGAATAGGAAAATATATATGTGGAATTGGACTGTTTTGATGATTATAGATAAGATTTGCTATTGAATATGTTGTTAGATGATTGAATGGTTGTAGAATTATGTAAATTTGAAGAATGAACACTAGGTACTATGCTAGAAATTATGTGTTTATGATAGTGCAATAAGCTAGGTTGCTGGAAAATTGAATTGTGATGTTGAAATGAGAATTGAATGATTAGAACTTAAAATTGAGTTATAGAATTAATGAATTGATTATGATCATGATTAGATATTGTAAATAAGGTGTTAAACAAATTGAAATGTTAACAAACAATGCTGGAAATGGAAGATGAAAGTATGAACATAGTTATGTAACATAGAAACTATTTTGTGGAATTGAAATGGAGTAAAAATGCAAGATTAGGCATTGTAACCAACTTGCCCTATTTTGGAAGCCTTGAATGATGGATTAACATTGACTTAACATGTTTAGGATATCATATGAAATGAATTATAGGGCCAAACCCTTGGTTAAAATGAATTTAAGGCATTAAAATTTGATTAGGTGCAATTTGCCTAGAATTGCTCTGTTCTGGGCAGTCACTTTGAAAATTCACCAAAAATTGTATAGATCAAATTCAGGGGTGAAATTTTAATGACATGATCCTTAGTATGTCTATTTTCATTAGGTGAAAACAGAATTGAAAACTGGGTCCTATACTGGAAACTGTAAATAGGAATTGCTGGACAGTGCAAATTGTCCATGCAGTGTAAATGTCTTGTCTTTAAACAATAAACTGTATTAATTGGCTAAGAACTAAAATGCAAGAACTAAAATGTGGTAACATTGCTACTATGATTGTGTGATATTTTGTGCTTGTTTTGATGGAATGTGTATGTGCTATGCTTGCTAGATCAAGGACAACAAGTTGCGGAAGAAGAGAATGGAGTGGACATCCCAAAGCTAGAGGCAAAGGGATTTGGATACAAGATAATTGATTGCTAGGAGTATTGTGAGTGTAACTATCCTTAGGGTTAGGACTAGGTCCTAACCAACCTTGTTATTGTTTAATTCAATGTTATTGCCATGTAACATGACTTAAAACCAATTTGGCTAATTAAGGGAAGAATGATATGTATGATAACTTTTTTGATGCCATGATTTATGTGTTTACTTGAGTGTTAAGCAAATGAAATGTATTGCTTGACATATTGCATTGCTTAAGCCAAAGGTATGAAATGGCATGCTTGCTTGGAGAATAAAGTACGCACATTGCATACATATGCTTGTGTTTGTGAATGTTATACATGGCTAATTGAAATGTATTGAACAAGGATACTACTTTGTATTCATGCTATTCGAATGGCATGGATAGTTTTGTATTTGGGAGTTAAGACTCCATAAGCCCAAGGGCTTGGCCTTTGAATGGCATAATGTTGTATTGGATCATGAAATGTATAAAGCTTAAATGAAATGGATAATCAACAACCTTGGTAGCTAGTTTGATAGATAGGAGGGCATACCTTAGAATCTTGAGCTGATGTTGGCACTACGGTGCATATTGGCACTACGATGCATATTGGTACGACGGTACATATTGGCACGATGGTGCATATTGGCACTACGGTGCATATTGACACTTCGGTGCATATTGGCACTTCGGTGCAGATTGTTAAGATTTGATTATCTAGTAAGCTACTTACCAAGAATGTTGTAAGATGACTTAATAATTCAAATGAACATTACTTATATTGTAAGAAACTTGAATGAAATTCCTTGCTTTGAAAGAAGACACATAAATTAATGTATAACTAGTTACTTATCAAGAAAGAAATGTATAGATGATGGCTTTGTGTATGAATGCCTACTTGATAATTTGAGTGTTTGGTTGCTTGTCTTCTAAGCAAGTTGTTCGAATGGTATGCTATGATTATGTTGGATTTTGTTATGTTGATTGTATGATATGTAAAGATTTCCTAAGTTGCCCTATGCAATTAGAATAAGCATATGTCTTGTATTGATGGTCTTGATTCCTTGAATTACATGTAAACTTGGATATGTATGCTCTGAAATTGATTAGATTTAGTGTCACCTCACTAAGTACATAACTTGTACTTACGACTCTACTCTTCATTCTTCCCATAACATATTAAAGATACTTCAAGAGGATATCTTGGGTTTGAAGCAACACTTGAGGCAAGCTTAAAAGTATGTAATCATACTCTTTGTATACTCCTAGTTTGGTGGCACTAGATTATGTAATAGGTAGCCTTGATCATGCATTTGAATATATGATTAAGACTAGTTTGTGTAATGTTTTGATGGGCCTATTATGTAACCTATTTGGATGACTTAATCTATGTATATGAACCTTGATAATATTTATATATGAAGTAGATATTACGTAATTTGTGATGGAAATCCAATGTTTGTTGAATCTTGTCTAATTTGAATGTTAGACCAATGTTGTATGATCATGCATTTGTTCCTATGTTTATTGATATGTTTCGGCAATGACAAGATTGAGGCTAAGGTATGTTAAGCATGCATTATCTATGTATTAGCCAAGTATGCTATGAAATATGATGACTTGATTGTAAAGAAACAATTGAAATGTAATTTGGGACTTCCATGTTGTTCGAATGGATGTATAAAGATGTAAGTTGGATGTTCTGTAATGAACTTGTTATTGGTTGAATAAGTAGTTTCTTGAGATGCAAGTAAGCTAGTTTAATCATGTTTAGTGATCACCTAGAGTTATTCGAATAAGGTGCATAGAATTGAAATAAGGATAAAAGTTGTACCATGTCTAATAGTAACTTAAAGTGAAGTATGCCACACTTGTTGATTGTTGTTTGAATGATGCATGTGAATTGAATGAATTGGTAACATGACATTGGTAACTTAGGTTATAAGCATGAAATGAAACAAAATGGTACCTAAATTAGTATGCTATGTATGTTGTTGCTTTGCTTAATGTGAATTGTGGTATGTATTGTTTGTATTGAAAGGTTTAGTTTAGGTTACTTGCACATCAAGCCAAGTAATTCTTAGGTTACTTGTTCGACAATTAACCTATCTATTGCTTTGTTTTCGTTCTCGTAATGCTCCAAAACTGGGTTACGGCTAACCCGAGGATGGGGTGTTACATTTATTGGTATAAGAGCTTTTTGGTCGATTCCATAAGCTCACTTGCATCATATAGGATATTGTGCCACCTAGGAGATTTGATATAAGCTTGTGTTGTTGCATAAATGTGTAAATGTGATAACTAAGACTCTATTTGTTCTGATTAAACTAGAATGTCAGAAACAAGATTGGGTCGGGATAATGAAAGTCTTGTAGGCTCCTCGAACGAAGGAGACAGTGTGAGGATGGAACAGAATCCTCCTCAACAGCAAGCTCAACATCGAGCTTAAGCTGCTGCTCAACAGGAAGCTCTTGCTATCAATCTTGTGCAGCAAGAATGTCTTACAAGTATAAAGGAGATGTTCAATCATCTAGTAACTGCCTTAAAACGAGATCACCCTATTGCTCCTACTATTGTTGTGCAAAATTGAGCCCCTATTGAGAAGATGGCTCAGCATCGGGTATATACCTTCACTGGCACCGATGAGGCTATGCATCGATTAATATCAACTAAACTGGCTTTCAGGACTCGTTATGGTCACTACGAGTTCCTAGTTATTCCCTTCGGGTTAACCAGTGCTCCATTCCTGTTCGTAAAGAATAAAGACGGGACTATGCAGCTTTGTATTAATTATCGTCAGCTAAACAAGCTCACTATAAAGAACCGGTATCCCTTGCCTAGAATTGAAGATCTTTTCGATCAACTTAGGGATGTTATCGTATTCTCTAATATCAACCTTCGATCGGGGTACTATCAAATGAAAGTGAAAGAACAAGATGTACCCAAGACAACCTTTCGTACTCGATATGGCCACTTCGAATTCCTCGTACTGTCATTCAGGTTAACAAATGCTCTGGCTGCTTTCATGGATCTCATGAATTAGGTATTCAAGGCATATCTCGACAAATTTGTAGTTGTCTTCATCAACTACATCTTGGTGTACTCTCGGAATAAGGAAGAACATGCTAAACACCTCCAAATTGTCTTGCAAACACTCTGAGAACATCAATTGTATGCCAAGTTATCTAAATATGAATTATGGTTATCAGAAGTTTCTTTCATTGGCGACGTTATCTCGGCTGAAGGAATCAAAGTTGTTCCAAGCAAGATTCAATCTATTCTAAATTGGAGACCTCCGAAGAATGTAAGCGAGGTCCGAAGCTTTCTCGATTTAGCTGGGTATTACAGAATATTTGTTAAGGGCTTTTCCTCTATTGCTGCAAGTCTTGCTAAGCTTACTCGCAAAGATACGCCTTTCGTTTGGTCGGAGAGCCAACAACGAAGCTTCGATCAACTTAAGCAAGCTCTGACTCATGCCCCGGTATTCATCCAACCAGAATCGGGCAAGGAATTCACTGTTTATAGTGATGCGTCTCATCTAGAACTCGGTTGTGTCCTGATGCAAGATGGGAAAGTAATTGCTTACGCTTCAAGGCAACTGAAGCCACATGAGTCTAATTATCCAATACACTATCTGGAATTGGCACTATCGTGTTTGCTCTCAAGATATGGAGACACTATCTATATAGAGAGAAATGCAATCTATTTACTGATCACAAAAGTCTCAAATACCTCCTAACTCATAAGGACTTGAATCTGAGGCAAAGGAGATGGCTTGAATTACTTAAAGATTACAACTTGGTTATCGACTACTATCCGGGAAAAGCAAACGTAGTTGCTGATGCCCTTAGTCACAGACCATACTCGGGTAACTCCTAAATCTAGAATTTTGATTAAATTCATTTGAATCGTGCCTTCTCTTGTTTACAAATAATGAATTTAGAGCTTCCTTAAGCTACAAGTTACTATTCAAAAATTTCTTAAAATACAAGTAACCCATTCGAATAATAATTGTGTCTAAAATACTTGTAACCATTGAGATTGAGTCTTTCTTAGCTTGTAAGAAAGAATTTGAATAATTCCTTGTGATACAAGAAACAATCCGAACAATGACTGCAAGAAATCTATTGAAAATCATTCTAATGACTTTGTTAATTCTTTCGTAGCTACTTTGGCTATCAATGCTCATTTCCAACTATCCAAGAGCCAGAAATTTTTGTCTGAACTTCAAGTTCAATCCGATTTCATCTCGAGAATTAAAGAACTTCAACAAGTTGATCCAGATCTTCAGAAGATCATATCTAAACTTATTTCTGAGTCTAGCTCTGACTTCTCCCTCAAGTCAAATGAACTCCTATATTTCAAGGATAGAGTGTGTGTTCCTAACAATGAGGAATTAAGACAAGACATGTTGAAAGAAGCTCATCAAAGTTCTTTCTCGATCCACCCTTGATCGGTTAAGATGTATAAGGACCTAAAGCCTATATACTGGTGGCCAGACATGAAATCTGCAATCGCGGACTTTGTATCCAAGTGCTTAACATGTCAAAGAGTCAAAACCGAGCATCAAGTCCCTATTGGATTGCTTCAACCTATTGAACTTCCCAGTGGAAGTGGGATCGAATTACTATAGACTTTGTCACTGGTCTTTCTTCTACTCCAAGAAAGAATGATGTTGTATAGGTGATTGTTGATAGATTCACTAAATTTACTCACTTCATCCTTGTTCGTATGAATATGAGCTTAGAAACCCTTGTCAAGCTGTACATTTGTGAATTGAGTCGGTTACAAGGTGTACCTACAGCAATTATCTCCGATCGTGACCCTCGATTCGCTTCTCGATTCTAGAATTCTCTACAAAAAGATCTAGGAGCTAAAGTACATCTTAGTACGGCCTTTGATCCTCAATCGGATGACCAATCTGAGAGAATTATTCAAGTGTTAGAAGATATACTACGAGCTTGTTTTATTGACTTCGGAAAGAATTAGGAGAAATCCCTATCTCTTGTAGAGTTTGCCTAGAACAAAAGCTATCAATCTTCTATTCAAATGGCACCATTTGAAGCTCTATATGGTAGAAGATGTAGAACTCCCTTATGCTGGTCTGAATTGGGAGAAAACAAAGTTTTGGGACCTCAATTGCTTCAATAAACCGAAGAACAAATCAAGATCATTCATGATCGATTAAAGGCAGCTTTCGATAGACAGAAAGCGTATGCTGATTTAAAAAGAAGAGATATTCAGTATGCTATTGGATACAAAGTCTTCCTAAAGGTCTCACCTTGGAAGAAAGTGCTCAGATTTGGAAGAAAAGGGAAGCTCAGTCCCCGATACATCAGACCATTTGAATTTATTGAAAGAATTGGTCCAGTGGCCTATCGATTAGCTCTTCCTAGAGAATTCGATAGAATACACAATATCTTCCATGTTTCAATGCTCAGAAGGTATCGATCTGATCCTTCACACATTCTCGAACCCGAAGAAATAGAATTGAATCCTGATTTGTCCTACGAAGAAGAACTTACTCAGATTCTTGATTGGGAAGTAAGGAAGCTTCGGAACAAGATTGTTCCCCTTGTTAAGATCTTATGGAGAAATCATAAGGTGGAAGAAGCTACCTGGGAATCTGAAGAAGTCGCAAGGAATCAATATCCTCACCTATTTGATTCGGGTAAATTCGAGGATGAATTTAATTTAAGGGGGAGAATTATAACACCCCAAATCCTAGCTTAGAAGTATTGAAGTCAATTGCATAAGTTGATAGCTTAATTGAATTTAGAATTAAGCTAAATTGAATAGTCAAGGGTTTAATTGAAAGAATGTATGAAATAAGTGATCAAAATATAAAGGATCAACTTGCATTAAAAGAGAAAGATGAGGCTTGCATGATAAATTCTATGGTTCTCTTATTTGCCCTTGACTAATTATATGATTAGTAACTAATTAAGGATAGTTTAGTAACTTCACAAATCCACTAATGTGGATAACCACATTGTCATCATCTCTTTCATTTCATTTTGCCGAATATGAGAGAGGAAAATTGAGAGAGAAAGCTTGGAAAATTCAGCCATTGAAGAAGAAATTTAGCTTGCATATGTAGTGATTTTCTAAGGAAATTAAGCTAGAAGCAAAGTAAGTATGATTCTACTTGTATTCAATTGAATAGACAAATATATATGTGGAATTGGACTGTTTTGATGATTATAGATAAGATTTGCTATTGAATATGTTGTTAGATGATTGAATGGTTGTATAATTATGTAAATTTGAATAATTAACACTAGATACTATGCTGGAAATTATGTGTTTATGATAGTGTATTAAACTAGGTTGCTAGAAAATTGAATTGTGATGTTGAAATGAGAATTGAATGATTAGAACTTAAAATTGAGTTATGGAATTAATGAATTGATTATGATCATGATTAGATATTGTAAAGAAGGTGTTAAAAAAATTGAAATGTTAACAAACAATGCTGGAAATGGAAGATGAAAGTATGAACATAGTTATGTAACATAGAAATAGTTTTGCGGAATTGAAATGGAGTAAATATGCAAGATCAGGCATTGTAACCAACTTGCCCTATTTTGTAAGCCTTGAATAATGGATTAACATTGACTTAACATGTTTAGGATATCATATGAAATGAATTATAGGGTCAAAACCTTGGTTAGAATGAATTTAAGGCATTAAAATGTGATTAGGTGCAATCTGCCCAGAATTGTTCTGTTCTGGGCAGTCACTTTGAAAATTCACCAAATATTGTATAGATCAAATTCAGGGATGAAATTTTAATGACATGATCCTTAGTATGTCTATTTTTAATAGGTGAAAAAATAATTGAAAACTGGGTCCTATACTGGAAACTGTAAATAGGAATTGTTGGATAGTGCAAACTGTCCAGGCAGTGTAAATGCCCTGTCTTTGAACAGTAAATGTATTATTTGGATAAGAAATAAAAAGCAAGTCTTACATGGTATTATATAAAATTTCATTAACTTTCCAACGGTGTATAGTAATCGAAATTCTGACATACGGATTAAAAGATATGGCCATTTAAAGGGACAGTGTGCAAACTGCCAGGCAACAGTGTCCTGGGCAGTTTGGGACTGTTTTTGCACCTAGTATCAAACTGTTTCCAAAATAGTTTTGGGACATTGTAACCTGTCCAGTTATGCTTTAAAATTAAGTACTAACAATATGGAAATGAACTAGTAAGAAATGCTTAAAAGGAAGCATAAAAACAGTAGCTAAATGTTAGGTACAAATGTGGTAACATTGCTACTATGATTGTGTGATATATTGTGCTTGTTTTGATGAAATGTGTATGTGCTATGCTTGCTAGATCAAGGACAACAAGTTGGGGAATAAGAGGATAGGAGTGGACATCCCAAAGCTAGAGGCAAAGGGATTTGGATACAAGATAATTGATTGCTAGGAGTATTGTGACTGTAATTATCCTTAGGGTTAGGACTAGGTCCCAACCAACCTTGTTATTGTTTAATTCAATGTTATTACCATGTAACATGACTTAAAACCTATTTGGCTAATTAAGGGAAGAATGATATGTATGATAACTTGTTTGATGCCATGATTTATGTTTTTACTTGAGTTTTAAGCAAATGAAATGTATTGCTTGACATATTGCATTGCTTATGCCAAAGGTATGAAATGACACGCTTGCTTAGAGAATAAGGTACGCACATTGCATACATATGCTTGTGTTTGTGAATGTTTTACATGGCTAATTGAAATGTATTGAACAAGGATACTACTTTGTATTCATGCTATTCGAATGGCATGGATAGTTTTGTATTTGGGAGTTAAGACTCCATAAGCCTAAGGGCTTGGCCTTTGAATGGCATAATGTTGTATTGGATCATAAAATGTATAAAGCTTAAATGAAATGGATAATCAATAACCTTGGTAGCTAGTTTGATAGATAGGAGGGCATGCCTTAGAATCTTGAGCTCATATTGGCACTACGGTGTATATTGGCACTACGGTGCATATTAGCACTTTGGTGCATATTGTTAAGATTTGATTATCTAGTAAGCTACTTACCAAGGATGTTGTAAGATGACTTAATAATTCAAATGAACATTGCTTGTATTGTAAGAAACTTGAATGAACTTCCTTGCTTTGAAAGAAGACACATGAATGGATGTATAAGTTGTTACTTATCAAGAAAGAAATGTATAGATGATGGCTTTGTGTATGAATGCCTACTTGATAATTTAAGTGTTTGGTTGCTTGTCTTCTAAGCAAGTTGTTCGAATGGTATGCTATGATTATGGTGGATGTTGTTATGTAATTCGAATAAGCATGTGTCTTCTAAGCATGTGTCTTGTATTGATGGTCTTGATTCCTTGAACTACATGTAAACTTGGATATGTATGCTCTGAAATTAACTAGATTTAGTGTTACCTCACTAAGTACATAACTTGTACTTATCACTCTACTCTTCATTCTTCCCATAACAGATTAAAGATACTTCAAGAGGATATCTTGGGTTTGAAGCAACACTTGAGGCAAGTTAAAAGTATGAATTCATACTCTTTTTATACTCCTAGTTTGGTGGCCCTAGATTATGTAATAGGCAGCGTTGATCATGCATTTGAATATATGATTAAGACTAGTTTGTGTAATGTTTTGATGGGCCTATTATGTAACCTATTTGGATGACTTAATCTATGTATATGAGCCTTGATAATATGTATATATGAAGTAGATGTTGTGCAATTTGTGATGGAAATCCAATGTTTGTTGAATCTTGTCTAATTTGAATGTTAGACCAATGCTGTATGATCATGCATTTGTTCCTATGTTTATTGATATGTTTTGGCAATGACAAGATTGAGGCTAAGGTATGTTAAGCATGCATTATCTATGTATTAGCCAAGTATGCTATGAAATGTGATGACTTGATTGTAAAGAAACAATTGAAATGTAATTAGGGACTTCCATGTTGTTCGAATGAAAGTATGAAGATGTAATAAGATGTAAGTTGGATGCTTTGTAATGAACTTGTTATTGGTTGAATAAGTAGTTTCTTGAGATGCAAGTAAGCTAGTTTAAGCATGTTTAGTGATCACCTAGAGTTATTCGAATAAGGTGCATAGAATTGAAATAAGGATGAAAGTTTTACCATGTATAATAGTAACTTAAAGTGAAGTATGCCACACTTGTTGATTGTTGTTTGAATGATGCATGTGAATTGAATGAATTGGTAACATGACATTGGTAACTTAGGTTATAAGCATGAAATGAAACAAAATGGTACCTAAATTAGTATGCTATGTATGTTGTTGCTTTGCTTAATATGAATTGTGGTATGTATTGTTTGTATTGAAAGGTTTAGTTTAGGTTACTTGCGCATCAAGTCAAGTAATTTTGAGGTTACTTGTTCGACAAGTAACCTATCTATTGCTTTGTTTTAGTTCTGGTAACGCTCCGGAACCGGGTTACGGCTAACCCGGGGATGGGGTGTTACAGAAACAAACTATATAAGAGTGGTAACATTGTGAGAAACAAGGCTAGACTTGTTGCTCAAGGTTACACTCAAGAAGAAGGAGATGATTTTGATGAAACCTATGCACCCGTAGCTAGGATGGAAGCTATTAGGATGCTGCTTGCATTTGCATGATTTCATGAATTCAAGCTTTTTCAAATAGATGTCAAAAGTGCATTTTTAAATGGTTTTATTAATGAAGAAGTGTATGTAGAACAACCATCTGGTTTTGAAGATCCAAAATACCTAAACCATGTTTTCAAAAGCTTTATATGGTTTAAAACAAGCTCCTAGAGCTTGGTATGAAAGATTATCAAGTTTTTTAATTGAAAAAAGTTTTGATAAAGGAAAGGTGGATGCTACACTCTTCATTAAAATAAAAGGCAAATACATTTTAGTAGTTCAAATCTATGTTGATGATATCATTTTTGGTTCTACTAATGAATTGCTTTGCCAATATTTTGCTAAGTTGATGCAAGGTGAGTTTGAGATAAGCTTGATGGGGGAGCTTTCATTTTTCTTGGGACTCCAAATCAAGAAATTGAGGGATGAAATCTTCATAAATCAAGCTAAGTACATCAAGGATATGATCAAGAAGTTTGGCTTGGAGAATGTGAAGCCTCAAGCCACATCAATGAGCTCTTCTACAAAGTTTGACAAAGATGAAGGAGGTAAGTGTGTTGATTTAAAGCTTTATCACTCTATGATTGGATTATTGCTTTATCTTACTGCAAGTAGACCCAACATTATGTTTAGTGTTTGCTTGTGTGCTAGATTTCAAGCTTGTCCTAGAGAATCACACCTTATAGCCGTTAAGAGAATCTTTAGATACCTTAGAGACACACCTTGTTTAGGTCTTTGGTATCCTAGAGATTCCTTCTTTGATCTGCATGCTTTCACTGATGCGAATTATGAGGGATGTAAGATAGATAGAAAGAACACCTCCGACACTTTCCAATTCCTAGGTAGTATGCTCATATCTTGGTTCTCTAAGAAAAAAATAGTGTATCCTTATCTACCACCGAAGTGGAATATATATCGGTTGGAAGTTGTTGTGCTCAAGTCCTTTGGATGAAGCAACAACTTTTAGATTATGGAATTGATGTAGGTACCATACCCCTTAAGTGTGACAACACTAGTGCCGTATGTCTCACTAAGAATCTCATCCAACAATCTATAACCAAGCACATAGAGATAAAACATCATTTCATTAGAGATCATGTCTTGAAAATGATGTAGTTCTAGAATATGTAGACACCTTAAACCAATTAGCGGATAGATTTACCAAACCATTGGATAAGGAACGCTTTTGGACTCTTAGGAGAGAGTTAGATCTTACCAGCTTATCTTGAACCTTTATAACCCTTTTTAGTTCAAAAACTTGCTTGAATTTGATTAATTGCCACGCTCTTGTAATTTTGTTCCTTTATGCATCTATGCTTGTTGCTAGGGGGAGTATGTATCTATTTTTTTCCATACATGTTGCTCATATGTCTTATACATGCATTTAGATTTGATCAAAATTGAATTTTTGAGCACCTTGTGCCCAAAATGCAGTTTCTGGCACAAGGGTATCAAAACGGCTCTAGGCGTTTCAATACGAGTTCATGAACAGGTTCCAGTACAGGCAACCCTGTATTGGTATGATGATCTCTTTGCTCAAAATATAGTTTTTGGCACAGACGTATCGAAACAGTTTCATGCGTTTCAATATGTAGTCTTGAATGGGTTTCGGTACAAACAACTCTATACCGGTACAGTCTCGTGTTTTGGTACTGCTTCAAAAGCATTCTGATACACCTGTTTCGATACGCCACGTGGCGTATTGATACACTATCGTCTGCCTATTAATGAGTCTTTAAAGGGTTTTTATCTTTACCTAATTTTTCTCTTCAAATCTTTTGAGGGTTCTTGCTCTTCTCATCAAATCAAAGTTATTTCATCAAGCTAGTGCATCATATCATCCTCATTCATCCATAATCAAGCTAAGTACATCAAGGACATGCTCAAGAAGTTTGTCTTGGAGAATATAAAACCTCAAGCCACACCAATGAGCTCTTCTATAAAGCTTGACGAAGATTAAGGAGGTAAGTGTGTTGATTTAAAGCTTTATAGATCAATGATAAGATCTTTGCTTTATCTTTCCGCAAGTAGACCAGATATCATGTTTAGTGTTTGCTTGTGTGCTAGATTTCAAGCTAGTCCTAGATAATCACACCTTATAGCCGTTAAGAGAATCTTTAGATACCTTAGAGACACACCTTGTTTAGGCCTTTGGTATCCTAGAGATTACTCCTTTGATTTGCATGCTTATTCGAATGCGGATTATGGAGGTTGTAAGATAGATAGAAAAATTACCTCTGGCACTTGTCAATTCCTAGGTAGTATGCTCATATCATGGTTTCCAAAGAAATAAAATAGTGTAGCATTATCTACCACCGAAGCGGAATACATATCGACCGGAAGTTGTTGTGCTCAAGTCCTTTGGATGAAGCAACAACTTTTAGATTATAGAATTGATGTAGGTACCATCCCTCTTAAGTGTGACAACACTAGTGTCATATGTAGACACCTTGAACCAATTAGCGGATATCTTAACCAAACCTTTAGATAAAGAGCGTTTTTGGTCTCTTAGGAGAGAGTTAGGTTTAACTAGCCTACCATGAACCTTAGAGTCGTTTTGGTGTTAAAACTTGCTTGAATTTGGTTGATTTCATTGCTTATGTGTTTTTGCTCCTATATGCATCTATGCTTGTTGCTAGGGGAGTATGCATCTGTTTTAGCTCATACATGATGTTCATATATCATTTGCATGCATTTGGTTGAATTTGGTTGATTTCATATATCATTTGCATGTATTTTGATTTGAGTAAAATCAAATTTTTGAGCATCTTGCAGTCAAAAATGACATTTTTAGCTTAGGAGTACCGATACGGGATAATATGTATCGGTACGGCTATCAATAAAATAGTTTCGGTACAGGTTGACCTATACAGGTAGAGTATTGAAACGCTAAAAACTATTTCAGTATGGTGTTTTGATACACCACGTGTGCGTATCGATACGCGTAGCCGTTGGTCTTTAAATGTATCTTTAAAGGTGTTTTCACTTTAATTAAAACACTCCAACCCTAGATAGGATTTTCTCCTTTATAAACCCATTAAATCTCTTTGTTTTTCACACAAATCATAAAATCTCTTGAGGGATTTTGGTTTTCACATCAAACTCAAGCAAAATCATCAAGTTTTGTGCATTATCATATCTCCATTCATCCCCAATCCTAATTCGAGGTATAAACCATATATTCTTTATTTTTCAATTTTGTCCTTATTTATATACTATTTATGTTTCAAAATTATATATTTAGTATGTATATAACATAGTTTTCAAAGATTTTACAAAAAAATCTTTCAAAACTGAAATTTTTTATTCGAATATAAAATTATACTCGTATATTTTTCAACATTTTTTTTAGTTTTTATTTTACCTAAAATTCTTTTTATACTTCTATGTGATTTTAAACTATACGATATAGGTTTTTACTAAACCTTGATCATTGGATTAATTATTGGATTGAATGTGATGCTTATGCATACATTGTTTTTTTGTGGTTTGATTTTGTTTTCAGATCTTGTTATGGCACCTAAGAAAAGAGCAAGAAGAGAAATCGGGTCTAGTTCCTCAAATCCTAATCTCATTCCCGAAAATGATGATACTAAACCCAAACTCACCTATATTTTTCAAAATTATTTTAATGAACCTAGATATCCAAATGTCATGGATCATTTTAAACATTATCAAAATGTTAAAATCCACCATGAGCGTGTAGTTTCTATCCGTTTCATGACTCCAGGACAATTTAATTTAAGATATATTGATTTAATGAATCAATGGAAGTTCATGCACTTTTTAAGCGTACCCGGGATTTTATACTGAAACTTTCTCCTTATTTTTTACTCATATGCTCGGTGTATTTACAACCAAGATAAATCCGAAGTTGTTGCTATTGAATCCTATCTCATTGGAAAAGAAATTTCAAATTGATTCTTTAATTTTAGCAAACTTTTTGGGTTTTTAGGATGTGGGAATTGATGATGAGAACTCTTTGGGACATGTTCAAAGTGGCTCTGTGATGGTGCTCGATGCTTCTGATCACTTCCTTCACCTTTACCTTCCTTAGTGTGCCAACTATTTTGTTTAATTCCCTAATCAAAGTTCAATTCCAAGGTTTCTCAAGCTTTCTCACACTTAACTCTCTCACTAAGGAGTTTCGGTCTCTCCAAATGAAGAAGATGATCTCTTCAATTTGGCCAAGTGAACAAGCTTGGCTAGACATGTGTATTATCCCCAAATTTATTGTATTTTACCATGCAACTCTTAGGTTCTTAGGATTACACTTTTAGTCCTTTAATTAAGGTCTCCCAACTCTTGGATCTTACCAAACAACCCCTTTCAAACATTTATGTAACTTAACTATAGATTAATTTCCAATTCAATTGAATCACTTTACTCTTCTTAAATCTAAAAATAAGGGTATTATATTTCCTCCCCTTAAAAGAAAATTCACCCCCGAATTTACCTATAAGAAAAAGATGTGGATATTGATCTCTCACGGCTACTTCTGGTTCCCATGTAGCTTATTCAATTTTATGATTTCTCTATAGTACTTTAAATAATGGTACCATCTTGTTGCATAATATTTTAACCTCTCTATCCAAAATTTGAATCGGTTCTTCATCATATGATAAATCAGGATTAAGTTCAACCTCATCAGGCTCCAGAATGTGTGATGGATTTGATCGGTATCTTCTCAACATCGATACATGAAAGACATTGTGAATTCTATCAAATTCTTTAGGAAGTGCTAATTTATAAGCAACCGGTCCAACTCTTTCTGTAATCTCAAAAGGTCCAATGAAACAGGGACTTAATTTTCCTTTCTTCCCAAATCTAAGAATTTTCCTCCAATGAGATACTTTCAGGAACACTTGGTCTCCCACTTCATGTTGAATATCCCTCATCTTAAGATCAACATAGACTTTATGTCTGTCAAAAGCTTCCTTCAATCTATTGTGTATAATCCGAACTTGATTTTCAGGCTCCCGAAGTAATTCAGGCCTTAAGACCTTGTTTTCGCCTAGCTCAAACCAACATAAAGGAGTCCTACATTTTCTCACATATAAGGCTTCGAAAGTTGCCATTTTAGTAGAGGTTTTATAACTATTATTATAAGCAAATTCTGCCAGTGGTACGGACTTTTCCCAGTTTTTCCCAAAATCAACCACACAAGCTCTAAGCATATCTTCAAGTACTTGAATTACTCTTTCAGATTGTCCATCAGATTGAGGATGGAATACAGTACTAAGATTGGTTTTGGTTCTTAAAGCCCTGTATAAGGAACCCCAAAACCTAGAATAAAACGAGAATCCCGGTTTGAAACACCATGAAGACGAATTACCTCTCTGATATAGAGATCGGCCAACATATCCAGTTCATATTCTTTCGAACATGTATGAAATGGGCTGATTTAGAAAATCTGTCAATGATTACCGAAATAGCATCATTCTTTCTTGGTGATAAAGGCAGCTCGGTTACAAAATCCATAGTTATATGTTCCCACTTCCATTGGGGTACTTCCAAAGGTTGAAGTAATCCCGAAGGTACTTGATGTTCAGCTTTGATTCTTTGACAGCTCAAGCATTTGGATACGTATTCAGTTATGTCAGATTTCATTTTCGGCCACCAATAGACTTCTTTTAGATCCTTGTACATCTTAACAGCGCCAGGATGAATCGAAAAATTACTGTTATAGGCATCTCAAAGCATTTCCTTCTTTAAAGTTTGATCATTAGGCACACAGATTCTGTTTCTAAAATAAAGGAGACCATTCGGCCTAATGAAGAAATCAGAATTTGTGGAAGAATCAAGCTTTTTTACAATCTTTTGTAACTCGGGATCGACTTGCTGGAGATTCTTAATTCTCGAATTGAATTCAGATTGTATTTGAAGTTCAACCAGTTGTCTTTGATTTCTTTGTAATCTGAAGTGAACATTGATTGTAGGAGGGGCTACGAAAATAATGAATCATTTTAGACATCAAGTTTGAAAGGTTTTAATAGACAAGGTCTTGATATAACAAATTTTAAGTTTTAGAAACTTACCAGAAGAACATTTTTGACTGAGTGTATCAACCACAACGTCCGCCTTCCCCGGATGATAATCGATAACCAAGTCATAATCCTTGATTAAATCCAACCATCTCCTTTGCCTTAAGTTTAAGCCTTTCTAGGTCAGAAGGTACTTTAAACTTTTGTGATCTGTGAAAAGATGACATATCTTCCCGTACAAGTAATGTCTCTAGATTTTCAAAGCAAAAATAACTGTAGCCAACTCCAAGTCGTGTGTTGGATAATTCAATTCATGTGGCTTTAATTGCCGGGAAGCATAAGCAATCAAATTATCATCTTGCATTAGAACACACCCTAAACCGAGGTGGAATGCATCACTAAAGACTGTAAAATCTTTCCCTGGTTCAGGTTGAATTAAAATAGGAGCTTGAGTGATGACATGCTTTAATTGATTGAAGCTTCTTTGCTAATCTTCAGACCAATTGAATGGTATGACTTTCCTAAGAAGTTGAGTTACAGAAGCAGCCATGATTGAGAACCCTTTAACAAATCTTCTATAATATCCAGCTAACCCAAGAAAGCTTTTAATTTCTCCAATATTCTTCGGTGGCTTCCAATCCACAATGGACTGAATTTTCTTTGGGTCAACTTTTATACCTTTTGCAGAAATTACATGGCCAAGGAAGGACACTTCTGAGAGCCAAAATTCACATTTATTGAATTTAGCATATAATTGCTTGTCCCGAAGAGTTTGCAAAACAATTCTTAAATGATTTGAATGTTCTTCCTTACTCTTAGAATAGACAAGAATATCATCTATGAAGACTACAACAAACTTGTCTAAATAAGGTTTGAAAACCCGATTCATGAGGTCCATAAAGGCTGCAGGGGCATTAGTCAAGCCGAAAGGCATTACTAAAAATTCTTAGTGACTATATCGGGTTTGAAAAGCAGTTTTCGGAACATTGACTTCTTTGACTTTCATTTGATAATATCCCGAACGCAGATCAATCTTAGAGAATACAGTAGCACCTTTTAATTGATCAAACAAATCTTCTATTATTGGCAAAAGATATTTGTTCTTGATGGTGAGTTGATTTAACTGCCTGTAATCAATACAGAGTCTCATAGATCCATCATTTTTCTTCACAAATAAAATCGGGGCTCCCTAAGGAGATGAGCTTGGTCTGATTAAGCATTTTTCTTGAAGTTCTTGTAATTGACTCTTAAGTTCCTTGAGTTCAATTAGGGCCATACGATAGGGTGTAATAGAAACTGGTATTGAACCTGGTTGAACTTTGATTCCGAATTCCACTTCTCTTGTTGGAGGTAATCCCAGCAATTCCTTAAGAAACACATCAAGAAATTTGGATACGGTTAAAATGGATTCAAAAGACAATTTGGATTCATTCAATTGAGATATGGGTGCAAACATGGTCACTCGATCGAATGGTTCCTTGCTTAGCAAGGAAATAGAATTTTTTTCCTAACCCCAAAAGATACAATCTTTTCTTGGTACAATCTAACCAAGCCTTATGTTTACCTAACCAATCTAAGCCCAATATAAGATCAAAATCAGAGAAAGATATGACTAAAACATCAGCAAGGAATGGTATACCTTGTATAAACAATGGGAAGCTTTTACATATTTTATTTATTATCACTTTATCTCCTAAAGGATTTGTGGCTATAAGGTTACTATTTTTGGGTTCAATTTTTAAGTTAAGCTTTTCAATCATAGAAGAATTTATAAAGGAATGGGTTGAACTCGAATCAAAGAGAGCATAAGCAAGATGTGTATCCAAAAAGATTGTACCTACAATTACATCGGGTGATCCTTCCTCTTCACGCCCCCGAATATGGTAAACTTTAGCAGGTGCCCGAGACTCTTGAAAGGTAGCATTTGATCCTTGGCCTTTATTCCTTCTATAAATTCCAAAACGGGCTTGTTTCGACCCTTTTACTTTTGGTGAAGGATTCTGATTCGAACCTCTAGACACATGAGAGGGCATTTTATTCGGGTTTTGGGGACAATCTTTGATGAAGTGTGTAGTCTCACCACACAAATAACACGCATTTGATTACTTTCTGCATAATCCTGAATGATATTTTTGACAAATGTTGCAAGCTAGAATTTGAATTTCTCTCTCATTATTTCCAGTGCTGATAACCGATGCTGAAGGTGCAAAATTCTTACCCATGGATTGAGGTTTGGGAATGAAATTGCCCTTTGATGAGTTACTGAAATTGGAAGAATTTCCTCCATGGTACCTTTGCTTCTTATTATGCCAATATGGCTTATGATCATCCCGGTGGCTTTTATCACCTTTTGACTGGTTCCCTTTCTTTTTCTCTGAAGTCTTCATTTTAGCCTCAGTGGCTATCACCCGATTGATCAAATATTAAAAATCTATAATCCCGAGAGCAGCAAACATCGGACTTAACTCATTATTGAGCCCAACAATAAACATCTTGCACTTGTCCTCTTCCTTCTTAATAAATTCAGACCCATATATTACAATACTTGCAGAACTCACTCACGTATTGCTCAACTAGTTTACTTCCTTGCTTCAAATACATGAATTGTTTCTTATGTTCAACAAGGTATTGATCACTAATGTATTTCTTTCAGAAATCCTTGAGGAAGAATTCCCAGGTGATATTTTTAGTCGGGGCCATGAGAATTTTAGTCTCCCACCAGCTAAGTGCTTTCTCAGCCAAAAGGGCCACTACACACTCCAACTTGTGTTCATCCGAACATTGTAACTGTTTAGTCAAAATCCTCACTATCGATTCTAGCCAGAATTCAGTTTCTTCAAGTTTTTCTTCATTAGCTCCAATAAATGTGTAAGCTCGATGTTGAGCTAACTTGTCGATTTTAGTTCTTGCCGGTACTACTACCGGAAGATTGAGATGAGTTGGGGGATTTTTGTCTTGGTCAAACATTTCTTTTAAACTGGGGAAACATTCCTGTTGAACGGGATGAATAGTAGGAGCTTCTTGTTGAGGCTCAGCAACTTTTGGAGGATCTTGATTCATCCTTACGCTTCCTCCTTCATTGGAGGAGCCTGTTGGGCATTCATTATCCTTTCCCAACCTTGTTTCAGACATTCTAATATAAAAAGATAAGGAGCTTGATCACATATAAGTCACAATAGACTAACTCCTAGGTGGCATTAAAACAATAAATACAATGCAATACAATACAATACAATACTACAACTTAACCTTAGGATCATGCAACTTGGCTCTGATACAAATTGTAATATCCCCACCTAGGCCTAAAAGAAAACTAAGGCTAACATGCTAACAAGAAGTATAAAGTGACTTAGAAATGGTCATGAAGCATTCAAACAAGGTAGTTGTACAAGATTTCTTAAAGCTCAAGAAACCATCGAATCAAGCACCCATTTAGACCATATATAAACTTAATTTCAACTTTTACTTATCTAGATGTTTTCAATTTAACCTATGTGATGCGTGATCTAGACCAACCTATGGAGGTTCAATTAAGACTTTCTTGCATTACAATTTATATATAACCCATGCTATCAAACAAACATATAATGTCAATTAAGAGTTCATCATTCCAAGTTTCGAAACAACTAAAAGAGTAGAAAGCTTTGTCATTATGAATTGAACCTAAATACTATGTGTTGGGTTCATTTTTAGAATAAAGACTTATTTCTCATATAATCCACATGTAACGATCATTCTAGGCATATTTTTATATCACTAAAGATAGCATAAAATATCTACCAAAGTCACCCATCACACAAACTATCAAGTATCCACAAGGATTACCCTCTGAACGAAAGACCTTAATTAAGTTATACAAGACAAAATATCAAACATAAACATATTTACAAACAAAATGCCACCATCCTAGGAGTTCTTACAATAACACAAAACCTACTTGTTATGGCTAGCGTGACTTGATCAAGCTCCAAGCAAAAAGAGTCTTCAAAACTATCCTGTCATGTA
The DNA here is from genome assembly GCA_019671005.1 of Hibiscus mutabilis. Taxonomy (NCBI): domain Eukaryota; kingdom Viridiplantae; phylum Streptophyta; class Magnoliopsida; order Malvales; family Malvaceae; genus Hibiscus; species Hibiscus mutabilis. The sequence continues at coordinate 3,113,143 of CM033735.1, read as the reverse complement.
GTGAGGAGACAAGAAGTAAGCATATGCTTAGTGATCAAGTTTAAAGCCTAGAATCAACATACATTACAATTCTAAAAGTTTCAATCACTACTAACACAAATTTAAATCGGATGCAAGCAAGGAGTATCAAGAATCATGTTTTACCATTTGTTTCAAAGCTTAATCTTTTCATAATTTGTAATCTCTATAAGATGTAGTCAAACATTCACCTACATGCTTTATTGTTCACCATTAAATCATGAATAGTTTCTTTTATAATCTCATATTCGATTTCCATAACAATTTACATCATCTCAATTTAAATGGATAAACATTCATACGAATTCATAGTATCTTATTCATGGATTTCTATCATTCTTAAAAGCAAGCCTAACAAGATAATTGTTCCAATCACTTAATATCTTTTGTACAATATTCTTAGATTATAATTGGAGTTCATCATCATATAATAAGTTATTTCTTAGACGACAAGATTTCTTAGTTTATAAGATTCATCAACTTTCTTTCAGATTATCAATGACATAGCCTTGTGACTCGACTGTCTAGTCTAGATACACGAGTCCCCAACCAACTGTCACCCGTAAAACACTTGGTACTTGCAGTACCGGTCAATCCCTCCTACTGTCGCCAAGTGACCTTATACACATCCCTCTTACTGTCGCCCATTAGGGACCAATGTCCCGGACCGTATTCCAACCCCAACTTTGAGCTCTATAAAGTCTATGGCATGCCAATTATATCTACAACAGACTTGAGACCAAGGCTTTCATTAACCATTAATCAATACAATGAATTCATATGAACTTAGTTCAATTCGATATGCACAATTCGTGCCATTACCCTTTTCTTTTAATAGGGTTAATCTTTATTCAATAGAGACCAAATCTCAACATCCATACGAAGGCCTATGGCTAACCATGTAGCTTATTATTTGTAATTTCATAGCATCAATCCATGCTTCATTCAAATAAACAAATATACATGTTCAATCATACAAGGTTCCATAACATTTGGATCGATAATTTCTGTCATGAAACATAGTTCATCCTTCCAATAATTTTAACATTTTTATCATAGTTTTTCAAATAAATTGAACATGTTTTCATTTCGTTTATTTTTCAAACAAGTATTTCTTAAGGAAATACTTACCTTAGCTCCAAACTTGTACCCATATAAGCACTCACATGGCATTCAATCAATAAGGTAAATTAATTCACTTAGCGATGCTTGGATATGTTAAAATTTCCTTTATGAGACTTTATACTATACTCACAGGTTTTTCCGAGCTACTGACAATCTCGTATTACAATTCCCTTTTGCCTATCGACTTGTTGGTCTACGTTGATCCTTCTATCCTCATTTTCTTCACGATCTAACATCACACATATTGTGTCATTAGACACCATTATCAAAAATCAATTTCCACATTCTACTTACAATCATATGCATTGCTCAATGGTTTCAATTCATTATTCACTAACATGCTTACATCAATATCAATCACACATTCAAAATCGCATAATCATGTCCTAACAATTCCTAAGCAATGTGACTGAAATTCATCATGTAATCTATAACATTTCAATTCAAATTATAAGCTAGTTGTTAACCCCAAAATAGGGCAGGTTGCTTTCCCTAGCTAGATCAGTCCTTTGATTAACACATATGCTCAAGATTACAGTTTAGTATACTGCCAACATGATTGCAACATTCAAACATTCCTTCTTTGTAACAAAACAATTCATAGTTCAATTTTAACAGCCCTATAGTCCATTAAATCGAAGCAAAATAGTCTTATAACATCAACCCAAAACATAGATTCAAACAAGACTTCCATGCATTCTTCTATTCGAATCAAATAACAAAAACACCGCCAAACCAAGATCAAATAAACAAATTAAATGAGAGAGAAAGTTTTACCTTAGTGTGCCAACTATTTTGTTTAATTCCCTAATCGAAGTTCAATTCCAAGGTTTCACAAGCTTTCTCACACTTAACTCTCTCACCAAGGAGTTTCGGTCTATCCAAATGAAGAAGATGATCTCTTCAATTTGGCCGAGTGAACAAGCTTGGTTGCACATGTGTATTATCCCCAAATTTATTGTATTTTACCATGCAACTCTTAGGTTTTTAGGATTACACCTTTTAGTACTTTAATTAAGGTCTTCCAACTCTCGGTTCTTACCAAACAACCCCTTTCAAACTTTTATGTAACTTAATCATAGATTAATTTCCAATTCAATTGAATCACTTTACTCTTCTTAAATCTAACAATGAGGGTATTACAAAACAACATTTATTGTGGAAATAAAGTAGCCCAACAGCTCTATTGATGATCCCAACTACACAAACAGTTAGAAATCAACGAGAGGGTATAAAATCAAGTCTCCAAAGCTTCAACAACAACTATTGCACATCTATTGAACAAGTCTAAAGCATTCAAGCACAAATCCAACACTTTGAGCCTATTAGAGTCATATCTTGTAACTCACTTGAGTGATTTTCATTGTATTCATTTTATTTAAGTTTGGGGTTTTGAGTGCACTTGTATTGGGAAAACAAACACCTTTGAGAGGATATTTTCTGTTTGCATTCAACTTCTTGTAAATAGAGTGAACTTGATCAAGCTTTGGGTATAAAGCTTTGATCGATTGTAACGGTTGCCTCCTTAGCCTAGAAAAGGGGAAGAATTCTTAGTGAATTGTTTGAAATTCTTAATGGGGAGCTAAGGTAGTGGATGTAGAGCTTGTTAGAAGCTTGAGCCATTATAAATCCTTGTGTCTTTAATTTTTCATTTTCCATTTGTTTTCCTTCATATTTTTATTTGTCAATTCACCCCCTCTTGGCCTTTCACAACCGATTGATTATCTCAATACTAACCATATTACCAAAAACCTCTAAATCCATAACTCTAAATTCTAAACTTTTAAACAAAAACCCCTAAACTCTAGCTCCTAAATTAAATGTCTAAACTCTAAAACTAAAATTGACTCATAAATCTTTTTCACTTTCGGTATATAAAATAAATAATTACACTTAAATATTATATTTAAATTTATGGCATGTATTATGAAAAGTGCATAAACGATTCAAAAAAAGGGAAAACTACCCCAGTGATCACCCAACTATTGTCCGTGACCTGTTTTGACCACCCAATTAAAAAAATTTAAAATTTGACCATCCAACTATTTAAATATACCTATTTTGACCACCGACTATTAAAATTTAACGAAAATGTGACGTGGCCGTTAAATTAAAATTTATATAATTACACATTTGGTCCTTGTTAGTTGCCTATTATATCAATTTAGTCCTAATTTTAATTTAAATAAATAAAATTAATCAACCAATCTGGTGATTATACGTGTCGTCACCTGATTGAATGGTTTTAATCTAATTATTATTTTATTTTTTAATATTTAATATATTTATTTTCCTCCAATCAAGTGGTGACACATGTCACCACCTGATGGAAGGAAAATTCAAGAATAAAAGGGAAGTGCTAAATATGGTGTTTAAACCCACAACCTCATGGGTAAAACCCCGTGACTTTACCATTGCACCAATCCAATCTTAATGAAATGAATTGCATCTGTTTTTATATATCTTATAATGCAGCAAATGCTATGGAATAAAGAATTAAAAATGGTTGCAAGGGGACTCGAACCTAAATCACTTGAAATGTGTAAAATCATATAAACCACTTAACCAATTCAAATAATTAATATAAATATGAATATATTTTAAATATATTTAACGTATAGTTAAAGTAAGATTTAAAATGAAATTAAATATATAATTTTTATATTTTTAAACTAAATTGAATATTTTTCATTTTTACATTTATTCTAATAATTTCATTTTAAAATAATCAAATTATATTTTTAAACTAAATTAAGTAATTTTCTTTTTCACATTTATTTTAATAATTTCATATATATAATTTCATTTATTTTTAAACTATATATATGAAATTATTAAAATAAACGTGAAAAATAAAAATATTCAATTTAGTTTAAAAATATAAAAATTATATATCTAATTTCATTTTAAATCTTTCTTTAACTATACGTTAAATATATTTAAAATTTATTTATATTTAAATTAATTATTTGAATTGGTTAAGTGGTTTATATGATTTTACACATCCCAAGTGATTTATGCTCGAGTCTCCTTGCAACCATAATTTTTTATTCCCTTAGCATTTACTACATTATAAGATATATAAAAACTGGTGCAATTAATTTCACTAAAACTGGATTGGTGCAGTGGTAACGTTATAGGATATTACCCATAGGGTTGTGGGTTCAAACCCCATGCCTAGCACTACCCCTTTATTTTGAATTCTCCTTCCATCAGGTGGTGGCATGTGTCACCACTTGATTGGAGAAAAATAAATATATTAAATATTAAAAAATAATAATTAGATTAAAATCATCCAATCGGGTGACAACATGTGTCATTACCAGATTTGTTGATTAATTTTATTTATTTAAATTAAAATTAGGACTAAATTGATATAATAGTTAACTTACAAGGACCAAATGTATAATTATACAAATTTTACTTTAACATCCACGTCACTTTTCCGTTAGCTTTTTATTGTCGATGGTCAAAATAGGTCTATTTAAATAGTCGAATAGTTAAATTTTAAATTTTTTAGTTGGATGGTCAAAATAGGCTGTGGATAATAATTAGGTGGTCACTGGTATAGTTTTTCCAAAAAAAAAAGTGCATGAACCATCATGATAGATCCAACATGCAACGGATATGGATATGGATATGAATATACTTGGGAGATCTCCTTGAAATCATCAACTTTTTAAATAAATATATAACTTTTTTCTTTATACACTAAATTGTTTTTGTTTAGAAAAAAATAATATTATACTAAACTTATTTTCTCAAAAATAAAAGTCGCTATATGATCCACGTACCACTTTATTATTCGTGTGATTGAACTGATAGTTATTATTATTATTATTATTATTATTATTATTATTATTATTATTATTATTATTATATAATACACTACAATTTAAAAATATTATTATAGTATTATTCGATTATGATTTAAAAATGATTTCTCAGTTTTTTTTATAACTAAAATTTAGATAATAATATAAATAAATAGATAGATAATTGAAGTATAGTTATGTATTATATATATATATATATATATTTGAAAATAAATTTGAAAGTTGTACATTAAATTGATTCACAACTAAGGAATGACAAATGCTTCGTCTTCACTCTCCACTCTTGAGATTGAATTAATTGCATAAATCAACAAACATGGATATAAAGAGTAATTGAGGTATTTGGGGGAAAAAGTAATTGCGGTAAAGTTTAGAGTAAATTACATAAATGGTCACTAAATTACCCTTAAAAATATAAAATGGTCACCAAACTTTTAAAAATATATAATGGTCATTAAACTTTAGTTTTTATTATAAAATGCTCATTGGGTCGTTAACTGTCGTTAGTTGGGAGACGTGACAGTTACAAAAATTTGTATAATATAACATTTAATCCTCAATATTTACACATTCAATCAATTTAAACATCAATAATGATGGTTAACTTAGGAATAAATTAACTAAATGTGTCAATATGGATGATTAAATGTTATATTATTCAAATTTCTGTAACTGTCACATCACCCAATTAACGACAGTTAACGGCTCAGTGACCATTTTGTAATAAAAACTAAATTTTAATGCTCATTATGTAACATTTGAAACTTTGATGACTATTTTATATTTTTAGAGATAATTTAGTTACCATTTGTGTACTTTACCCTAAAGTTTAATTTCATTTATTTTTAAATTAACAGTGTCTTAAAAGTATAATTTAACTACAAATGTTGAGGTAGAATTTCATTGATTTTAAAACCATCAAAGACTTTATAATTTTCTTATCAAAAAAAGACTTTATAATTTAATTATAAAATTAAAAATATTAAAAATTTAATTTCATTGATCTAAAATTATCCGACTTAAAACATAATTTACCCACAAAAACTGGGGTCCGCCCACCACCCTAGGAGCAAAATTTGGTGGGGACGGGTGGGAGCCACGGTCATCTAAAATTTTGAAATTTTATTATTTGATCCTTTAAATTTTTTAGAGATATAAATAGGTCTCTTTAAATATTTGAATGACCCCCAAAAATTTGAAAGTCTATCATTTAGTCCTTTGAAAATTTTAAAATATCATTAGAGACCTTCAAATATTTGAATATTTTTAACTTTTTCTTTAAAAAATTTCATTAACACATATTTATATATATTTTTTAAATATGAGTACGTCAGTTTTATTAAAAGAGGAAAAATCCAAGACAAGATTTTACAATTCAGGTAAATAAAGTTGATCCGGACATATTCCTAAAAACACGAAAACTAACGTTTCTATAGCATAAACAAGACCATAGAAAGAACAGGTAAAAACCCTAACTCAAAGACTCGGAATAAAATAAATACAAAACATCACCAATGCTCGACGATGAAAGGTAAAAACCAACAACAAACAACATTAAAAATGCATATTACAGTAATAAGGCACGTTGATAACACGGTTATTACCACAACTCCATCGCGAACAAGAGCGGTGACTGAGCTCGTATCCAAATCCAGTTTGAGGGTCCAAAATAGGGAGATCAACAGGATAATCAAAAGAGCGCCATCTTAATCAGTCGTGGCGACGTCAAATCTAATTCTAATAAAAAATAAATGAAAAAGGTCAATTGACCGATTAAGAGAAGAAAAATATGCCAAAAGGCAGATGATACGTACCAAAAGATAGAGAAAAAGTGTGTCACAAGGACATAATTATTAAATTTAAAACTTATAAAATAAAATAATAAAATATTACCGGCGGTCAACAACGAGTACTAAAGCTGGTGTCGTTGTCGGCTATGTAAAAAAAAGAAAGAAAAAAGTTGCAGGCTTGTGAGAAAAAGAAGATGGCGGCTAGGGTTTGTGAGAAATGAAAACACCTTTAAAATATAATTATTATAAAGATCTATTAATTGACTGAATGACTAATAATAATGTTGTCTTATCTTGTATGAATTTAAATCTTGACATTTTAATATGCATTTATATATTAAAGAAAAATAATGAAAAACTTATCATTGAAATTTTGTATTACATATAAAATCTATTAAAAAATCTCTAATTAGACCCTAAAAATCGAATCTTAAGTTTCGTCACTGCGCCCACCACAAGTCATTTGCTACTTCGCTCATGATTAGCATTGTTAATTATCAGTTAATTTAATATAATTTAATATTAAGTCTTTTAAATAATTCGAGTTCAAATTTTAATACTGTGATTTGAAAAAACATAATTAAAAAGATCATCCTTATAACAAAAACCTTTACAATACCCGAATCTTAATTAATTAGCATTTCGATTACTAATGACTATACTAATTTTTTAAGAACATAAAATACTTAAAAGTAAAAACCAGGGCAACTAAATACTTTATACAAAGATCTGTTAACCGAAATCTGAATAAAACATAGATTTATCATCAAATTATCTGATGAAAATGGAATGGGATAATAAATTTAAGAGTAAACTACTTACTTAGTACTTAACTTATTTTTATGCTAGTAAAATAATATATGTTTATGTTTTATTTTTATTTTAGTATTCCGTCGTTAAAATTTAGCGATAAAATTAACGTGATATTTTTATGATGAGAGATAAAAAAAATAAAAAAAAAATCTCGTTAATTTTATCGTTAATTAGAACGTAACGTTATGTATTATCTTGTCAAAAAATATAATTGAATAACCAAAACAAAAGCACATTGATAAGTACTATACAAAATAGGCAGTTTATCCTAAATTCAATTGAAACCAACTTTTTTTTAACGTTTCTCTCATATATTTTTACTTATTTTTTTTCTTATTTTATAAAAGTAGAAAAAATACGAAAACATTTAAAATGAGATGAAAGAATCCAACAACTGTCTGAGTAGAAAAAGTGGATAATATTTATCTTAAAAGATATATGTTTAAATCGTTATATCTACATGGTGTATGTGTATTGTCAAAAGATTAAGAACATCTGTAAATTATTATCTTGTAATCACCTTTAGATTATTTAACAAAAGAGCTTAAATATGTTTAAATGTATTTATTTTTAATTTGAAAATATATAATTACTTTTTATTTAAAATTTTAAAATAATTACTATAATTTAAATAATTATTTATTTTAAAATAATTATAAATACTTTTGTTGTTTTTACGATTTTCTATGGCTTTGTCTTAATTTTGATCGACTTATGTTGCACATTTAATTTGATAAATAAATCTCTCAATAAAATTTTTTTGCCTACAAAAGATCTCAAATTCAAAATCTACTTAAAGGATACTCCTTTCGTCCTGTTCAATATGTCCAATATTATTTTTGGTTAAATTTTTTAAATTTTAACTTATTATTACTTAAAAACTATTATTAATAAAAATATAAAAATATATATTTTAAAAAACTTCAATCAAGTAATTTAAAATTTTATATTTTATAAAATTTAATTAATTAAAATATTTAAAATAATTATAATCAAAATTAAAAGAAATAACTTTTAAAAAGTTAATAGTATAAATGAGTAGTACATGGACAATATCAAATTATTTACAATTTAGATAAGCTCGTTAATAATAATTATAAATAATTTTATTATTATATAAAAATCAGAAAATTAGGGTTTTAACCGAATCCATTTTGGGGAGAAATCATAAATTCAAATAGGAGGAATGATATCACAAACCCTAAATCATAATCATAATTCTAACACCAAACAAAAATCAAAGACAGATTTCATACACATACGAATTAAGCCCAGTTTCTTGTCTCTTTTTTCCTTCAAAATAAGAAAGAAAAAAATCAATAATTTATCATCATGATCAAAGACATAGAGCAGTACACTGGAGATCATTAGCTTCATCCAACGGTGGAAAATTGAGATCAAAAGCCAACATTTTCCGGCCCGAACCTATATACCCATCATCAACGACCGACGACGACGAATCGCAGTCACTGTGACAATCGTCCGGCACCAAAGGCGGCGTCCTCGGATGATACTTCCGAGCGGAGACCACCGCGAGATCTGTCGACTTTTGTGGCGGTCCAGTCGCCGGTCTCGGTCCACTAAACGACTCCACCGTACTGCTCATGCCACTTCTCGCGGGTCTTTGTGGGTTCACCTCCGGGTCTTGAAAATCACCAACCGGACCCAACTGGCGGCGGTCAACGAAACCATCCACAAAAGCGGGGATATTGGAGGGGTTTATGGGAAAATTTGTTTTCGCTTTGGCTCCACGGAGGGACATCGCCGCCGCATCGTATGCTCGAGCGGCGTCTTCAGCCGAATCGAAAGTCCCGAGCCAAACTCGGGTCTTTTTCCACGGGTCTCTAATCTCGGCGGCGAATCTCCCCCATGGCCTTTTTCTAACACCTCTGTACCTCGGTTCTTTTAAAGATCCGTTGTGTTCGACTACGGCGGTTGCTGCTGCGGCGGCACCTCGGGCTCTCCTCATCGGTAAACAATCGAAACTTTAGATTAACACAAATTACTCAAAAGGGTCAATGCAAAAATCAGATGAAAAAATGAAATTTAAAAGAGAAAACAAGAGATTGAAGATGAAGAGAAAACAATAGGTGGGATGGGAACTGGATGGCACCATCAAACAAAGAGTTCACACAAAAAACTGATATTATTTCTTTTAGGGGTTGGTTTTGATTTTATTTTTTATTGGGTCTAACTTGGTTTTAGTCCCTTTAATATACTAAAATTTTTAATATTTAACCCTTCTGCTTTAATTTGATGTAATTTGATCCCTCAACTATTTTTTATGTTATTCATAAATTCAAATTGATGATATCAATATTATTTTTATTCTAGAGAAGGAATACAAGTACAACTATAATCTTTAACAATAATCAGTTGGTCTAGCAAAATAAGACACTGATTTTTTTAAGCAAAATCAAAGACTTGAATCTTAATATTGTAAATGAAGCAAAAAAAAACTGAGAGGATTAATCGGCCAATAAATTAGATTTAATTATTGTAACAAAAAATAATAATATTTTTCAATTATAAAGATAATATAATTGAATTATTGCAAACATATTTTCAGACATAACATAGTTATGTGACTATGACTGCGCAACTGGATAACGATAGAAAAATGTCCAAGTCATCATTTTAATTACAATAGCTAACAGTGTTATTGATTTGAATAATATAACAAAAGTATAAACATTAAATTATGTAGAATTAAAGTAAGAGATTAAATTCTAATTTTTTTATACTATAGGGACTAAAATTAGACTTAGACCTTGATGTTTTGCTTTTTGTTGAAATGGCTTTCTCAATCCCTTTCTTCACTCGATTATTTACCTTCCCTTGCCCCCACATTACAAACTCGGCCTTACATCTGTCCACGTACGGCCGGTTCAATTTGCTTAAAGTATGATTTATTTACATAAAAATTATTTAAACCAATATTTTGAATAATAAAATAAATGTTCCAATTTGATTTCAATTTTTAATGAACTAAATAATATTTTTTAGGTTGGTACTCCCTCTACAAAATTATGACAATTCTATTAAACTAATATATTTTTAATTATTTATCAAGATGACATCTAAAAAATAATATTTACAAAAATAATATTTATCTTTCTATCAGATGTGCCATGTAGGACAAAGTACATCCACGCGACATGTAAAAGCATAGTTGATTGGACGTGTCGCGCGCCCGAGTACTACGTAATACACCCTCTCGACAAATAAAAAAATTATTAGATGAGCTCAATTCATCACGTCATCTATAGTTTTTACTAATCAGATCCGTTCATTTTATTTTTTTCAAGATGAATCATCACTTTTTTCATATATATAATTAGAGAGTAGATAATTATTTTGAGATGGACGGACCTGATTAGTTAGACTACAAATAACGTAATAAACATGGTTCATCTAATAATATCTCCGACAAATAGTATTCATTGAATTTTCAAGTTTTCTAATTTTAAGGTTTTTTAGGTTGGTGGTGTCAATTTTATTTTTAATATTTTTATAAAAAATTATAAATGAGTGTTTTAGAAGAAAAAAATTGGAGTATCAACTAACATTTTTTTTTCACACAGCTCTACTGGTGGATCTGGGATCATGGTTAATTAATAAAATCTTTCTGCATTACACTTAAAATAGTCTCAAGAGGGAAAATATTAACTAATTTTTTTATTAATTATTACTACTTTAGTATTTCCTAGATTTTTTTTCTTAAAAGGAGAAAAATTCTTAATGTGAAAGAAAGGTGCAAAGTTTTGCAAAGGTAATTTTGCAATGGAATTTCTTTTTTCAATAAAAAATAAAGTGTATAAAGAAAAGAATGGAATTTCTTTATATAAAAAATGGTAATAAAATATGAATGCACAATAGGTCAAAATTTATATAGAATAAAATTATATATGAATTTGAACTATGATCATTAATATATCGATAAATTTATATGATTTTAATTGTATCAAAATTTATATAGAAATACATTTAATTCTATTCACAAAATTCATTTTGTGATAGTGTTTTTCTGTATCATAAAATCTAGTATTATATAGAAATACATTTTGTAATATTACAAAATTTGGTCGTTGATCTCCGGAATCTATCGTTTCGTTTGTTTTATTTTTCAGTTTTCAATAAAAAAAATTCTTGTTGCACAATTTTACTCTACCTTTTGGTACGTTTTTCTCTGCCTTTTGGCACGCTTTTTTGTTTTTGATTTTCTATTAGGATTGGATCTGACGACGCCACGACTGATCATGATGGCGCCCCTTTCATTATGCTACTAATCTCCTTGTCTCAGACCTTCGAGCTGGATTTGGATACGCAATTACATCTATCGTTTCTTATTCGCAATTAGTTGTGGTAATGATCTTATTGTCAACGTACATTCATTGTAATATGCATTTTTTATGTTGTTTGTTGATGGTTTTACCTCTCATCGTCGATTTTGGTGATGTTTGTATTATTCTTTTGTTTCGAGTCTTTGGGTTAGGTTCTTACCTTTTCCTTGTATTGTCCTCTTTTGATCTAAAGACGCTAGTTTTGTTTATTAGGATTATGTATGGATTTAGGTGTTTTGTTTACTAAATTGTGATTTTTCATTGTAATTCCAAATATATTTTCGTTTAATAAAAGTAGTAGATTTCAATTTTTCAAAAAATAATTAAATAAAGGTATAATATATTTTCAAGGAAAATGTTGAGATTCGAACCCATACAAGATGAGTCAATGATGCTCATATTGTCATATCTTGAATAAGTTCGAATCTCGACATTTGCCTAAAAATGTAATATATCTCTATTTAATCAAAGAAAATTATATAAAAATATCATTGATATAATATTAGATTTTGTGATATAAAAAAACCAACAAAATGAATTTTGTAAATAGAATTAGATGTTTTTTTTTAATTTTTCCAATTAACTTTACTAAATCTTGGCTCGTCTAATAACATTATTGTTTTTATTCGATAAACTAATACTAACATTATTCTTAATTAACTTTAAAAAGTAGTATTTTAAAAGGAATTGGTATAACTAACATCCATCATGGCTCATCATTAGTGCTCACGACCATCTGTCTCAAGTCTATCAAATGTTTGAATAATAGTTTGACCTAATGGTTTTTTTATTTTTATTATATTTTAGCTTTTTAATAAAAAAAAAGTTATTTGTTGCATTTAAAATTTTAAATATAAAATAATTCCTACAAAATCAAACTTTACTTTTAACTATATGAATCATGGGGGGAAAGGTGGCATGTCAATTCTTCTTCTTATTAACCAATGGTATATAAGTTTATCAACTCTAATATGTTATATTTTTTTATTATAAGGCAGTATCTGTTCATAAATATTCTTAACCCTTTGATAATGCACACACTTTATAGACATTGCGATTGAACTCGAGTCTCTTACAATGAACATCATTCGCTTTTTACTGAAATCACTTATTGGATTCCACGAGATATCTCAGAAGAGCATATTATGCGGAAGTATTACTAGCGGATGATTTTTTTTTCTTGTCAATAAGGGCACCTTCCAAGGGTTACATGAGGTTACAGGGAGAAGAGCGGGATAGTTTATGTCGAATTTTTTTCAATGTATGTGTATGTATTTGTGTCATTGGTTCGAAAGAGGTTAAGAGGATTGAGAGTGTTTAAGGAAGAGGTTTATCTTAGTTATACGAATGATGAGGTTTTGTAACACTCAAAATCCGACTCAGAATATTAAATTTAAAAGTGTCACATTCGGCCAAAATCAAAGAAGTTAAAACTACTTAGGCTCCGTTTTTAGTTCCGTTCCGTAACTTAAACGAGCGTTTGCCCCCAAATTTTTTCGCCAAACATATATCGAATTGGTCCTAACGGGCTTTTGCCCACCATTTTCTCTGCCCAAACGGCCATTTTCCCATAATTAAATTTTTCAGCATCTAACAATAGGTGCTCAGTTCCAACGACCGTCTGCCCACAACAGTAAAAAACAGAGCCTAAAGATCAACATCGTATGAGTTCAAAGCAGTTTTATAAGGTGCTTTAATGCTAAAACGAGTGTAAAACACAAATATTAATTAAAAGAGTTTACCAACTAAAATCATTAAGTAATCGTCCTACAAATTATACTTGACCAACAAAAGTGATATAGTATTACTTTGATACGATGACCGCTATAACTCTCTTGATAATGTAATGTCCTGATACAAATTATACTTGACCCAGTGTGACACTTTTGAATTCATCAATTATTTAAGATCAAATTTAAAATATTACAAACTTATAAATTATTCCATATACTTTTTATGATGTTATATATAGAAATATTAAATCTAAATTCAAGATTAAAATCTTAGGTATAAATATAATGAGGTCCATTTTTTTATATTGGTCCTACTTACCCTCACAAGTCACATAATCTATTAATCGTGGTGTTTGGATGATATAACTTCTCGTACTAAAACTTTATCACAATTTACCAACCCAGCAAATGAAGAATTAAGAGCCAAGCTTTGCAAACAAACAGAACCCAAAAAAAAAACTATAAAAACAAAATAGTAGAAAAAGAATGAATAAATAGTGAAAAATGGAAAATTAACAGATAAACTAAAAAAATAAAATATATGAAAAAGTCGCATATTAGGGTCTACCATCGATTTTAACCTCTAAGTTGTGTTATTAAGTACTACACCTGTGTTGCTTTGCTCTCTCTTCTTTTGTGGGTCTTGAACTCACCTTCCAATGGCATAGAGTTTAGACCCTAATCCTAAATATATAAAAATATAGACATATATATTGCTATTTTTAGGTTTTAATTCTCTTTTATCGTTGTTATTTATTATAATTGATTCATTTGTAACCGTATTTTAACCAATAATCACAATAAGATATTTTTATGTTTATTTTATAGTTTCAGTTTCGATTCTCTCTGTCGTCGAATTTATCGTAATCATCGACAATAACATTCATTACACCTATAATTATATAACGGTGACAACAGCCACACATCTCCAGTTCTTGAAATCTTTCATTAAAATTTATTATCGTAGACTCAAAAAGATATTATTATGATGGGAGAAAGTAACCAAATGAATGCCCAAAACGATGATTGTGGTTCATCCGGTGGCAATGGCATGAACAACAGCGGCGAGAGTAAAGATGTTATGATGTTGAAGAAGGGGTTGTGGGTAGCGGTAGAAGATATGGTGTTGGCCAATGACGGATTCAAAAAAAATTTTGAGGGTGGGCACAAGTTAAAATATTTATGAGTGTAGGCATAAATTATAAAAATCTCAAAATTTTAGGGTGGGTACAAATCATAAAATTTAAGAATTAATTCATAAAAATTAAAAAAAAATTAAAGTTAAATGTGTGGATTTTAAAAAGATTAGGGTGAGTCTGTGCCCACCCAATTAATAGACGTGGTTCTGGCACTGTGTTGGCGGAATACGTGAAGACTCACGGCGAAGGAAATTGAAATGCGATTCAAAAAACACGGGGTTAGCATGTTGTGGGAAGAGTTGTAGGCTTAGATGGACTAACCATTTAAGACCTAATTTGAAGAAAGAAACAATTTCGCCGGAAGAAGAAAGGATTATCATTGAATTACATGCTAAGATGGTGAATAAATGGGCTCGAATGGCTATTCAAGTAATTCAATTTTTTATTTTAGGGTGTATTTGTTTCGGGTAAAATTTTGATACACTATAAAAACTCAAATCTTAAATTTTTAACCCTAACCCTAAAAAACTAAACCATACACTCTAAACCCTAAATTATAAACACTAACCTTAAATTCTAAACCCTACAACCTAAAACCCTAAACCCTAAACTAAAACCATAACCGCTAAAACTAAAAGGCACGTGTAAACTTTAGTTTACACGGCCTGTGTATCAAAGTTTTTTCCATTTGTTTCATGTAGTTTGAATTTCAGAATTCAATTTTCATAATTTACGATGTTTGGTTTATGTAGTTTTACATAGTCAAAGGAATTTGAATTACAGTTGACTATTTTTTCTTTACATTCTTTTGCAGTTTGTTTTACCATTTTTTCCATAAAACAAACTACATTATTTTTAACTTTAAACCCTAAACGCTAAACACTAATATAAACCGTAAACCTTAAACCTCAAATATTAACATAAACCCTAAACCTTAAACGCTAAATGCTACCATAAACCTTAAACACTAAATCCTAAACCTTAAATGCTACCATAAATCCTAAACCCTAAATGCTACCATAAATCCTACACTCTAAACCATAACCACTAACTTAAACCTTAAACCTTAAAAATTAAATATTAAACCCTAAACATTAACAAAACCCTAAACCCTAAACCAAAAACACTAACCCATAAACCCTAAACACTAAAAATTAACCTAAACCCTAAATCCTAAACCCAAACCCTAAATGTTAAACTATAAACACTAACCCTAAATCCTACCCTAAATACTAAATCCTAAATGCTACCATAAACCCTAAACCCTAACTAGTAACATAAACCCTAAACACTAAACTCTAAACCCTAACCTAAACCCTAAACCCTAACCAAAACCCTAAATATTAAACCCTAAACACTAACACTAAATGCTACCCTAAACACTAAATGCTAACCTAAACACTAAACCATAAATCCTAAATGCTACCCTAAATCCTAAACCCTAAACTTTAAACCATGTTTTGGTTGGATCTTGTTTTTAGCATTATCGATGCTTGTTTGTGGACTGTTCATGAAATTATCAAGAAATTCAACCAAACAACGAAAAATGAATTACACAACATCATCCAAACACCAGAAAATACTTTCTGTAGTATATTTTTAAAAAAATTGTAGTTTATTTTTCATAATTTATTTTCCGAAAACAGATTTCATTGAAACAAACGGACCCTTATGAATAGACCGATATTTTTTGGTTTTAATTTCATTTCAAGTTTTTAAAGAAACGTACTTTTACCTCGATTCTTTTAACACAAAATTTTTTAATTTGAATCTAATATTATATAGCTTCCCGAAAGAACAGACACTGAAATCAATAACTATTAGAACAAGGGTGAAGAGAAGGCAACACCAAGGCCTCCCACTTTACCCTCCTGATATCCAGCCTCTCTATTCCCAACACCCGCACCACCACCGCCGCTACTCACAGCCGCCGCCTCCACTCCCTTCCCATTCTCCGACTACCTCCGCCGGCGCCGTCTGTTTCTCCTTCCAAACTCCTATGACGTCTCTCCATACATCAACAATAGCCACATCACTTCACCCTCTCCACATCCCTCACAGACCACCACCACAGAACTTCCTATACAACCCTCAGTCGGCCGCCACAACGCCTCCGCCTTTTCATAGCCCTTCCGGTTCAACACCACCACCACCTATCTCCCCCATTCCATCACCCCACAGCCAACCTCCTTTCCCAACTCTCCCTCTCTTCGATTACCCCACCTCCACCACCGCCACCAACGGCATCGCTGCGGACTACGAGTTCTTCCATAGCAGCAAGCGGTTCAAGCACGACGGAAGTCAAATTAACAACAACAGGTCAACAGCAGCATCAGCTTCATGTTGCCATTTTCGTCCAGTACGAACATTCATCAAACCCAGTTCGATTCAGGTTCTTTCTATCCGTTGAAAACGGACCAAGATGGGAACTCGGCTGATGGGTTGTTGGAGAACATGCTGGCTTTGGCCGCCGAAGGCAACGGTGGCAAAGGAATGCCGGAAGAGATGAACAGCGCAACGCAACATGATCAAGAAGAAGAAGAAGACTACACGAGGCTAATCAATGAGACAATGACGATGGTACTACGTCCATGGGCACGGCGATCAACGAATGGTGCAATGACAGCGGCGGCGAAAGCTCCGAACGGCAACCCTTGGTTGTTACAGATAATGAGAATCATTTGGGTCTTGATATGGACCGATAGCTTCATTGTTCCCCGTTGATCATATTTCCTCCGATCATGGTGCCGGGTCCTCTAGCGTCCGATCCTGGGTCAAGTTTCCAGGAATTTGTTAAGCATTTTCTCGGGAAAATTTAAATAAAGTTTGTAGTAAGTGAGGTTGACATTGTTTTCGGGGTTGGTAGAATCAACCCGGAATGAGTTTCGGATCGGAATGGATCTGATTATTAGACCGGTCTGATTGTGCCTACACATGAACTATAGATAGGCCTGGCAAACTTAACCCAAAACTCAAAATTTGAACCGATTTATTCGACCCGAACATGATAGTTTGAACTTGATCCGAACCTGAACCAAAACCAAACTGAATTTGGATGACAAATGTTAATTATAATGTTGAATTGATAGCTAATTAAGCTCTCTAATTATAATGTAATTTCGTAATTAATGCAAGTGTTTCTTTAGCTAAATTTGGATGACAAATGTTAATTTTTATTGAACTAGAGTTGTTATAGAATGGTAACTATAATGTATTACTTTTTTTCTTGAATAGAACTATAATGTATTACTTAATTATGCTCCACAAAATTAAATTATATTAGAGTTTGTGATCTGAATTTTGTATTGTTTTAATTCGAATTTGTGGTGTGATTTATTAGGTGAAGAAACTAAGATATTTTTTGTCAAAAGTTTGAGATGAAACTAAGATATTCAAAATTTTGAGAATCAATTTAAAATCAGAGCTACAATTTGAAGATAGAATTGAAATATTTAAAAATTTAGAGACCAATTTAGAATAAAGATTATAGTTTTGAGATGTGTGATGCAATTAACACTTATTAAAACGTAAAAATTTATAATATTTTGAACAAATTAAAAAAGAGACATGGTATTTTGGCCTTAAAGTTGTACCTTATTATCGGTTTGGTACTAGAAGAATTTTTTGATTCGGTTTGACCTTTAAAATTTTCAATTGTGATGCACGTTTTTTCAACTTATTTTTCATTACCAAAAAATTATAGTGTTTTACATACGTGTCACATATAATATATATTAAATTTGAAAAGCATAAAAAAACATGAAAACTTAAAAAACAATTTTAAAACATCAGTAAGTTTTTCTATATTTTAGAAATACGAGGTTTTGTAAGAAATTTTAAGTCTTACACTTATGTGTCACTTATCAAAGTTCTTGGAGTATTATGTAATCTTTTAACCAAAAGTAGATAAAAAGGGAAAATTATACGGGTGGTCACTCAACTATTACTTTTTTCTGTTTTAGTCACCCAACTAATTTTTTCATCAAAATCGTCTCTCGTTAGATAACTTTCCTGTTTTGGTCTCCTCCATTAAAAACCTAATGGAATCACTAACCTGGGCTTTTTATTTTTTATTTTTATAGTATTTTTTTGTCCCTCTCGTTAAACATAATGATATACTATAATTTTTTTATTCGGCCAATCAGGAGGGTGACCAAAATAGGAAAATAGTGATAGTTAGGTGATCAAAAAATAAAAATAAAATGCAAAGTCAGTGATTCTGTTATGTTTTTAACGGAAGAGGACCAAAACAGGAAATATATGTAACAAGAGAGAAAATTTTGACGAAAAATTAATTGAGTGATCAAAACAAAAAAAGGTGATAGTTTAGTGACTACCCGTGTAGTTTTTCCATAAAAATAATGTGCATAACGATTGACAAGTTCAACCTCAAATTAAACTAAAAATCTTCCAATATTAAAACTATAAAGAGGTACAATTTTAAAACTAAAATATCATTTCTCATATAAACAACAATATTTGTTCTCGTCTTTTCTTTAATTCTTTCTCCATTAAAAAAGAAAAAGAAAATCCCATATCCAAACTTAGTTGTTCAAAATAAGTAAATTCAAAATCGAAATTGAAGCTTCACCCTATTTAGAAAAAATAGAAGAAAAAAATAAAGACAAGTTAAAACGACATGAAATATACAAAAAAGAAAATAATATATGATAAAATTTTAAATAAGATTTACTAATATGTAAATTAAAAGATAATTTAATAAGGAAAATATCTCATATACTGACGGTGAAAAAGAAAGATTTTTATAAGTGCTCTTAGTTTTAGAGTTTATGGACCTAGTATAGAGTTTAGGGGTTAGAGGTTTAAGTGCAAGAGTTTAGAATTTATAGTTCATGGTTAAAATTTATGAGCTAGGGCTAGAATTTAGGGTTTAGTGGTTAGTGTTTAAATTTTAAGCTAATATGGTTAAATGTTTAAGTTTTAACCTATCAACCATAAATTCTAACCATAAAGCCTAAATTCTAACAACAAACCTTACATTCAGAACTCTTACATTTCAACTCATAAGCATTAAGCCTTAGACGCAGTCTTTAAACCTTAAAACTGAAATACTTGTGAATTTTTTTGTTTTCACTGTGTATAAAATAATTACTATTTAACAATACATAAGATAAATTTAAAATTTTACTTACTAATAAATTCATATACAAATACTTCGTCACTCCACCCTACGTATAATCATTCATTAAATAAATTTACATTTATATACTTTTGCATAAAATATATCTTTAGCCAATAGAATAACAAAAAGGCTTATATAATAAATAAGTACTTAAAGTATATAAATTTTTCATTTAGATACTTGAAGTATTTGTTGGTCAAAATAAATATATAAAGTATATTTTTTTGGTCAAAATAAATACTACAATTATTTTTTTGTCAAAATAGGTACTAAAGTATTTTTGTCAAAATAAGTACCTAAAGTATTTATTTGTTAAAAATAGGTAACTAATATATTTTTTAATTAATATCACATATCAACTTTTAAATACCTAGATAAAAGAATACTTAAATATCTATTTTGACCAAAAAATATATACTTTAGATACATACCTTTTCATTTAGGTACTTATTTATTGGTTTAACCGTCAAATAGGTGCCCAAACTATGCCATTTTTTTAGTTAGGTGCCCAAACTATTTTTCGGGCCAAATAGGCGCCTAAAGTTTCATTCTGTGACCCATTTAAGGTTCATGTTAATTTTTACTGTTAAATGCCACGTGTCACCTCCAGATAAATCTAAAATTATATTAAAAATAAATATAATTAATTAATTTTAAAAAAATCTCTAAATTTTCCAGATTTTACAAAACAGCCCCCAAATTCCAAAATCCCTAAACCCCAAAACCTAAATCTCGATTTGGTTCGATTCCACCGCCGATTGCCACGCCCCCCCCCCACCACATCGATTGTCGGACCATCACGACCATTTTTCCCACCATCCTGTCTTCGAAAATCGACGCCCTGTGAATCGACGAAATTGTCGAATGATTATTTCGAACAAATCGCAACGAACGACGACAGGAAGGGCGACGAACGACGTGTGGGTTGTTCAGCGAGGGGAGGACGCTTCATTTCGTCGACGGCAACGCGGCCGCCGCCTGCGAAAATGGTCGGATTTGGGGGTTTAGGGATTTGGGGTCTATTTGAAAATTTTAGGATATATTTTTATTTTCTTTTATTAATTTTATTTATTTATAATATAATTTTGGATTTTTTAGGAGGTAACATGTGGCATTTAATGATGAAAATTAACGAAAAACCTTAAATGGGCCGCGGAATGAAATGTTAGGCACCTATTTAGCTCGAAAAATAATTTAGGCACCTAATTGAAAAAAAAAGACATAGTTTGGGCACCTAATTACCTATTAAGCCTTATTTATTATATAAACCTAACAAAAAAAAAAAACTAGTTTTAAGTTTCAAAGAAAGTAACAATTCAAGTCATGTCAAAGTTACTTTGCGTTCACGAGATTTCCATCTTTAAGAAAATACCAAATTCCTGATGATTTTGCCTCCTTTTGTCTAATCATTTTCCTCCTTCTGTCATTACTCAACATTTTCAACCATTTTCTCTAATCATTATACATCTGTAAAACACACATTTGACAAATGATGCAAGATTTTAGACATGTCGAAGTATTTGCCGTATCAAATTTCCCGTTCTCTTATCATGAAACACCAGCAGCCAATAATTCCATCTTACCTCTAAAAGTTCATAGTTTTTCATTTTGTTTCAATGATTATCTCTGCACTTTTTCATAACCAAATGCTGCAGATTATCTTTACAACCATCCTTTGGATTCTTGCAACAGTTGAGGCTCAAGGAAATGTAAGTGCTGGTGATTCTCTTTATGCAAATGATAAAAACATGGCATGGAAATCACCATCGGGTGATTTTGCCTTCGGGTTTCATTCGATTTCTAGTGAAAAATATAAGTTTCTGCTTGCAATCTGGTATGCTAAGATACCAGAAAGAACTATAGTCTGGTTTGCTAATAGGGATAGCCCGGCAACCGATAGAGAATCGAAGGTTGAGCTCGCCGGGAGCGGTCATCTTGTGCTTACAGACCCTACTGGCAGAGAGTTGTGGAGGTCTCCAAGCATTACTGGTGACCCTCAAGTGTTCTCATGCAGCCACGCTTGACACAGGCAACTTTGTGATAGTAAGCAGAAACTCGACCAACATATGGAAAGCTTCGAATATCCGACTGATACGATCTTACCGGAACAAGAACTTGGTGTTGGTGAATATCTTTTATCGACTTTGGCTGAAACAAGTTTCAGTAAGGGGAAATATCAACTTCGTTTCAGTAATGGATCTTTTGTTCTTAATCAAATAGATGTGTTCACCGGAAAGCCTTATGAAGATTACTTTGATTTCGGAAATGGTTCTGGGTTTGTCTTCAACAAGTCAGGGCATATCCAAATCCTGAATTCGAATGGAAGTCTAGTCGAGGTTGCACCGATAAATGCTGTTCCCAAACCGGACTTGAACTACTACAGGGCGACGCTTGACTTTTATGGAGTTTTCACTCTCTATTCTTATCCAAGGAACCCCGGTGGTGGTGGAAACTGGTCTGTGTTGTGGTTTAGGCCAAGGAACATATGTCGTCGCTTTGTTGACATAATGGCTACATCTGGTAGGGCTACATTCGGAACTAATCCTTGCGGTTTTAACAGCATTTGCGAACCTATCAATGGGAGGCCTAATTGTACATGTCCTCCTGGATTTTCTTTCTTGGATGACAACAATCAATATGCAGGCTGCAAACAAGATTATGCAAGCTACCCTGGAGATTGCAACCCTGATGGATCCACCATTGGGAAAGATCGGTTCGAGTTCAAGCCAATGTCATTTGCCGATTTTCCTTTCAGTGACTACGGAGTGTTGCAGCCTGCAACTGAGTTGGAATGTAGGCAATCTTGCCTTCTTGACTGTTCTTGTGCGGTTCCCATTTTGCAGGATCCAACTTTAAGTGAAGATGGCATCGGAACTTGTAGGAAAAAGAAATTACCACTTTCAAATGGGTTGTTTGACAGAGATGGCATTGATAGAACAGCTCTATTTAAGGTACTTAAGTCGGATGCCTCGATGACAAAACCGACCAGACCAAATAGAAGTGAAGAAAATCAAAATCAAGTTATTTTGATCCTTGGGGTTCTCTTAGGTACCTCTGCAGTTTTCAACTTCTTTTCTTTAGCTGCAATTGCTCTGATCTTCTTCTGCTTATTCCGAAGACGACTTCATGACATAACCGCTGTTCGTAGCAGAAGAAACTCGGAGACAAATGTGCAGTTTTTCACATACAAAGATCTCGAACATGCCACAAATTGATTCAAAGAAGAACTAGGAAGGGGTGCTTTTGGAACGGTTTATAAAGGAGAATTGCTATCCGGTTTTGAAGATCGTGTTGCAGTCAAGAAGTTGGACAAGTTTGTTCAAGATGGCGAACGGGAATTCAAAACTGAAGTGAAGGTCATCGGCCAAACTCACCACAAGAACTTGGTTTGACTAATTGGCTATTGCGATGAAGCTGAACATAGACTTTTGGTGTATGAGTTCATGGAAAACGGTTCATTGTCAAGCTTCCTTTTCGGAGTCCTAAGGCCTAGTTGGCAACAAAGACTGCAAATTGCATCAGGGATTGCAAAGGGCCTCACGTCCTTACATGAAGAATGCAGTAAACAGATTATCCATTGTGACATAAAGCCACAAAATATACTATTGGACGAGTCATTCACTGCAAAAATATCTGATTTCGGGTTGGCAAAGTTTCTGATGAACAACAAGACTCGAACACAGACCGGCATAAGAGGGACAAAAGGCTATGTAGCACCAGAATGGTTCAGAAACACCCCAGTTTCAGTTAAGGTCGATGTCTACAGCTTTGGGGTGATGTTGTTGGAGATCATATGCTGCAGAAGATGCGTCGAAGTTGAAATGGAGGAAGCAGCAGTATTAACAGAATGGGCCTTCCAATGTTACAGTGAAGGGATGATTGAAAAACTGGTTGAAAATGATGAAGAAGCTACAAATGATGTTGGGAAATTGGAGATGTTGTTGAAAGTGGCGATCTGGTGTGTTCAAGAAGTGCCGATGTTAAGGCCTTCCATGAGGACTGTTACAATGATGCTTGAAGGTGCTGTCCAAGTTCCTAGTCCACCATGCCCTTTCCTACGCGATATGGTGTGAATCTCTACAACGTTGATCTAGTTGCATTGTTGTTAAAAGTGGATAGAGGATTGATCCGGTGAAATCTCTGGTTCCCGATTCAGTTGGCTCATGTATAATCATGTTAAGGTATACTTATATGTTTGTGTTTAATGCTTTTGATTTGGCTAAATTAACTAGTCAACATAATCATGTTAGAGGCTAAGTTACCTGGAACTTTCATTTTCATTAAAAAAAATCTATGTTTAACATTTGTGTTCGACAAATATGAACTAAAAATCTATGGTTACAGCATTCTTCATGCGAGTATGTTAGTCCCTTTGCAATCCCTGATGCAATTCGCAGTCTTTGTTGCCAGCTAGGCCTTAGAACTCCGTAAAGGAAGCTTGACAATGAACCATTTTGCATGAATTCATACACCAGAAGCCTATGCTTAGCTACATCACGATAGCTGATTAGTCTCACCAAGTTCTTGTGGTGAGTTTGGCCGATGACCTTGGGTTCTAAATACTTTTCACCATCATGAGCAAACTTGTCTAATTTCGGTACTGCAACGTGATCTCCATAACTTGATGGCAATGCTCCTTTATAAACCGTGCCAAAAGCACCCCTTCCTCGTTCTTCTAATCCGTTTGTGGCATGTTCAAGATCTTTGTACATGAAAAATCGCAGATTAGTCTCTAAATCTCTTCTGCTAGGAACACCATTTAAGTTGTGAAGTCCTCTTCGGAATAAGCAGAAGATTATAAGAGAAACTGCAGCTAAAGAAATGAAGTTAAAGACTGCAGAGGTGCCTAGGAGAATTGAAAGGATCAAAGCGACTTGATTTCGCATCGCTTGGCCGGGTTTTTCCTCGAGGCATCTGACTTAAGTAGCTTTTCTATCAAAAACATATATGTTGACTAACCCCTTTGAAAGTGGTAATTTCTTTTTCCAACACATTCCATTTAAACCTAAAGATGGATCTCGTAATACGGCAACCGCACAAGAACAGTCACCAAGGCTGTTGCAGTACTTCATAGTCACTGTAAGTAAAATCTGCAAACGACAATGACATGAACACGAACCGATCTTCCTCTATGGTGGATCCATCAGGGCATCAATCTACTGGGTAGTTTGCATAATGTTGTTTGCAGCCTGTGTATTGATTATTTTCATCCAAGAAAGAAAATCCAGGGTGGCATGTACAACTAGGCCTACTAATCCCATTGATCCAGGTCCAAATCTATCATGAATATCTACAAAGCTACGACATATATCTGTATAAATACCCTTTGATTATTGAAATAAATTTTACATTTCTTTCTTCCACATCCTTTGCACCTTTAGACTTCCATTCGGATCCCGAATTTGGACCCGTTGAAGACCAACTGAGAACCATTTCCAAAACTAAAGTAATATTTGAAAGGTTTTCCGGTGAACATATCTATCTGATTAAGCTCAAAGGAACCATGATCGAAACAAAGTTGATATTTCCCCTTACTGTAGTCTTTTTCAGCCAAAATTGATGAAAGACTGTCATCAACATCCAATTCTGGAGTTGGTAAGATGGTATCAGTTGGATCTTTGAAACTTTCCCATATGTTGGTTGAGCCTTTGCTTACAATCACGAAATTACCAGTGTCAAGCACGGTTGCATGCGACACTTGAGAACTATCAGTAGGGCTTCAAGACCTCCACCACTCGATGCCTTTCGGTTTTTCAAGAAGAAGATAACCGCTTTGAGTGAGCTCCACGGTTGATCCTCTCAGTTTCTGGGTTATCTGAGCTACCAGATTTCAAGAAGAAACTATGCAGTTGTGTCGATTACTTGTGGATTTAGGTATTGACACATGAAAATATTATAAATCTTATATAACATATCAACTTTATATAAATATAAAACATCTTAACATGATTATAATACGTACAAATATGTAGATGCAATAAAAGTACATGGATGTATCCACTTAATATAACTTTATGAATTATATGTCATATTTATATTAAGTTTTAGATTGTTTAACTTTGACCCGACTGAACTGAGAACCAAGATTTTTATCTTCGATTCCGGTTTAACATCAAAAGTAGATCATCTATGTAGACACTGACATTGACATGGAAGTAAGTAGGAAAGGGCACGGTGGACTAGGAACTTGGACAGCACCTTCAAGCATCATTGTAACAATCCTCATGGAAGGCGTCAACATTGGCTCTTGTTGAACACACCAAATCGCCACTTTTAACAACATTTCCAATTTCCCAACGTCATTTGTAGCTTCTTCATCATTTTCAACCAATTTTTCGATCATCCCTTGACTGTAACATTGGAAGGCCCATTCTGTTAATATTGCTGCTTCCTCCATTTCAACTTCAACGCATCTTCTGCAACATATGATCACCAACAGCATCACCCCGAAGCTGTAAACATCAACCTTAACTGAAACTGGTGTGTTTCTGAACCATTCGGGTGCTACGTAGCCTTTTGTCCCTCGTATGCCAGTTTGCGTTCAAGATTTGTTGTTTATCAGAAGCTTGCCAACCCAAAATCGGATATTTTCGCAGTGAATGACTCGTCCAATAGTATATTTTGTGGCTTTATGTCACAACGGATAATCTGTTTACTGCATTCTTCATGCAAGTATGTGAGGCCCTTTGCAATCCCTGATGCAATTTGCAGTCTTTGTTTCCAACTAGGCCTCAGGACTCCGAAAAGGAAGCTTGACAATAAACCATTTTCCATGAACTCTTACACCAGAAGTCTATGTTCAGCTTCATCACAATAGCCAATTAGTCTGACCAAGTTCTTGTGACCTTCACTTCTGTTTTGAATTCCCTTTCGCCGTCTTGAAAAAACTTGTCCAACTTCTTGACTGCAACACGATCTTCAAAACCGGATGGTAATTCTCCTTTATAAACCGTGCCAAAAGCACCCCTTCCTAGTTCTTTGAATCCGTTCGTGGCATGTTCGAGATCTTTGTATGTGAAAAACTGCACACTTGTCTCCAAGTTTCTTCTGCTATGAACACTGGTTATGTCATGAAGTCTTCTTCGGAATAAGCAGAAGAAGATCAGAGCAATTGCAGCTAAAGAAAAGAAGTTGAAAAGTGCAGAGGTGCCTAAGAGAACCCCAAGGATCAAAATTACTTGATTTCGATTTTCATCACTTCGATTTGGCGTTTCTCAGTTTTTCCTCAAGGCATCTGACTTAGTACCTTAACTAGAACTGTACTATCACGACTATCTGTGTTCCTCACCCCATTAAAAAGCGGTAATTGCTTTTTAAAGCAAGTTGCATTTCCATCTCTTTTGGAAGTTGGATAAATGGCAACCGCACAAGAACAGTCACGAAGGCAAGATTGTTTGCATTCAGACTCAGTTGCAGGATAAAATATTCCATAGTCACTCAATGGAAAATTAACAAATGAAATTGACTTGAATTCAAACCGATCTTCCCCGATGGTGGATCCATTAGGGATGCAATCTTTGGGGTCGTTTGGATAATCTTGTTTGCAGCCTGCATATTGATTATTGTCATCCAAAAAAGAAAATCCCGGGGGACATGTACAATTAGGCCTCCAATCGAGAGGTTCGCAAATGCTGTTATAACCGCAGGGGCCAATTCCGAATCTATCCCGCCAATTAACACATATGTCCGATGGCCAAGCCTTGAAAACAGACCAGCTTTTACCACCACTGAAATTCCTTGGATAAGAATAGAGAGTGAAAACTCCATAAAAGTCAAGTGTTGCCCTGTAGTAGTTTAATTCTGGACTTTTTGTTTGTGCGAGGTTGACGAGATTTTCATTCAGATCCCAGATATGGATACTCCCCGACTCATTGAAGACCAAACGAGAACCACTTCCTAAACTTAAGTAACCTTCGTAAGGTTTTCCGGTGAACATGTCTATTTGGTTGAGCACAAGAGAACCTTTATCGAAACGGAGTTGGTATTTCCCCTTACCGTAATTTGTGTCGGCTAAAATTGACAAAAGGTGGCCATCAACATCCAATTCTTGAGTTGGTAAGATGGTATCAGTTGGATCTTTGAAGCTTTCCCATATGTTGGTCGAGTTTTTGCTTGCAATCACGAAATTCCCAGTGTCAAGCATGGCTGCATGTGACACTTGAGAATCATCAGTAAGGCTCTGAGACCTCCACAACTCGTTGCCTTTAGGGTCTCTAAGAACAAGAAAACCTCTGTGAGTGAGCTCCACCGTTGATCCTCTATCGGTTTCTGAGTTATCTCGATTAGCATACCAGACTATAGTTCCATCTGGTATCCGAGAATACCAGATTGCAAGAAGAAACTTGTCTTTTTTACCGGGAATACCACGAAACCCGAAGGCGAAATCACGTGATTGCCAAGTGATGTTTTTATCGTCTGCAGAAAGAGACTGGCCTAAGGTGACATTTCCTTGAGCCTCAACTGTGGCAACAATCCAAAGGATGGTTGTAAGGATAAGCAGGAAAAGGTGACAATGAAAAAGTGCAGAGATCATTGTATCTCTACGAATAGGTGTTCGGCGAAATGAAAAACAAAACTCTGAGCGTTGAGACCATTGAACCTCTCCCAGTGATTAAAAAGGGCCTGAAATTGTTGGAAACAACTTCCTGGAAAAGTTCACCTGAGGAAACTTCAACATGCATTGACTGGTTCAAATTCTTGCACAGCAGTTAATTGTTCTTTCAATGATGTTTTGATAATTAAAGCAAATGGTTTAAAAGTATATGGAGTGTTGGAAAAGCAAATAACATGACCTTGACATTTTCAGCTTTGAAAAACTCTTGCATTCTTAGAAACTCTTTGAAGCTTCAAATCATGCGATCGTGTCTGAAACTCTATGTTGATCTTTACACATGTTTCTAACAAAAATGTTCAGTCCTTGCATCTTGAGTATTCCCGAAAGATGGGACACCTGTGATTTATCAGAGGAAGAAAAAACTTCCCTCTCTGTTGCATTGCAGTCTGTTTAGCAAGGGTGCTTCACTTTAATACAAATGGCAACCGAGTTCTAATTTGGGATGAATTAGATTTTGGATTGTTTCCAGTTTAATTGTTCTGAGTTGGCATAATTAGCTGCTCAACAGAGTCGAGTTACACGGACTTTTCATTTTCGTTAAACCATCCCTGTTTGACCCTTGTGCCAAACAAATATTCTAACACGAGTATCAAAATATGATCCTTTAAATATATGAAAAACTTTGAAAACAATATAAGCATATACCATTCTTGGTTGGCCGCAGATAGTAACCCAATCTATCAGAGAACAACATTAAATGATTCTTGTTTTTTATCTATAAGAAATCCGAAGAGGCATCTCTTATGACAAAATTACAAAAAGGAAAACCAAAAAATTACAATGGAAAATGTTCTTAATTCAGTTACCTTGAACTTTTATTCGTTGATATCTTCGGATCCTAGGGACAGAGAACAAATGGCAGACATTGATTTCCTCAATTACAGAGAGCGGCTAAGCCCCCCCAGGTACAATTACAACAAAGAAAATGATCCAACTGTTTCATCAATAGGATTGTCCCAAGTTAAATAAATGATACTAATAAGATGTCCAAATTCACATGTTCCCGCACCTTTAAGCAGAACTTGCTTAATGTCTGTCTGAAAAGGATATTGCTACTTATTTCGGTTGGGCACATCTGACTACTGCGTTGAATAAGCTAACCTGTTCAAATCACCATCTACTTCTAAATCTTCTGTTTAAGAACATGTCGTAATTGGACCTTCTGAGTTTCTGTTCTCGCCTCCAAAAGCTTTGCCTTCAAACTATTTGTCTGTGCACCGCAAGACGATTCAGTGCACCTTTTTGTTATGTGTGGATGAGAAGAGTCAGGTGAGCTGCACCGTCCCACCATTTCCGAGAGACTGAAACCACTGTTAATGGACTCTTGATCCGGGGACATAATGTCCCAATTTAACTTCCTTCCATTTGAAAGCCTGTTGTTTGCTCCTTCTAACGAGATTATTTTGTATTTTTCTCCTTTCTTTTGGCACGATCTCCAAAGCCTTGCCATGGAGGAAACCTTCTTCAACTGTTTATCTGGCACAGAACAAACTCCACTATTTCCTGTGGTTGGGGTATCTCCGCATGCATTATCTCCCCCTTCAGTTCCACTACCTGAGAAATAGTTGTGCCAATTATTCTTATTTACAGATACAGTACTCCCTCCTGGTGAATAACTCGAGCTCTGGTACTCGAGATGGCTGACAGTTTCCCACCTACTCTCATCTTCTTTCTCAACATTTGCATTTGAATGTCTCAGAATGCTGCCTTTTTTTATCATACTCGTTTCAGGACTCGCCATGTGAACTTTTGAGGCATAGCTGGCAGAACTATATGCAACACAGGATTCGATTTCTGTTTCACTGGCTTCAGGTAAAGCTTCATCTCCAAAAAAAGCGAAAATTCCATCCGAGTCTGGGGGCTCATTCGTAAGTTCCTTAATCTGTTGGGCATTAACCGAGACAGCTGCCTGTCTAAGCGATTCTGCTTCCCTCATGTCTTTCACATCCAGAGTTCCGGTCCTTGACCTGAGAAAAGTCTCCAGATCTGCTACGAGTTTGTTCATTTGGGAATGCCTCTTCTCGAGGGCTATCTTCGCATCAATGAGTTTCATCTGAACATGTTCTTCACGCCAGACCCCAACCATCTGCAGCATCTTTCTTTTCTCGTCAAATTCCTCACGAAGCTTCAAGGAATCTCTCTTTAATGCTTCCACTTCAGCCTTGTCTTCTCCAATTTCCTTGGCAAGTTCATCACATACTTCTTCGATCAGTTCTCTGGCCTTTCTTTCCTTTTCATAGTTCTGCATATATTGCTTGGCTGATAACTTGGCAGCAGCCAACTCGTTGACCAATTTGGAATTGACAATTTCTAGCCTCTGGCGGTTCTTCTTTTCTCGATTCAAGTCAGCTTTGATGTCATCAACAAATGCACGTATTTTCTCATGCTCTCTGCTCCTCCACTCAATCCTTTCCTTGCTAACTTTCCTCAAGAAGTGTTCAAGTTTCATCTTTGAGGACTGGTGCTCACTCTCAAGCTCCTCAATGCGAGCTCGAGCCTGTTCTAGTTCAGCTTCAAGGGAATAAACAACTGATTCTGCACCTGCTTGTTGGACAATATGCTTCATTCCGCTGTAAATTTCCCGCTCCTCGTCTGTTGATTTTAAGCAGACGGGATCCCACTTTGTCGCCCCCTCCATTGCAGAGTTTGAATATTGGATCGAAGGGTCAATCTGAAAAAGGAAAAAAGAAGCAGCTTAAGATCAGAAGAATAAAAAAAACAAATTAAAAGGTAGGGAAAGTAAAGAAAACAATAGACAAAATAGCAACAGAAATGGAGCCTATGTGATTTGCACTCAATGTTTTACATATTGATTGGTTCACTAAAAGTTCAAGATTCGGCTAAGGAGCTCGAAGAAGCAGGCATGCCTTGTGCAGGAGACCATTCTTTGTGCCAGAGACAGAAGTAGGGCTCGGTAACAGATCCTCTGCATTTGAACCATGAATTTTGTCCTCGTGATCAAGTAATGGGGCATCGATAAAATTGTCACCGGCCTGCAAGAAATTAAACATAGTGAACTCAAAATGTTTAAACACAAATCAAATCACAACTAATCAATGAATACGCAAAAAGACCCTGCTCGGGAAATCGATCAAAATCTGAGAATTAAAGAACTATTCCAGCATACAATGACGGCAAACTTCAAACATGATCAATGCATCGAAAAAAACCTTCCTTCGGGTACAGAATCATATCAATAGATTATATGGAGTAGCAAGTAATGGAAGCTTCATTTTCTTTTACATTCAAGCAATAATCTAAGGCATTGTAAACATCAAAAACTCAAAAATGAAATAATGAGTGATGGGGTTGTAAATATCAGCATTATTTCAAGGGATTTAAATAAGGCAGTTATACATCGGTTTTGGTACTATCCGAAACCTCGATACCCGCAACCGTTGTGTATTAGTTGTTCTTTGAAAAATTCAGACAATGATACTCATAATGACCACAATAAAATCTGTTATGTCTGCGGCACAACCCTACCGAAAACATTGCCGGAATTTAAATCCCTGTAGCTTAAAGGTTCAAATCAAAAAGCATAGTTTTGATCACATCACATTGTTCTCATCACTATACCAGAGCTTAAAGCATAGATCTTGGAGCCGCAAAAAACGTTAAAAATCTCACCTTGATCCCCAGCTGATCCCTCCTCTCTCCGTCACCAGGCTTCACCGTCTCCGGCGACTGCAACCTCCACAACCCAGCTGCAAGCTTCCTCGCAGAAACCGTCGAATCTACTTTCCTCCGCCGTATCTGATCGCCAACCTCTTCATCCTCGAGCTCCTCCACAACTCCGCTGCCGTTCTCCTCCATCTCCCATTTCAACAACGGCGTTTGCGGCGTCCTGCTATGCCTCCCAACTTCCGGCCTGCACCTCGTAGAACGTGTCCTTCGGTTCGTCGTCGGCTTGATATTAACGTCCGGTGGATACCACCCGGAAAATGTCGATTGTAAACTCGCTTTCCCCGTCAGCTTCATCACGACCAAACTACCTCTTTCATCAACGTTCCAAAACAAAACCCAGAATTTCCTTCAACTTTATCAAGAAAATGGAAACAGCCCAAAGCAAAATTAATTTGTAAATTCAGTGAACTGTGTAAATAGCGAGTGGAAAAATTAAAGAGAGGAGCTGATCAGAGAGAGAGAGAGTTGCCGAGGGCGTGTAGAAATACAAAATTTGTATAGATCAAATTATGGTTTTGGTCCTTTACTATACTTCAATTTAGGTTTAATCGTTTTATTTTAATTCTACATAATTTGACCTTTGTTTTTATAATATCATTAGTTAGTCAAGAAGTGAGCAAAACTTACTCGAAAAAATTAACTTTTTTACTCAACTCGACGTATAAAAATTTGATTCGATTCAAATCGAACTATAATTTCATAAACTTCACTCGATTTTTTTTAATAAAATTAAACTTCGAATAACTCGAGATTTTTAGTAATTAATATATCAGTTTTCAAGTTCAAGTCGAATCTCATATATATATATATATATCACATGAAAAAAAAGTAGGAAGATATATATATATATATGTATCATATATTATTATAGAAAGTCGTTTCAATCAACCATTACATTATAAATGTATACAATCATATTCGAACAAAAACTCAAACAACTCGACTCGACTTAATTCGACTTGAATTTCATAAACTCGACTTAAATTAAAAAAATTACAACAAAGTTTAATTTTTATATAGGACTCGTCAACTTGACTAACTCATTTTTTTTACTTAACTCCACTCTACCGAATACTCACCCCTAAGTTAATCTATATAATTATGGATAATTATTCCATACACATGCGACGGAAACAAAATGTTTCCCGAGCACCTTAATTTTAGGCTTTAGAGATTAAAGGTTTAGTTTTAGTGGTTTATAATTGATGAGTTGTGTTTTGAATTTAGGGTTTGAAGTTAGAAGTTAGAGTTTATAGGTTAAAAATCCCTTACTATGTTATCCTAAACTCTAAACCCTAACCACTAAACACTAAATTCTAACCCCCAACTATAAATTCTAACTACGATCAATAAATTCTAAACCCCTAAACCTAAACCCCTAATCTATAAATCATAAACTCTAACCCTAAACCTTAAAATTATAACACTTATAGAAACTTTTTGTTTCCACCGTTGTGTATAAATATAATAATTATTATTAATTATTTTAATTAAAATGCTGACATAGATTTTTCTTAGGATCACCTATTCCAACAAAAACATATCAATTCTTTTAGATGAATGCACAATATTTTTTATAGTTAGGGTTTTTTGGGGACAAATTATAGTTTGATCACAGTAGAGGGACTAAACTTAGAGTTTAACCATCATACCGTCAACGTCTTACGGAAGCGCCTTCGACACGAAAGACTTTATTAGACCGTTAATTCGTCTCATGTTGATCATATTCTATATATATAAATATTGTTAGAATCTTATCATATATAATATTTAGCCTAATGAATAGATTGATTACTTTATTAATGGTGGGTTTAGAGAGACGTTGTAGATTTATTATTTTTAATTGGGGAAATTAAACTGTCTTCATTTAGATGAATGCACAATATTTTTTTATAGTTAGGGTTTTTTGGGGACAAATTATAGTTTTTTAATGAAATTATGGGTTTTTTTAGTATAAAGTTTATTTGTTTTCTTAGAGTAATCTTTTATAACTATATATTTATTAATTCTCAGTCGATGTTTGGTTAATTTGTCATTTAATCAGACATTTACTGTTAAAAGAAATTAAAAGTACTAATTTTATAATAATTGGTATATAAAATTCTCAAAGATTTATTGGTTTTACGTTATGATCATGAACACAACACACACCTCAACCATTGCCAAGTCAGCAGCAACAAGTGGCAAGGAAAAACACGTGAAAAGGGGCATCCCAAAGCTGATTAGGTTGTTAGTTACAATAGCTGGCTATTAAAGGGCAGTAAAAAAAATAAGAAGGCATGAAAAAAGTGAAAACTAATATCCTCTCTCTCTCTCTTTCTAATTCTCTTCTCCCTATCTTCTTTTTCTACCGTAATTCTTTAGTCTTCAATAGAATTTTAGTTTGATTAATTGAGATAATTACATTTTATTGTTTAAATTTCAGTAATAAGAAACTGGTGATATTTTTGTTTAATTGAAAACGAAAGTTTTTATAATGTAAATAAAAATATTTTAATTTATTTAGATTGTAATAGAATGAGTCGAACAGGGTCACCTGATCCATAGAGCACTATAATTTAAGGAAAATTAAATTGAGCAAATAATAAATTTTAAGAACAAAATTGTCAAAAAAGTTATATTACCTAAGAAATGAGTGATAATTATGTTATTTCCCATATTCTCAAGATTGTTTACTGTATTTAAACTTACATTGCCAAATAAGGTAATGTAATTCTAAATCTACTTATAACATAAACAATGAACCTAAAATTTTAATTCTCCCAATCTAAAATACTGGAGGAAGAAATTAACAAATATTAGGTGCGATGGTAAGACATACTGTGTTTTATGGTGAAATAATTTAAATTTAAAGACCATATTA
This sequence comes from Hibiscus mutabilis, assembly GCA_019671005.1. Lineage (NCBI taxonomy): Eukaryota > Viridiplantae > Streptophyta > Magnoliopsida > Malvales > Malvaceae > Hibiscus > Hibiscus mutabilis. Next base: position 3,078,039 of record CM033735.1, on the reverse strand, counting down.
TTGAAATCGGAACATACTCCAAAAAAATAGTATTGAACAACAAAATGAATATAGATAATACTTTTATTTAAAAACAAAAAAAAAAGAGAGGATGGGATTTTGGTTTTTCTCTTAGGCTTAATGGCTAGTTTGGCCCCTGAAGTACACACAAAATATCGAACTGCCCCTTAAAATATTTTTGGAGCGTTTTGCTCCCTGAACTAAAAATCATGACCACCGTTGGCCACTCTTATCTAACGTTCGTTTAAATTTTTTTTGGCCCAATTATATCGCATCATGTGGCTCTTTTGACCAAAAGATGATTGAATTTAATAAAAATGGATAAATGGCATGTTGAGTTTCTCAAGTTCTATATTTATTCAATCTAGCCATTTTCTTCTTCCCTCGTTTCAACCATAGCTCCCACGAACAAACCCTGCCATCTTCTACAATTGATTTGGGGTCAAGGAGTCGGGAAAATCATCGGCGAATAAATATAAAACTTGAGATTACCGTTGTTGAATTTTTAGAGAAAAATGCAAGAAAGAAATATTAAATTTCAGACTAAAACAATGTGCATGCATGAACCAAATGAGCTTAACAATCCAAACAAGTGAAAGAACATATTTGAGAAGAAGGCAAAGTAAAAAAAACAACTCAACCACCATTGGTACAAATAAATAGAATTTTCTGCTTGAATGACGTTGATATTTTGGTTTGCCATTGATGTGTAGTTAGTGTTAGATTTGATTTTGAATAGCTAATTTACATTTGAGAAGTTGTTTTGTGTCCCATTTGGTTTGAATGGCTAAATTTACATTTGAGAAGTTGTTTTACTTTCTGAAAGTGTCTTAAATTATTTGTAAGTGTACAAGTATGCACTGTACAAGTGTCTAGCTTATAACTATGTAAGTGAAAAAAGTACATAAATGAATTCCGGACTATAGCTAACTATAACACATTTATACTGGTGTAAGTTCTACTTAACTACAACTAACTAATTATAACACATTTACACCGGTGTAATTTAAGTTTGATCAAAAATAAAAAGGAAGATGAGTTGACGAGAGGAAAGAGAGGAGAGAACTATTCGTCGATTCCGGCGTCAATGAGGACATTACCTACAAATAGAGGGCTCCTTGTTGCAACCACATGGTTTCTTTCTTCAACCAGTGATAGCACTATAGAAGAGTTGCATGTTGCAATTCAAGCTGCCATTGTTCATTGCAAGAACTCCATTAGAGGGGAAGATAAACTTAAATGCTAGCTAGCCACATAATTTTGATTCATTTTCTTTCTCTCTTTTAATTTACTGTAAAAAAGTAACATATAAATAAGTTTAGGGGTATTGCTTTAATAAATTTTTACATCTTAGAATCAAAATTAAATTGGTTTTCTTTCTCTCCTTTAATGTGCATATTATAATATGTTTGGTTAAAACCCAGATAATGTGTTTTGTACCAACTAAATCATACATTTCTGAACCAACACATCATCATATTTTATATGTTCGTTGTTGTTGAAAATTTTCTTTCTTTATCATTTTCCCATGAATCAAACAATGTTCATAAAACCCCTGAGAAAAGGCAAACTTAGTATGTACAGAAAGGAGAGAGGTGGAGCTCTAATGTTTATCAGATGGCGATTGAAGATGGTCGGGCTTTGATTTTATCAGAGATTGTATTGGAGGAAGAAGGTGAATAGTTTTAGGGGCTAGATTGAATAAATATAGAACTTTAGAGACTCAACATGCCATTTACCCATTTTTTATTAAATTCAATCAATTTTTTTGGTCAAAAGAGCCACATGGCACGATCTAATTGGGCCAATTTTTTTAAACAGACGTTAGATAAGAGGGGCCAACGGAGGTCACGATTTTTAGTTCAGGGGTCAAAACGTCCAAAAAAATACTTTAGGGGCAATTCGATATTTTGTGTATACTTCAAGGGCCAAATGGGCCATTAAACCTTTCTCTTAAAATGGGGAAGTTTTTGTATTTTATTTGAAAGGCTTAACTATAAAATAAGTGTTCAAATTATGTCTACTTTTTTACAATATGTCTTTTTTGGTGAAATAGGTGTCTAAAATTTTATTTTTGATTGAATATGTGCCAAAGTAAGTGCCTCAATTCACTTTAAAACAAACAAAAAATAAAACCTGAGACACCTATTTTAACTAAAAATAAAATTTTAAACACTTATTTCAGTTAAAAATACTTTAAAAACACAAAAAAATTAAAAAAAGAAAAAAAATAAGGAAAGGTGACCGGCTCTCAAGAAGATGCCGGCCGGCCACCAGTCTAATTGAGATGTTAAAAGAAAAGTTCAAAATATTAATACAATCCTAAGGGAACAAATTTACATTAACCTAGACCTGTTTCACTGATGCTTATTACAATATTGCACAAGAAAACCGACTTAAACCCAATAACAATTTTTAAAATGCGTTGAGTTACATAAGTTCGAAGTGCCGCCATTGTTGCTTTCATTTCAAGCTCAGCTGTTGCTTATTGTTACGTGTCAAAATTATTAGGAATAAATGGTGTCGTTTATTTTAGTTTTATTTGTGAAAATACTATGTTGTTTTATGTATTTCGAAGAGTTAAAACCTTATTTTTGAATTGTTGTAAGATATCGATCAAATGAAATGAATGAATTGTCTATTGTCTTTCCCCAAATTCTCTATTATTTATTTCCCTTTGCTCTCTATTCTCTTGACCCTTTTTAATTCTTCTTCTTAGTTTTGTACTGCAACAAAGGTATCAGAGCCAAACAATTCTCTCTTATTTTTTTTCTACTGCATTTCCCCCTTATTTCTATGGTCTAATTCTTCTTCTTCTTCGAATCTATTGTTAATCCTTTGTTATTATCCAGTCTTCTTGGATCTATCTTTAATTTTCTGTTATTTTCTCTTTGATTTCTTCTGATTTTCAGTCATGAGTGATGATTCACTTTGGACCGAGTTCCGTGAGTTGCGGATTTTGCTTGAGCGCTATTTGAGGCTACTACCACAGAAAAATTTCATAGCACCAGCATCGGCAAATGTGGCTGAACCACAATCTAAAACTTGTTTAAAAGGCTCGGGTGACCTGATGGTGTTTGATGAAATGGTTCTGAAAAAAAATCAGAATGCTCAAGGACAAGGAGATGAGCCGAATCAAATTCTCTTTGTAACTGTCAGTCATATGCTTTATCCGATCACTACGAAAACCTTATATCAGGTTTTCTCTCCACATGGATTGGTGATGAAGATCATTTCACTTTAGAAATCGGTTGGCTTTCAAGCCTTGGTACAGTATCAAGACGCTCAAGATGCTATCTTGGCAAGATTTTACCTCCAGGGTCATAACATTTACGATGGATGCTGTCAAATGGATATTCAATTTTCTAACCTTGATGAAATTCAAGTCCAAATGATGTCCCAAACTGTTGAACAAAATGGTGGGTTGAAAGAGATCAAGAGTGCAGTGAATGATGCTTCGGGAAGTAATGAGGGGCTCTTGCATGAAACCAGTGTGGTGAATGGTGATTTGGTTGATGCTGCTGCCATTAAAAATGGAGTGACGGTCATGGAGAGGGATTCAAGATCTCCAACAGTTGAGGAAACAATTGTTTCGGATATAACAGTTTCTAATGAACGGAATCAAAGCCTGACAGCTCCAATTAAGGGTAAAACACCAGTCATAGCTTTTGGCAATGAAGGTCAATTTCCAGCTGCATCAACTTCAGCAGATTCTGGTGAAACATTTCACGGGATTTCGACGTTAAGGTGCAAATCAATGAAATTAGGTGAACCGAGTAAGGTACGTAGAGACTTGACTCTGAGCATGGGTTTTATTGACTTACGGGTATTTGGATAAGCAAACTGAATTCGAACCCTATTAAAAATGTGAAATTAGAATTAAATATGCAATTTAGGAACCCAAGTAGTGTTGAGTTGATTAGGAAAAAGGATGATGCATCTAGACATTGGCCATGATTTTTGTTTATCTTCAACAATTGCAAACTGTGTTTCCTCGAGACACTGTTCAGGGAGAAATTATTATTGTTAAATACGGTTTAGCATCTTTTCCATCAATATTGAATGGTGCACTTATAGAAGACAAGGCTATGTTCAATGTAGCAAAAGGTACAAGGAGTTTATTTGCACCAAATTTTTTTTATTCTTCCGTTGTCATTATTCCAGAGATTAGATTTTGGGAGTCAGATAAATTGTGTTTAGATCATATTTCAAACATTGATGAGTTAACTAGGGAAATTTTTGACCCCGGAAGATACTGGTTTGTCAATATTTTCATGAAGCCATTTTCGATTCTTATGCCAAATGTGATCAAGCTAAAGAGGACAATGTCTGATATTTGGTCAAACCATTTAAAAGACTCGATTGATTCAACATCGGTTCTTATTGGTTTTGCTTCATGCTTATCTTCTTTAATCCTTGAGGACAAGGATTTCTTCGACCGAGAGAGTATTACTAGCGGTTATGTATACATGGTATATCTTATTGGCCGTGTCGGGTTAGGAGTTTTGATGCCAGCCCAATTGAACTTGAATGTTGTGTTTGATGTTTGTGTGGATAATGCATTGATTGACATTTTTGCAAATTGTGGTTCTATGTATAGTGCTTGGGGTGCTTTTAAAGTAATGGATGATGGTTCCATTGTTTCATGGACGGAAGTGACGACGAGGTATGCACAGAATTGTATACTAGAGAAGTTATTAACATTTTTGATGGGATAATTGAAAGAGGTATAAGACCAGTTCAATATAGTAATAATTCTAGGGGTCTACATATTTTTGATCCGGGGACTCTTCTTCGCCGATGTTGCACCATTCTTCATCTTGGCCAAAAGAGCTTTCGGCAAAGTTTGGTCAAATCATTTGAAAGACAAATCAAGAACAATACAGACTCGTTCTCTCATCCTTATTTTTTACTTGTTGCAAGATATCGATCAAATGAAAATGAATGATTTGTATATTGTCTTTCCCCAAATTCTGTATTCTTTGTCTCCTTTTGCTCTCTCTATTCTCTTAACCCCTTTTAATTCTTCTTCTTAGTTTTGTACTGCAACACTTTTCCATTTTTGCTTATTTCAACATATGGGTAAGCTTATTTCTTCCTCAGTTCTTCCTTCAATTGTTAATGGCCGACCCAATCTCTCTAATTTCCCGCTCTTCCTTTTCTTTTAAAACCATTGCTACCCACGCCAAAACTTTGAGTAAGAATTCCATGTCTGTAACTGAAAGCCAAAAAAGTTTGATCATTTCAATAATGTTGAAGCTGCTTTTTAAATGTTTTTAATAAGATGATTGATAAGTACCCAAAGCCTTCAATTGTAGAATTCAATAAATTATTAGGAGCCATTGTTAGAATGAAACATTATGCCATTGTTGTTTCTATGTACAGCCGGTTGGAATTAGTAGGAATTTCTCATGATGCCTATTCTTTGAGCATCCTGACTAATTGTTTTTGTCAATTAGGTCAAATTGATTTTGGGTTTTCTGTTTTGGGGAAAATGCTGAAGTTGGGTGTTGAACCTAGTGTTGTAACTTTTTCTATTTTGATCAATGGATTTTGTAAGCAAAGTAAGATTTCTCAGGCAGTGAGTTTGTTTGATGAAATGATTGAAAAGGGTATCAACCTAATGTAGTTGTCTACAATACTATACTTAGTGGGTTGTGTAAGATCAGAAATACCGAACAAGCTGTTCGGTTTCTGAGGGTGATGTAAGAAAGCGGTTTTGAACCTGATATTGTAGCATATAACACTGTCATTGACCGTCTTTGTAAGAACGGCTTGCTAAATGAGGCTCTCGATCTTTTCTCCCAAGTGAAGGTTATTGCAAAGCTAAAAGATTTGTTGAAGCAATGGATCTCTTTCACGAAATATCTCAAAAAGGACCAACCAATCCAGAATACTGTCACTTACAACACTCTTCTGCAAGGTATGTGCCAATTAGGGAGAGTTTCAACTGCGTGTGGCCTTTTTAGAAAGATGCTTGCTTCCGGACAAGTTACGGATATAATGACCTTTGGGATTTTGCTGGATGGTTTATGCAAAAGAGGTAAAATTGAAACTGCGTTGAAACTTTTTCAAGCAATGCAAAGTAGGTTGGAACTTAATATTGTCTTGTATAATACTTTAATCGATGGTTTGTGCAAATCTGGGAATATTGTAGTTGCAAAGGAATTATTTCATCAACTCGCAGTCCATGATTTAAAACCGAATTATTAGACATGCACCATAATGATTCATGGATTCTGTAAAGAAGAATTGCCAGATGAAGCATATCAGTTGTTTAGGAGCATGGGAGATAATGATTGTTTGCCAGATAGCTTCTGCTATAATGTAATGATCCAGGGGTTTCTACGAAACAACTATACCTCGAAGGCAACACAATTTCTTACGGAAATGGTCGGTAAGGGCTCTTCTGCAGATTTATGGATCTGATTTTATGATCTGGTAAATCAATCTTGATCTGAAATGTTTCACAGATAGTGTAAAGATAGTCACTTGAGAATGAGAATCAATTTGTTCGGTACGAATCATACTGTTGTGATATTGAGTTTGTTAAGGTCTATGAGTATAGTTGATATACTTTAAACATTAAGATTGAAAGAAATAAATGTTATACATCATGTCTCACTTTTCACCGATGATCTTTTTATTAGATTTTCTTCTCAGATCTCTCTAGTAGGTGAGAATCTTGTTGATGATTAATGCTGAACACTTATAAGTCGGGGGGAAATCGTGGAAACTCTATCCGTCTGCAGCCGTAATTGGAACCTCCACTTTTCTTCATTGGGGTGGCTTTTTTCTGTCAGTTGGAGCATTCAGCAGCAATGCAAATATTGCGTGCAAATTCTCAACACTTCACTGCAGAAGGTCCAACGATTCACTAGCCAAAAGCCGTAGCAATTGGCTGATCTCACTTGGCAACTCCGGTAGGTGCACTTTCGAGTGAGTTTTTGAGAAAACAGTTAGCATTAACTTTGGTGATGCATCTATGCAGGTTAATCTTGTTTGCTGCCAAAGTCTGCCAATGATTTTACATGCCGTCTTGTGCAGATGTCTCCCTCTGCTGCATCCAGCATAACAGACGGTCTTTCTTCTTTAAAGCCGAGTGAATCGGAATCTTTAATTGACGAAAAGAATTAGTTTGAAGAAAGTTCCTTGATCCTTTATGAAGCAAGACAATTTTGAACTAGTTAGCCAAATTCATATCCTAATTTGGATTGAATACTATTGCTTCAGCCATGGATACAAGCTTAAGTTCTTAGAGTACTCGGTCTGTTGTTTCGGGTTCGTTTCCGATACTCTCTTCCGGGAGAAGTGAAATGTAATATTTGTGTCATATTCTTGGTTGCATATGCGTTATTATGTTGGTTGTTGGTTTCAACCTGCTTACAAAAGGCAAAGGTAGACATGTCGATCGAGTTTAGTTGGACCGAAATGGAAAATTTTGTTTGTTCTCTTGAAAGTTTAGTTTAGTATTTAAAAGCTATATTAATGTTTTATAATTTTATATTTGAATTTCTTAATATATTTCCATTGCTTAAATTGTAATTCGGAAAGCTTATGCGAAACCTCGACCAACGTAGATTGGACCAAGAAACAAATATTTGTTTCCGATAATTTACATTATTTTTATGTTTCGTTATATATTAATTAAAATTGTTATAAATACTTTAAATATATACAAAATAATTATTTACAAAATACATTTCCAAATTAATTTTAAGTCTGAATAATGCATCCTGTTAACAATGTTGAGTGGTTAGTTACGCTGAGTCAGCAATCTGTTATGCTGAGTTGGCAAAGGTTGTTAGGCAGATTGTTAAGCAGTTAGTCTTTAAAAATGTGTTTATAAGAAATGTGGCAGATCAATAAAAATTCAACCCATTTTTGCATATTCATTTTATGCCAATCAGGAACTTCTAGACTTGCCTATGTGTTACACCTAATTTTAGGAGGTCACAACTCATACTCAAAACTTCTCATGAAAATATTTTTAAATTAAAGTCTCAAAACATATAATAATTATATACCATAAGATCCATATCAAAATTTTGGTTACAAAATAATGCTATATCGGCCAAATTAGTAAAACATACAATATCAAAATATAGACTCATGTCACCCAAATAAAGACAGTATGGAAGATAGAAACATTACAACAAAATATGTGAACTGAATGTGTCGATCCTCCAAGTGCCAAGTCCAAGGGTAGCCTATCCAAAAGATCTAAAAAGGAAAGATTTGGGGGTGTGAGCTAGGGAGCCCAGTGTGTTCCAATAAGTGCATATTTAAATATTTCATATATGCATAAAACAGTCCAGTAAGTCATATTATAGGGGCAACCAAAGTTTGTTTAAAACCTAGTTACCCTCCAACTAAACATTGAAATGCAATCCCCCATGAACTGCATCTTGAAAGACTTACCCTAGGCCCGTGGGCGTAGGAGCCTACCTAAAGGGATGCCTTAGGTCCAGAAGGACTTATCAGTTTGATCAGGGTTGAGCTTAATAGAAAGTATCAGTTGGATCAGGGTTGTACCTGTAGAGATTTCAGATCATATCCTGAGAGTATACTCCAAGTAAATCAATTTAGATCAATATGCAGTGTCATCAGAAATCAAGTGACAGACATGTATTTATCTCAGTAAAAAAAATTAGATATCTCAATTTCAGATCAAACATAGGGCATAATTTCAAACATATAATGTAGACATGCTTTTAAAACAAAACAATAGTCATGCCCAAATTAGAGAGTATTTCATAATATATTCAGAGAAATCATTTCAACAGTTCGTATAAAACAGTAATATAGAACACACCTCAAAAGCTGGTCAGAAGGGTCTACTGGGCACCTGCCTCGTTACGCTCTACAGCGGTGCTAGATCTTAGATCATAACGGAACAAGGTTACTACAAGAGAAATAAATTCTAACTTAATAATTTACTGGGTTCTAAGACCATACGAGTAACAACTAGTGCACACTGGGGAGCGAATCGGGAGGAGCTGGGCTGAGCATACGAACGGTTAGGAGAGTTTCGAGTACCTTTAAACAGATAATAATTCACATCAATCCTTTGTTAATATAAACACCCTTAAAAGAATAACTTAAAACATATGCATGTCCAGGTTTAAGGTTAGATTCAGAGGTTTTTGGGTTAGAATTTCGTGAAACAGACTTCAAAAAACGGCTCAAGACGTCAAAAAAACCCAAAATAGGAGTTTTCAGAAAAAGTTGACTTTTGGTCAAAGTCAACAGTCAAAGTCAACTAAGTTGACTTGAACGAGTTAACTCGGTGAGTTGACTCAAACTGAGTTCGGGTCAACGAGTTGGACGGGTCAGACTCAGGCTTGGATCGGGTCAAACTCGGGCTCGGATCAGGTCAGACTCGGGCTCAGATCAGGTCAGACTTGGGCTTGAGCTGTAATGGGCTCAGACCGGTTTAACCGGTTCAGAGGCAAATCAGGTCTCTCTTATACACTTACTAGACTCATCGGCGATACACCGAATTCTTCGCTGGCGACTCCAATGGTCACTTTTCTATCGGAAAAATAAAGCTCGTGAATACACACTGGAATACACGCCGCTCTGATGAAGCCCTTAACGGTGGCGAATCGATGATCGACCAGATGGGTTTTGTTCACACGACTCAAGGAACTCAGATCCAATGGTCGTGTCCCGAACGAATGTCGAGGGTGGCCGAAAACTAAAAAAAATAAAAAAGGGACGCTTGGGGTTTTCTCGTTGAACCTTTAAGATGTTCTCTACGGGGAACGGTGGAGAACTAAGGCAAGTGGTCGACGGGTTGAAGTTGGGGTACGACGATGCTCACTCCAATGGTGGTGGTGACGGCCACACTGTGGCGGTGAGGGAGATAGGTGGTGACTGGAGATGAGAGTTGGTAGGAGAAAGTTTAGGAGGTTTCTGGAATTTTGGACAAATGGTAATCAATAGGGTAGGTGAGAAGTCAGACCATACTTTAATTAATTTCTGTATAATTATCGAATACAAATTAAGGTCAATTTGGGGGAAGCTCTAACCAAATATAGCCTTAGGCTAGATGGTTAAGGCTTGTGTATTCCAAACATAGTCCATGGGTTCAGCACCCTATGGCAACACTCTCTCTCTTTTTTAATTATTTTGCTTTCTTACACAATCAATGTCGTTCTTAGCTTTCCTTTCTATTTGTAATTTCATATCCACATTCCAACATGGTTTCAATTGTCGGGAAGCTTGTCGTCGTCTGCCAGTGGAGGTGCCTTCATATCCGCTGCTTACTTTGGTCTTCTTGTGATCTAGTTCATCGTCGTCTTCTTTGTGGTTTCTGGTTCGTTGCTTTTGTTCGTTGACACTTATGGCGCCACCTGAAAATTTCGTGCTGTCGTTGCTTGAAAATGACGTCTCCGGTGGATCTCTCTTGAAAGTCAGTAAATCCTTCAGAAATAAGAGAGTTAATATTGTTCTGGATGAGTCTAATTTTCTCTTGTTGAAGCAACAGATTTTGTTAGCAGTTCGAAGCCATAGACTGGAGAAACTCCTCATTGAATCTCTCAAACCACCTCCAACCATCGTTCCTGGAAAAAGAAGCATAATGGTGGAGAATAAGGAGTATGAAATCTTTGTGGCTCAAGACAGTGCCCTAGCATAGTGGTTGCTCTCTACGATTAGTGCTAATCTACTACCTCAGTTCGTGGGAGCTGAAACAGCAGCAGAAATCTGGCCAATTGTGCTTCAGTTTTTTTATGAGTCGGTCCACAACTACCGTGATGAGCCTGCACTACAGAATTCGATCGTTGAAGAAAAGAGATCTCACCATGCGAGCATACATATCTCATGTAAATGAGGTATATGATGCTTTTGTTTCTTGTGGAAGTCCTATATTAGATCTAGAAAAGATTGTTACAATGTAACACCATAATAAAAGAAGAAGAAGAAGATTTCAACAGCTATGGGGTATTAAACATGTGCCCTTTTGTTAAAGTGAACCTGAGCCTTAACCATCTGTGCTAAGATTGATATCCGGTTAAGTCTTGTACCGGTTTATTTTTAAACGATAGCCTTCACTTATTTGAATTTAAAAAAGAAAGTCAACCCCACTAGCCTGGCATAAATGGAGTTTTCGGATCTAAAAAATTACTGAGATATTTCTTTTCAGCAAAACCGTTCATCTCCCCTCACTGATCACCCTTTTGATCTCCGTCCCCGCCCTTCCATGGCAGTCACTGTCGGTGCCGGCATGACCATCGCCTCACCCCGACCATGACCACGAACTCCACTCGATGCCATTTTGCGACGTTCGCCGGGGAGATCAGTTGAAGGTTCGTCAAGACCCAAGTCTCTTCATCTTCTTTTTTTGTTCGAGCTTCGGCAAGAGTAATTCTTTCTGTACCAGGTTCATATGCTTCTATAAGGGTAATTCCTTCTGTACCAGGTTCCTATGCTTCGACAAGAGTAATTTCTTCTGTACCAGGTTCCTATGGTTCTACAAGAGTAATTCATTCTGTATCAGGTTCATATGCTTCTGCAAGGGTAACTCTTTATGTACAAGCTTCCTTAACTTCGGCAAGGATAATTCCTTCTATACCAGGTTCCTATGCTTCTACAAGGGTAATTGTTAGGATATTTGTTTTGATATAATAATTGAAAAATAGTTTTGGACTAAATTCAAAAGAATTCAAAAATGATTTTAAGTCCAAACAACTTGAAAGTATGTTTGAGGAGTTTTCAAGTGAGTTTAAAGTGTTTTTGAAATGATTTAAAGTAGCCAAACCCAAGTTTCCTGCTTGACCGTACCGATACGGTATAACTCGTATCGATAAGCCTTAAGGGTTTCAGCTACAGGTTTTGAAACTGTCAAAACCTGTACCGATATATGGCTTACCAGTATTGATACGGAGATGGATCATTTCGATATGCCTCCCAGCGTTTCAATACGCCTACGTGGCAAAGACCCCAACGACCAAAACCCCCCAATAGTCAATTTCCCAATGGTCTTTTAAATTGCAGGTCGTATCGATACGCTTCTACGTGCATCGATACGCATCAGCTATGAAGAGCATAACGACTAGTTCTGAAGAAGGGCGTACTAATACGGCTACATGCGTATCTATACGGACAGCTCCAGAACTGTAATTATTGTGGGAAATAAAGGCCCCAACGGCTCCAATTCAATCCCAATGGTCTCCAACGGCTAGAAGCTCATTTGGGAGTATAAAAGGGACCTCAAAGAATCTTTAGAAGACTCATGCTTCAATTGTCAACAACATTATGATGTCAAATGTGTCTTAGTGCTTAATTCTCAATCTTTGTATAGACAAACACTTGTGAGCTCAAATTGTCAATGTTCTCAAGTGTTATAGGTTTTGGGTGAGGGCTTTAGTGTGCAAACATCAACCTTTAGTGTGCAAACACTTGTGAGTGTTCCCAACGCTCAGTTTGTGAGCTTTGGTTGCTAGACTTTGGTATTGAATCTAGGTTGTAAAAGGTTGCCTCCTAAGCCTAGAAAAAGGAAATAATTCTTACTGAATTGGTGGAATCCTTAGTAGGAAGCTAAGGTAGTGGATGTAGGTTTTGGTTAGAAAGTCGAACCACTCTAAATCCTTGTCCATATTTTCTATCTTTTTGCTTCCACTTCAATCACCCAAATTACATCTTCTCCACCACTTGGCAAGCACAAACGGTTGAGGATATCGAGCCCATTAGTAATTCCTTCTGTACTAGCTTCCTATGGTTTGGCAAGGGTAATTCCATATGTACCAGGTTTCTATGCTTCTATAAGGGTAATTATTTTTGTACCAGATTCCTATGCTTCAGCTTGAGTGATTCCTTCTGTTTATGTACCTAAGATATTCCCTTAGGTCGGCACCTATGCCCAACGGGCTTGGGTTAATCCTTTATCGAATTCTGAAAATTTATGTATACTTTCAATCTACACTCAATGGAAGACACACCGAACCCCCTAGTTCAACTTCTCTAATCTATCTCTCTAATTTTTTGGATTATAGGCTTCTTCCCTAATACTCGGGTGATCGAATAAAGAACAACTCTGCTACCTTAAGATATAATGTTTTATAGATATATCGGATTCATAATTGGAGCTTGTTGTTTCCCAAAATACCATGACAGTACTATGCTTTACCATATGTCTGCTTGCACCTTTAGCATCCCTTGGTAGTTTTGTGTTACTGAGCTTTTCCAAGCTCATGTTGTTATTTACCATCGCAGGTTAAAAGATTGATTTTGGCGCAGTTATCGACATCAGTATGAGAGTTCTTCAGCACTGCTTGTAGAGTATGGTACCTCTGTAATTAGGGGCATGTATGTCATGTTTTATTTTATATTTGAGTTTGAAACTCGTTTTATAATGTGTAATTATGAACACTGTTATGTCAAATGAGTAATCTCTAAACTTTTATTTCCGATTCAGAATTTGTTGTATTTGAAATTTTAATGTGGGTCGCTTCGATGACACGAATGTGACACCTCATATCGGATCGAGGTAACCTTTACCGGTCTAGGTGTTACATACAATACTCAATGGGTTGTCAGTTGAGTATCAACCTTTTGTTGTTGTGATAACAGCAAGTCGAGAGCCCTATACTGTGGATGCAGCCATTGTTGTGTTAATCGATGCTGAGACACATACTAATAGCTTTAATCACTACACTAATTTTTCTCCCAATCTCAGTGTTGCTCAGGTGACTGACTATAACCATGAATCCAACTCTAGGCCGTATCGTCCATCTTCTGGACAACGAGAGGAGAGGAAGAACTGGTAGAATGCGATTGCAATTCTAGTTGTGTGAGAAGTTTGGTCATTTTTTTGACCGGTGTTGGCATAAGTTTGATGAAAATTTCTCAAGCATCACTGCTCGTAACATTGACCAGTCGAGAGAGAAGACTACACTTGTGAATATGTGTTCTGTTGATGCTAACAGATCATCTCATGTGTGTCAGTGTGGGGAGTCTAAAGAACGGCAAGTTAGTATACGACTAATAAACTACATGTTCTTACAATCATTAGATGAGCATCTTCTTTAAAAAATTTAATTTTGACCGTTAGATCAAGAAAATAAAGGTGTAATCGGAAGTGTGCGTAGCCGATAAGTTAAAAAACACAGAACTTAAAATGTTACCCACCAACCTAAATGTTACCAAAAGATTTAACATTTTAAGTTGACACGGTAAGTTTAGAAACTTACTAACAGGTATCGAAATTTACTATAATATGTACTCACCAACTTAAATGTTATCAAAAGATAAAACATTTTAAGTTGACATGGTAGGTTTCGAAACTTACTAACAAGTATGGAAACTTACTATAATATGTAACATTTTCGATTGCAACTTAAAATTTAAAAAACATGGAACTTAAAATGTTACCCACCAACCTAAATGTTACTAAAAGATATAACATTTTAAGTTGATATGGTTGGTTTAGAAACTTACTAGAAAGTATCGAAACTTACTATAATATGTATCCACCAACCTAAATGTTACCAAACCAATATGTATAACATTTTAGGTCGGAATGCTAATTTTTGTACGTTTCGAAACTTCCGACTAAGTTCTAATACTTGTCGTGAAACCTAAAATGCAACCAGTATGTATAACATTTTAGGTTGGAATAACACAATTTTTTATGAGTTTCGAAACTCTCGACTAAGTTTCGATACTTGTCCTGAAACCTAAATGTAACCGGTACGTATAACATTTTATGTTGGAATGACAATTTTTTGTAAGTTTCGAAACTTCCGCTTGCAACCTAAAATATTACCTAATATTTAGATCAGAGTCTAGCCGAGTTTCAAGTTCTTTAACTCTTTAATGTTGATTTTGTTAATTCCAAATTAAAGCTAAAATTTTCTATTGGGCAAGGAAGATTTCTTAGAGAATATGAGTAATCTAAACTTGATTTTAACAAATTAAACCCATAAATAAGCATTTGAAGAAATAACTTATTTTCAAGTTCTTTTTACTTTTTAATGGTGATTTTGTTAATTCCGAACTAAAACTAAGATTTTCTATTGGGTAATATAGATTTCTTAGAGTATACGAGTAATCTAAATTTGATTTTAACAAATTAAACTCTGAATTAGGCAATTGATGAAAGAAATAACTTATGTTCAAGTTTTAACTCTTTAATGGTGATTTTGTTAATTTCGACCTAAAACTAAGATTTTGTATTGGGTAATTAAGATTTCTTAGACTATACGAGTAATCGAAATTTGCTTTTAACAATTCAAATCCAGAATTCGGTAATTGATGAAAATTGTAATATTGCTTTTAAGCTAAAAAATTTTACTTCAGTAAAACGTAGAGCAAAGTTTCAATACTTGTAGTGAAATATTTTCATTTTTGGACGATCAAATCTCAGATAACAATTTAGGTTGAAAGTGAGTAAAATTTCAAGTTTCAACCTAAAATGTTATACAAAATCATAACAATTTAAGTTGCAACCTAAAATGTTACCAATTTAAACTTCAACCTAAAATGTTACCGATACATATAACATTTTAGTTTTGAAACCTAAACCTGAAATATTAGCCAAAATCATAATAATTTAGTAAAATTTTAAGTTTCAACCTAAAATATTATACAAAATGTTACCAATTTAAGTTTCAACCTAAAATGTTACCAATTTAAGTTTCAACCTAAAATGTTACCAATACATATAGTATTTTAGTTTGGAAAGCTAAACTTGAAATATTCCCAAAATCATACAATTTAGGTTGCAACTGAAATTGTTATCAATATATATAATATTTTAGGTTAGTAACCGGATAAAGAAAAAGACAGTCACGCTCTATATTAGTCACATTTTAACCTGCTGTACAACAGACCTACCCGTCTTAGTCCAGGAGCTTCTACTTCTGGACAAGAAGCACAGACTCATGGTGCGAGCTCGAGCAGAGGGCAGTGGTTTGTTGACTCTGGTGCCACTCACCATGTTACCTCTGATCCTGCAAATGTGACTGTTGGCACAAAATATTCAGGTCCTGTTAAGCTTTTAGTAGGGAATGGTATTGGGCTAAGTATTAGCACTGTTGGCACAAAATAATTTGTTGAATCATGAATGTACCTAAAGTAACTAAAATCCTTGTTAATAATTTGTCGTTCTTAGCTTTTTCTTTCTATTTGTTAATTTCATATCCACATTCCAACACATCCTCTCTTCAAATTTATGGAGATTTTTTTAAAGAAAATTTATGAAGATCTTTAAATAGATGTTTTTTTTAATACTCTAAAGGTGTAAATAGATGTTTTTTTTTATTGAGTAGTCTAATATTAAATATGTGATATAAATATATGAGTTATATTTTAATACACAATATGTATAAATCAAATTCTTATAACCATTCTTTAAAGGGTAAAACTTTGATACACAGGCTGTGAAAAATTAATTTTACACAAGTCTATGTATTTACACTATAAAAACTCAAATCCTAAATTCCTAACCCTAACTTAAAAAAACTAAACTCCACACTCTAAGCCCTAAACCCTAAATTCTAAACACTACAACCTAAACCCCTAAACTTTAAACTCTAAACTAAAACCCTAACCCCTAAAACTAAAAGTGTATCAAAGCTTTTTCCTTCTTTAAAATCTAATATCTAAATTTCTAACAAAAAAACATAAATTCTAAACTCTAACCTCGAATCTTAAAGTTTAAATCTTATAACCTAAATCCCTAAACTAAAATCATAATCACAAATTTAGCATGCTTATGTAAATTTTAGTATATACAATCTGCATATCGTTTTTTATGTATAATACATGTTTATTTAATAGTTTGTCCTAAATATACTTTTATATATTTAATTATGTTTCATGCACATTTATCAAACTAATATATCTTTTACAAAGAGAAATGATTCCACGTTAAAGTATTAATCCGTTCCGTTTTAATTGTTGGTGTAATATGTTTTTTTAAATCAAATAATATTTTTAGTCTTTAACATTTATATTTTTGTCTATTTAACCTTTTTTTTAAGATTTGTCTATTTAACCTTAATCATTAAAGATGTAGAAATTAAAATTTTAATTAAAAATATTGAAAAAATAAGATTTTTTTAAAAAAATATTTAGCTTAAGGGTGTAAAAGAAGTCTTTAAACTTTTTTAAAAAATCAACTAAGACTTTATTTTTTGCACTCAATTAAGTTTCCGAATTAATTAAGGCCATTGACTATCATTGACCATTAAGTTGACATTTTTTAAATATTACTGTCATAATATATACTATAATTCTATCATATGACATTTACGTACTTTTTTATATAAATTTTATAAGGTTTTCAAACTTTTAAAAAATTTCTAAATAAAATAAAAAAATTCTTAAAATGTCAAGTGACAACCCTTTGACACTACACACTATACTAACTGATCCAAAAAAAGGTTAGATTCAACAATTACCATTGGTCAAAAGACTTAATTGATTTAATTTATTAATTCACAGACTTAATTAAACTCAAAAAATTCAAAAACTTAATTAATTCTTTTTTTCTTTCGAAAATTCAAGGATTTCTTACGCACTTAAACAAAAAATTTCTAATCCATAACATAGTAAATATGTTTTTTAATATATTTGAAAACAAAATGTTACATTGTAACAAAATTCTGCTTCTTTGGATATAATACAAGCAACATTTATCCCAAAAAATAAATTATGTTTAAAGTTAAATAAAAAATAAATATATTATTTAATGTTCTAAATTATTATTATCCGAAAGTCGTGGGATCTGAACCGACGAAGATGGGGAATAACTAAAATCTGCATTCACGGGGATGGGTGAAGTTTTATCATCGGAGCTCAAATGGGGATGAGGACAATAATTGTTATATCCGAACCATAGGGATAACCGAATCGTAACCGTATAAATAACTGCAAGGATCCCAACAAATATCCACAAGGTTCTCGATATTTTACAAAAAATTTAAAAAATATATATGTATTTACCTATATATCCCTTATATACATCTTAATAAAAAATCATAATTACATTATTATCATTTAACTTTCTCTCGAACCTAGCCACACTTAAGTTTCTTAATATGTTTATATCTTACTTTTTAGATATAAGCTAAAACCCTCGTCTAAATCATACCCAACACAACACCTTTAATCTTCATCATTTCATAATTGCTTTCAATCAAAATATTCAAACTTTATATTTTAAATTAAATTGGTTTATTTTGGTTAGTAAAATAGTAATTTTATTTATTTATTTTGGACCTTTAATTTTCATCATTTCGTAATTGATTCCAATCAAAGTATCAATATTTTATATTTTAAATTAAATTGACGGTTTATTTTGGTTAGTAAAATATTAATTTTATTTAATTTTTTGGGACGAGATTTTCCGAAAACCGTGGGATCCAAACGGAGAGGGTATGGAGACAAAAAAAATTTTCCGAAGCTTTTAATGGAGATTTTCCCAAATTGTAATCGCAAGTGCTGGGATGGAATGGGAATGCAAAACCGTCCTCGTCCCACCCGATTCCCACCCTACAAGATAACATCTGTTCGTATATATTCTTAACTCTTTGATAATGAATATACATTTTATAGATAAAGCTATTTAAATTCGTATATCTTAAGATGAACATCGCCCACTTCTCCAATTCGACACTTGTTGTGTTCCCATTATTTAAAAACCATTTATTTTAAGTGAAGTATATATGTGTTAATTTTCTTTATTGAAACAAATATACAACTATTATAACCATTTTCTTCTTTATTGAGCCCGATATTCAGAACCATTTCTTGCTACTTCCTTGCTTCACCTTTTTGACATTTTGTGCCATGGAGAAACCATTCTTGCATGGTGCAGCTTGACAAAATTAGAAATATGTCAGTTTCCCATTAGCCTTTGCCATCAGTCCAGCTGCCATTAACTTTTTTTCCCAGCTAGAGTTTTTTAGAAAGTGAAAAGCAACATAAAGGTGTGAACTTTCTGAAAAATTCTCAACACCAACAATGGAGATTGATTCAACAGTAGACACCATTGTTGAAGAGAGGGAAGAGTTGATGGTTTCAGCGAATGGTGGATTCAGTACAAGAAGAAAAGCCCATTTTCTCAAACCCATAGCCATTTCAAACAATGGGAAAATCTCCGACCTTCCTCAAGCTTCTGTCTTCCCCAAGCCCTTCACTTATGACCTAAAGGACTTGTCGGAGAAAGTATCGTTCAAAGGCTGGAGACGTCCCACGCAGAAATGGAAAACATGGGTTCACAACATGCATGCCAAGCACCGAGCTTTATGGGAAAAAAGTTGGTATTTGCCAGGCAGTGATGAGTTCCAGGTATGATATCAAACAAGACAAGCAGCTTCTTCTTTGTTTTGCTGAAAAATGGTGTCCTGAGACAAATACTATGATGTTTCCTTGGGGAGAAGTGACCATAACATTGGAAGATGTTATGGTCTGTTGGGGGTTTTCCGTTCTTGGTCAATCTGTTTTGAGCCCTTTAAAGGGTAAACAGCTTGTTGAAGTTGAAGAAAGGTTAAACAAAGGGCGAAAAGAGGCTACAAGAGGGGATTGTGTAAGTCCCACGCCTAGAGCATGGATGGACTATTTCATGGGAACTGGAAATGAGCTTGAGCATGAAGCATTTCTTTCTTTATGGTTATCTAGCTTTGTTTTTATGAATTCTACTTCAATTACATCTATAGGGAGGCATGTTTTTCCTATTGCAATTCACTTGGCTAGAGGGAACCGGGTTGCTCTTGCACCGGCTGTTTTGTCTCGCATATATAGGGACTTGAATTTGTTTAAGGATCGATTCTTTGGCTTGGTTGTGGCAAAAACTAATGAGTTGGTTAATCTTTATGCACCCTTTCAGTTAGTGCAGGTTTGGGTTTGGGAAAGGTTTCTGGGGTTGTGGCCGATGCCTAATTCAATCTTGCCTGGTGAGCCGAGGGTAGCGAGATGGAACAAGCTTAAGGGGAATGTTACTGATGTGAAGTTAGCTATGGAGTCTGCTGGGAGAAGTTTTCAATGGCGGCTTATGTTATAGAAATTGATGGTTGGTCTTTGCCAAAGTTTTATGGTGATGAGGAACAGCATGTATTGATTGATTCTTGTGTTCATTTAGACGAAGAGATTCATTCGTTTGCTAGATGTTTGAGGGGAAGTAAGCTTGTTAGACTAGGCAGCATAGAGCAGTATCTCCCACATCGGGTTTCGATGCAGTTCGGAATGGATCAAGATCTTCCGGGATGCTTTGCTAGATGCAATGGAAACCCTCATATGGCTTGGAGGAATTACAGCAGACCGATTCGAGATGCAGTGTTGTATGTACCGCCAAGGCTTTTCGAATCGGATGTTACCTCACGGTACTTGGATTGGTGGAAGCAATCAGTGGCGGCTCATTGTGGTGCTATCAAGCCAATTCTTAAGAGGCCTAGGAGTTCAAGAAAACATGTTGTTTCAGGGAGGGAAAAAGTTTGCAAAGGAAATTCTAGCAAGGAAAAGGAAGATAAAGAGGTGGAAGCAGGGGATTTGGTTCAGGAGGAGGACACAGAAGATCAGTTAACGTTAAGGGAATTGTTGATCTGTGCTAAGCTTAAAAGTGTAAACGCGGTAATGAGCGGTGCCAGTGAGTCTCCCCTAGGTGCTTAAAGCCAACTATGCTCAACTAAAGAATTTGAAGCACTTGAACAGACAGAAGCAAATATGACACGTTGTGCAGTTAGCGAGGAAAGCTCTGATGAAGCTAAAATATATGAGACGTTGGACGATATCTTTAAGCGTTTACCGGTCGGTGAATGTCAAAACATGCCAATGATCACTGCAGTCAAAGATAAAGAAGATGTTGAGAAGCCTGAACATGAACCGAAACAGGATGACAATGTCACAAAGAATGGAAATCCAATCAGAGAATCAAAAGGATCGGACACAGATGATGTCAAGAGCAAACCAGGTCTCAAATATGGAGAACAAAGCATTGGCACTACCAATCTTTTCACACTTAGTCTTGAGCTTGAAACTCGGATTAGTAGGCTTGAAAAACGGTTTGCTAAGCTGAAGAATTAAGGATTTTTGCACATATGCTATAGATTCATCAGATTATCTAATACTAGCTCTTGTAGCATCATATATCGGTGCATTGCTTCTTTACAACTTTCTCTTGTAAGTATCCGATCCCAGAATCGACATTGCAGAAAATTAATTAGAAGTTAGAACTAAGGTTTTTGTTTTGTGACACCAGCCAGTATCCTAGTCATTAGCTTTTGTAATGGTGGTGAGGATTAAGAAGAAAAGGCCGAATATCTAATCCGAAATGCAAAGCTTATTCTGCAATAGACAATGGTAAACAAACACTATATGAACATTTATTGGTTCTGTTCCTTTATTCTTATGATCTTTGCTGTAGGGATATTTTAAGAAAAATGATGTATTAGGATAATGAGTCCACTAAGTTCGATTTCAATGGATAATTGGAACTTTCCTAAGTTAGTTTAAATGAACTGAACTGACAAGTGGAAAGACGAGAGTTGAATGGAAATACAAGAAAAGAAAAGCTCATATTAGACAAACCATTTTGACTCAAAAGAATTTATGACAATGAGATAAGTAGTCAACAAATGTGAAAATTATCTGTCAGTTTCTATGTTTAGCAAATGTTATTTTAAGTTATTTTTTGCTATCTGATTCAATGAAGTTTCAACAAGGATGAAGAAAAACAAAACATCATGAGACATTGTTCCTTGTGCCCTCCTGAGGGACCAAATACTATTCAGTTGCCTCCAGGAGGAGATAGGTTCCCCATTTCCCATAGCTCAGCTGTTGTTTATTTCTTAATTCTTGAGCATATATATTAACACATTTTGTTCAAGAATTTGGGATGTCTTCATTTGCAAGGAAGACCAAAATGAAGAGTTTTTCGTGCTGCATGTCGGATGAGACTCTAACAAGATGGTCATTACAGAAGAGCATCGAGGAACATCATGACACAAAAGTCTTGGCTTCATTTGCCAATATTTCCTTTAACCCTGGTGCGTTTTCTTTAACCTGTAAAGGCATATCATGATTGTAGATTTAACAGAGGTTATGTATGCCATTACGAGCTCCATCCAAATCTCTTCTGCACATTAGATACTCTTTGATTCTACAGGAATGTGCATCATTGATCATTCCTGATATCCTTGGTCACCTTGTTAGGCCTCCTATTAATATTATGTCCTTATAAAAATATGTGTCGAATATAATTATTGAACACGAATATTTTTTTTTAAATATGAAAATCCGGAATGAGATAAGGCTGAAAACTCAGAGGGGGTTGATTCATGGTTTTGAACTTTGTTGGTAGATAATGGCAGAAAGAGACTCATCGGCAAAGAAACAACAAAAGGGTGTAAAGGCAATATAACTGCAAAGGTTTTCAAATACAGTGAGGTATGCGACGCAACGAACAACTTCAACCCTTGCAATCAAATCGGTGAAGGGGGCTTCGGAAGAGTATACAGAGGACTTATTGAAAACCTAAATAAAGTACACTATCAAATCTTATCTCTTTATCTATGTTGTTCCTATTTATATTTTTGGAAGTTCATATTTTCATGCCATTGTTCGAATATACGTATAACATAAATGTCGGATACGGGTAGAGTCTGGATTTATCAGAAACATTTGCTAATGTAGTTCCGGCCTACGTGCACAGGTGGTTGCTGTGAAGCAGCTTAATAGGCATGGATATCAAGGGAACAAAGAATTCCCGGTTGAGGTTTTGATGTTGGTTCTACTTAAACATCCTAACCTTGTTGAATTGGTTGGATATTGCATAGATGAGGATCAAAGGGTTTTGGTCTATGAATACATGACTAATGGCTCCTTAGAGGATCATCTTATAAGTACGTTCGCATATGCAATGTTGACATTCGAACCCTCGTAAACTACTATATAATCAATTGGATTAAGGCCCGGGTACTTGAGTTGTTTGTAAATATAACTATGAGTTTTCAGGTTTATCTCCGGAGAAGAAGCCTTATGGATTGGAATACGAGGCTAAAGATCGCAGTAGGGGCGGCTAAAGGCTTTGAATACTTACATGAAAGAGCTAATCCTCAAGTGATATACCGAGACTTTAAAACATCAAACATATTACTGGACCAGGATTTCAATCCAAAGCTCTCGGATTTTGGACTTGGAAAGGTCGGTCCGACAGGAGATAATTCACATGTATTTTCCAGGGTTATTGGAACCTACGGTTACTGTGCACCCGAGTATATACTAACCGGTCAATTGTCGACGAAGTCCGATGTGTACAGCTTCGGAGTTGTGTTTTTGGAGATGATCACAGGAAGAATAGCGGTAGACAATTCAAGACCAACACATGAAAGGAATCTTGTCACTTGGGTAAGCACTGAACGTTTTATATTAAGTTCGTATCTTCGTACTCCTATCTCCGGTTCTAACTTGGATAAGACTGATTACATCCCTTTTTTTGCAGGCAAAACCGCTAATGGATCACAGAAGGAAGTAAGTATTATTGGCCGACCCGTTGCTGGATGGGGAATATCCCATTAAGGGTCTCCACCAAGCACTTACCGTTGCAACAATGTGTCTGCAGGAAGAACCGTCTATTTGGCCATTGATGAGTTATGTCGTTGCAGCTCTCGAGTGTTTGATCACAGGCGATGGAAGAAGGGAAGAACATGGAGTATTCACATCATGAACATCATACATCATCAAATGGCGGGCGTCTTTCGATCTGAAAGCAATAATGCATGAGAAAACAGATCATCTAGGATGGATTCTACAGTCGTTCAGTTCATGCAATAGTTCATTCACTTTTCGACGTTGTGCTTTTGTCCTAATTGTATATAAAATAATCATGGGCAATACCATTTTCTTTGGACCATATTCATACAGTTTCATTCAATACAATTTTTCAATTCATCAGTATTTACTAATCTTATTCTAAAAAACCTTCCTTTTATATGATCCTGTTTTCGTGATTAATTATACTGTTCATAATTTTAATTTTTGACTCGTCTCAATATACTATACTAAAATTAAAAATTCTAAAATATAAATACAAAATTGATACGCAAAGCAATCACATCATCACACTGTTAAATAAATTATTTAGCGGTGCAGTAATTAAAACTAATCAAATTTTATTTAAGATATAGACTAAACTATAAAATAAGTACTTAAACTATGTATATTTTTTTAATAAGTGTTTAAAGTATTTTTGGCTGAAATAGATGCTTAAATTTTTATTTTGGCTAAAGTAAGTGCCTAAATTTTTTTTGTTGAAATAAGTGTCTAAACTTTTATTTATGGCTTGTTTTAAAGTTAATTTTGGCACCTACTTGGGCACCTATTTCAGCAAAAAATGAAAGTTTAAGTATTTATTTCAGTAAAAAAATATTTTAGGCACCTATTCAGCCAAAAAATGCTTTAGGCACTTATTGCAAAAAAGATGTATAATTGGGGTACTTATTTTATAGTTAAGCC
Source organism: Hibiscus mutabilis (assembly GCA_019671005.1). Lineage (NCBI taxonomy): Eukaryota > Viridiplantae > Streptophyta > Magnoliopsida > Malvales > Malvaceae > Hibiscus > Hibiscus mutabilis. Next base: position 3,053,580 of record CM033735.1, on the reverse strand, counting down.
TAAGGTATAATACTAAAAAAATACTCATAGCGTTTGACTAAATAGTCACTTTGACTCATTCTTTTTTTGAAGTAATTTAACCATCAATATTTCATTTTGGTCAAAGTAATCCTTTTATGAATAAAAATTATTAGTTAACTAATTTAAATAACTTGAAATGACTTGACAGAATGACAAGTTAGAAAAAATATATATTTTATATTTTATACAACTTTTAAAATTATTTTTGACATTTACGTATATGACACTGTTATCGCGACGTACATTAACTTGTAAGTTTGCCACATTAATTTAAGTCATCGCTAGTTAATTAACAATTTTTATCCATTTTATTTTGACCCAATATAAAATATTAAGAGTTAAATTACTTTAAAAGAAATGATAGTAATTAAAATGACTATTCAATCGAATGTTGAGTCATTTTTTGAAATTGTACCTTTATTTAAGGGTGCAGTACTATAATTAAAGCCAAAAATCAAATATTATTTGTAATTCCAATCAATTTAAAGTTTAGATACTGAAGTAGTTTACCGTAAGCTAAGCATCAATAGCCACCCGATCTTAAATAAATAAATAAATATATATATATATATATATATATATATTTTGTATTGGCTCTGTTTATTCATGTCTGCTGACATGGACAAAGACTTGGAGCATTGGTCCTAATTTATTCAAAAACATGTTCCCTTCAAGCCTGAATTTGAAAAAAAAAACAAAGCTAAGAACCTGCCTAATCCATTGTACGACAATGTTTATGATCACTCCCTTATTATAGTATCTACATTATGACAAGCTGCCTGCCGGGGTCCTTTTCGAACAAAATCCGGCCATCATGGTTCGCAAAAGATGGTGAACTACGACATCCTCAGAGCTCTCTCTTTTGTCTATGTTATTCGATGAATCAAAATTCTTTAATCCCTGGTGTTCTCTCATGCTTTTGCCTGCAAATGAGGTAGCTTATGAGATTTGGGATGGTGAAATAATCGCTCGTTGACAAACCGAGCATATTTTTAAATAATTTGACGAAATACGGAGTATGTCGAAAGCATATCTGTCAAAGGCGTGAACAGGTGTGCTATATAGCAAGCATGCATCGTCGTTTATAAAGCATATCTGTCAAAGGCGTGAACAGGTGCTATATAGCAAGCATGCATCGTCGTTTATAATTTAGACCAATCACTCACCTGGGAATACAAGAAGGTTCCGAGGATAGCAATGGCAGCTCCAAGAGCATTGATCGGCTGGACAGGCGTGTGGAAGATGATGATGGACGAGACTATAACGGATATACGTTTCATGGTGTTGCCAATGCTAAACGTCAAGGGAGAGATCTGATCGAGGGACATGTACGAGACCTGATTGTATAGATGATAGAAAATACTCTGGGCCGCCACCCACCTACCAAAAACGAATATAATCAACAAAATATTTGTTAGCACATACCATTATGATTAGATCCTAAAGAATACTGAAACCGGCACAGAATAAAGATGACACCGATATTCTCTAATGTTCATGTTACAGGTCCCTATCTGAATCTTTAAAAGAATTCGAAAAGTAACTATAAACAGTTCAGTAAACATCGATCGAACAGAATCAATAAGCGATACAAATCAGATCAGCGCTTGAAAAGGAACATCAAATTCAAGACCCACATATAAAAAACCTTTTCAGATGGCATTCCATCATATAAGAAACCTTTAAGTATAAACCTAACCAGCACGAGAAATTCTGAAAAGTTTATCGACTACCTTCAAAGTATCCACCAAAGTCCAACAAATAAATCTAGACGATACTAAGCGGGGGAAAGAAACAGAACAAGCAATTACAACTTAGTACTGTTATGTTATTACCAGATGAACTGTGGTCCAACTAGAGATACAGCCTCTTTCCATCCTGCTGCCCACAAGTGCGGTCCCTCCACGGCGATTGCGAAAGGTGTGAGAATTACAAGCGACAACATAGACAAACAAGCGTAGTAATTCATCCCGCTAACAGAAGTCCCCTTCATGCCCTTCTTTGAGAATATGTTACGGAAGACGAACGCCAAGTTTGAAATCATAGCTCCCATAAAACCTGAAAACACTCGGTGAAAAATCAAGTTCAGCACCCCGGCCATAACCCGAAAAACAAATTGATTAAAATTACAAGCTCAACCCCAGTTAGGAATTTAGGATCCTCAAGCATCAAAACTCAAACGACAACTATGATGTGCATTGTAATTCAGAAGCTAACGTCTATACCGGTCATATTGAAGTTGAGTTCGGTTAAGGCGGCAAGCCCGCAACCACCGATGATGGGAAGAAGGGACAGGTAAACAGCAGGAGGGAAGGACTCTCCGAGCAAGAACCTCGAAACAAGGACACTGAAAGCCGGTTCACCGCTTTTAATGATGTGGGTGAAAGAAACTGCAACCTTAGACATACTCACAGTAGCTGCTACATGTCCAATTGTATGTGCCACAGCAACCTAGGAAAAAGGAAACCAACAAAACAAATATCAGAATCGACATCTTAATCTTAATTTCTCAGAAACAAGAACAATACATCACAATTTCCCTTTTTGTTTTCTTATTTAAGATAAGACAGATAATATCAAATTATGGTTTCACTTCCATTTCCTTTGCAATCAGACAAACTGTAATTTTCATAAAACTGAATCAGACTATTTGCTGTTTTTAACTTTTTCCTCCCTACAGTCCAAACAACATAAGCAAACATTATTCTGTAAAAACATGAATTCCTCTCACTTTCTCTCCATCCAAACAAAAGAGGGAGGGAAAATCTCACCGGAAACAGAACCTTCCAGAACTCGATATCGATTTTCGGGGGCTCAGCAATCCTTGTAGCCCAAGAAACCAACATCATCAAAGAACCACAGGCAAGTGACAGAGTTGAAGTTAACCAAGGGAAAGGATAAACATTCAAAACCTTCTTGTTGTAGATATTGAAAACAACATTCAAAGCCCACCAAGTTGCAAAATAAATCCCAATTTTCACCCTTTTCGCGGTTTCCGGTTTAGCTTCGGCCGCCGCCGACAGTGATTTATCAGCTTCATACGCCTTGCAATGGATCACCGGTTTTCTCTCCTTAAGAAAATAGCTCTCGATCGATGAGATGGATGAAACATGCAAAGGCTTCGACACTGAAATAAGTGTTCTTTTGTTGCTGTTTTGAAGGTTCAGAGATGGTGAAAACGAAGATCTAACCGAAGGCGATCTTCTGTGAACAACTGAACTGGAAACATCCATGGTTAAAGCCGATTGCTTGATGCTGAAACTCATCTTTTTTTCGAAATTTCTGATCAAATTCAAGCTGGGAATTTGCTAAAAACTTGAACTTTTAAAGTTTTTTAGATCAAGAAACGACAAACAAAAATGAAAACTTTGAATCAAGGTGAAAAATACCTGTAAACCATGAACTTAAAAATATCAAGCTACTGTATAGCTATTTATAAGGAAAAAAATCAAAGGTAAAATGAAAAAGAAAGAGGATTTTATGGAAAGTTCTTATTTGGAATTTAGAGAGGATAACAAGGCGGTGAATACATTGAATAATTAAGCAATGGAGAAAGTTTCATATGCTCTGAAATCAAAGTTCAAAGCCCAAAGATTTTTCTTTTTTGTGTTAATTGAAGATTTTGTTTCATTTCATGCGAAAAAGGCCCTACTTTTTTAATTAAGGGTAAACTATATAAATGGTTACCGAACTTTTAGGACAGATTTATTTTAGTCATTATATTTTCAAAATATTCGATAAAGTTACCCAATTTTTAGTTCAATGAGTACCATAAAGTAAATCTTGCAGCTCTTTTGATGGAGAACAAAGAGTACCATGAAGCACTTAATCTCTTTTCTGGCCTTATTAAAGAGGTGAGAAGGCTGGAATGTTTAAACTATAGTTTTACCACTTGAAATATGCAGAGAAAATTTTAAAGTGGAGGAGGGTAAGGTGATGAATAGTGCTGGAATAGTTTTTAACTGCTATATCAGTATTAAACTAAAAGCTATGTGACCTTATCGAATATTTTAAAAATATAATAATTAAAATAAATCTACCTTAAAAATTCGGTGATCATTTACGTAGTTTACCCTTTAATTAAAGTGGGAGGAGGGTTGGTTTGTTTTGGGTGTGGTCATGTGTAGGTTTATTGTCCAACTATATATTTATAAAAAAGGTTTAATCAAAAAATTGACTCTTGAATTACACTCGATTATTTATTTTGGCTCTTAATTATTTTTAAAAGTAATTTTTTTGGAACAACTCTTACTTAAAACGAGAAGAAAAGAAAATTTTGATCCTAACAAGTCTAGAACCCACAATTAAGGATGAGTGTTCAATCGAGTTGAGTCGAGTCAAAAAAATTTAAGTTAACGCGTCATATTTTACAACTCAAACTTTATTTGAATTTTTTCAATTCGAGTCGAGTTTATGAGTTCATGCACAAATTTAATTGTAATCATTTATTATGTTATAGTACGATTTATTCCAATTTAAACGACTTTCTTTAATTACAAAATATATGTATTTATATATTTCTTCATTTTTTTCATATGTGGAGTATATTTCTTCATTTTTTTATATCGGTGTATATATGTGAGAAAAAATTGAGGGACTTGCCTCGAACTTAAAAATAAATCTACTAATTACTAAAAAATTTAAGTTATTGAATTTATATTTTCAACTCAAACTTTATTTGAATTTTTTTTAGTCGAATTTTGTTTACTCCTACTCATAACCTAAGGAGTGAATGTGTTAACTGAAAATTTTTAATACGTTAAAAATTATTGACTTCAAAAAGTGATTCTTAAAGGTTTATTTCGTTATTGTCTTAGCTTTTCTTTAACTGGCGTCATTAACAAATCATGTGACCGTTCCAACTTATTAATGAGTGACATGTGGAGAGTGAAATTAGAAATAAATAATAGCTTAAAGACTAAATTGATAAAGACATGGTAAAATTACGTTTAACTTTTAATGATTAGTGATTTGATTGATATTACTTAAATAGTTAAGTGGTCTAATTGACATTACTACTGTACGAGAAAAATAATAAACCAAAACAAAATTAAGCCTTATATAAACACTCCAAAACTCGACTTGACGAACCGATGTAATTTCTCCTCAACATCCTGAATATTATTATAAAGAAATTATTATTTTTAATCTTACAAAATGCGATAATATAAATATTCTTACCGATTAATGAATTTTATAAAAATCATTCTTAATTACAAATTAAATATAATCAATATTTTTAAATATCAAATCAAATTTGAAAACCTCTACTTGTAAAAGTAAAACCTCCACCTTTTATATTCTAAAATTTGGAGAGTTGATTTTATTGAATTGATTTTTCTTTTCTTTTTCTAGAATATTCTATTGAATTGAGTTCTGCACACACCAAGGAATTATTTTTCTAACGGAGAAAATAAAACATGGAGGGTTTGAATTTTGAGCAATTTTATTTTGAATTTTATTTTTAGAAAAGTTGTATAAAAATTGCACAAGTATTTCTATTATAAAACAAGAGTGTAAATCGATTTCTGTATTTTTTTAATTTTAAAATAAATAAAGAACGTCATTTTGTTTATTTGGATAAATAAAATGTCATTTTAGGTAAGAGTAAAATGATTAGATTTTGTAAGTTTAATTTAGTTAAATGATGTGTGGATTATAATATGTTATATTTAACATGAACATGATGGTTTGAGTTAAGTTCAGAATGATTCGGTATGATAGTATGATTACGCTATTCGAACTCGGACCACCTAAGAAAAACAACTTCATCCTTTTACTACAATGATCATTCAATGAATTTTGTATCCATTATCGATTAAATGTGGTTGAATAATGATTATAATATATATATATATATTGTTTCTCATAACAATAAAATCGGACAATTCGAAGTATCTTTGGTAAAAAAAATCTAGTTGCACGGTTTTCTCTAGTCGTCTTTTTTATCCTATGTTTTTTATTGTTCTTTGCTTGTCAGTGACTGTGTTAATTTTAGTGTTGATTGTCGACCTTCAAAAATCTATTATTTTTTATCGTTTGCCTTATTTTTTTAATTTTAAATAAATTATTTTGTTCTAGTGGCATGCTTAACTCTACATTTTCGTACTTTTTCTTCTGTCTTCTAGTACGTTTTTCTTTTTTTTTTATCGGTCGTTTAATCGTTTTTTTATTTGGTTTCTTTTCTTTGTACGGTTATGTTATGATCTTGAGATGTTAGTTTATTATTTTAATGATTATAAGAATATATCCGAATTATATGTTTTTGTTTATTATAGTATAAACTTTTATTGTAATTTTATATAACTCATAGCCCACTAAAATTAGCAGATCTCAATTAAAATTATCCGAAAATTCGTATATAATACGTACTGCATAGCTGTATTTGCATACTCTCATTTCTAAGACTATCAAATTTTCTAGGACATGTGTTTTTTTGATGTTCCTCACCGGTTGCAATTCCACTTTCAAACCATAAAATTATGTTTATTAACGTGATGGAAGAAGAGAATTGTTTCTTCAAAAAAAAAAAGAAAGAATTGAATTATAATGAGACCCAACTAGGAATAAACATTTTACCGGACCCGATTCGGACAAAATTTTTTATAGAAAATTTGAGTTTGGGTCGGTTTTTTATTAAGAATACTTTCGGGTAGTGTCGGTTTGAGTTTAGAGTAAAAAATATTTAACCTGATTCGAGACTAACAATGTAATTTTCTCATATATATTTTTAAGGATATTCGCAATAATGTTCCATCTCTATATATATTTTAACAATTAGGTCTTTAAAATTATTTTTTTAGGTCTCCAAAATTTAATTTTTAATAGGTTGGGTTGAGTTTTTTTAAAATGAAATCATGTCGGGTTTATAGTATATATTTTCGGATTGACCAAAAACCTGACCCGTTTTTACCGTTTTTCCATGTAATCATCATTCATTGTCGGGTTTCTTCCAAGCTGACAAATCTGGAAAAAATTGCTAAATTAAGACAATGAATGATGATTACATGGTCATTACTCATTAGCTTCATTAATATCTCTGACATCAATCTCCTGTCTTTGTCAAATTTAGACAAAAGAGCCAAAGACAGCGAAAGTGGAGGCAAGACCGGTAAAACTAACGAATAAAACAGCCGATTGTTTCTTGTTTACTATTTTTCTTGTCACGTCCCCTTATGTTTTGTGAGATGGCAACAATGGCAGCCACCACCCGCCAAATAAAACCATAATTGACCAAAAAAATAAAATAAAAGAAGAGCCTTTATTTCCTGAAATAAACAAACCCCCAACCAACATATTCTCCAATATATTTCTTCTTTTTGAATATATTGACTTGGCTGGGCTCTCTCCATTATATTTCTCTAACTTCCCCCTGCATTTTCCCTTGATTTTTCCTTTCTGGGTGTTTCATTTTCCATTGAAAAAAGCTCCAGCCTTTGGTGCTGTTGCTGCTTGAACAAAAGCAAAGATTTCTTTTTTAGGGTTCATAAAGGAAATTTCTTGGTAAATGTGGGGGGCTCCTGCAGAACCTGCTGATTCTTATTATGAGGTCCGGCCTGAATGCACTGATGTGCCAACTACCAAATTTAAGATCAAGGTTTGTTTTCATTCAAATTAATATATATATATATATATATATATATGTTTTGATATGATGATCTTGAATTTATGCATATGCAGCCTGGTAAAACTCTAAGTGTAAGGAAATGGCAAGCTGCATTTTCTCCAGACGGGCAGCTGGATATCAGCAAAACACTAGGTCGAATCCATCGTGGGGTAAGTGCGTGCACGTATCAGTCGTCGAGATTCAAACTCGAAAGCTCTTAAATTGCGTTGAATTCAGTGACCAATTATATTTATATGCAAAATCAAATGCGTCGACATACATGTTCTGTTTATGTTTGTTTAAATGCATGTGTATGTATATGTACATGTTTATGCTGATTGGGGAGTTTTTGGCAAACATAGGGGATCCATCCAACAATTAGAGGAGAAGTTTGGGAGTTCCTGCTGTGCTGTTTCGATCCTAGGAGTACGTACGAAGAACGGGAGGAGCTACGGCTGGAACGAAGGTTAGCTTCTTACCGCCTCCGATCGTATATCGGAAAATTACAAGAATCCGTAATGACATACATGTCGAGACTTAAACTCGAGCCTTTTCTGAGTGTTGTTGTTTTCTCACAAGTATATCTCAGGGAGCAATATGAAAAATTGAAGGCTGTATGTCATGAAATCTTTCCTGTCATCGGAAGTGGCCAATTTATTACGGCACCGGTAATAACCGAAGACGGTCAGCCAATTGAAGAGCCTTTAGTGCTTCAAGAGGCAAGTAATGCAGGCAAGTTTCTGGTTTGAAATAATTTTATTTTTGTGAAAATGAAATAAACCAGGTACTAATATGTGATTCATAACCATTCAGCTGGTGTAGAAACTCATAATAGTACAGAAATTGTGAAGGATATGCTCAGTAAAGGTCCTTTGGATAAGAGAATAGTCAATTGGCTGCTCTTATTACATCAAATAGGTATGCCGATATGCTATTAGATTCGAATCGAATACGGACATGTATCTAACACGGATATTGTTTTGTTAGGTCTGGATGTTAAACGAACTGACAGGAGTTTGGTATTCTACGAAAAGCAAGAGAATTTGTCGAAACTTTGGGATATTCTCGCTGTTTATGCCTGGATAGATACAGATGTTGGATATTGTCAAGGTGAGTGATTTAATTTCATCAAGTTTTTCTTTGGGAAGTGATTGCTTCATTGACAATATTGAGCAGGAATGAGTGATCTATGCTCCCCCATGATAATTCTTCTCGAACATGAAGCCGATGCATTTTGGTGCTTTGAACGTCTGATGCGCAGATTGGTATGTATCTGGCATATTTATGTTCGAATATGTGACGGATATACTCATCGTTGCATACATTTTTCGATTTCTTCAATTTTACTGTTGTCCATGTTTGTTTCTAATTGTGTGTGTGTGTTTATTTTTCTTCTTAAAGAGAGGGAACTTCAGATGCACTGAAAGCTCTGTTGGGGTAGAGTCACAGCTTAGTCATTTGGCTATGGTAACTCAAGTTATCGATCCGAAACTTCATCAGCACTTAGGTATGAAACAAAGTTTATACCTATTCATTCTCTAGTGTTCTACATTGTTACATTACTCGAACTTAGGTACGAGTATCATCACACATGGGTGCCGGACATCAAAACTTCGAAACAATGAAGAATCAGAGCATCAAAAGATAACCTTTTGTTAATTTTCTCATATTTGGTTTGCAGAGACACTAGGTGGAGGTGACTATCTGTTCGCCGTTCGAATGCTAATGGTTTTGTTTCGTCGAGAGTTCTCATTTTGTGATTCATTGTACCTGTGGGAGGTACGATACTGATGTCTGAACATGTATCGAACAGTCGAGTCTGAGTTCATGGTTAGCATAATCCGGCATATTTTACTCATAAATTTAGTTATTTTGAATTGGAACAGATGATGTGGGCTCTGGAATACGATCCGGATTTGTTCTATTTGTATGAAGAACCAAGTATGGAGGAATCTTCTAAATTGAAATCAAGATCAATGCGTAATTATGGGAAGTTCGAGAGAGAAAATATGAAAATGAAAGGCGAGGAAGCTCCCCTCCCCATTTCTGTTTTCCTTGTTGCCAGTGTCTTGAAAGATAAGAGCACCCAGCTACTCCAAGAAGCCCGAGGCCTCGATGACGTCGTTAAGGTGAGTTCCGAATATAAATGTATTCAATTTCTTTTATAATTGAATCAAACTTTTATAACTGCGTTCGAATACGTCCCAGATTTTGAATGACATAACTGGAAGCTTGGATGCCAAGAAAGCTTGTAATGAGGCCATCAAACTCCATAAGAAGTATTTGAAAAAGGTACATATCCATATCCATACACATACACATGACCAGATTTTACTTTGCTTTAACTTCAATTCCCATGTCGATGTTGTGATGAACAGGCATCACAACAGCCTAAGTTGACATAGCCCATGAAGTGCAGCGGACGGCGACGTTTGCTTCCCAGTCAAGTAATTAATAATGAGAGTAACTTTGTTTTGGAAGATTACAATTGATATATACATACACAGAAATGTATTTTGCAGGCTGAGGCTGAAGAACCCTGGCTTATGAGTTAGAATTCCTAGTAGTTGTATATGGTGATACCAATCTTCCAAATTAATTGTATACTAAAACAGTGATTACCATTTCATTAATTGTTGTATTAACATATATGTCGATGAAAACCAGTTCTTTGCGCTTACATTATACTCCACATTTCATTTCTGAAATTCATTTCTCCTCTCTTTCTTCTCCTCAGTGTGGTTTCCTCGAAATCAACGGAACTTAAACAAAAGGTGTGACATATTGTAGGAGGATATTTGATCAATTCGCTTTCGAACTTTTGGAGTTCACATCTCATGTTATATACACAGATGCTATATATGTTGAGTACAAATGTCGGAAATGAATAATTTAGATCGAATGAAAACATATGAATAACATAGATAGAATAGATAACAAAAAGATGATATACTGCTTTCCCGGCCAACCTATTATAAAATTGAAAAGAATTTCCATCCGGTGTGGCCTTGCCTCCGCCGAACCATTAGCTATTGATCCATCGGCAGCGGAGTCTTCATTCGTAAGTTGAACATCTTCCAAATCTTTCTTGTACACTATTCGAAACCCACAATTCTTGACCTTAGCATAGTAGCGAGAGAACCCGGGTTTGAATGACAATTCAAGTTCATCCCATTCCCGATCCGAGCAATTTGATGTTGCTAAATCCTCGGTTTTACTTTCACCACAGTTCTCCGTGGAAGTTGGGTACAATTTGTCACTGGAGAAATAACGAAGGAAAAGGTGGTCCTTCGTTACGGGTTGGTAAGATTGTTTACCTAAAAGCAAACCACTCCAATCGACTTGTCGAACGGCTTTTCCAGAACATCGATTGTATTCGTATATAACGGTTCTGCAATCGATAACCTCATCCCCGGAAGCATCATGAATGAGAAAAACACAGCAGAAAGCAACTCCCATCCATTGACTATCATTCCGGACATTGAGAGGCAATGGTAACTTGATCGAAAAGCCGACGCTCTGATGGCTGAACCAGTCTGGGATTTTACTTCCAGGTATAACAATTTCAAATAATTTTCTTGAATTTGCATATACCTGCAAAATAAAACTCTGGTTGCTTGGTAACTAAGAAACAACATGAATACTTAAGTACGAGATTCTTCAAGAAAAGCAGAGATCGGATGAATCGACCTTAAGATGCCTTTTCAGCAATGTTGACACATTGGTGTTTTCAGCCAATCTGTAGCAGTGAATGCATCTGAAATCTGCCCAATCTATTGAATTGCATACATTTGATGGATTTGCAACTAGTTCCAAAGCAGCACAGCCATCTACGTTTACGCTTTCAATATTCGCCGGAAGCTCTGGCAATGATTTAAGCTCCCTGCAATCTTTCAATCTGAGAGATTGAAGCTTGCAAAGTCGAGCGATCGACGAAGGTAATGTAATGAACCTGTTGCCACTGAGATCAAGATCTTCCAAAGAGGACAGACAAGAAATGTCACTAGTAATATGTAACAGATTGCAGTCCCTTAGATTCAGCTCTTTTAATGAACTCGAACTTATTGACGAAGGCAGCATCGGAGCCACGGAATCCGTTCTTCCCCTTTGGATTACCTCGAGAAGAGAAGAAAGGTTTCGACCTAACTTAGACAATGGTGCCTTGCGTCCTTTGAAAGACAAAACTTTAAGGTTTCTAAATTGAAAAACAAAGGATGGTGGTTTTGTTATGGCTGTTTCACTTAAGTCAAGCTCTTCTAAAAATTCCATTTGCTGCAAACTCTCCGGTAAACTTTCGAGTTTGTAACAACCGGAAAGGTCGAGTGTTTTTAGACGCTTCATTTTCCCATCGACCTCGGGAAGCTTCCGAAGATTCGAGCAACCTGAAAGAACTAATGTTTCAAGAGACTCCATTCTGATTTTAGTCGGAAGACTCGTAAGACTCCTGCAGTCTTTTAAATTCAAAAGTTTAAGCCTCCGAATAACTCCTACGGACGGATGAACATGTACTAATTTTGTGCAGCCTTCCAATATCAAAACTTCAAGATTCGTCGACGTAGTGAAGTCCGGTGTCCTGATCAGGTCCCGGGACCCTTTGAGGTTGATCACTCTCAACTTACACAGGGGCTGTTGAAAACGGTAATAAATTAGACAGAAAAGGGAAGACACTGTTGTTAGTTTTCATATCAGATGAACTGATTCTTACTCTGTTTCCCTTCCATAGCTGTTGAATGCGGCTATAAGACAGGACAAGTGCAACAAGGTTGTCCGGTCGGAAATTCGAAGGCAAAGTCCTTAAAGGACACCCGATCCAAACTAGAAGTCGTAGCTCATTAGAAATGTAGTTGAGTTCATCACAGTTTGAGCGGCAAAGGACTTTGAGCAATCTCAATTTCTTCATCTTCGAGAAGGCATCAATGCTCAAATCGATCGTCTCATTCGGTTCCCTCTTATTGTCGACAATCATGCTTTCGATCGCTTCCGTGGCCTATAAACAATGAAGAGTAAAACACAAGAAAACATATGAATGGTATGCAATTTCTATGAAATGACTTACAGTGTTTTTCGTTAGCACATGATAGACATCCTGTTCGTCCCACAATCTACAACATTTTCCAGGTTCGTCAATCGACTTTTCCCGGACAATTTTTCTCCCCATTTCTCGAAGCAAGTCGTGCATCCACAAACTATTGTTGTGTTCATCAACTTTTACGAGAGATTTCTTAACGAGAACATCGACTCCTATATCCGGAAAAAATTTACATTCATTCAGTATTTTCATTACAAGATCTTTCTTCTCCCTGTCGAAAAAGCATGCTATGTCGAGAAATATTTTCTTCTCCCTTTCTTCCAATCCATCGAAGCTTATTCGAAGTCTGTCGAGAATTTCTTTGTTCGAATCTCGTTTAAGTCTTTCGATAGCACTTCTCCATTGAGTTGCATTTCTACCAAACAAAAAAGAACCCAAAACTTCAAGAGCTAAGGGAAGACCACCGGCATATTTTACAACATGATTCGAAAGCTCGATGAAAACATCTTCCGGCACCGTCTCGTCATCGAAAGCTTTCGAATTCAGAAGCCGAAGTGCATCGTGGTGGTTCAATGTTGCAGGCTTATACACATCGTTAACTCGGTGAGATCGGAGCAGATGCTCATCTCTTGTTGTTATAATGATTCTGCTCCCGGACCCGAACCAATCACGCCTTCCGACCAAACATTTCAAGTGTTGTATGTTGTCGACATCGTCGAGGACAACAAGAACCTTTTTGTGAGGCAATCTGTGGCTAATGATGGTGTTCCCTTCGTGAACATTGAAGAAATTGAAACTTTCATCAGACAAAATCTGGGAAAGAAGTTGCTTCTGTAATGAAACAAGTCCGGCTTTCTCTGAAACTTGTCGGACATCGGCAATAAAGCTTTTGCCTTCGAAATGAGGTGACATTTGAGTGTAAACAAGTCTTGCAAGAGTGGTTTTGCCGATGCCGCCCATTCCACAGATTCCGATGATGCGGACATCGTCTTGGCCGGTGTCTATTTTCGAATACAACTCCTCCAAACGTGAATTGATTCCGACCAAGTCATCATGAACAACTGGATATGTTTGATGTAATTTTGTTGATATTCTTTTAATAATGTCTCCGATAAATTCTGATTCATGCCTACAAAATAATAAAGTTTAGGATTTAGTTAAGATTCTTTGGTACCATATTGATTCTACTCTACTCCATCACTTTAAACCGCGAGAAAGAATTTTAAGAGTCATTTTTGTTCCAATGCAATATTTAATCAATTTTATTCAAAAAAAATTCAATCACTTGAAAATGTTTTAATATTTTGACTTAATAGTCGATAAAGGGCTCAACTTATACCTTTTTTTTAATTTAGTGTGTAACGTTTTTAACCACTTTAGTGTTTAACATTTCATTCTTTAACTTAAATTATGTTTTTTCGTGACGTACGTTAAAAATTTTCTGTTATTCAATAAAAATACGACACGTGACATATTCTAGTATTTTCTTTAATTTTTATTTTTATAAAAATCAGAAAATCTTTAATTTTATAAAAAAAAAACCCAAAATTTTTAATTTCTCTAAAGGCATAAAGTTAAAAAATGCCCCCAATGTTTGACATAATAGTTACTTTGACCCCTATTCTTTTTTTGAAGCAATTCAACCTTCAAAATTTCATTTTGGGTCAAAATGGCCCCTCTGCGGATGAAAACTGTCAGTCAGCTGACGATAAATGACTTAAAATGACTTGACTTAAAAAAATTTTAACGACCGTTGATGAAAAATATAATTTGAGTTATCCCGAATGAAACGTTAGGAACTAAAATAGCAAAAAAAGTTAAACATTAAACTGAAAGAAAGGGTATAGGTTGGACACTTTTTTGACTATTAAACCTAATATATTCTTGAATACTTTTATTTTTTATAACATTTTAAATATTTTTTCAATTCTTACCTTCGTATTCTCTTGATTTTTTATTTTATATGTTTTTTAACATTTTTAATTCAAGAGAATACGAAGGTAAGAAACTTGAGTCAAAGCATCTTGCCACCTTAGGATTTAATTAAAGTTTTTTTTTATATTTTCTATGCTAATCAAATGATTTTTTAACATGGTTAATTAAAGGATTTAATTAGTCTTTCGAAATTATAATCAGTATTTCGAAATATAAAAACTATTTCCAAAATTTTATCTCTATATCTTATATGTATGTTTAAAAAAATTGTAAGTAATCTTTCGAGCAATGTTAGATCAATAAATTAAATATTTATGATTATATATAAATAAAAAAAAACTTTGAAAAATAGAGAATTACTTGCTGTTGAAATGCCATCCCTTGATATTAGACACTTGAGTCAAAGCATCTCGCCACCTTAGAATCTTGTCTTTATCTCTTTTGTATGCCTCTTCATGTATGACAAATGCTTCTTCGACTTTCCCTTTTTGTTTCCTTAAATCAGATGGATCCAGACCATAGAAAATTGGAAATATCTCATGCCCCTCGTCATTTCTCTGCTTCACAATCTCGCTCAGTTCGTCCAAGCACCAACTTGAAAAGGCATAAGTTTTCGAGAAAACAATCACCGAGCACCACGATTGTTGAATCGCTTTGAAGAATCCTAGTCCCATCTCTTCTCCCGCCTCAAACCGTATATCATCTCGGAAAGCAACGATTCCGCTCCTTTTCAGAGCATCGAAGAGATGATCTGTGAAATTATTGCGAGTGTCTTCACCTCTGAAACTCAAGAAAACATCGTATTTTTTTCTGGGAACTAATGGAGAGGTCGAAGGTGAGGACGACATGGGAAGTCTAGTAGGAGGAGAAGAAGCAGTATTGATTTGATTTCCAAGGAATGTGAAAAATGGTACGGAGGGTAGTGTTGCATTGTTGACTATTGTTTATGAAAGCAATGGAAGGTGGGACTAACGTTTTTAATAAAAAGGTTGGACGGTATGCGTCCTTTTTCTTGCGCCAAAATTAAATTCTATTGATACGTACATATAACAACTACAACCCATTGAAAATACAATCTAAAACTACAACCCATTGAAAATACAATCTAAAAAATAGTGACATCTGGCAAGGGAATTAGTATGGACGACCGTTCATGGCTCCACCTTCCACTTCATAAATTTTAATCACGCTTATATAGTTTATTAATAAAATATTAATTATTTAAAATAATAAAATATATTTTCGTTTTATAGGAGCTTATTTTTTAGTTTTCGTCACAAAAAGATCAAATACGGCTCTGTAAAGAAATATATATCACGTTTGTCGTATCTTGATTGAAGACCTTGCTCAAGGCCACCCAGAAAGGATAGGTCTGGCCCATGTAAATCAGCATGCACCATGGTCAATGTTTCATCCGGAGGTTGCCAGAACATGTTACTGCCCATTGGTCTGTGGAAAGCCAGCTCTGTCATCGGACCAAGTCGCAGCTGGCAAGCCCGATTCAAACCGTCATATGCCGCCCACAACTCAGACTCAATGAAGGAACATCTCCTTCACAAAGATTGCAGTCCCTTAGTTTCAGCTTTGTTAATGAACTCAAACCCAACAACGAAGGCAACATCAGACCCATGGAATTTGTCTTTCCTCTTTGGAATTTTTTGAAAAGGGAAGGCAGATTTTGTCGAAACTTAGATGAAGATCCCTTGCAGCCATTGAAATACAAAACTCCAACTCTTTAACAACCGGAAAGATCAAGAGTTTTTAGACATTCCATTTTTGCAGCAGTGGAGTCTTCATTCATATCTTCAATCCGTACTGTACTTTGATTGCAGTGTTGCTCTGTTATAAGTTGGACGTTTTCCAAATCTTTCTCATACAATAATCGAACCCCACATTTCTTCACCTTAACAACACATCTGTCATGATCATCATATCCAAATGACAATTCAAGTTCATCGCATTCCTGGTTCGAGCAATCCGGTGCTGATGTGTTCTTGGCTTCACTTTCACCAAATTCATTCTCCAAGGAATACGGACATAATCTGTCACGCGGCAAATAACCAAGAAAAAGGTGGTCATTGTTTTGGGGCTGATTAATTCTTTTCGCCCCTAAAATAAAGCTCATACTTCTACCATGCCGAGGTTCTCTACAATGGATAACAAATTCACAGCCGATACCCACATCCATTGAAGGATCACCACTGGCAAAAATGCAGCAGAAAGCAATTCCCATCAATTGACCATCATTCCAATATTGAGAGGCAGTGGCATCTTGATTGAAGAGCCAACTCTTTGATGGCTGAACCATTCTGGGATTTCACTTCCAGGTATGATAACATAGAACTCTATTCTTAAATTTGAAGATGCCTGCAAAACAAAACACCCTTAACTGGTAATTAAAAACATAAATTCTTACGTACTAGATTTTGTTAAGCAAAAAACAGAGAGTGAACGACCTTAAGATGTTTTTTCAGCAATGTTAATGCATTGATGTTCTCAGCCAATCTGTAGCAGTTGGTACCTATAATACACACCCAATTCATTGAATTGCATACTTTTGATGGGTTAGCAACCAGTTCCAGAGAAGCACAATCATCTATGCCCACAATTTGTATACTTATGGAAGCTCAGGCAACGATTTCAGCCCCCTGCAATTCATCAATAAAATATCTTCAAGCTTGGAAAATCGAGTAAGAGAATCAGGTAAGCTGATGAAATTGTTACTACTGAGATCGAGTGTTTCCAAAGAGGATAGACAAGAAATATCATTAGGAATATCTCCTTCACAAAGATTGCAGTCGCTTAGGTTCAACTCTACTAGTGAACTCAAACCTGGCAACGAAGGCAACATCAGACCCATGGAATTTGTCTTTACTCTTTGGAATTTTTTGAAAAGAGAAGGCAGATTTTGTCGAAACTTAGACGAAGTTCCCTTGCGGCCATTGAAAGACAACTTTAAGATGTTTAAGTCGAAAAATGAAGGACGGTGGTATTGTTATGGCTGTCCCACTCAAGTCAAGCTCTTCCAAAAACTCTGCTTGCTGCAAACTCTCTGGCAAAATTTCAACTCTATAACAACCAGAAAGGTCAAGAGTTTTTAGACATTCCACTTTGCAATCAATCACTGGAAACCATAAAAGATTTGAACAACCCGAGAGAAGGAATGTTTGGAGAGATTCCATTCCAATTTTGGTTGGAAGATTCCTAAGACTTTTGCAGCCTCTCAAGTTCAAATTTTTAAGCCTCTTAAGCTCTCCGATGGATGGATGAACATCAACTAATTTTGTACAACCTTCCAGAATCAAGGTTTCAAGATCTGGGGCCATTGTAAAGTCCGGTGTATTGATCAGGTTCGGGGACCCTTTGAGGTTTAACACTTTCAACTTATGCAAGGGCTGCTGAAAACAATAATAAATTAGAGAGAAATGATAAAACATAAGAAAGCTCACTGTTGTTATTTTTTTCTATCATAATCAAATTTTAATAATTCTTCTTACAATTAGAGTTAATTCTTACTCTGGTTCCCTTCCATAGTTGTTTAATGCTACTGTATTGTAAGAGAAGTGCAACAAGGTTGTCCCGTTGAAAGCCTAAGGGCAGAGATCTTAAAGGGCATCCTTCCCAATCTATAAGCCGTAGCTCATTAGAAAGATATTTGAGACCATCACAATTTGAGAGGCAAAGAACTTTGAGCAATCTCAATTTTTTCATCTTCGAGAAGGCATCGACACTCAAATTGAGTCTCTTGTCCGGTTCCCTTTTAACCATGAGAAAAAAATGAGCTTCAAAATATGCAAAAACGAATTCAAAACCTAAAACTATGTTGCTCCATTACTGTTTTTTCAATTATCTGCGTTCAATACTTGTATCTGACAGATATTTGGATATGAGTATTGTAAAATGATATTTCAAGAACTCTCTGAATCAATGAAAAAACTTTAAAACTAATTAACATACACATGTCAAACACATACACATGTCAATCCCTGAAATCCGAATTCAAATTACCTAATCCTAACAAACTAGAGGTAATATTTGGATTTATATTTTGTGCAGTAACATGCACTGCTACTAGCCCAAATGATGACAGATTAGTAAAACCAAATTACTTGGATTTATTTTTAAAAGCTTCTGACGACATGTTATAATCTAATTACAGCATAGTATACACTGTCAATGCATCAAATGTAAAGCCTTAATATTCACAAGCACATACTTTTTATGTTTTTTGAGATAGTAATGTGCTGCTAGATAAACTACATAAATATAACATTGAATAAAGGGTTTTGTCATTGTTTTTTACAAAAAAAAAATAAAAATAAAGACAACATTAGTGACATACATTGATAAACGTGTACAATGTTTTCTTACCTTTTATTGTCGATGATAATGGCTTCAATCACTTCCGTAGCCTAAAAGTAATCAAGAATAGAGTATAAGAAGACAAAATGAATGGTTTAAACTGCATGATAAAACTTTTGACAATTTACACTTATGTTTGTCATAATTATGATCTTTTGGTCGAAATATAGTAAATAAATCACTTTAAACAAATTAAAACATTTTCCAATGACAGTGATTCACTAAAATTATATACTTATTTATTCAAATCCTTTTTAACATTTATAATCAACTAAAATTATTTCAAAATGACAGTTCTGAAATATGATTAATAAACATATTCCTTCTACTCTATCAAATATTTAAAATAAACTATAAATATAATATGTTATATATATATATAGTTCGGATATAAAGAAAGGGATTACAAAAGTTGGAATTCATCCCAAAGGTATTAAAATGTCGTTTTCTAAGGATGGTTGTATAAACCTGTTCGACTAAGTCTCGAGTTTAGAATATAACATATATACACACACATACATACTAAGTAGATATTCTAAATATCATATCTATAATTTTCATTGGATGACTTACAGTTTTTTTTAGATATTCTAAATATCATATCTATAATTTTCATTGAATGACTTACAGTTTTTTTTGTCAGGACATGTTGAATGTCCCTTTCATCCCACAATCTGCAGCGTTTTCCCGGTTCATCAACGGATTTTTCCCAAACAATTTTTCTTCCCATTTCTTGTAGCAAGTCATGCATCCACAATTTGTAGTCTCTATTAATTGCTACTAGAGATTTCTTAACAAGAACATCGATTCCAATATCTGGGAAAAACTCACAGCCATCCAATACTTTGGTTACAAAATCTTTCTCCTCCCCTTTGAAGAAGCATGCAATATCAAGAAATATATTCTTTTCCCTTTCTTCCAATCCATCAAAACTGATTCGAAGTCTATCAAGAATTTCTTTGTTAGAATCTCGTTTAAGTCTTTCAGTTGCACTTCTCCATTGAGTTGCATCTCTACCACACAAAAGAGAACCCAAAACTTCAAGAGCTAAGGGAAGACCACCAGCGTAATGTACAACATTTTTAGAAAGCTCAATGAAAACATCTTCTGACACTGTCTCACTATCAAAAGCTTTCAAATTAAAAAGCCGAAGTGCATCATTGGGATTTAATGTTGTAGGCTTATACACATAATCGACTCGATAAGATCGGAGAAGGTGTTCATCTCTTGTTGTTACAATGATTCTACTCCCTAAACCGAACCAATTACGCCTTCCAACCAAGTGTTCCAAGTGTTTTCTGTTATCAACATCATCAATAACAACAAGAACCTTTTTGTGAGACAACCTATGACTGATGATTGCATTTCCTTCATCAACATTGAATTATTGAATCCTCCTTCAAACAAGGTTTGAGTAAGAAGTTGTTTCCGTAAAGAAACAAGTCCCAACTTGTTTGAAACTTCTCGAACATCAGCAAGAAAGCTTTTGCCTTCAAAATGAGACGACATTTGGTTGTAAACAACTCTAGCAAGAGTTGTTTTACCGATGCCACCCATTCCACAAATTCCAATAATGCGGACATCATCTTCCCCTATGTCTATTTTTGAATACAACTCCTCCAAACGGGAATTAATTCCAACCAACTTATCATGAACAACCGGATATGTTTGACATAATTTTGCTGATATTTTCTGAACAATGTCTCCAATAAATTCAGATTCATGCCTACAACAGAAATTACATTTAATTTTTTTATTTGTTTAAGAAATGAACATATATTAAATGAAATAAATGGTCTAAGAACAGAAATTAAGACGTGACCATGTAAGTGCACAATTTTTATTCAACAAATTTGTAATCATTAAACAGAAAAGTAGAAAACAGAGAAGAAAAGAATGAATTACCTGTTATTCAAATGCCACCCCTTGATGTTAGCCACTTGAGTCAAAGCATTTCGCCACTTCAGGATCTCATCTTCCTTGAATCTCTCTTGGTGTTTGGCAAATGCTTCTCCAACTTTCTCCTTTTGTTTTCATAAATCAGAGGGATCCACATCATAGAAAATTGGAAATACTTTATGACCTTTCTCCATTCTT
Organism: Hibiscus mutabilis; assembly: GCA_019671005.1. NCBI lineage: Eukaryota > Viridiplantae > Streptophyta > Magnoliopsida > Malvales > Malvaceae > Hibiscus > Hibiscus mutabilis. The sequence goes on along the minus strand of CM033735.1, from coordinate 3,032,530 downwards.
CGTTTGACAATCTCAGCAAGCTCCTCCAAACACCAACTTGAAAAGGCGTAGGTTTTCGAGAACACGATTACCGAGCACCATGATTGCTGAATGACTTCAAAGAGTTCCGGTGCGATCTCTTCGCCGGCCTCCAGCTTCGGATCATCCCTGAAAGTGACGATTCCACTCCGTTGAAGAGCATCATAGAGATGATCTGTGAAATTAGTGCGGGTATCTTCGCCTCTAAAACTCAAGAAAACATCATATTTCTGTCTAGAAATAGACGAGGAAGACGAAGGTAAGGACAGCATGACTAGTTATAGGAGGAAGAAAAGGATGGTTAGATCTGATGTTCAAAATCAAAATCGCCTGATAGTAATACCCAGGAAAAAAAACTAGAAACAATCCAAGCATATGAGCATAAATCAATAAAGAGATCAGATTCTCAAGGATACAAAACAAAGGTTTCCAAGCAATTTCTGCATAATTAAGAATAGCGGATCAGAAATGATGGCGTTTTCTGGGAAGAATCCAAGAAGCTGAGAGAGTAGAACTGGTTGCTTTGCTTTGTTCAGCATTGAGTAGGTCTCGATTCCAGCGTAAAGTCGACCCAGTGGACGCATTGTTTTTGTTTTGAGCAAACTACATAGATGACCACTTAATTATAATATTGGTGTTAATTTGATCACTATATTTTTAATTTTGGCAAATATACTACTTAACTATTTAAATGGTTCTAATCAATTAAGCCACCAACCTCTTAAAAAACAGAAAAGTTGATGCGGCTATTAAATAAAATTGATATAATTATACATTTAGTCCCATTATTTACACAATCTATCAATTTGATATTAATTTTAATCTAATAAAATAGATAAAGTCTTCCAATTAGTTATTAGAAGACTTTATCTATTTTTATTTAATTTAATAAATTTATTTTCTTCTTCCAATCAAGTGATGACACGTGACACATGATTAGAAAAAAAAATGAAAGCCAAAAAATTGGTCTTGCTAGGATTCAAACCTGAAAGAAAAATGAAAGCATAATAATTGGCCCTATTAGGATTCAAACATAAATAACCTTGGTGGGAGTGGCATAGGTTTGCCACTAAGCCAAGCATGTATTTCTAATATAAAATCTAACTATAATATATGTGTTATCTGATTAGAAAAAAAATAAAAGCGGAGTAATTGGCCCTATTAGGATTCAAATATGGGTAACCTTGGTGGAAGTGGCATGAGTTTGCCACTAGGCCAATCATGTATTTCTGATATAAAATACTAAGTATAATATATGTGTTATTCGATTGTAATGGCTGAAAAAGAAGTAAATGTAATTTTAGGGACTCAAACATGATACACTTATGATTATTTTAATATAATTATATATTTAATATTCCAAATTAAGTTTTCCTTGAATTGATTTTTTTAACTTAACTAATAATTTTAATATTTATTAAAAATTTAATAAATTATTATATATATAATTATATTAAAAATTAAAATTTTAAAATTATATTTATTTGGGTTAAATATTTTTATGCATCATAAGTGTGTCATGTTCGAATCCTCTAAAATCACATTTACTTCTTTTTTCCGTTCATTACAATCGAATAACACATATATTATATTTAGTATTTCATATCAGAAATGCATGTTTGGCCTAGTGGCAAACCCATGATATTCCCACCAAGATTGCCCAGGTTTGAATCTTAACAGGGGTAGTTACTTTACTTTCATTTTTTCTTTCTCTAATTGGACAACACATATATTATAGTTATATTTCATATCACATATACATGCTTGGCCTAGTGGCAAACTCGTGCCACTACCACCAAGGATACCCAAGTTTGAATTCTAGCAGGGGTCAATTTTTTGAGTTTCATTTTTATTATAAATAAAGTCATCCAATAAGATGGTGACACGTGTCATCACCTAATTGAATAATTTATTTATTTTATTAGATTAAAATTAGGATCAATTTGATAGATTGTGTAAATAACGGAGATAAAATGTATAATTATACCAAATTTGTTTAACAGCCACGTCAACTTTTTCGTTTTTTAGCGGTTGATGGCTTAATTGAAACCATTTAAATAGTTAAGTGGTATATTTACAAAATTGGAAGTATAGTGGTCAAATTGACACTAACGCTATAGTTAAGTGGTCACCTGTATAGTTTACCTTTTTTTTGAAAAGGTCTCAAATTTTATAATTTATATATATTGTTATCCTCTAGGTTTTCATCTCTATGTCCTAATTAATTCGTACACATTCGTGTCGCACACTTAATTTTGACATGTGAATCTCCCGGCAAATATTTTCTGCATACACAAAGTTTAATACTCAAGATTTACTTATGCGATATCAAATTACTTACTACTTAGATAAAATAATTTATATATTTTTAATAATTATAAATTTTATTATTTCTTTCTATTATTTTATTTTTAAGTGATATTATAGTGCACATCACTCCTTTTAACCGTGTTATAAAAAAGAAACCAATAGAAGTAAAAAAAAAAATTCAGGTATCCATATCAGGTAAGGCTAGGTACGACAGCTTAAGGTAAGATTAAAAAAATGACAATTTTTTGTTTGAACTTAATTTTTTATCAATTGATTAAAATTTTAAGTTGTATTAGTTAACATTTTAAGTTGGATCTGAAATAATTACTTTGTCTATACATTTTAGGTTTGTAACCGACATTATTAATTTGAATATTTTAAGTTATAACCAAAATTATTGCGTTGTTTATAATATTTTATAGGTTATAACCGAAATTTTTATTAATTGAATTACATTTTAAGTTAGAGACTATCTTAAATTAACCTTTTTCCTAAACTGTCGCACTCTAAAACTACCACCAATGTCAACGGAAGGAAATTGTATATACTAATATAGAAAGTAGATAATTTCTTTCTATTATTTTATTTTAAGTGATATCACGGCACACATCATTCCTTTTAATCGTGTTATATATAACTTTTGATTAAAAAAAAACCTTGTTAAATATATATAGGAATAGAATACAGTTATATGGTGTAAAACTCTTTTAAATTTTATACGTTTTTAGATTGTTAGATGAAGAAACGGATGGCTGAGATTAACAGTAGAATATGTGAAGATTATCACTTGGAAAAAAAGTAAGGAGTTAACCTTAGCCATTCATTTCCCCATCCAATGATCCAAAAAACGTGTAAAACTTAAAGAGTTTTACACTGTGTAAGTGGATCCTAACCTATACATGTATATATATAATGAGATCTAGTTATACTATGTAAAACTCAACTAGTTTTACACTAATCCATGAATATATATATATATATATATATATAGAGAGAGAGAGAGAGAGAGAGTTAGGATCCACCACAATGTAAAACTCTTTAAGTTTTACATGTTTTTTGGATCGTTGGATGGGGGAAATGGATGGCTGTGACTAACCCTTTACTCTTTTTTTTAAATGATAATCTTCACATATTCTACTGTTAATCTCAGCCATCTGTTTCACCCATCCAACGATCTAAAAAACGTGTAAAACTTAAAGAGTTTTACACTATGTAACTGGATCATATCCCTATATATATATGTAAGAAAAAATAGAAAAACTCGGGTATCAATGTGAATCGAAGAAAATTTTAAATATTAATGTAAAAATATAGACAAATTCATTATCAATATGAACAAAAATTGACAATACCAATATAGAATAAGTGGGCAAGTTAAACACAATTTAGAGCAGATGGTTAAAGACTTATATTGACTCTCAATCTCTTTCCCTAGGTTCTGAGTTCTAATCTCGGTAGGAGCAATCTCTCATTCTCCCTCCCATAGATAGAAAATGTAAAAAAAGGTTTAAATTTAATACATAGGCTTGTGTAATTTATATTATAAATCAAAATTAAACATAAACCCTAAATTCTAAACACTAACCTTAATTTCTAAAGCCCTAAACTAAACCCCTAGCCTCTAAAACTAAAAGGCTTGTGTAAACCTTAGTTAAAGTTTACATATCATATCATGTGTATTAAAAATTTTCTAAAAAATGCTGACTTATCTTTAAAATAAATAAGAAAATACTTTGATACGCTTGTGTAAATTTTACTTTATACGATCCTTTTAATTTTAGGGTATGGGGTTTTAGGTTAGGATTTAAGGCTTAAGGGTTTAGGCAAAGCCATTTCTGAGATTTTGGTAGCCTAGGGGCAAATCTAAAAATTGGGCCCCTAATAACAAGTATTAAAAAATTAACTCGAAGAGTATAAAAAATAAATTAATTTGTTTGTAAATTATGTTTTTTTATTACGCTCAATAATTATCAAATGAAAAACATTAAAAAAATTTATTAAACACCGACCAACTTACACAAACAACTTCTACGAGCATTTCTAGATGCAAAATCACTAATAATAGCTTCTACATCAATATGATCTAACATATTTTTCTCAATACATAAAATGGCTAGACCATTCAACCTTTCTTGTGACATTGACGATCTCAAATAGGTTTTCAACAATTTTAACTTCGAAAAACTTCTTTCAGCAAATGCAACTGTCACCGGCATAGTTAAGAGGATTCGATAAGCTATTGAAATATTTGGATAACAATCCGCAACTTTGACAAACTTGAGAATTTCCAATGCTGACATTAACTCATTTGGCAAAGTCATTTGCAACACTTTAAATTCTGAAAAAAGATCATCTACACCAATATCAAACAAATCATTATGAGAAAAAGTAGTCTTAAAATTTGTGCAAAATTTTTTAATTCATCATTATCTAAAGATTTTAACCCTTTGGAATCAAATAAAAATCTAAAAATATTGTCAAATAACTCTAATTGTTCAAATCTATTTTTCAAAGAAGTTATAGTCAAATCAACAACTACAAGAAAATAATTGACTCTAAAAGATTCCTCGGGTGATTGTACTTCTTCTTATTATCATTCTCGTCAAATTGTCTTCTTCTAAACACATGACGTTTTATTGTAAGCGTTAGTTCTATATTCATATCAAATGCAAGACTTATGGCAATGTCTATGCAAGACTCAAACCTTTCACTTCTTTATTTCTCAAAGAATAATGTTACACTTTTCACTTCATTAATTGTAGTTCTAACGCACATAGATTTAGACTGCAATTTCTTACTCACCTTGTTAATAGTAAATAAAATATTATACCAAATTACTAAGCTAAGTGAAAACTCAAAACTTGCAAGAGAATTAGCTAGACTTTTCGCTTCACTTATTGTCTTGGCATCTTCGCCACTAGAATTATACAATGCCAACAAAGCTAATTTTATTTTGAAGCGCTTGAAATCTAATAGCTTTAACACTTCTAATTTGACTTTCCCATCGAGCATTACACAAAGATTTTACTGTAAAACCTTTAATATTATCAATTAAAATCTTCAATTTTTAATAGAACTTGCAAATAATGTGTATATGCGTTGTACAATTCTAAAAAAAGAAATAGCTTTCACACAAGAATGTGTCATATCTGATATAGTGAGATTAAGACTATGACAAGTACATGACATATATAAAGCCCTTGGATTTATTTCAAGTAACCTATTTTGAACCCCTTGGTGTTTTCCTTTCATATTTGAACCATTGTCATAACCTTGACCCCTAATATCATTAACATCTAAATCAAGTGACTTGCATACACCTAATAATTCATTAAAAAGGCTCAATCCAGAAGTATCATTTACATTTAAGAACTCTAAAAAAACTCATCTATTTTTATTTCATTACTTGACACATTAACACATCGTACTATTAAATTCATTTGTTCTTGATGGCTCACATCTGGGTACAATCAAGAATAATAGAAAAATATTTTGTCTCTTTAATGATCTTTATTATGGAAATTCTAACACCATGGGCCAAAAGAGAAATCAACTCATTTTGGATTGTAGGCCTAAGATAGTGATAGTGAATTTCTTAGTTTTGGATACGTCTAACATGATCTTGCATTATTAAATCAAATTCAGCTATCATTTCAATTAAACCTAAAAAATTACCATTACTATCTTCACGTCTAACATGATATTGCATTATTAAATCAAATTCAGCTATCATTTCAATTAAACCTAAAAAATTACCATTACTATTTTCGTAAAGTTTCCCGCTACATCTACGAAAAGTTAAATTATTTTTGGCAAGACATTTCACAATGGATATAATTCTTATTAAAACTTGTCTCCAACGTTCCTTTTCTTTTGAAATTTTTTCTTGCAAATCTTTATCAATGTCTTTATTCTTTTCTAATCTTATTCTTGTTTCATTCCAAGTATTCATATTAGTCATATGCTCAACACTATTTTCACGTTGTTTAAGCCTCTCACTCAAATGCATCCAATATCCATTCCATCATTTGCTAAAAGACTTGTTATTTTGAGAAGTGAACAATTTACAACAAAAACAATACATTTTATTCACATGTTTAGAGTAAACTAACCATTTTCTATCAAAAGTTTCCCCATTACTCAATTTTCTAGAATAATATGAGTATGAGAAATGTCTAGAAAGACTATCCTTAGGAAATGTGAGATTCAATTTTCTAATGGGCCCTTTTTTAGTTAAAATGTTTCTAGTTTTAGTATCAAGAACACCCCAATTTCTAGGATTATAGATATCGAAAGGAAAATTATATGTTCATCATCAACATTTGACTCATCAAGTACATTATTATGCTCATTATCCAAATTAGTAGTATCATTATTATTCAAATTAGCATTATCGTCATTGAGGCAATTATCATCACTCAAATTTTCATCATTCAAATTTTCATTAGAATGCTCAATATTATCTTCATTTATGCCCAACACATCACCATCTAAAGGTTCTTCTACTCGTTTTGAAAAAAAAAATTATCTAAAGCTCCCTTTTGTGATTCTACTAATTCTTGTGTTCATTTTCTTTTTTTTTCCACTACCGGAAGCATATTTTCGCGTTAACATTATACTATAAAAATTATAAAGAAAAAAAATATAGAATGATAGCACCTGATTCTTTGTCGTTGAAACTCTGCCTCAAACTTGGTTATAGCATATCAATAGTAAATCTCATAAACCGTAATCTCTTTGAATAAATGAGTTCTTTCCTTCTTGGAGTATCGAATCAAAAATTATAAATATCAAGTTCAAAATAAATTGTGAGAAAATAACATAAGAAAGAGGGAAAGTGGTGAGAAATTGAGATGTGAAGAATAAGAACAATGGAAATATTATTTATAGGTGTATATGAAATTTTTATTCTCAATTTAAAATTTAAAAAAAATATATATTATTAAAATCTTAATTATGGCCCTATAATACACTAATACCTAGACTAATTAAATATCATCAGCTCTATACTTAACTATGACTGGTGAACCATTTTTAATGGTTCTTTTTACATTTATTTGATAATATAATAAGGAAAATAATTAAACTTAAAAGAAAATAATTAAAGTGAAGAAGCAATTTGGTAGGGGAGGGGCCGGCTTTAGTTTCTAATTTCGTAGGAAGCCATAATTACATTTTTTACAGCTTATAATTGTTTAACGGTAAAAAAAAAAAAAATCAAATTTTAGTAGTCTCTTACTAACAGTGGTTGTTTTTTTTTTCTAGTGGCCGGTGGGCCCTACTGCTCTAGGCCGTCATCCTTGTTGTCCAAGCCCACTTTGGGTTTAGGTTGTAAGTGTATAATTTAAGACTCGTGATTATAATTTAGAATTTAAGGTTTAAAATTTAAGATTTATGTGTTAGTGTTAGAAATTTAAATTTTACATTTTACACTTTAAATATGAAGAGTTATGTAAATTTATTTTTACATAACTTGTGTATTAAAATATAACCCGAATAAATATATAAGCCACTTGTTTTAATTATGGAAGAATTATGGAGGAGATATGATTTTATTAAGTGAAAAAAGAATTTATATAAAAAATATTTCTTTTAAAAAAATATCCAATAATAAATTCTTGGTCTAGAGGTAAAGAAAAAATATACAAGTTACTTTAAACACGATTCGATATCCCTACTAATATTTAAAGAAAATTGTTTTCCAGTTTAGTTGGTATTCAATTAACCGTTGGTGACACCAACACAATATATGTAAGAAAACAATAATTGGGTCATCTCCAAAGAAATTTTAAGCTTCTTCAGATGCAATGAAATTAAACCCAGACTAAATGGGGAAAATAATCAGATGGCTAAAAGACCACTATTTTTAACTTTGAAACTTCCATAGATTTTCATAATCATCCAAAAGTACAGCATCCAATGAACTGAAAAACACAATAAGTAAGCGTTGCATATGTTTGTTATCAAACCAACATAGAGGGGACACAACGGTATAGACTATACTATAATCGGGTTCTGTTTCCAGCTTCGACACAAGGGGCGCGGTTTAGAAACCATGGATTTTGATGTTTTCCTTCTTCACAATGCCGGCCTGGCCGAAAAAGAAATGCAATGAAGATTAGGAACTCGAACACCAAACTGCATCGGATGCTCTTTAGACATCTACATATTCAAAAGAAGCAATGTAACAACTTACCTGAATAAGGAAGGTGGAGACATTCTTGCGCTGGTCACCTTGAAGTTGAATAACCTAAAACATAAATAACAACATGACAAACTTAACCATCGGGCAACATCGGATAACGGATATCGACGACGTTAATAATATCTAAAGGAGTTATACACACGCACCTGCCCTAATTCAGGGTCTTGGACCACAGTACCGTTGCAGCAAAACTCCTTCTTGAGGTCTTTGAGTATCTTGTTGTAGCTGAATTCTTTCTTCAACCCCTGGACGGTTGTCAAGCTTTTCCTTCCGTTCCGTTGCTGAATACGAATGTGCACATACTCCTTTGAACCGGCACCCGAGTCGTCAGCATTTGCATCAGCAAAGGGATCTAGCACAATATTTAGAAAAACCCCAAGTTAAACCCGAAATTAACAACAGCAGACATATCAACAATTACAATAAATAGCAAAACTCGGGAAGTTAGGATCTGAGCATACCAAAGGCAGTTGGGATCTGGACGTCGAGATCAGACATGAAACTTAGTTGACCAAAGGAGGCTTAAGAACCACAAGCTGAGGCCAAAACATGTAAACCCAATACCAACATCAGATAGGACTTCATATAAAAGAAAATCTGGAAGCCCCTAAATTCTATTATGGCAACCGATCCGAAGTAAGATTCGGATTTTTTCAATCAATAGGTTGAAAAGAACAACCAAAACCCTTAAAAGCCACTCAAAAGTCAATAGTAAATTGAAACTATAAGTATCTAATCATTATAAAATCAAAAACCATAGGCTAATGCGAAAATAAACATTATTCAAATTCGTTAGCAATAATCCAGACTAGGCAAGGTTCGAATTCCCTATCAATCTTCGACTTCATCAAAGAAACAAAACAATTAAATACATAAAAAAAAACTCCAAAACGCTTTAGATTATGCATTATAGAATTTGTCATAAAGAATTAGCTCCAATTTCATTCCAAAAACCATTATAATTAATCTAAGTAGCACGTTATTGAATCAATTAACATGTCAAGACTAAAATTTTCAATATAATCCAATTATCTTAAAAATTAACAACGAAGTGCCAGAAGAAGGGGGGGGGGGGGAGGGTAACCTTGGATGCTAAACTTCGTTCCTTTTTATTCAAGCAAAAACGATTCTTAATCTGAAGTAATTATGAATAATTAGCATAGAAATTAAAGAAATCAACAGAAATCTTGACGATATAGACAAACCCCAGAAATAAGAAAGGTTTTAATCCATTAGATGATGCCGAAACGTCAACTTTAACCCAAACATCAGAAAAATTTACCTGATCCGAGGTTTCTAGGGCTCCTTTCGGAGAATTGAAATTGGGATTAGAAAACCCTAAAGAACGGATAAAGTTTTCGATTTAGGGATTTTCGGAGGTTGTGTATACGCCAATAGAGGTGTGCGATTACGATGATGAAAATTTATACTCGCGAGATAAAGCCTTGTGAAGATTGGAAAAGGACACGTGGCGATTGATGGGAAAGGGGAGCGCTTGATGCGGAGAAACGAGGGTATGATTATCAACGGAGGTTGAAATTGTTTTCAAGGTTGGAGTTTTAAAACGACGGCGTTTCGGTAACTTGGGGAATAATCTTCAGAAAGGGCACGTGAGGCACGTGTGACTGTTGTCTTCTAGACGTAGTGCAACCCTGGCCGGACTAGGCACAGAATCAGTACACTGGTTTACTTCTCAATCAAGCAAACTTAGGGTTTAGAAAGCTTCAGCTTACCAACATTTTCTTTCGGAAGAGATGCGTCGGTGTTAGTGATGGCAACCAGAGAACCGCGGTTCCAGGTGACGGTAGATCACTCTGTGACTCCAAACATGGCTCCTCTATTCTCCCAAATCGAATTTCTACTTCAGATTAGTACGTTTTTTGAGGATGATAACGACGGTTTTTCGAGAGCATCAACAAGGAGATGCCCAGGATTTAATCGTTCTGCCTGAATTTGTGTTTGGCTCCGATCGATACCGCAACGTTGTTGCTCGTCGTTTACTTGAAGCCGGCTTGATCGAGGCGGCCTTGAAAGGATATTGGATTTTGCTTTCTCCGATGCAAACTTGATTCTAGAAAAAGAGAAGGAGAAGAGGAATCGAAATAATATTAGTTATGGCAACGTGATGAGGATAATCTTTCGAGTTAAAAAGATCGTGACAAGAGAATACTATGATGAGTTAGAGGCAATGGCGATGGAGTTATCGGTGCAAGAAAGTCCGAAGCTAGTTCCTGCGACGAAAGAATCGATCCTTGCTTTGAAGAAAGTGAAGCTCGTCGGCGACAATGGTATTGAGTGCATGATTTGCATGGAGAAGTTAGTACCGTCAAAAACAGAGGTTGTCACTTGCATGCCATGTTCTCATCTTTTCCATAGAGATTGTATCGAGAGGTGGCTGAACACTAGTCATCTCTGCCCATTGTGCCGCTTTCCGATGCCAACCGATGCCGAAACACATTAGAGCTTTTATTTTCGAGTAGATTTATTTACCGATGTATACTGTAAACGTTTAGGTTTAAACATATACAACGAATTCTACAATTTCTTATAGTTATCGTTTTCATGTTGATTTTTTAAATAAATTTATATGATCAACCATATTTGCCTTAAAGCATTATGTCCCAAGATTCATTAGAGTTCAAGGGAAAGTACTCGTGTCCAACACATGTACGGCATGAATCCGTATCTGTATTCGAGATAGCATATGTAGTGAAAACAGGCTAGAAACAGATGAAACAATAGTTCCATTGTCATTCAACATCACATAAACAAAGAGTAGAAAACACAATAAATAAGGTTCAATTCATCAGCTCAAACCAACATATAATATCAGTAGGTAGGATTTTCAGCTAGTAAAAGGAGAGACCAGACTTCCACAAAATTTGGGAGCTGCAACTTAAAAACCATGGATTTTAATATTTTCCTTCTTCACAATGCCGGCCTGTTACGAGCGAAAAATGCTAATTAAGAACTTGAACTCTTGCCGGCGGCACCGATGCAGACTTGAGAGTCTGTCGGGTACATGTATGTTAAATTCAAAGTTTTTCTATGCATTCGAAAAATTCATACTCTGAGACACATGTTTGCATCTATGACGAACCTAAATATCGATCACGGTACACAAATACATAAGTAAGAATAAAGAGTCTCTGTATATAAACCAAAGCGCTATGACAATAACCTGAACAAGAAAAGTGGAGACGTTCTTCCTTTGGTCGCCTTGTAGTTGAATGACCTACACAAAAACCGAGTGCATAAAAGGCATCCGTCAAGTCTGCAACCGCGATAAAATACAACGACTGAAAACGCGACAACAACCGCAATTTAAATCCCTGTACAAAGGTTAGACACACACCTGCCCTAACTCAGGATCCTGGACAACAGTGCCATTGCAACAGAACTCCTTCTTGAGCTCCTTGAGAATTTTGTTATAGCTGAATTCTTTCTGCAACCCCTGGACAGTACTCGAGCTTTTCCTACAGTTCCGCTGTTGGATCCAAATGTGTACGTACTCCTTGGAATCGGCACTTAGAGGAGTGCAAAATAAACCGTTAATCAGTATAATCGTCTATTTTATAAGTTAACTAACCTAATCATTAAATGTTAAACTGTTTCGGTTAACCGGACCGCTAAAAAAATAGTTAATGGTTAATGGTTAATCTATATATGTATTTTTTTTAAGTATGAAGTTTGTGTTTAAAATTTCTCTATTTAATTTTTTTAAAATTTTAATACAATACTTATTGGAAAGATAGATTTATTATTGTTAAAAGAAAGGTTTAATCCACATTTCCCCCCTAAACTTTACCTATTTTTTTAACTTACCCCCTAAACTACGATTTGCTCACTTTTGCCTCTTAACGTTTTCGTCGTTACTCATATTGCTTCCTACCATTAAAAAATATGTCTTGACCAATCAGAATGCACCACGTCATTTTTTTATTTTATTTTTAAATTTTAAAATAAAATATAAATAAATAAATAAAATATATTAAAATACCAAAAACACCATCGTCTTATCAGATGGGTAATCTTTCATTTCATGAGCTATTGTAGATGCGTAATCTTTGATTTTATTGATTCTGAAAATCAACATCTCAATAGCTCATGTAATTGCAATGAAGCTCTTAAAGGAATCAACGGCGACGATCTCAAGTGTCCGATCTCGTTAGAAATGATGTCCGATCCGGTGACATTATCAACGGGGCATACCTACGATCGTCGTTCGATTCTAAAATGGTTCAATTCGGGAAACGCCACATGTCCCAAGACTGGCGAGAAGCTTACCAGTACGGAACTGGTTCCCAATCTTGTATTAAAAGTGATGATCCAACAATTTTGCGCCGGAAACGGCCTTGCAGTCGTCGCATCGAGTCGAAAGAATAGCGATATCTCGAGGACAATCAAGGCCGGGAGTTTGGCCGGAGAAGAAGCAGTGAAGATGTTAGCTGCGTTTCTCGTTAACAAACTCGTTAACGGCAACGGTGAAGAGATGAACAAGGCGGCTTTTGAGATTCGGGTTCTAAAGAAAACGAGCATTTTTAACAGGTCTTGTTTGGTGAAATCCGGTACGATCCTGCCTTTATTGAAGCCGTTGTTGTCTAAAGACAACACCACCCAGGAAAACTCCATGGCTGCCCTTTTGAATCTTTTCAAGCATTCGAAAAACAAAAGTGCAATAGTGGAGAACCAGTAGAAGTGTGGGGGTTTGGGGGAAGAGGATGAAGGGTGGGATTTGGGGAAAGAGGTGGGGTATTTTGGTAAAATAAAATTAATTTAATGAATAATTTAATATATTAAATCGAAAATTAAGAAAATAAAATAATTAGGTGACATGCGTTCTGATTGGTAAGATGAATTTGTTTAACGGTATTAATTTTTTGGGCCAATATGAGTAACAACGAAAAGTTTATGGGGAAAAAGTGGGCAAAACATAGTTGAGAGAACAAGTAAAGCTTAGGGGAGAAAATATGGATTAAACTTAAAAGAAATAATGAACATTTGGAAAAAAAATTATAATAGGTTATAGGTTAACTTGTAACCGAACCGTTTCTTAACGGTTAACAACTATAATGGTTAATCACTTAAAAATTAACGGTTAACCATTTCTTTAACGGTTAAATTATCGTTAATAACCGTTGTAACGGTTAACCAACCGTGTAAGCTAAACGGTACGGTTAACCTACCATGAACACCCCTACCTGCACCAGAGTCGATGGACGATTCAATTCAATCAGTAAAAAAGAGAAATACTTTAGTACTTATTTTGACGATAAAATACTTCAGGTAACTAAAAAGTAGACCTTAGTTACTTAATTTAACCAAAAATACTTTAGATACTTAAATGAAAAAAAATAGGCAAAAGGTCAAAAGTAACCCCCAACGTTTGGCCTTTTGGTCACTTTGGCCCATATTTTTTTTTGTCCAAACAACCACCTAATGTTTCATTTTCGTTCAATTTTCACCTCCGTTGGATGAAAACCGTTAGTCAACTAACGGTCAACGCCTGAGACTGACGTGGCACGTCTGCATGGCATGGGGAGATGGCGTGACAATGTCACGTGGCATTTTGCTGACGTAGAATTTTAAAAAATTTAAAATATTTTTTAAAAATTATTTTTTAAATATTTTTAACCAATTGGATGATGCCACGTGGCACTTTACTGACGTGGCATCATTTGATTGGTTAAAAATATATATTTTAAAAACAGTTTTTTAAAAAATAGTCCCAAATTTTATAAATTTCACAAAATAGCCCCCAAATTTTAAAAACGCTAACTCCCCCAAACCCAAATTTTGATTTGAGCCGATTCCGCTGCCGCCCACCATATCGGTCGTCGGGCCATCACAATCATTAACCCCAACATCCTGTCGCCGGAAGTCAACCGACGCCGTGCGAAACGCCGGACGAAGGCAAAACTGTCAAATGATTCATTTTAATGATTCACGACAAACGGCGACAGAACAGACGACGAACGGTTTGTGAATCGTTCGACGTGGGGAGGGTGCTTCATTTTGTCGCCGACAACGCAGCCGATGCCGACGGGAGTGGTTGAATTTGGAGATTTAGGGTTTTGAGGACTATTTTGAAAATATTTGAAAATTTTAGGAGTTTTTTAATATATATATAATAATTATTTTTTAAATATATATTTTTAACCAATCAGATGATGCCACATCAACAAAAGTGCCACGTGGCATCATTCGATTTAAAAAAAATATTTTTTTAATTTTTTAAAATTTCACGTTAGCAAAATGTCACGTGACATTGCCACGTCATCCCTCATGCCATGCAGACATACCACGCCAGCCTCAGGTGTTGACCGTTAGTTGACTAACGGTTTCCATCTAACGGGGTGAAAATTGAATGAAAATGAAACGTTAAGTGATTGTTTGAACAAAAAAATAAGGGCCAAAATAACCTAAAGGTCAAATATTCAGGGCTACTTTTGACCTTTTGCCAAAAAATAATATACTTTAAATATTTATTTGTAATATAAGCCAACATAGAAATGTAATTTGATATTTTTTTTTTGGATTTGATCGGATGCAGTAGGTGAGCATGCAATATGGATCCACTAATTTATATATTCTTAGCTTCACATGGTATCCACGGGAGCATATCATTAATTTATTTTACGTTTTGTTAGTTTATAGAATGAACAGAAAAGATTTTACTTTATGTCTCAGTTAAGCTCATAATTCCCACTAATATATACTTGTTAATATTGTTGAGTTATTATCTCAATTTTAAATTTTTGTAACGTCGAATGAGAGTAAATGAATTATTGAAATTAATAATAGTAATTAAATAGGTTTTTGTGACAGAAAAAAAAAATAACCTCGATCATTTATTTGCTCTCATCTAATGATCCAAAAAAGTATAAAATTAAATAACTTTTGTATTATATAAATGAATTCTAATTTATTATTATCGTATATATTATATGTATAAACAATTGTCCGAAAAAAATTTCCCCTTTTAGCCATTCCCCTAAATTTAGGGTAGCTGAGATGACGATGGATGAAGTTCAAGTGAATCCCACTTTTATGTATTTGTTATTATTATATGTTATATTCATAATACATTTAAATAACAATAATTCATTGCTTGCTGCTCTGCAATATGCAAATACATTAGAAAGCTCAACTAATAGAATGGAGCCATGATTGTTTATTCCTATCGTCAACAATCAAAATACTTACGTTTTGGGAAGATACATCGTCTACAATGTCTCCAAGTCACAAGAACTAGTCACTAGTTACCGTCGAATTAATCTCTCGTCGTGATTTGTTGTTAAAGTTGATCGTAAGAAAGCTTTTGATTCTGCAAACTGTTTGTTCATTACTCGACTGCTGAGAGTCCATGAATTCCCTCCTTTGTTTGTCAATTGGACATGCTAACAGAGCTCGAATTAGCCGGCAAATGGTTTACCACCTAAAGCCAAGGGTAACCTAGGCCTCAAAGACATGCTAACGGAGCTCAAATTAGCCGCCAAATGCTCGAGTTAGCTGTACACGTTTGTTAATTCATAGCAGACATAGAATAACTAGAGATTATGAACATCAAAATAAGTAAACATCAACAGTTTCAAGTATACAACAAGTTTCTTTAACAACAACATGGGTCTACAAACATCCAAATCCAATAGAAAAATCAAGTTGAAACTTTCGAGAGTACTAGAATTTCAAGGCACAGATGATTCTTCAACAACATGTAACTAAACCGGTTGTAAAAGATGATAAATATAACGAGAGAGAAATTAAAAGACAGAAAAAAAAGTCCTATGGCTCAACAACAGTCACCTGTTGCCACTCCCCATCTACAGCTTCTTTCCACAATGTCACATTGTTGTTCCCATCAGCCACAGCCAATATGTTTCCGGTCAATGACCACGATAACCTCCACACCGGGGTGCCAAAATCATGCAATACTTTACCATCCCACTGATCCCCTTCCTTTGCCACCGTCCATATAATTACTTTCCCATCCTGGGACGCACTTGCGATGGTAGATTTTGGTAGCCCCAGATTGGGTGCCCAAGCGACATCCCGTACCCAATCAGTATGCATTTGAAGAGCTGGAAAGCAGTCCATCTTCCAGATTCCATTGTAGAGCTTCCACACCTTTACGGTGTTATCACATCCACCAGAGCAAAGTTTCTGAACAGGGTTCAGTAAGCCAGAACCAACTAGAGCACCGGGTGCTGTTGATGGAGCCCATGAAACAGATGTTACACCAACCGGGTGAGCCTGATCGATCCTTGATACATCCCAGCCTCCTTCTGCCCTAGAGGTGAAAACCGATATATTTCCATCGGAAGAACCACATGCCAAACAAAGTCCCAATTCATGAGGAGCCCAAGCGATTGAATTAACAGATGACTTATGGTCATCAAACACATGAGCCTGACTCCATTCATTCTGATTGCCTTCCTTCCAAATAATCACACGCCCATCATAACAACAAGAAGCAAGTAAAGAGCCAAACTTTGGATGAGCCCAAGCCACCTGCCATACTGGTCCTTGGTGACCTGTCAGAGTTGCTAAATGCTGATGTGCATTGTTGCTCACCCCAACAATCTTAATCGTGCCGTCTGATGACGCGGTGGCAATACGCTTGCCATAATAATCCATGGTCACATCATGAACTGTGTCCTGGTGGCCGGTTTCAATCTTCTGCGAAGGCATTTTCCCTTAATCTGTGAAGTATTCAGTTTCAGTATCAAAAACAATAGCTAGAATTTTCAATAAAAATCCAAATGTTCCATAAGAGAAAAAGAATCAAACACTAATCTAAGAAACAACACAAAACGGAAATCAAGCTTAAAGAAAAACAAAATCTAAGGAACTACAACACTAAAGACAAACACTAATGATCACATGACTTTGGTAAAGCCTTTGTTTCATCAAGCTTTTCGTTCTAACGGGCCTTGGGTTTCATTTAATACCTTAAGTTTGAGAATATATAAGGAAAAAAGGGGAGAGTGGCAACTGCCAGAGCTCCATCAGCATAGGGATCATATTCCCAGGCCATCAAGGCCAATAATCTTCTATTTATCTCCAGTGTTCTTGGCCTTATTTCAATAGGTTTGAGACATAATTCATTAAAATTTAAGCATGTTAAGGTTTCTAATCCTAGATTTCCTTGTATACCAGATCATAACTGTTGTTTTGAATTCCAAACTATGAAATTCATCTAATCACTGTAAATGAGCTATTTCAGAAATCCTAATTCGGAGCTGAAATCAATACATATTGGTTATCGACGCCTAGATGCAAATATATAGGTAATACAAAAAGAGAGATCTATGCCAAATGCGAGTACAATAGTGTGAAATGAGGCCGAGATCTTACCTGTAATCGACGGAAGAAACAGCAGCTTCGATCGGATGGAACTGCAAAAAAATCATAATTAGATCTAATAAAACTGAAATAAAATTATAAAAAAAACACTAAAAAGAAAAGACGAAAGAGATTAATTCACCTTATAAAAGGGGATTTTGAAGAGGGATTTGATCTGTCAATGGAATTTTGACTTGGGATGGAAAGTAACAAAGGCCTAGGGCTCGAATCAGTTGCCTCGCTTTATGTTGTCAACCGAGAAGTGAAATGACGAGAAAGGGCTCCAGTTAAAACAATGATCTGCTGTAAATTGCTTGAATGGGTGACGTCAAAAATTGAATTTCTCTCTTTTCATTTTTTAAAAGTAATTTCTTACCATCCATTAAAAATATATTTAAAAAGTAGGGTAAATGTTTCTTTTAAATAAATGGTATTTTATTATCCAAAGCACTATAAAACCAGAAATTATACCATAAACTAGTCATGTCACATTATTTATGATCTAACAAATAAAAATTATCACAGTTGAGTTGTATTGGATTTTTTTTAATTTAATTGTAAACGTTTATAATGGTATGATATTAATTGGTTCAAATTTAAACTGACTTTTATAACTATATACGATATAAATATATATTTTTACATATATAATATACATATATTGATAGAATTGAAGGGCTCGACTAAAACTTAAAAATTAATCTATTAATTATTGTAGCGATGTCCCTCTCGCTAAAAAACCGAGTTTTCGAGGTGTTGGTTGTCTTTCAGATATAAAAATGTTTATTCCGTGGGGTTTTTTTAAAAAAACGCATTTTATTTAGAAATTGGAGTCGCCACCGGCCACTTAGGTAGGTCGGACACCATAAAACCAAAGATTTGAAAACTGTTGGGGTTCGGGAGTCGGTTACGGATAGGGAAGGATTAACACCCCCACACCGCCCAAAATTGGTACTTTAATAATTACCGCTTTAAAATTAAATTTCCCGGATTAAAGTGACGATTAATTTAAATTTTGGTTATAAGTGCGGGTAAATTTTAAATGCCCCGTTATCCTAGAGTAAACGCCTAATCACCATCACTACGCCTGATACTGGCCCCGTTTACACTCGGATAAAAGGGCACCGCATTGGCAGTTTATATATCTTGATATGCAATCTTAGAAAGCAGATATTAACATTTATTGACATGACATAAACACATAAATATTATAATATTATATAGAAGATAATAATAAACTACATGAATAAAAAACATGATCAATCATAATATAAAAACAAGACATGAACGAGAAAAATGTGCTTCCAAAAATAATTAATTAATTCTAACATGCTTAAACACATCAAGCCACCAATGTAATATTTACATGACATACATGAGATGTAATGCTAAACTAACATAACAATGTGCCAATTTATATATAAAAAATTTAAAACTTGACTTCTATCATATAACATAATTTACATCAACAAATTAACATGCTTATTTAAATATGATAAAACACCATACTAACACGTAACCAAAAAGGGAGACGAACATAAAATCCATGATAAAACATGTTATCTACACATAAACTAGACAAGCACCGATCAAACAGGTAAAATATGAGCTGACAAATTGGAATATAAAGGTGAAATACGGTCAACTAAACATATATTATAAAACATGAGAACATGAAATAAAAAAACAGAAGAACACACAATGGGCAAAGCAAACATGCTAAAACATAATCACAAAAGCACGCACAATAAAACGCCAATGAACTTAATATACAAACAAAATAAAACATACTTAAACATGGCATATTGATGCTATTAATGAAACTGCCAGGGGACCGGAATGAAAGAAAACAGAAACGAAAGAAATAAATAAAACAAAAACAAAAGTAAATTCAGGGACATAATTACAAAAACAAGAAAGCCTAGGAGGACTGAACACCTCATTTGACCAAGGGGCAAACCCAAAGTGCAAATATTCAAAATGCGGAAGGACTATGGAGGTAATTTCACCATTTGAAAACGGATTTCAGGTAATCTAGTGATCAAATTGCAATAAAACAGAAAAGAAAAAGGATTGAAACTGTAATTGGCCTATGCGGCAAGCTCAAAACGTGAATTCCAGAAATGCGGGAGTCCTTATGAGGTAATTACACCACTTTAAAAAATTTGTGTCTATAAGACACCACAACCGGCCCATCTTCCATTCTTTTCTCATTTTTTTAGCCCCAAGAGATAAAGCCCTCCTATTCTCTATATTTTCCCAGAAAACACAAGCCCCAAACCCTTCAGCCGCCGTGGTTCTAGAGGCCAGCGATGGTCCGGCTACTCCGGCCACCGCCCTCCACACTCAATCAGTTTCAAAACCTAACCTAGACCCCTCTCGAAAATAAAAAAACTTTACTTTTGAAAAGGCCGAACCCCAAAACCTTTACCGAAACTGTCACTCTCTTATTTTGAGACCACCAAAACCCTAGATCTATGATATTTCGAAACGAAGAAGCAAAGAAAAAACCCCTTTTGTGGCTCACTCCTCAGAGCTTATCGCCGGCAAGGAAAGGTTTTTTCTTAGGTAAACTCTATTTTTGTTTCTTGTTGTTTTTTCATGCATGTATGAGATTCGAAAAAAGAGAGAATATTACCGATGAAAATTTGTATTTTTTTGGATAACCTCGTTTTGTTTTTTTTGTATTTCTGATCTGGTAAAAACCTCTGGTACAAAAGAGGGTAGATCTCATTAAATATATGCTCTCTTTTATCTTTAGTTTTTTCGGTAGAATATAAAATACAATACATGTCTGGTTCGATTTGGTACTGACACCCTGTATTTTTATTTTTTTGGTGCATCTGAGCATGGTGGTTGGTACGGCGGCGTGGAGGAAGTATGGTGGTGGTGTCTTCGGCCATATTCACTCACGGCCGTTGGATCAGATCTGATCCAACGGCTGTGATTGCATGAGAAATGAACGCCTAGATCTGGTCTTGGAATGAACAAAGCTGCATCTGATCTCGACACGTGGCAGGGGGAGAATGGACGGTCTCGCGCGTGCAACGAACGCGCGAGTAGGAGACGAGCAGCCCCAGAGGTGAATTACACGCGCGCCAGCTGGATTATCTTGGTGTCATCTGGACCGTTGGATCAAATCTTGATCCAACGGTTGGGAGGGTGACGGTTGCAAGGAAAAGAAGGGCTATTAGACTTGGTTTTTTAGGGTTTTTAAGATATTGGGTCAGGCCAAAATGGGCCTTGTAACATATTTTGGGTTTGTAATACATATTGGACTGGACTGTTATAAAATATTTGGGTTTTATGTTTTGGATTTTATTTTACATTAGTCCAATAATATTAATAATAATAATACGATAGTACATACGTACATACACGTGCACACTCACATACGTGTAACATACGAATACACATGCAAACATTAATTAATGTAACATATTAACATACATGCATATAATCATACACGTAATGTACACATACAAACAATGTATACATAAAACATAAACAAGTATGACACAAATAAATATTAGTACATACATAATATGTATAATATGCATGCACTTACACGCATCACCCATATTTCACACACACTTTAATCACATATAATATGCATACATACAATAATTATTAAACTAACACAATACTTATACACCGAAAAAAAATGAGTGATTACAGTTATTAAAAATTTTGAATTATCATATTTTAAAATCTTATCGAATAAAGTTAAATTATGAGATAATAATTAAAATCAAAATTTTCATATCAAATTGAATCAAATTTTGTTCAACTAAAAACAAAAAATAAAGGGTAAAATATAGAAGGGGAGGGTAAAGAGAAGGATTAGCTGAGTATCAAATCAATCATTTAGAAAGAGGAAATCCAAGGGTACAATAGAAGCCAACATCTTATCTCTTTCTCTCTATAAATTCCTTCATAAATTCTTCTCTCTATCATTGGATTGTTTCATATTCCTTTATAACAATCCAAAACCCATTAATCTACTTACTAATCTCAATCCTCTCTTTTTTTGTTCTATAGGAATACTGGTTGGACAGGCTGTCGAACTACAAAAGTTTTTTTTATTAATAAAGAGGTATTACATTTTTATATTACGACTGGAACCCATATAAAAAGAAATAATATAAAAATCTTTAACTAATAGACCAATTAGTGGATCTTTTAAAAAAATACAAAAGTTAAAAGAAGTTAGTCTCTCTACTTTAATTTATTAGAACTTAATCTTATTCTATAGGAATACAAGAAATTAATCCAATTACTAATAAATATGTAAACTTGAACTACTAATTTCCGTAAATTACTAAATTTATAATTTTTGCTAATTACTTGTATATAAATTAAAATTTTCACATCAAGGATTTAAAGACTATGTTCGCCTATTATACTGACTTTTAAATTTTTATAAAATAGAAGATCGAATTCTTACAAATTAAAGATGTAAAGAATAAAAAGTTGTATATTATAACAGTTAGGGTTTTGGGATAGTGCTTGGCAGCGGTTTATACAGATTTCGGTGGGGTTTTTTTAGGTTGTCTCTCACGGTCTTAGTGCCACAGATTAAGTTGTTTTTATTTTTAGGGTAAGCTATTTAGTTGATTATCTAATTATTAGGTCTGACCTATTTTAACTATCAAATTATAAAAATTTAAAATTTGATCACTCAACTATTTAATTGAACATATTTCGACCACTAACTGTTAAAATCTAACGGAAGGGTGACATGACTATTAATAAAAATTTATATAACTACACATTTAGCCCCTGTTAGTTACCTATTCTATCAAAGACGCCATTGTTGACTCTTAATTTCCATTAACAATGGCAACTACCTCCCTTAAGTTGGATCATCTAAAGGAGGCCCATGGCTTCTGATAATACAAAAGCCGTGTCAGTCTGCAAAGTAGAAAGAAAAAGATACTATTTAAGTTTCTTTTTATGGGAACTCTGCACAACAAAATATATTATGTTTTCTTTCCATTGATTTCATTGAGTACCTTCTCAAAGAGAGAAACAAGCTGGTGAAATGATGTAATTTTGTCTCTTAATTTTTCGTTCCTCGCCTGTTACATATGTGAATCAAACAAATCACAAAAAAAATTACAAGGTAAAATTTTCCTTAACTTTTTTTCACTTTTTCTTGTACATTACCTTTAAGGTTGATTGAGTTGTAGAAGGTTGCACTCTAGCCTTCTCCAATGGCCCCCCGGTTGCAGTGCTGTTACACTACAGAAGAAAAAAAGAGATGAGAATTTTAATTGTACAACAATCTGCAACTGATCTTGTTGCAAAAACAAATTATATCAACCACCAATTTGTACTTTGTACTATATCAAAGTGGAAAAATAGATCCAATTATGAGTATATAATTTTCTTTAGTTTATTTTTTGTCTCCTCTCTCACC
The DNA here is from genome assembly GCA_019671005.1 of Hibiscus mutabilis. NCBI lineage: Eukaryota > Viridiplantae > Streptophyta > Magnoliopsida > Malvales > Malvaceae > Hibiscus > Hibiscus mutabilis. The sequence continues at coordinate 3,009,230 of CM033735.1, read as the reverse complement.
TCAGAAGACCGAACTGACGATGGATAACTTGGATAATCAGTTTTGTTGCCTGAAAAATTCAACATATTGCTTATTAGCCCTTTTTTTGTTGAGAAAAGTTAACTTTTAGACTCTCATTAGTACGAGAAAATGCAATGCAGTGAGAATCGGGAAGTACAAGAAAAAAAGACTAATAGAAAATAGACATTTTGTCTTGAATGAGCAATAGCCAGGACGGTTGACAGAACTGGTTATATACATTTCAGGACACAATTGGTAGGTTAAGGTAGCTTTTTACGTCAACAATGGCATCCATGATAAAATAGGTAATTAACAGGGACTAAATGTGTAGTTATACAAATTTTCATTAACAACCACGTCATTTCTCCGTTAGATTTTAACGGCTGATGGTCAAAATAGATCCAACTAAATAGTTAAGTAGTCGAATTTTGAATTTTTGTAGTTCGGTGGTCAAAATAAGTTAGACACAATAGTTGGGTGGTCACCCAAATAGTTTACCCTTATTTTTATTTATTTTGTTATTTTTGTGTTTTTATTTTATTTTTGTCTGTCGTTTTGACACGTTTTTTACCTGTTATTTTGGTACGTTTTTTATTGTCGTTTTGACACTTTCTTTAACCGTCGTCATGGCATGTTGATATTAATTTTTTTTTTGATGTACGCTCTGTTTTAGGATGGTTGACAATATGTTATGCTTAGATAATGATTTAAAGAAATTCTGATGCGGTTTCAACTGATAATAAAATTGTGTGCAAAATTGTTCAAATCTCCTAATGAAAAAGGCATTTCATCTTGTGCTATATTTCAAAGACAATTCTATTATTTGAGCTCTTTACGGTGAGCACTCCAAGTCTAAACAAAGTATTAAATTTTATGATGAAGAAATTATTGAGAGAACATTTTCTTTTTGAGATTTCAGAGATTTTATGTGTTCAATAAAGTCAGTATTTTATTCAAAAAATATAAAGAATAAATTTTCTGTTTTAGTAAATGATAAAAATATAAAAAGGCCATCTCCTCTATTTGGTTCCAAATTCTTTCATTTCTGATAGAGCTGAGGTCGATCTATGTGGCACATATATAAGCAGAGGCTTATGGAATAGAGAAACATAGGTACGCAGATGAACTCGGTAAAAATTTACATGTGATTTACTAGCTTCAAATCATTGGATTACAGCGATTTATCCAAGAAATCCGCTCAGAATACTTCAGTGAAACTAAAATTCTGTGAACAATGACAAAATGAATGCACTTCTTTGCATCAACATGCAAAACGAAATCATTGTAGGTTGCCGGCCTAGGCAACCGGAGGGTGGAGTACGTGATCCTGTGAGGTATCCATCGATGCAGGCGGCACAAACTGCCACATGGCAACTCCGGGATAACCAATGAAAGGTACCAACTTGTTTCCGGGAACTTGACCTTGGGTAGTAACAAATGCAGCAGGGATAGCAGGTGCAGGAGGCATAAAGCTAAGTTGCATGTTCATGGCCTTGAGTTGCTGCTCCAGCTTTTCTTTCTCCGACTTCAGCCTTTGCTTTTCGTCGCGAAGCTCATTCTTTCCGGCCTAAAAGAGAGGAAAAACTGTTTCTTTAATCATTTCTGAGATACCTGGCAGTTTCCAAATAGAAAATAGCACGCTAAAGATTACGGCATTATTTTAACCATAAATGGCCATCAAGGCAGCCCCACCTTCAATTCTTTAACCCTGTCTTGGAGACTTGAATTTGAATCCTTCAATTTTTGGGCTTCATCTCGTAATTGGGTCACCATACGGACAGCGTCAATCAAAATAGCAGCCTTGTCTGTCTTGGGAGACCTTCCGGGATCCAAAATGGAACTCAATTCCATAAACCTGTTATTTACACAATGTTGAACATTTGTACTCGGCAGAGGGTAGAAGAAAGCAAAGAAAAATCATGAGACGAGAGATGGGTGTACTTGTCGTTTAGCCTATCCCTACGCAACTTCTCTCTACATGCTTTGGAGCTAGAAACATTGCAAGACTCGGATCTTACCCTGCATCAGGAAATGGAATAAGAGATGAGATTTCCTTTTATTAAACACTTCTCTTATCTCAGTTCCGTGTAAACAAAAGCGATACATTTATAGCTACCGAGTCAACCATGTAAATAAGATATACAAAAAGGAATATTCAAGAAGATTGCCAAGATCATGCACCTCTAAATCATCTTATCAATGCCGTTTGAATGGCTATAATCTCAGCTTAATTGAGAAAGTATATGGTATTGCCGCAGATTAAAAGCTAACATAAGCTAAAATGCTTTAGCTCCTAAAAAATAATGCCCGTATATACTGTTAACCTTTTATCTACATAATATCTCATCGCCAAAAGTATGTCAAAGCCTTAAAAGTTCGGATATTTTTATACGATTCCTTTAATAAGGGTATTCTATAGTCGCCAAAGTATCTACCCATTAAATAAGCAGTGAAAACCTAATTCATCATGAAAGTGGAACGGATGGTAGATTTGATTATCATTTTCCTCCCTAACAAATATAGGTATCATCAAAAGATATAAATAACCTTACCTCTTCCTTGAACTGGATTCCTTGGGACCACCTGAATCCTCAAATGAACTGTCAATTTCCATGCTAGAAACGGATCGTACCATGCAATAAAGAAAATAAGTCAGAACTCAGGACAAACCAAAGCAACGAAACATCCAAGTGACGAGGACCGTGCCAATATTAAAAAAGAAATCCCTCCCCTACAACAACAATCAAAAGAAGAAGAAGAAGAGAGAGTGTCGTTTTTTGCAGACAAACAAAGAATTACTGGACAGTGGAATGGAAATTAGATAAGAAAATCCTGAGAACAGATGAAGTAGACTTCTGCTTAACAAAATAAACCAATTCAGAACCAAGGTATTTATTTCATTCTAAACTTCAAAGCATGGTGGATTAATCACTAAATAATGGTGCATGGGGCACAAGGGAGTTATGACTAAGAAATAAGAACTTTAATTAGGCTCCAGTTGGCACTAATCCAGAAATGCCCCTAATCTGAATGAATCTAAACTATCGTTCCATGAACATCTCAAAGACACATGAAGCATGGAATAAAGTCACACATATCAAGTGAAAAGCGTACTTAAAAGTGTAAATCAACAAATTTTACAGTACAAAGTAAAACACTCCAAGAAGACACCCTACCGCATCCTCTCCAACTCGTTAGTGACAAATTTTGATTCCAAAAGAATGGGAAGATATGTTCTTAAAAGCATTCTTCCACAAGCATCCTAGTTCAATTTTGAGTTTCAATAACATTGCTTTGTTTTCAAAGAATCCTCTGAGATGCATGACTGCAAAATCCAGCTCGTGAAAATCGTGTTTCAGCCTTTGGGTGTAAAACACAAAATGCTTTGAAAACAAACATGGGGTTGAATGTTTGATAAAAACCATAATGCACCAGAACCATGACCACTCAAGCACTCGAGGATCGTATTCAAGTTACATTGCATAATAAACACCAAACGGCCAACTTAACAGGTTGCTTGAACATACTGTCTCCGTGTCTAGTTCAAGAACTAACAACCATTGACTAAGGTGGAAAATTGATGAACTTTACAACTATAATTAAATCAATTCTCAAAACACTAAATTTACAGATAATTAAATTAATAACCTTATTTTAACCACACCAAGTTAATCTAACAACAATATATATAAACCCTTCACTTCATTCTACAATTTAAAGATACATAACCACTCATTTCACAAATTTTACTGAAGATAAAAGCCAAGGAGTAACTTTTACGTGAAGAGAACGGTGCAAAACCAAAACTTGATCACAAATTTAAAGAAACCCAAATCGGATTGAACAAATTTAAACCAGACTAGATGATCAAAACAACGCCAATCAATAAAAAAAGCTTTTGAAAACCCTAACTAAAAGATAGAAACAAGAGAAAAGGTAAGATTTTCTCTGGGCATACCTGAGAAGATTAGAAGAGGCATTGATTGCCTGAGTGGGCCAAGAAAATCCGGAAAAGGGTCCGGCAGGGGCAGGGATATCGTCGATCAAGGTTGCATAATCGAGCGTGGACCAATAATTGTTGTTTTCAGGCAACACCATCTGCAAAAAAAATTGTTCTTGGCCGGAAAGTTGGGAGGGTTCCTTCGGATTTCCGGCCTTGGCGAAAGAAGAGGGGAGATTCTGTTTGGCAAGAGAGAAAAGTCAAAGATGGGTATCTTTCTCTCTGGAAGAACGGTGGGAGGAAGGAGTTCGGAAACCGGAAAACGCCGAGGATTGGTGGCAGGCAATGGGCCTTTGCACTTGAAACCCTTGTATGGGCTTTAAGCAACTTAGACCAAGTTTGAAGTTGCTTCAAGATCAAGTATAAGATAAAGGGATTTATACTTCATATACATATCTAATGGTTTAAATGTGTTAGGTCATTAACAAAATTTATGAGTTAGCGGAAAAGTTAGTGAAAAAGTGCTACGTGGCAGTTAAAACAAAATTTTACAGCAGTTTTTAAAAGTTTTTTTTATTTTGTTAACGCTGATGGCGGTTTTTAGCCGTTTTATTAGTTTTATATATAAATAAAATTTATCATTGTTGATGAAAGTCTTATTTTTAAGTTTATTTTCTTGTTTTTTGTTTCGCTTTAACAGATTCACATTATATCTGTTTTTTTTTTGCAATTTTTTGTTTGCTTTTATGGCTATTTATTCGTCTGCTTCTATGGCAGTTTTAGTTTGTCTGATTCTATGGTAGTTTTAGTTTGTCTTTGTAACCCCCTAGACCTGTCTATGCATTACACCTGATTCTAGGAGGTCACATTAGGGTCAAAAGAGCGATCCACAGTAAAAACCCAGATAAAATTCTTTTCTTTCCAATACATTTATAACTATAAAATAAAAATCTTTGTCAGAACATCATTACAAAAATTCAAAAAGTATATTATAGACCCAGACTTAAAATACAACACGATATGCATGCCTACTGATTATACCATTACCGTACTCCACAAACAACCTCAAGTGAACTTTAGACATTGTCATCGATCACTGCATCACGATAAATCTATTTTATCTTGCAATGGTAAATAACAACATGAGCTTGGAGAAGCTCAGTAATACAGAACTACAAAGGGATGCTAAAGGTGCAAGCATGCACGAGGTAAGCATAATATTATCATGGTATTCCAGCGACAACAAGTTCCAATTATGAATCCGATATTTCTATAAAACGTTATATCTGAAGGTAGCAAGGTTGTCTTTATTCGATCACCTGAGTATTAGGCGAAAAGCCTATAATCAAGAGAGGAAAAAATAATCAGGGAGATAGATTACGGAAGTTGAACTATGAAGTTCAGTGTGTGTTTCATTAAATGCGGATCGAAAGCATATAGAAAGTTTTAGGCTTCGATAAAGGCTTAACCCCGACCAGTTGGGAATAGGTGTCAAACTAAGGGAATGTGTTATATACAGAAACAAAAAGAATCACTCTAGCCAAAGCATAGAAACCTAGTACAGAAGAAATTACGCTTACCGAAGCGTAGGAACCTAATACATAAGGAATTACCCTCGCCGAAGCGGGGGAACCTGATACATAAGGAATTAGCCTCGCCAAAGCGGAGGAACCTGATACATAAGGAATTACCCTCCCCGAAGTAGAGGAACCTGATACATAAGGAATTACCCTTGCCGACGGAAGAACCTGATACATAAGAAATTAACAGTCAGATAAGGGATGAACCTTTAGAGACTTCACATCATAACCCAAATACCCCAATGAACCAGTCTAAGCAATATTACATGGTGCATCATTAAACATTATTAACAATAAGAAATAACAAGCATTTGTATTTAGATGAACATAATCTAAAGAGCATACAAAACTGTCGTGTGACACACAAGGAACACTAGATTGTACACTTTAATTCTCGGAGGCACTTGGTAATTACCAGAAAGGGAATACTAAACTTCTGACAAATTCGAATTAATTTCATAAACGGGATCTCTAATGAAGGGGTTCGATAACTAATGGATCCACCCAATCATTCAGTAATTGTTCTATCATGATCCTGCAAGATTCAGATACATCAGGATTTATCCTTTCATTAAGCCTACAAGGGGCTTTTAGTCAATTGGCTTCTAGGGGTATTTAGGTCTTTTTACACCTCAAAGGTATTTTCGTAATTTTTTACCCAAATATTTCAGACATTAACTCTTATAACAAGAAATAATCGAAATTGAAGGTTTCAAGATTAACTGCTTTACCGATTATTCACTAAATTTGGATATCTTACCGATCGTCAATTTCTTATTCAAGTCACTCGGCCCTAACCATTTTATTATCTTATTACCGTAAATTGTGCCACTTTAAAAATAATCAATGATAATCATATGACTAATCATATTTATTCATACATTAACCAACTATCAACGAGTTTCAAAAAACATGAGAAAGGTAGTGAGGTATTACCTCAGCTCCGAGCTACATTAGTTAACCTTTGATACTCTGTTCGATCACTCTTGAACTCAAACTCGACGTCCCTCAATAGCTTAGATACATGGCAAAACAAATTTATATCAGAAACAAAACTTAAATGTGATAATTAGATTTATCCGAAAGGTCAAATGCTATATAACAACTTACTGGATTCGAATTTGGCAAAACATACTTAAAAAATAGACTCGGGACGTCGAAAAACATAAAATATGGGTTTTCAAAAAATTTGACCTTTTGGGTCAAAGACAACATTGATGTCATCAAATTCAACGCTGACGTCATCATGGCCAACACTGACAATATCAAAGTCAACAATGACGTCATCGGTCAGCAGTTAGGCGAACACTAACGTCAGCCAACGGACAATCGAGTTGACTCAGGTTGAATTAACTCAGTCTGAGTTAACTCGGTTTGGGTTAGACCAGTTCAACCCAATTCTGGGTCAGACCTATTTCACCAGTTTGGGCCATTCAACGGGTTCGGCAGATTGGGCTTAGACAACTATTGGGCTCTCTAATGGGTTATATCTGGTGGCCCAATTTGAAATACCCAAGGGAGCATAAAGAGATTTAGGGTTCTTTTCACCCTTGATGGTGCCAGTGGTGAACCAACGATGACCCCAAGGGTCATTTCTGGACAAAACATGCAACAAACAACAATCTCACTAGAATCGGATAAAAATGCTAACAACTAACCCAAAATTTCTTACCCAAAACTGGGTTTTCACGAGGTACAACGAAGGAGATTTCAGCGACGACACGGCAAACAGAGGGAGAGTTTTTGCTCGTGGGCCGACGAGGAGCACACCAATGAGGGCGGTGTCGCTCGCAAACGACGATAACAGGATGAACGGCGGTACAAAGATTAGAACACATGAACCTTAGGTCTGATGAACCTTCCAGGTGAATGATGCGACATAACGGCGAGTGGTGCTCAGGGATTGATTAGAGTGAGGAGGCGTTTCAAAAGGAGTTGGCGGTGCATGCCACAGATCGACAATGACGCAGATTGGCGATAAAGAATTAGATGGGGTTGGTTTAACTTATTTTTTCGGCAAGGCCATTCGATATAGTTTACTATTAAGCTGACATATATTTTAACCAAAATCAATCTTAGCTCCACTGGCTAAGGCTTAGGTTTAATCACCTAGGAACATGGGATCAAACTCTGTGAGCATTAATTTCTTTTTTTTATTTTCTTTATTTGATTTCCAAAAGCTGAATGGTAATGGTTTAATCAAGCCCAAGTACCTAATCACCCAATGATTAACCAAAACCAATTCTCATATTTTAAAATTCTATCATACAGGTCCCCGAAATACAATTAAATAAGTTCCAATTAAATCACCCCACTTTTTGGGTGTTACAGTCTTTGTGACAGTGTTGTCTGCTTTTCAGCACTTTAGTGTTCGTATGACGAGTATCATCAATCATTCTTAGCAGGGAAGATCGGTGGTCTGTGATGCTTGTGATCCCCTTTTGTGATTTTTCCGATATGCCAAGAACTAGAAATGGAAAGATTTGCTTTCTTCATAGAGCGCTCTGTTCAAAGTGGTTGATTGCTGGATTTTATTTAGAAAGACTTATGTGCAAGTTTTCTGGAAAGTGAAGAGTTTTGATTTTTTTATGTCTTTCACACTCTTTGAAATTTGTTGTTTTTATGTAATTAACATTGAATTTTCAATGTTTGAGTGTGGTTCTTTTGTAAACTCTCACTTTAAATATAATCCAACATTCTTTTCTTGTTCAAAAAATGTGTTAGGTCACATTCAAGATCGACAGTTGATTTGGTTTTGCTTTTTCTTTTTCTTTTTCTCATGAAACCTGCCTTTTCTATTCATGTTGGGTGTAAGACATACACTTTTCTATTGTGTTTTTTTCTTTGTATTGTTTATCTTCTATATTTTCTGTATTTTTCTTTTCTTATTGTACTCTTGTTCTTAAGTTGCGTGCACTTTTTGTTCTTCCCGTTTATTGTGTTTTATCCCTCTCCCTTTTGTACTCTTGTTTTTCTCTGTAATTTCTTGTTTGTATTATGAATGGATGGTCGACTTTGTTTAAAAAACATGTTAGGTCTATATATTATTTTAAAATTTAAAATTTAGTTCATATATTATATTTTTGTGAAATTGAATCTCTACACTATTTTTTGTTTGAAAATATTGGTATCTCTTTCATTTTCTGTTTAATTTAACTGTTAATTGTTGACTTTGTAGCTATAAAAAATAAAATAATATTGGCTTAAGGGGTAATTTTTCCCATGTAGTAATCACAAATCGGTAATTTTGTCCATCTTTTTTTAATTCCATCAATTTAGCCCTTGAACTCTTCAATTACGTCAATTTATCCCTTTGATTGTCGTTGACTAACAAAGTCGTTAAATTTTGTGCATATGGTTTCGTTAAATTTTGTGCATATGGTTGTTATCTGCTTCCACATCAATTGTTATTACCAATTGTCTTGTCATGTCGATGATGATAAGTTAGTTTTGATGGTGTGGTAGTACGAATATAGGGTTTTAGAACTAGTTATTTATTTCAAAATTATAGATTTTTAAGAAATCTACGTCAACTGCACTACCAAATCATCAAAATTGACATACCATCGTTTTATTGGAAGACATTAATTTATTAATGTAACCCCCTAGACCCGCCTATGCGTTACACCTAATTCTAGGAGGTCATATTAGGGTCACAAGAGCGACCCACAGTAAAAAATATATAATTCTTTTTTCTAATACATTAAAAATCCCAACGGCCACAAGATTATTCCTAACTATATTATGAAGGATGAAACACTTGAATATGGTCAAAGTACACATCCAAGCATAATGATCAAGAGAAATTAGCCTTCAAGTCTTATTTTCATTATTTCTCTTGTAAATAGTGTTTAAGAGAGCGTTTTATTTGTTTTATTCTTTTTACACTCTTGTGAGCTTCAATCTTGTAAACACCAACCTAAGTGAGGTTTATCGTCTACACAAATTACCTCGTAAAAGGGAGATGTTCTAGTTTAGCCTAAGTAAAAACTATAGTGGTTCTATCTTAGCCATTGAAAAGATAAGGTTGTAAAGGTTTCCTCTTTATCCTAGAAAAGGGAAGAATTCATTAGTGAATTGGGAAATCTTTAGTGGTGTGCTAAGGTAGTGGATGTAGAGTTTGGTTAGAAGCTCGAATCACTATAAAATCCTTGTGCAAATTGTCTACCATTTTTATCAGTTTTAGCCAATTCTTTCGGAAGCCCAATTCAACATTCTTAACGGTTTTGAAAGAACGATTCAAGTGTGCAAAAATCCTTTCAATTGGTATCAGAGCCTCGTCTCCATCAAGGACTAACATTCGGGAGTAAAGATCATTTGCTCGAAGTCCACCGATCAAGAAAATGGTAAGATTTAAAGAAGGCCACTCTATCTTGTGTCTTCCGCTCTTCGAAGGAGAAGCATACTTTAAATGGAGCAATGTCATGAAGTATTTTATCAAATCTCTCAATTTTGAGGTTTGAGATATCATTGAAGATGGTTACTTGGAAGCTCCTAAGAAGAAGAAGAAACAAATGAGTACAAATGACATGAAGGCCAAGCTAAACGCAAAGGTGATGCACACTCTTCTTTTTGGCCTCAATGAAGACGTTACCAAGAAAGTCTCCACATGCAAAAGTGCCAAAGAAATATGGAAGAAACTTGAGAAACTCTATGGCAACAAGAAGATAGAGAAGAAAGATGATGTTTCATCTTGTGCAAACATCCTCTCAATCTCTAAGGTAGATGGTGTTTTGGCTCTTGATGAGCCCAATGTATCTTCTAACTCAAGTGAATTAAATTCATATACATTTGACGAGTTACAAGAAGCTTTCGATGAATTATTTTTGGAATTTGAGACCATGAATTCCAAATTTAAGAAAACGATTTCTAAACTTGAATTTGAAAACGATTTTCTTTTGAAAACAAAATTAGATTTTGAAAACCGAAATGAAATTTTGAAAAATGATTTAGAGTTTTCGAAAACAAGCAATGGAGTTTTAGAAAAAGAAAACCTTGATTTGAAAGTTAAGCTTGAAAGCTTAACAAAAGAAAAAGAAATTATTTTTAATAATTCATCTTGTCACATAATGGCAAAATGCTCACATTGCCATTATCATTGGCATTCCTTGCATACTTGTTCTATAAAGAAGAGAAAAACTTATAGGATTAGACAAGTATGGGTTCCTAAGGGAACCAGAGACATTGAGATTAATGTTAATGGATCCAAAGCAATTTGGATTCCAAAATCCAACTAATTGTCTCTTGTAGGTGTGTTGGAGCAAATAGAATGAAATGCAAAGATATGGAAATGCTTTAGTCACACAAGTGAAGAAAATGGGTAACCCCTAAGCTTAATGCCTTTAATTCTATATTTTTGGTTATCTATTTTTTATTGTTTAATGTTCATGCATATATGTGTTTTTATCTTAATATCTAAACAAACATGACATTATTTGAGAGTTTTATGCATATGAGTCTAATGGTTTCATTCATATGTTTGCATAAAGATTTTTAAGTCTTGAATAATTGAATTTCATATGCTCTTAATTTGATTTTATCTTGAAACTCAATGTCTTTTAAGTGTTAAGCATTTGAGCTAAATTTATTAAAATGGAATGCTTTGATTAAGGGGGAGCTTTGATTTTAAAAGGAAAATATATTTTCTCCATTGTTGTGAACTTAATGTGTTTTCAAACTTTGCTTGAATTATTTTTGACATAACAAAAAGGGGGAGAGATAAGTTTGAAAAATTAAATTTCAAAAAGAAAAAAGGGGGAACTTTTAAATATTTATCAAAAATATTCTTTTTTTCAAAAATTATTTTACTAAGGGGGAGCAAACTCAAAAACAAATTTTTAAATGTTTTGTTATATCAAAAAAGGGGAGATTGTTGATATATTTGTTTCTAAATAACAAAGTAAAATTGTTTTTGTAAGAGTTTTTGACTTGCATACATGTTTAAATACTTAAAACAGTAAAAAACGTACAGTCGTACTGATACAAGCCTTGCTTGTACCGATACGGGCTTGCTTCCATAATTCCAGAGAGGAATTCTGGTACCGATACACTATGTAGTGTACTAATACCCCTTGTGTCGTACTGATACTGAAGTATCGTGTACCGGTACACCCAATGGCTTGATCCGGCTAGTTTTCTGTTTTAAATACAGGTACCAATACGGACATCACGCGTACCGAAACCCTCTGCCCAAAACTGTCTCAAACGGTTGGGAAATGTTCCCAACGGCTCCAAATCATCCCTAATGGTCATAAATGGTCACAAGCTCATTCCTAACTATATTGTGAAGGTTGGAACACTTGAAGATGGTCATAGTACACATCCAAGCATAATGATCAAGAGAAATTAACCTTCAAGTCTTATTTTCATTATTTCTCTTATAAATAGTGTTTAAGAGAGTGTTTTATTTGTTTATTCTTTTACACTCTTGTGATCTTCAATCTTGTAAACACCAACCTAAGTGAGGTTTATCGTTTACACAAATTACCTTGTAAAAGGGAAAGGTTCTAGTTTAGCCTAAGTAAAAACTAGAGTGGTTCTATCTTAGCCATTGAAAAGATAGGGTTGTAAAGGTTTCCTCTTGATCCTAGAAAAAGGGAAGAATTCATTAGTGAATTGGGAAATCCTTAGTGATGTGCTAAGGTAGTAATTATTTTAAAATAAAACTAGAATTTTGATTTAATAAACTATTCATATTTGTTTTATAGTATTTTAGTTTAAAAATATTAGAACCAAATCCTCAATCATCCATAAACCCTAACCTCAATCCCAAACTTTTTTTTCTTTTAGCCCCTATAATGTTCTTTTTCTACCACCATCATTTCTTTTTGTTACTGATTTTGGGGGATGTTTTTTGTTTATTTTGGGGGCATGTTTTCCCAGAAAATTAATTTTTCCGGTGAGGTTATGTAAATCATAGGCATATGATTCCTCTCTTTTTATTTGTTCCAGAGCTGTAAAAACTGTGTGAGGGAGAAAATAAGTATGCCGATGATCATTCTCTCTTGTCATTAAATTTTGTTCTTCGTAATTTATTTTCATGTAAGAATTGAATTTGGGTTCTGTGATTTTTTATAAGTCTTATTTTCATTATTTCTCTTGTAAATAAATTTAAAGAATTTTTTAAATGTTTTATTCTTTTTTACACTCTTGTGATAATTTTATCTTGTAAACACCAACCTAAGTGAGGTTTATAACAACAAATTACCTCATTAAAAGATGTTCTAGTTTAGCCTAAGTAAAAACTATAGTGGTTCTATCTTAGCCATTGAAAAGATAAGGTTGTAAAGGTTTCCTCTTTATCCTAGAAAAGGGAAGAATTCATTAGTGAATTGGGAAATCTTTAGTGGTGTGCTAAGGTAGTGGATGTAGAGTTTGGTTAGAAGCTCGAATCACTATAAAATCCTTGTCAAATTGTCTACCATTTTTATCGCTTTTAGCCAATTCTTTCAAGCCCAATTCAACATTCTTAAAAAAACTTTGAAAGAACGATTCAAGTGTGCAAAAATCCTTTCAATTGGTATCGAGCCTAAGGTCTCCATCAAGGACTAACATTCGGGAGTAAAGATCATTTGCTTTAGAAGTCCACCGATCAAGAAAATGGTAAGATTTAAAGAAGGCCACTTTATCTTGTGTCTTAAGCTTTTAAGTTTAGGAGAAGCATACTTTAAATGGAGCAATGTCATGAAGTATTTTATCAAATCTTCAATTTTGAGGTTTGAGATATCATTGAAGATGGTTACTTGGAAGCTCCTAAGAAGAAGAAGAAACAAATGAGTACAAATGACATGAAGGCCAAGCTAAACGCAAAGGTGATGCACACTCTTCTTTTTGGCCTCAATGAAGACGTTTCCAAGAAAGTCTCCACATGCAAAAGTGCCAAAGAAATATGGAAGAAACTTGAGAAACTCTATGGCAACAAGAAGATAGAGAAGAAAGATGATGTTTCATCTTGTGCAAACATCCTCTCAATCTCTAAGGTAGATGGTGTTTTGGCTCTTGATGAGCCCAATGTATCTTCTAACTCAAGTGAATTAAATTCATATACATTTGATGAGTTACAAGAAGCTTTGATGAATTATTTTTGGATTTGAGACCATGAATTCCAAATTTAAGAAAATGATTTCTAAACTTGAATTTGAAAATGATTTTCTTTTGAAAACAAAATTAGATTTTGAAAACCAAAATGAAATTTTGAAAAATGATTTAGAGTTTTCAAAAACAAGCAATGGAGTTTTAGAAAAAGAAAACCTTGATTTGAAAGTTAAGCTTGAAAGCTTAACAAAAAAAAAAGAAATTATTTTTAATAATTCATCTTGTCACATAATGGCAAAATGCTCACATTGCCATTATCATTGGCATTCCTTGCATACTTGTTCTATAAAGAAGAGAAAAAAACTTATAGGATTAGACAAGTATGGGTTCCTAAGGGAACCAGAGACATTGAGATTAATGTTAATGGATCCAAAGCAATTTGGATTCCAAAATCCAACTAATTGTCTCTTGTAGGTGTGTTGGAGCAAATAGAATGAAATGCAAAGATATGGAAATGCTTTAGTCACACAAGTGAAGAAAATGGGTAACCCCTAAGCTTAATGCCTTTAATTCTATATTTTTGGTTATCTATTTTTATTGTTTAATGTTCATGCATATATGTGTTTTTATCTTAATATCTAAACAAACATGACATTATTTGAGAGTTTTATGCATATGAGTCTAATGGTTTCATTCATATGTTTGCATAAAGATTTTTAAGTCTTGAATAATTGAATTTCATATGCTCTTAATTTGATTTTATCTTGAAACTCAATGTCTTTTAAGTGTTAAGCATTTGAGCTAAATTTATTAAAATGGAATGCTTTGATTAAGGGGGAGCTTTGATTTTAAAAGGAAAATATATTTTCTCCATTGTTGTGAACTTAATGTGTTTTCAAACTTTGCTTGAATTATTTTTGACATAACAAAAAGGGGGAGAGATAAGTTTGAAAAATTAAATTTCAAAAAGAAAAAAGGGGGAACTTTTAAATATTTATCAAAAATATTCTTTTTTTCAAAAATTATTTTACTAAGGGGGAGCAAACTCAAAAACAAATTTTTAAATGTTTTGTTATATCAAAAAAGGGGAGATTGTTGATATATTTGTTTCTAAATAACAAAGTAAAATTGTTTTTGTAAGAGTTTTTGACTTGCATACATGTTTAAATACTTAAAACAAGAAAACGACAAACGTCTGATCGTCTTGATACAAGCCTTGCTTGTACCGATACGGGCTTGCTTCCATAATTCCAGAGAGGAATTCTGGTACCGATACACTATGTAGTGTACTAATACCCCTTGTGTCGTACTGATACTGAAGTATCGTGTACCGGTACACCCAATGGCTTGATCCGCTAGTTTTCTGCTTTAAATACAAAAACCCAATACGGACATCACGCGTACCGAAACCCTCTGCCCAAAACTGTCTCAAACGGTTGGGAAATGTTCCCAACGGCTCCAAATCATCCCTAATGGTCATAAATGGTCACAAGCTCATTCCTAACTATATTGTGAAGGTTGGAACACTTGAAGATGGTCATAGTACACATCCAAGCATAATGATCAAGAGAAATTAACCTTCAAGTCTTATTTTCATTATTTCTCTTATAAATAGTGTTTAAGAGAGTGTTTTATTTGTTTATTCTTTTACACTCTTGTGATCTTCAATCTTGTAAACACCAACCTAAGTGAGGTTTATCGTTTACACAAATTACCTTGTAAAAGGGAAAGGTTCTAGTTTAGCCTAAGTAAAAACTAGAGTGGTTCTATCTTAGCCATTGAAAAGATAGGGTTGTAAAGGTTTCCTCTTGATCCTAGAAAAAGGGAAGAATTCATTAGTGAATTGGGAAATCCTTAGTGATGTGCTAAGGTAGTGGATGTAGAGCTTGGTTAGAAGCTTGAACCACTCTAAAATTCTTGTGCAAATTGTCTACCATTTTTTTTTATCAATTTTAGCCAATTCTTTCAGAAGCCCAATTCAACTCCTTGATGTTTTCGGAAGATCGATTCGAGTGTGCAACAATCCTTTCATAAAACATGACATACATGCTCACTAACTGTACCAGTACCGTACTCCAAAAGTAACACCGAGAGAACTTCAAACACTGATGTCAATCACTATACCATAATAAATTTCTTCTAACCTGCGATGGTAAAAATAATGTGAGCTTGGAAAATCTCAGTAATACAGAACTACCAAGAGATGCTAAAGGCATAAGCAAGTATATGGAAAACATAAAGCTATCATGGTGTTCCGAGTAACAACAAGTTCTAATTACAGTTCATTATTTCAAATAACATTATATCTGAAGGTAATAGAGATATTCTTTATTTGATCACCGAGTATCAGATGAGAAGCCTATAAACTGAAGGATTAAAAGAGTGATGGATTAAATTAAACTAGCGAGTTTAGTGTGTTCCAATAGTGCAAGATTAACATATGATGTAAACAATATAATGAACTTTTTATTTCAAGGACACATAATTCAAGTAACATTCAAGTTCATTTAAATTCCTATCTGCCCTCCAACCGAACTATGGTATGTAGTTCCCCAAAACTGCATCTATAAGAGGCATTAACCCTGGCCCATTGGGCGTAGGTGCCACCCTAAGGGGATACCTTAGGTCTAGTAGGAATCACCCTAGCCAAAATATAGGTACCTAAAACGGTAGGAATTACCAGCCAAATCAGTGTTGAACCTGCGGTAACTTCATACTCTATCCCTAGTACCCCAATAACAGTCTAGGCAGTAGTTCTAGTATGCAGTAGTATACAGTAATCAATAGTAAGCAGTGGTAGCAGTAGGTACAAAGCAAACCATAATTTTTAGTGAAACAATAATCAGAGAGGATGTTTTTCAGATCAGATACAAAGGTATATTTCAGACAGATAAAAGCCATAATTTAGATCAAGAGATAGTATTGGGTTCAAAATGGAGAGAATATTCATGTATACTTGGAACACACTAGATGGAACAACTTATTTCTCAAAGATACTTGATATTTACAAGAAAAACGGAAACACCTAACTTTTGAAAATTTGAACTGCTTTTAGAAACGAGGTCCCAATTAAAAAGGGCTTGGTAACCAAGGTCTCTAACCAGCCATTCGGGGATTGATACATTAAGATCATTCATGATATCAGATATATTAGGAATGTTCCGACCATTTTGGCCAACAAGGGCATTTTGGTCATTCAACTATTAGGGGCATTTTCATAATTCAACCTTGTAGTGATAAAACAATGATTTGTAATATTCATGATTTCAAGCGACTTGTCAAGCTTCCAAGTCAATTCCATTAACCGCGCCTCGTCAATGCATTACTTTTCCAGCTGTAAACACTAATTTTGTCCGAGATAACCTTTTTCTTTTCGTCTTTAATAATAGGCTTTGTTATAGATATATTATTACTACCTAATTTTTGTGTTATGGGTTTTGTTTGTCTTGAACCATCTAATATTATATAAATATATATGATTTTCATTAAGAATCCAAAAAAATTAAGATGCTACTATTACTACTTGCTAACACATCCAAGTGCCATCTTTTATTCCCTAAATTTCCATTATGTTTCATTATTTGCTAAATGAAAGCCCTAAATATTGTGATGTATTATTTCTATCAGTTTTGTCCTATCGTTGTTACTACATAATTAGTGTTGTTATTTTCGATAAGTGGTCTTCATTGGTGTTTTCATTTTCATATTTAAGTCAAGTATATCGAAGAATACTATGAATTAAGGAAATAAATGAAAACCCGAAATGTTTATATGTATATATATCAGCCCATATAATTACAAATCTAAATAAAGCCCCAAATTTTAATTTCAGTCCATTTAAATTAAGCCGAAGAGAATGTATAATATTGAGTCCATAATATTGAATAGTAAATGTCCATTTACATTTGTTGGCTCGGTAAGAGCCCTAAACTTAAGAAAACATAGCCCTAATTTGATAATTCCCTTTGTTCCCCGCGCAGACACATATCCACCGTTGGATCAGGATTTCATTTGACGGCTCAGATCGAAACGGGGAAACTTTCAGAACTCATCACGCACATCACGCGCGACCCTCGATATTCCCCACGCGTGCGTGTAATTCACACGCCTGACCTTTTAGCTCCTTCAATGCCACCTCAACGGCACCTGCGCCACCTCGACGCCACGACAGTTGTCACACTCCATGACGACCGCCATGCGGGCAGATAGCTAGCCCCTCTTCCATGACCGCTCGCCACAGTGGCATATACAACAAAAAAGGACAAATTAGCAGAGAAAATCAGAAGCAAAACAACATAAATGTCAGGAAGCAATACGAATTAGGGGGCAGGCCGACAATTACGGAGATGCACAACAATATTCTAGAGAAAACAACAACAACCAATAGGATTATTGATTCAAGTTCCGTGTATTTCTAAAATTCATGTAATTTCGGTTATAAAAACCGAATTCAAACAACTGTAAACCCTAACAAGCAAAGAGAGGATATTCAGAGAATCAATAGAAAGCAGAAAGAGCCTCAAGTTTTAGAGGTATCCTCTTTTCTTCTTTTTCCATTTCAAAGCATTTGCATAAAAAGATATAAGATTTAGGGTTTATGTAGTTCTTACCCTCGTTGTTTCTCTCCCCCTCTCACGCTAATCTGCCTCCTACCGCCGTTGACAAACCCTATGAACTACCCAAGTTGAGTGTGGTGAAACGGAAGGGTAGGAACGATGGAGTAATTGATTTCAGGTTTCATTTTGTGTTGGTTTTTTTCTATTTTTTGAAAGAGGGAAGGGTTAGATCTATTTTTAGGGTTTTTCTGGGGTTCTGGATTCACCGGCCACTGTCGTACGGCGGTCGGCAAAACGATTTAATGGCCGGGTTCTGCGTTTTTGCGGCCGAGCACCGCCAGAATCTAGGTTCATTAAGAACCCAGATGAACACCATGAAGGTGTTATAACAAGGGAATGGTTCTATTTTTTGCCAAAAGGGAAATGAAATAAAATAGAGGGGGTTTTATAAACTTTTTGTGTTTTAAAAAAGGGAAAATAACGTAATAAGGGCCCCCGCGTCGTTATAATCTTGTCTTTAGCCCTTCCGCCTCTTAGAATTACACGATTAGTCCCCCGCGTTTCTAAAATCCCCTCCGAGGCCATTTCGCCTTTCATAAGTACTGTCTGGGTCCTTGTAATTTTATATGTTCTTACAATTTCGTCACCATTGTCCTTTTGATCGAGTCCCGAAATTCTTTTTTTTTTATAATTTGGTCTAATTTCCAGTAACTATCTTCCTTATTCATGCATTTGTTCATAGCCTTTTTAGATCATATTGCTATTTTTTAGTTGTTATTTAAATTTCTTGTTCTTTAATTTATGGATGGAATGTTCATGATTGCTTTAATACATATAATTTACATGGTGATTTTAACGCATGTTTCACAACATGGTGTATATAGTTTTTTAAGATAGGGTATAATGTTTAGTTCATATGTAATATGTGTTTTTTAAGATAAGGTGTTTATAATATATATACCATAAGTTGTTATAATATATGTATAGATAGTATAAGGCTTTTTAATATATGTGATATATGGTCATAGTGGTTATATGTGGTTTTTACATATGTTTATTTAGTTTAGTTTGGGCCTCCTTTTGGGCCTACTAGCTTTTAGGGGGTTTTGGGCATTTGGTTGGGCTTTTAGTTTTAGGCCTAGTATTAGTGATTAAGGCCTTTAGGTTTTGGGCCTTAGGTCTTGGGCCTAGCTAATAGTTTTCTTTAGGGGCTTTAGATTAAGTGAAGTGGATGAATTCAATTAATTTAAATCGTGTGCTCGTCTCATAGGGGCGTGACTCTTAAATTAATTAAGTTAATTTTAGATTTGGGTTCTTTAGAGCCTTAGTTAGATTAGGGTTCGAATTAATTCAATGAATTTTAATTTGCTCTTGACTCATTAGAGTAAATGTGAAATTCATTAAATTAGTTGAACGTTTCTTAATGATTCTTATGATAAAATAAATTTTGAACCTAGATTGACGTTAAATTCCATACTAATTATCATAATGTGTCAGGGTTTTAGTTGTTTAGGGCTAATTAATTTAAGGTTAAACATTAGAATCACGTAGTTAATAATTAGGTCACCATTTGAGCTTTCCATAATTTGTGCCTTTTTAGGTTAGGACTTTTAGTAGGTCATTGTGTGGTTAATTTTCAAGTTTCTGTTTTTCATTCTCTAATTGTCTTGGCCCATCAATTTTGCATTAATTAACCTGAATCATGAGAAGGGGAGGTATTCATTAGTTCCGATATTTGAGTCGTAGCAGTCTGAGCTTAAAGGGTGTTTACCAAATATTTGAATTAATCCTTACCAACTCAAGGCAGAATTAAAACTTGACGAAGTCATTACATCATTCCTTAACTGTTTGCACCATGCATAAAGGTGACGTGAGGAATTCGAACCATAAATTAACACGGTAGTCAGGCTTATTCGATGTCGATTTAATCTATGGTCCGATGTATCGTCAACCTTAGTAATTAAATGTCCGATTAATTTAAACCCGCCAATTCAAATAAGCCCGTTCAATTAAGGTTAATTTTCAATTAAGGTCACCGAATTAAATTCTTTTCAAATTCTGACAATTTCCTCCGATTAAAAGCAACAAATATTTTGGTACTGACTTTCGGGAGTGATGGGGGTGCTAATCCTTCCCCACACGTAACCAACTCCCGAACCCTTTCAAAATGAATCTCTAGTTTTGTGGTGTCTGGCCTACCTCCTCCAAGTGGCCAGTGGCGTCTCCCAGTTTTTAATCGATTTTCAAAAGCAAAAGAATTTTCAAAAGGAATCATTTCAAACCAAGATTACAAAGAAAGGATTTATGGGATAATTCGTATCGATGGATTTTCTAAAAGAAAACCGCGCTTATATTTTTTTAAAAAAAAGGAAAGAAAAAACGTCGTTACAGCTTGGCGACTCTACTAGGGATCAGTTTTGTTTTTTTTTTAAAAACAAAAAGAGAGTTAGGCCAAATAAAATATTTGTTGCTTATTAATGATGGAAAATTGTCAAGATTTCAGTTGAATCTAGTAAATTTGAACCTTTCTTGAAAATGTAACTACAATTGAACGGGCTTTGATAATTGATGGCCTTTGAATTAATTTTTCATTTAATTTCTATGGAATCACTGACATATGTTGCACCATCTCATCAAGCTCTACACCCGAGCTATGACCCTTAAGTGGGAGTGAAACGCCACATACCCTCGTGAAAAGCCTTCCACGGGTCGGTAATTCACATCCAAAATCCATGCTTCTTGACACGTGAACAGCCCTCTACATCATTAGGTCGTGCTTTCCCTCGAACTGAAACCAATTCGCAAGCTTGTAATGGGCCAATATTGAGGTTCTTGTTACCTTAGTAGGTGATAAAATAGGTTCGGGTACCCCAATTAGAACTGAACCCATGTGTGTGAATCTAAGAAGTTCACCCCATTAGAGCCATGCAGATAACCATAGCGAATTAGAATTCCTGTGATTAGGGTTTTCTTTTATATGTTTGCCTTTCGCTTAATTTATTTAATTTTACCTCTTCTCGTTTGGAAGTTTATATTTTCACCTCATGACTAACCTTTTCTCATGTTTCCTATTCTTTTATCTTTATTTCGCATATTATGTCATAATCATGAAGAGCTCACTGAGTTTGGGAATAGTTTGAAATTAACAACTATATCGATGGGGGACTTAGTTCGCAGCAATGACGAGAAGAATTCTGACGTCCAAATATGGTTGGAAAGGGAACAATTACATGATGGAGATAGTATTACCGGAGGCTTCAGATCAGCCATGTCAACCACGAAATTCATGAACACTAGATTTAATGATGTGTCTGATTTGAAGTCAGTGTGGAACAGTTGGGATTTCGAACCAAATAGCACTTTCAGAGAAGAGTATGGTGACATCGCATATTTGCTAGAGGTCCCAGTTGATCAAGCACTACTGCAAACTTTGGTAGGTTTTTGGAACTCCACCTACAGTTGCTTCACAATTGGTAACTTCGATCTCACTCCAACAATTGAAGAATACCTGGATCTCATAAACTGCAAAAGGATTGATATGGAGCAAGTATATTCTAAGTCGAGTAAGAACAAAGCTTTTCGAGGCAAGCTTGTTAGGATATCGGATACATTATTGTCTTGGGTTAAGGAGCAGGTCCCCACTTGGAACAGTAAAGAATATCTTAAGTGGGAGGGAATCTTAGCTTTGGCTTCTGTGCGTCATGTGGATCAAGTTCAGCGGAACTTGTTTGCGTTATTGGTCTATGGATTGGTACTCTTCTCTCGAGCATTGGGCCTTGTTGACCCGTCAATCTTGGATCTTTTTGAATGCTTGAGTAGTGGGACTAATCCAGTACCTATGTTTCTGGCCGAAACCTTCCGACCTTTGAGATTCTGTCAAGAGAATGGAGGAGGACACTTCTATGGATGCCCGTAGCTTTTGACGGTTTGGTTTTACAGCCACCTTTGGACCAATCCCAGTTTCTCCAGGCCTCTTTACGATGCTAAGTTCTCACCCATGGAAGAGTTCTTACGAAAGAATGATTGGCCAACACAGTGATCTGAGGAAGTATGGCAGGACGTTCTCTAGAACCTAAAGGAAGAAGATATAGTTTGGAAGGCACCGTGGTTGTTGGCGAATAATGTTCTCTATAGATGCGAAGAGTATTCATAGGTACTGTTGCTTGGCCTTTGGGGGCATACTGCCTACGCACCCCTGCTGGTTCTAAGTTAGTATGGATCAAAACAGTTCGTGCCAGCCACCAAAGGGCTGAATGAGTTCAACGTAGATTACGCAAAGGAGAAGGGCTATAAGGCAATGGTATACAATGCTTATTCAACCTAGAATAGTGTAAGACGAGTTATGATTATGAATGCTCCATATATGGTTACTCCTGAATATGAGGCATGGCGATTCAACCGTGTCAACGACAATATTCTATGTTTAGCCCCCGACAGTAGGAGATCTTTAGAAGAAAGATTGGCCACACTCCCCACCGAAGCCGATCTGATGAGGAAACAACTTGAAGATGAGCGAAAGAAATACCTCAAGCTCAAGGTAAAAGCTCATCAAGAGAAGTTCGAGTTCGAGTTAGAAAAGACACAGTTCGAAGGGGTAGTCAGAGACCTACAAAAGAAGAAAGAAGAGCTAGAACTCGAACTCAAGTTGGAAAAAAAAGAGATTCAGCAGCTCAAGAGGTTAAGTAGAAGCAAGAGAGTCACAGAAGGAGGGTCGAGCGAAGGGCTGGAGCTCCGACTTAAGGAAGAAAAAACACGAGCTGAGAACAATAAGAGGATGTTTCTCGAGCACAAAGATCGAGTGCTCGCTTTGACCCAAGAAATGAAGAATCCGTGAATCTCCCATTCAAAACAAATCGAGAAGGAACAACACCAAAGCCGAGCCTTGAGAGATCAAGTGAAATGTTTGGAAAAATCTCTTTTCAAACACAAGAGCTCGACTAGCAAGTTGAAGGCCAGCAACTCAGAAAATCAAGCTTTGATAACACGTGTCGAATAGTTGGAAGCCGAGGTTCAACAACTCAATAATCATGTAGCAAGAATGTGAGGGGCAATTCAAGTACGCCCGACTCTGAGCCTGGAGCAGTTACACTTTGCCGCCTACACGATTTGGAAGCAGGAGCAAGAATTCGCACGGTGGGGGGCTCAGATGCAAGAGGTTGCCCGGAAGATACAATTTCTAGCTGAAGACGCTACCGAGCTTTATGATTGTGTCGATGATGACTCCGAGGAAGGAGAAAGGATTGTCTTGATTTTGAGAGAGATTATCGACCTTGATACTACCTTGAAACCATATGTGTAGTTAGCTTTCTCTAAGTTATTGTAACAGGACGATGTTTCCATCAATGAAAGTTTTTTAACGAATATATTTACCGAATTCAGTGGTGTTTTTTGCATTCATGCATAATACATTTATTTGCATACCTCATTTAATTACCAAAATTAACTAAAAGACTTTTTATTTCAGAAAGTATTTTAATTCTTAAAAATTCAATCATTCTGCACCAATTCGGAACTCGGTTACAGTCCCGAACCATGGAGGATAGACTAGCCAAAGTAGAACAGGGGCAAAAAAACCTTGAAACACATTTGGACGGGATTGGCCAAGATATCAGGGACCAGATAGCTCAGTCACAAGATGCTGTTATCGCTCGGATAACCAGCTTGTTAGCAAAGATGAAGGGCAAGGAGGGAATCTCCATCGACAACCCAAAATTTGACGAGCAATAAGGTGTTTTGTCTCATGCGAAGGTGTAGCTAGATATGCCAGAACTCGGGAAAAGGGTTTACATTAATCTCACGAGAGTTTCCACTGATTCTGCTATTGGGGCATCAACGAGTCACCATGCGGGAGCTCCAATAGATCAACCCGTTGATTTGGGAGTAGAGTACGAGAACGAAGTGCCAGACTTGAGCATGATGGATGAAGTTGAGAAAAGAATTAGGGCCAATATAGAGAAGTATGAGAAGCAGTTTCGTATGCTTGAAGAGAGGCTGAAGGCCATCTAAGGGGCCGATGAACATGAGAATGATGCAAGTGATTTGAGTTTAGTGGCTGATTTGATTCTCTCATCCAAATTTAAAGTACCTGACTTCAATAAATCTGACGGGACCACTTGCCCATCAGCACATATTACCATGTACTGCAGAAAGTTGGTTGCTTTTGTGAAATATGAGAAGTTAGTTATCCATTGCTTCTAAGAGAGTTTGACTGGGTCTGCAACTCGGTGGTACACCATGCTTATCCTAGCTAATATCAAGTCATGGAAGGGCCTTCGGAAGGCCTTCGTAGAGCTTTACAAGCATGTAACGGACATGATCCCCAGTCAAATTATGCTAGAAGGGATGGAACAAAGGACAAATAAGAATCTACGCTAGTATGCCCAGAGATGGCGTGACGTGGCCGCTCAAATCCAGCCATCAATTTTTGAACATGAAATCACACCGATGTTCGTTAATACCTTAAGGGGGTGTTGTTTGATCGTTTGATAAACAACACTACCCAAAGCTTTGCCGATATGGTGAGAACTGGAGAAATAATTGAAGTAGCAATAAAGAGTGGGGGGATCGATAGTGGGGAGAATACGCGTAAGAATTACAAGAAGAGAGATAACGAGTTGAACAATACAAGCACCTATATGGCTCCGGGAAGCTTCACTATTTCACCACCATGAGCCACAACCGGAGGATGGCAGGGCTCAAACAAGAAGGAGACCAGGGCCCCGAAGAGGGAAAATGAGAAGATGTCATTTACCCCACTCCCAGTATCATATGCTGAACTATACTCGCAACTGCACAAGGCTGATTTGGTTCGACCTTATTATGTCACTCCTTTTAAACCTCTATTCTCTGCATGGTATGATGAAAAGGCAAACTGTGAATATCATGGCGGCGTCCCAGGGCACTCAATCGAGAATTGCATTGCATTCAAGAAGTTCGTACAAAACATGATAAACTCCAAGGTGTTGTAGTTAGATGAACCGAATATAGCCACTAACCCACTACCAAGTCATGGAGGCCGTGGCATAAATGCAATCGAAGAGGAGTAAACCAGGAGAGCCAAGACGAAAGTGTCCGAGGTCAAATCCCCTTTGAGATGGGTATTTCAGCAGTTATGTATCACACGCCTAACCGACAGGGGTATGGAGATAGTACAATAAGGAACCGGGCCGTATTGTGAGTTCCACCTAGAGGAAGGACACGATATTTAGTGTTGCGAAGAGTTCAAATAGGTGATTTCGAGAATGATGGACAATAAGGAGATTGAATTCTTTGAGAAAGATGAAGAGAGAAAGGAATTAGATGTATGCACATCAGATACCCCCAAGACCAAGTATGGGGTAGATAAAATTTTTATTATATCACTCAGGCCAAAGCCGAAAAGCTCATCCCAAGATGAGAGTTACAAAGTAACTCCAAAAATACAGATTTTGGCTCGGACTCCCTTTCCGTTTAAAGATGCTCAAAAATCTCATGGAGTTATACTGCCCATGTCTCTATACCAACGAGGCCAGAAATACAAGGAGGGGAGAAACTATCCAGTGAAGGATCCTCAAAGGAGGAAAACCCAGTAGAACTGAGCGTCGAGGTGGTAATTGAAGTAGGAAATTTTACCAGAAGTGGTAGAAGCTATTCACCGAAAATGACAAAGGCATCAGAAGAGCCGAGAGACAAAGCAAAGCGGTAACTGCTAAACTCAAAAAAAATTTCGGAAATAAACCTCCCCCTAGAATTCATGAGCCAGTGACAGAGAGTCAGGTGCAGAAATTCCTGAGGTTCCTAAAGCACAACGAATACAACATTGTTGATCAGCTTAAAAAATAGTAAGCACGAATTTCAATACTCTAATTGTTGTTGAGCTCAAAAAAACACCGGGATGCATTATTGAAAGTACTAAATCAAATGTTCATTCCGGACAATATCTTAGTGGACAAGTTAGATAGAATAATGGGTCACATTACTACAAATAACTACATCACCTTTATCGATGACGAGATTGTCGACGGAGCCATGGGGTCAATTAAGGCTTTGAACATCACCACCCACTGCAATAGGCATGTCTTACCGGGGGTGCTCATCGACAACGGATCTGCCTTAAATGTATTACCGATGACGACCCTGCAAAGATTGCCGGTTGACAGTTCACACATGAAGCCATGTCAGAACTCTGTTAGGGCATTTGACGGGAAGGGTTATAACATAGGAATGGTTCTGTTTTTTGCCAAAAGGGGAAATGAAATAAAACAAATGGGGTTTTATAAACTTTTCGTGTTTCAAAAAGGGAAAATAGAGTAATTAGGGCCCCTCATCGTTATAATCATGTCTTTAGCCTTTCCGTCTCTTAGAATTACACGATTAGTCCCCCCGCATTCCTGAAATCCCCTACCGTTGACAAACCCTACGACCTACCCAGGTTGAGTGTAGTGAAACAGAAGGGTAGAAACGGTGGAGTAATCGATTTTAGGCTTCATTTTTGTGTTGGTCTTTTTCGTTTTTTGCAAGATGGAAGGGTTAGATATATTTTTAGGGTTTTTCTGAGGTTCTAGCTTCGTCGGCCACCATCGTACGGCGGCCAGCACGACAGTTTAACGGCCGAGTTTTAGGTTTTTATGGCAGAGCACCGCCGGAATCTGGATTCATCAAGAACCTAGATGAACACCGATAAAGGTGTTATAACAGGGGAATGGTTCTATTTTTTGCCAAAAGAGGAAATAAAATAAAACAGAGGGGGTTTTAAAAACTTTCGTGTTTTAAAAAAAGGGAAAATAGCGTAATAAGGGCCCTCACGTCGTTATAATCATGTCTTTAGCCCTTCTGCCTCTTAAAATTACACGATTAGTCCCCCCACGTTTCTGAAATCCCCTCCGAGGCCATTTCGCCTTTCATAATTACAGTCTGGGTGCTTGTAATTTTATATGTTCTTACAATTTCGTCACCATCGTCCTTTTAATCGAGTCCAAAATTCTTTTTTTTATAATTTGGTCCAATTTCCAGTAACTATCTTCCTTATTCATGCATTTGTTCCTAGCCCTTTTAGATCACATTGCTAATTTTTTTAGTTGTTATTTAAATTTCTTATTCTTTAATTTATGGATGGAATGTTCATGATTGCTTTAATACATAAAATTTACATGGTGATTTTAATGCATGTTTCACAACATGGTGTATATAGTTTTCTAAGATAGGGTATAATGTTTAGTTCATATGTAATATGCGTTTTTTAAGATAAGGTGTTTCTAATATGTATACTATAAGTTGTTATAATATATGTATAGATAGTATAAGGCTTTTTAATGTATGTGATATATGGTCATAGTGGTTACATGTGGTTTTTAAATATGTTTAATTAGTTTAGTTTGGGCCTCCTTTTGGGCCTACTAGCTTTTAGGGGTTTTGGGCCTTTGGTTGGGCTTTTAGTTTTAGGTCTAGTATGGCCTTTGGTTGGGCTTTTAGTTTTAGGCCTAGTATTAGTGATTTGGGCCTTTAGGTTTTGGGCCTAGCTAATAGTTTTCTTTTGGGGCTTTAGATTAAGTTAAATGGATTAATTTAATTAATTTAAATCGCGTGCTTGTCTCATAGGGGCACGACTCTTAAATTAATTAAGTTAATTCTAGATTTGGGTTCTTTAGAGCCTTAGTTAGATTAAGGTTCGAATTAATTCAATGAATTTTAATTTGCTCTTGGCTCATTAGAGTAAATGTGAAATTCATTAAATTAGTTGAACGTCTCTTAATGATTCTTATGATAAAATAATTTTTGAACCTAGATTGACGTTAAATTTCATACTAATTATCATAATGTGTCAGGGTTTTAGTTATTTAGGGCTAATTAATTTAAGGTTAAATATTAGAATCACCTAGTTAATAATTAGGTCACCATTTGGGCTTTCCATAATTTGGGCCTTTTTAGGTTAGAACTTTAAGTAGGTCCTTGTGTGGTTAATTTTCAAGTTTCTGTTTGTCATTCTCTAATTGTCATGGCCCATCAATTTTGCATTAATTAACCTGAATCATGAGAAAGGGAGGTATTCATTAATTCCGATATTTGGATCGTAGCAGTCCGAGCTTAAAGGATGTTGACCAAACGTTTGAATTAATCCTTACCAACTCAAGGCAAAATTAAAACTTGACGAAGTCATTACATCATTCCTTGACTGTTTACACCATGCATAAAGGTGACGTGCGGAATTTGAACCATAAATTAACAAGACAGTCGGTTTAATCTATGGTCCGATGTATCGTCAACCTTAGTAATTAAATGTCTGATTAATTTAAACCCCCCAATTCGAATAAGCCCGTTCAATTAAGGTTAATTTTCAATTAAGGTCACCGAATTAAATTCTTTTCAAATTTCGACAATTTCCTCCGATTAAAAGCAAAAAATATTTTGGTACCGATTTTCGGGCGTGATGGGGTTGCTAATCCTTCCCCACACGTAACCAACTCCCGAACCCTTTTAAAATAAATCTCTAGTTTTGTGGTGTCCGGTCTACCTCCTCCAAGTGACCGGTGTCGACTCCCAGTTTTCAATCAATTTTCATATTTTTTTCTTAGAGTCTTCCTTCCTCTTCTCTGTAAATAAGATTAAGATTAGAATATAAAAAAAATTGAATTATGTACGATTCTTCATAAATATGTGGTAGAAGTGGGAAATTATTAGCAATATTATATTTGATGGTGTCACGTATTAATATGTAACTATGATTGGTATCAAGTTCTCATATATTTGAGCTAATAATGTGTTATGAATCAAACGGGCTTATAGAAATATCTTTTTTATATGTACGTGGAAACCTAGTAATAGTTGGGTTATGATTAATGGGTTCATAACAAAGTGTTAATCTAATGTATTTAGTGTGAAAACGTGTCTAGAAAGACTCCAATCGATTCAAAAACTTTTGTCCATAAAGTAAATTTTCTATGCTGCCTATTACTAAAGATCTTGTTGTATATGTTTTTTTATTTTTTAATCATCGATATCTAATATATTGGTTGACTAATACGAATTGAGTATTGTAGAAGCCTATATAAGAACAACATTCTCAACTTTAAATTTTTTTCATTCACAGCGCTAAAACACAAACTTCTACCTTGCTTAAACGATCTAGTGCCTCATCTCACTAGACCAACTAGTTGTTAGTGTGGTATATGGTTTCATGATTCATGTTGTTACCCATTTATCTGATTCTATGATCTAGCGTGATAAAATCTAGTGCATCATTAAATTGAACAAAAAATTCTCTTTTCCTTTTTGAGTTTTTATTTATGTCTCAATATTAAGAAAATTAAATGTAGGGTTTATAGTATAAGGTTTAGGATTTATTTTTTATGATTTAAAATTTATAATTCAGGGTCATAGCATATGGTTTATTTTTTTTAATGTTGGAGTATAGATAGAGGTACCGAAAAGGAATAAAGATTTTTTTTTATTAAATTAAACTGGATTTAGACAAAATCAAATCGAAAATTATATTTAGAGAAAAAAATATTTTTTAAACGAAGAACTTTAACTTAATTTCATTAATCAAAAGGAAGAATTATAAAGTATAACGCACTCTAATATCTATAGAGATAAAAACATTAGAAAATCAAAGAGCGTGAAAGAAAAAATTAAACACAATCATTCTTAAGAAAACTTTTTCCTTCTTCCAAATGAAATTTCAACAAAGATAAACTTTAACCAGAAAGCTCCATGTATAAAGCATTCTTTTCGCTGCGAGTTCTTGACACTTCGACAAACTACCACAAGGGATTTCGAAAAATAACAGAACGCCAATTACCTTGTGACTTGAAACGCTTAATAATACTTGTTATCTGAACGCTAAATTGCCATAATATCATGCAATAATGTCACAAAAACAGATAAATCCTGCAAAAAATAGACAAACAAACTGTCATACAAGCAGACGAAAAAAGCTAAAAAATGTAAAATGACTTCTAGCAAAGTAAAACAAAAAAAAATGAAATTGAAGAAACAAATAATTTCTCATCAAAAGAGAAAAATCTTATTTATATACAATTAGTGTAAACACTAAAAACCAGCCGACGACATAAAGACCGTCACAGAAAAAACTTTGATAAAGAAGAAAAATTCAATGAGGTTTTTAGAAAGTAACCATCTCAGAGAAAAATGGAACTAGTAAAACTTAATGTTAAATTTAAATATTTTAAATTTCTTAAATTAGAGAAAAAATTATTTAAATTGTATTGCATGTCAAAAAGGATGAAAGCTAGTGAAGTTAAAAAAAGAAGCTTTTGAATTACAACACATTTATTTCAAGGGAAGATATGGTCTCTCTAGAATCACCCCGTGTAAGTCTTACACGTTGCCTCAATCTATAATGAAAATCTAACTCGACATATTATATGCCACAATTATTAAACCGATGTCGACAAAGATAAACCACGTTGGTTTTGAATGAATCTACCTTTTTGAACAAAATATTTTTCTCTTTTGATATTTTTTTATGCCCTAAAATTAAAAAAAAATTAAGTCATAACCTTAAATTGTAAACCCCAAACCTTAAACTTTAAATCTTAGAAATATATTTTACCTCTTTAATTTTTTAAACTCTAATCATAAACCCTAAATTTATTTTTTTATATAAAAACATAAATAAGGGCACTAAAAAAAGCAGATAATTCTTATTTCTTATTTCGTTGAGTGCCTTGCGCTATGCAAACGTTGTCATTGTTAATATAATTAAGGGGTTAGAACAATCACAAGGAATCTAATACATTGTCAACTTTATTACTTTCAGCGGCAATATCCTCAAATGAGGACCAGCTTATCTATACAAAGCATACCATTAGGAACGGTTGAGATAACAGTAATCTAACAATTGACCAAAGACTTATAGAAAACTAGTCCTATTAACAAAGATTTCTTATACTTCAACAAGGGTAAACTACATCATATACCATTAAATTATTGTCGTTGACTCGTTTTTGTCATCAATTTCTAAATGGTCCAATTTTAACACTGAACTTTAATTTTCGACTCATTTATGTCACTTCGCCGTTAGATCCTTAACAATACAATGGTGTGGCTAACAATGGCTGATGTGGGCGCCGAACTAAAACGACATAGTATTGTTGAGGCTATTTTGATGCACATGTCACCCAAAATGATGCCGTTTTGTAAGAGAAAAAATATAGGGTTTTGCACGTAAGGGGATTCGAACCCAAGTCATAAGGAAAGAAAGGCAAAGGGGTCAATTTGAGCTGAACTAAAACTTTAGAGACTAAACCGAAAAAATAGAACTATATTAAAATATCAAACTAAATTATAAAAACTAAAAGTAAATAAGGGTTAATTTTGGATTAACTAAAAAATTTAGGGACCAAATTGAAAAAATAAAAGTATATTAAAATCAGATTAGATTATAAAATTAGAAATAAATAGGGGTCAATTTTGGATTAACTAAAATCTTTAGGTACTAAACTAAACAAAAAAAACTATATTAAAAAAATTGAACTAAATTATAAAAATTAGAAACAATTAGAGGTTACTTTTAGATAAAATAAAAATTTTATGGACTAAAATGAACAAAAAAAAAATCATATTAAAAATATTGTATTAGATTATAAACATTAAAAACAAACAAGGGTTCATTTTGGATTAAATAAAAAATTTAAGGATTTAACTAAACAAAAATAAAACTAAATTAATCTCAAATACAATTTGACACATATTATTTGTGCTAAAATATTGTCAAATCTCAAGTTAGTATGGTAGTTAAGCCTTTGCTTTTCTTTTCTCAGGACTTGGGTAAATTTCTTTAGGCATGCCGTTTTGGATGATATGAGCATCAAAATAATTTCATCAAAACGTTATCGTGATGTTAAGGATTTAACAACAGAGTGATATAAATGAGCTAAAAACTAAAGTTTAATGTTAAAATTTAAACAATTAAAACTTCAGTGACAAATACTAGTCATTAACAATAATTTAGTGATATGTGACGTAATTTACTCAATAATTAATATGGTATTCTTAATTTAGGGGGCTAAATTACATACTTAGAGTTTTAGTTATTTATTTATACAAGGTCTGCATTATTTGACCATGCTCACTTATAAGTCGAACATGTATATATACGTTCAAACCCACATCTTTTTTGTATGTTGTAATAATAATGATGCTAACAAAATTCAGATACAATTAACTACATATTTAGAGGCATGGTCGGAACTCGGAAGCACGTAGAGAGTAGAGGTGGTCATTTTATCGAGTCGAGTTGAGTAAAATTTTTTGAGTTAGTCGAGTTAATGAGTCTTATTTTATAACTCAAATTTTATTTGAATCAAGTCAAGTTTATGAAATTTTAGTTGAGTCAAGTTGAATCGAGTTATTCGAGTTTATGCTCAAACTTATTACAAACATTTTTAATGTTATTATACTAATTAGTTTCAATTTAAAAGGTTTTTTATAACCATATATATATATATATATATTTCTCCATATTTATATTTATATATATATATATATATATATATATATATATATATATATCAGACAGAATTAAGAGACTCGACTTGAACTTGAAAATCAATCTACTAATTACTAAAAATTTCAAGTTATTCTAATTATTCGAATTTTTATTTTATAACTTAAAATTTATTTACTTTTTAATCAAGTTTAAGAAATTATGAGTCGAATTAAGATGAATCACATTTTTTCATATTAAATCAAGAAATTTATTTCTTTTAAGTAGAGTCGAGTTTTGCTCATCGTGATAAAGAGTGGGAGGGGCCAATTGACTCATTAGGTTTTTGTCCCCTCTATTATTTTAGATTTAATACTCGATGAGTCTTTATTATTTTAAACTTTGACAATTGACCTCTTCCAACATAATCAAAGCCAAAAAATAAAGATCAGGATAAAGCAATTAAAAATTGAAAATGAAAAGGAATTCAAATGAAATAAAATTGAAGGTCCACTTATATAAATATTTCAATTTATATTAATAATGTTTATATATATTCGTCGCTACCTTTCTAGAAAGTCTTGCCTTTTTGTGATCATGTATGTATTATAATACTAACTGTTTATGTAGCTATTTATTGCATTTTCCCCATATTATTTCAAATGTGCAAATATTATGGAGGGGCTCCGGTGATAAAAAATTATGTGTTCTTTTAGGTTATTTGAATTTGAGCAACGCAGTATATAAATGTGTGAAAATTTATTTAAATTTAAAAATCAAATTAAAATATTACTTTATGATTGAACTGAAGTTCTAAACAAACAAATATAAATGTAAAAATATATTATGGTATTTTTTAGGTGCCTAACCCATTAACGATCAGTAAAAAAGCCATTAGCCACTTTAAAACATGACACATGATAACATTCTAATTTTTAATTTCTTTTTAATTTAAAATCATTGGATTTAAAAAAAATCCTAAAATCTTGAAATTTCCAAAAAACTTAACCTAAAACCACAAATCTTTAAATTCATCTAATGTTGTCGTCGAACCAACTATCACTGCCACTCCTTCCGTTGTCAGACCTCACTATCGAATACCTCACTCTGACATCGCTGAAAATCGACGAATAATGTATCAATTTTACGTTCGAATGTCGAAAGCTTTCAATTGAACGACAATCAATGGACGAACAACGAACGGTATCGTTGAGAGGAAGAGACTTTATTACAGCTCAACGTAGAAATCGACAATGATATATTTGGAATCTTGGGATTTATGGTTAGTGATTTGTGAATGTAAAGTTTGTTTTTTTTGAAAGACCAAAAGAGTATGATTTTATTGAATTCGAATCATACCTTACAAGACAAAGACATAGGCCTCATTAAAAAACCTTTGTAAGAGAGTGCATCATGTCAATGCCGCTTACACATCAAAAAACGAAATTCGAGCTACAATCGAGTAGAAAAACCAAAAATCAGGCCCGCTAGTCAAAGTTGCACTAATACATACTGAAGCCGCATCATTCCCCTTGTACTCATCTCCATATATATCAAAAACACAAAATATAGCCACAAAACAAGAACCAAGAGCCCAGACAAGACAACTACCGCTCTAGCAAGCTGCAAAACGCAAGGCAAGGACAAACACCAAATCTGTACACACACTATCGCATCCTCTTAACATAACTTATACTCAGACAATTAAACACACAAGTACAAGAGCACATAGTTAGCTCCTAAACATAAACTTCATCCAATCTGCCAGACTAATGTGCTCTAGAAACAATAGAACAGTCTATAATCATAAAGCATCAGTCCAGCAAAACTCAACTAAACTATTGACTCTAGAGATACCTTTTTTGGCGAGGTTGTCAGCGAGGGTGTTGAGCTCGATGGACACACAACCGATTAATTAGCCAAGTGATGAAGAAGGTTGATTTTTGGGTGTAATTGGAGGAAGCAAAAGATAGACAAAAAAGGACAAGGATTTATAGTGGTTCAAGCTTCTAACAAGCTCTACATTCACTACCTTAGCTCCCACTAAGGATTTTCAACCAATTTCACTAGAAATTCTACCCCTTTTCAAGGCTTAGGAGGAAACCTTTTACAACCTAGACCCACTCACCAAGTCTAGCAACCAAAACTCACAAACCGAGTTTTGGGAACACTCTTAAACAAGAGAAAATCTAGCAAGCTAAAAATCTCTCTTACAAGGTTGATGTTTGCACTTTTAAGCATTCACCCAAAACCTATAACACTTGAGCATACATTTACAATTAAGCTCACAAGTGTTTGTCTATACAAGAATTGACAATTTAAGTACAAAGACACTCTTTGATCATATTGTTGTTGACAATTGAAGTATTAGTCATCCATGCTTGGAGGTCCCTTTTATACTACCAATTGAGTTCATAACATTGGTGACCGTTGAGATTGAATTGGAGCCGTTGAGGTCTTTATTTTCCACATTAATTGCAGTTCTAGGGCTGTCCGTATCGGTACGCGTGTAACCGTATCGGTACGACCTTCTTTAGAACTAGCCGTTGAGCTCTGGTCAGCTGATGTGTATCGATATGCGTATAGGCGTATCGATACGGCCTGCAATTTAAAAGACTGTTGCAAATATGACCGTTGGGCGGGTTTTGGTCGTTGGGATAAATGCCACATAGACGTATCGTAACGCCAAAGGCGTGTATCGAAACGACCCCTCTCCGTATGGCCTGTATCAGTATGGGTTTTGGCAGTTTCACAAACTATAGCTGAAACCTTTGATGCGCATCGATACAGGGTATACCGTATCGGTACGAATACTTGAAAACTCAAGTTTGACTTAAAGACGTTTTATAATTTATTGTTGACTTGTTATAATAATTATCAATTATGTTACGATGTATTTTTTAGTTGTCTGAGATCAAGGATGCAATTAGAATTGAGAGTTGAGGGACAATTCAAAGTAGAGGGTAAATTTATAATTTATTTAATTTTTATTAAATTATATAATTAAAAGATAAAAAATACGCGAAAGAAATTTATTAACGAGACTCTTACCTTAAAAAAATTAACTAGTGTCATTTTCAAATTTGATTATATGAAAATTTTAATTATTTAATTTGACACTCGAGCATGTAATTTGAATTTGATAAATGCTGGTATTGTTTTTAAAAATAATTTTTTTTAATTTGTCGTTTCAATGAATTTGTGAAAATATTAATAAAGTTAGATCATTCTCCCATTAAGATAGTTTTATTGTATACAAATCATGTTATTAGGATTTTTATTTGTTTTTTTCTTCTGAATTTAATTTTAATTAATCCAACAACATTAATACTAAGATTAAGATTAAAATTAAAACCGGTGTACGAAATAAACCTAAAGGATTAAAGTAGGTTTTACTCTCTTTCCAATTATAGTTTGATGTTTTCGTTTTTTTATTAATAATAATTTATTTGAAATAAAAAGCAAGAGAAAAAGCTGAAATTAAATTAATGCCATTTGCAAGGGACAAGCTCACCAATCAATTATGGGAAATATGAGTGGACAAGTCCAATTATCATTTCAGCATTGCCTCCAAAAAACTGACACGACTTGTTTATCCAAGATTAAAGACGTGCTCAGGTCGAGATTGGACAGGATAATATTAATCATAGGATGCTCAACTTCAAATTAAATAATAAAAGTATTTATATTTTTTTACGAAATTTAAAAAAAGTGTATGGTGTAAAATAATTTAAATGATAAGTTTACATATAGAAACTTAACTTTTATTTTTGTTGAAAACTAAAAAAAAGATAGAAAAGTAAATTTATATTAAAAAAGTTGGTTGAGTTTTTCGAAATAGCAATTTAACTAGGACAATTTTAAAATAGAAAGTGACACAATTAGTGAGACGAAGGGAGTAGACACTTAATTGAATAAAATATTTGTATGATTTTTTTTTAATTTAAGGTCTCAAAAATTTGAAACGGTCACTAAAAAAGGAGTGATAGATTTTCTTTGGAAATCCGTATTTAGAAAAAACAATAAAAATTAGAGTCGCCACCGGTCATTTGGATTAGGAAGATCAGACACTGAAAATAAAATCATAGATTTGACAGGGTTCAGGAGTTGGTTACGTGTGGGGAAGGTTTCGCACCCCATCATGCCCGAAAATCGGTACGAAATTAGTTAACGCTTTGTTAATACTAGATTTTGCAAGTTAAAGTGATGATTAAACCAAAATTCGGTTATATATACGAGTGAATTTTAAGGGCCCCGACAGAACTACCACCATTACGACTGGTACTAGCCGCGCTTATCCCAAATAAAAGAGCACCGCATTAACAGTTTATATTCCGAATATAACATGCGATAATAGGGCAAAAGCATGAAACAAACACAAAATACAAAATCTACATGTTAAATATACAAGAGGCATGCATACGAACATATATACATATGTAAAAAAAGGAGCAGCAGCAACATGTACATGGCATTACAAACCAATAAGAAATCATATGCGCACATATATGAGGCTAATAATATACATATAAATATCATATAAAAACACACACCAATATATACCTATAAAATATATAAGCTATGGTTTATTTTTTTTGGCAGTAGCCGTATATATATATATTAAGACTACATATAACGCTATACATAAAAACATATAATGTGCATATGTACAAACGAACCTATATATAGATAAAAAAAACCTGGGCAGTGGCCCATGCATAAATTTGAAACCATATTCGTTAATATGTATATAAAGCATGTAACATATACATACAAACGAAACTATATATCATATTCGAAATAAATAGCATATATATATGAAGGACTGTATAATTTATTATAATACGTATATGCGTTCTACAATTGGCAGCATCCATATATGTATGTTATTTAATCCATATAATAACATATATAAACATGTGACGTATATAGGGCATTTCACATATGTTTGCAATAGTGTATATATATGCGTGATGTTTTGAACTATATATTATATAATATGAATAAACTCATACACAAAAACCAAATATTTAGTATATACACATTAAAACTATATGCTATACAATATAAAACACATATAATATGCATTTTAAAACTATATATTACATACTATATAAAAGCATATATTATATATTATAGAACCGTATACCATATAAGAAGCACATATAATACCAATATCACAAAAATACATATATCAAGGCTACATTAAACACGTATATCATAACAATGCAAGGAAAATGATAAACATAAACAACAAAAGGACTGAAATAAAAAGAAAATAAATTATGGGGCAGAAACATAAAATGCATGAAGACAGGGGCGAAACGACGAAGATCTTAAAAATCCAAGGACTACTGTTGTGGTTTAAAAAGGTGAAAGGACCGCGAGTGTGATTTTGAAAACGTAGAGGGATTTAAAATGCAAATTTCCCATTTACCGTTTTAAAACAAATATAAAACTTAATTTTTTTGCTAACAATAGAAAAAACCCCTAAAAAACTGATAACTCTATGTTTTCTCTCAAAACTCGGATGAACACCGCCATGGTGTTCATCCCCGCCGCCGGGTGTTCATCCGAGAGCCTAGAAAACCGTCGCCATTTCCAGATTCCGACGACCCTTTCGCCGCATCAGCCGCCGAACTCAAAAAACGAGCCAAAACAACCCTTTTCCCTTTTTAAACTCTGATCTGACTCTAGACATTTCAAAAACGAAGAAAATCCTTCATGTTTCTTTTCTTTTTTGAAAAAACAGAAACCCAAAGTCCTCTTTTTTGAAACCGAAACCCTTTTTGAAAACCGAAGTCCTTCCCCTCTTGCCGGCTTCTCTACCGACTCACCACACACGACCCTAGAGACACCGGGAGGCTTATCATCGGTCGAGGAGTGCAACAGGCATGGGGAAAGACAAACCAACCGAGGGGATGCGAAACATCAAAGGTAAATCTAAACGAAACTCTAGGTTTTTTTCTATACTTCGAAATGATAAGTAGGGAGAAGATATACCTCTAAACTTTGAGGTCTTTTTTTTTTGCTCTGTATTGATGTCTCAAAAATCTCGAAATCTCCCCGTAAGGATTACATTATTTTTGGTCTTCGGCTTTATAGCTGAATTTTAAAATCGATTAAAATAAATGAAAAAAGAGTATATAACATGTCATTGGTTGCTTTTCATGTATTAATCTTCCATTGTCTAGTTGACTTCTGCATGCCCTTATTTGCATCTGTCTGATGTTTTTGCCTCTTTTAGTTGCCTGATGCCCTGTTTTTTGTTGTTGAATGTTGCCGATACCCGAATAGGGAAGTCACGGGCTGTAGGAGATTGACTCCTGGGTTGCCAGACGCGTGGGCGTAAGTCGGGAACAGAATCGTCTAGGCGTCACCGTTGCATGTGCACGCGAGTGGAGTTGGACGGTCGGGTGGGATCTACACGCACGATGGGGGACGATCTGAGCTATCTAATGCATCATGGATCCAACGGTCACTGGGGCTGTGGCACGAGGATGAAGAAGGGCTCCTTAGGGTTTTATCTTAACGGCTCAATTTGGACTGTTGAAGATGATGCCCTTGATCTGACGGTCCAGATCCGGCTACGCAAGGATGAGATGATAGTTAGGGTTTCTTGGGTTATCTAATTTCGGACCCTATTAGGCCGAAATGTAATAATATTTTTTTTGGGTTTTTAATTGTAAATGGAAACTTGTTTAATAAACTTGGGCCTTTACTTATTTATATTAGGCTATGTTTACTTAACTGATTTAGTTCATTTTTTGGGTTTTTCTATTATTGTTTAATAATACTTATATACATAATACAATAATAACGATAACTAAAATTTGATAACAACAATTAGAACCAATTAGCATAATTTTTTTCAATTCCTTTTCTTTTTAATTAAACCAACACATGATACATAACATAATCTTTTTGTGTTTTGTTTTTGAATAGACAATAGACCATGGTGACATATAAAAGAAGGCTCATTATTATAAAATTGACGAAAAGAGTAAAATAGGTTAACACCCCGGATAAGAATTAGTGATTACAGCTACCACTCTTTGCTTATTCTTCGTGGAACAAGAATAAAGCAAAGACCATAAGCACTAATTTTATCCGAATTTCTTGTTTGAAGATTCTGAGCTACGAGTTCCTCTTGTGTGGAACCGTTCACCTTTCATCTTCCAAAAATTCGGAGCTAGAGTATCTGCCTCTATTGCTTTGAAACCCTTATATGGCGATTTTTGAATCCTTTGCCTGAAATTTTTGTTGTGGGTATCTGCTCCTTTTTTCGCTCTGTAATCCTGATATGGCAAGTTTTGAATTCCTCGCCTGAAATCTTTAAGCTGTGAGTATCTTCCCTTTTCGCTCTATAATCCTGGTATGGCGAGTTTGGAATTCCTTGCTTGAAATCTTTGAGCTATGAGTATCTACCCCTTTTGCTCTGTAGTCCTGGTGTTGCGAGTTTGAAATTCCTCGCTTGCAATCTCTTTCGTGTTTCTATTTTGTCATTTACTCCTTTTCTCAAGAAGTACCCGATATAACCTTCAAATCCTGTAAAACGAGATGAAATGCTATGATGAGATGATTTATCATGCTCCTAACTTAGGGATGTCTAGCTAGGTATGATGCATGAATGGCAAAAATTTTAAGCTTTTCTCAAGCTCTTTCACATTTTGGTTCATTGCTCTCGCCCTTTTCATGCTTTCTTCTTCATTTCTTGGTAATGACGACACCTCATTTCTTAATCAGTTCCAATCCTCTGTGCCCCTCTTCTAAATATTCAGCTCTAAAGCACCTATTTAGGCTTTCGCCAGATTAATTTTTTACTCAAAGTGCCTTTTTTGGGGTTTTCACTTTAGAGACTTTTTTGTTTTCTTTTTTTCTTCTTTCTTCTTTTTTCTTTTTTTTTTCTTTTTCTTTTTTGTGTTTTTAGGCGCATTTTTAGGTTTTCGCCTTTAGCTCTTCGGATATCGAGATGAGAGACATTCATTGTCCTTTCTCGGTGCGTTCGATTAATTTTACGTCCAATGTCCTTCTGCCTTGGCCTTAGCGAACTTTTTTCCTATGTTGGGACTACCTGTACCTAATAGGTTAAATCATAGTATAACAAGAAATCCTTTGCTTTTCAGTAACCTACGTCAATCTATCTGTAGGATATGTAGAAAGAGGAAGTGAGAATAAAATTTTATTAATACTTGAAGAAATGTTGAAGTGATTTGAAAGTCATGGCAAACATGAAAATGGAAAGTATAGATGGTATATAATGTGACATCCCTAAACATGGACTGTATGAATGATGCAAGAGCCCATCAACTGTAGTAGATCTCTAACTTTCCGTCTTTGACTAAAACTCTTGTTGACCCGTGGATCGAGGTGTAACCCTTTGACTGGAACAAAACCTGTCAATTGGATGCCAAATACATAGTTTATCTGAATCGCCCTTTCTGGGTTTTCAATTCAGATCCTCCTTTGGTTTTAAGAAGCCCGTTTTTGGGTTTTCAACTTAAGCCTTCCTCCTCCTTTTTTTCTTCTTGTTTCTTTCTTCTATTTTTCTCTTTTTCTTTTTTTCTCTTTTCTTTTTTCTTCAAGCGTAATACTTCTTGACAGAGTCCGAGTTTATTGGATTGCTCAATTCTTTTCCATCCATCTCCGCCAGGATTAATGCCCTCCAAAAAGGCTTTTTAACAACGTAAGGCCCTTCCCAATTAGGCATCCACTTTCCTCAGAAGTCCCTTTGATTTAATAAGATCCTTTTGAGCACCAGGTCCCCCTCTTAAAACTCCATCGGGCAAACCTTTTTGTTATAAGCCTGCATCCTCCTCCTTTGATACATTTGGCTGTGACAAAAGACCCTCAACCTTTTTTCTTCGATAAGGTACAATTGATCAATTCTGGCCTGCATCCATTCGGCTTTGTTCAACTTTAATTCATTCAAGATTCAAAGGGATGGGATCTCTACCTCAATGGGTAATATCGCTTTAGTGCCATATACCAGCGAATACGGCATTGCCCCCGTGGAGGTTCTCAAGGTTTGATAAGCAAAAAGAGTGAACAGTAGCTTCTCATGCCAATCCCTGAAAGTGTCCTTAGTTTTTGCTATGATCTTTTTAATATTCTTATTTTCTACTTATACTGACCCATTCATCTTAGGACTATAAGTAGTAGAATTATGGTGAACAATATTGAATTGTTCACACACTTCAGCCATCATCTTGTTATTCAAATTGGAAGCATTGTCAATGATGATTCTTTCCGGCAGACCATAACGACATATAATTTCTCTTTTTAGGAACTTGCAAACCGTTGCTCTTGTAATGTTGGCATAGGAAGTGGCTTCTACCCACTTGGTGAAGTAATCAATGGTTACCAAGATGAAATGGTGCCCATTTGAAGCTTTAGGGTGTATTTGGCCAGTGACGTCCATACCCTAAGTAGCGAAAGGCCATGATAAATCCATAATGTGTAGTGGCACCAGAGGGGAATGTATCTTGTCGATATAAACCTGACATTTATGATATTTCCTCACATAATTGATGCAATCTACCTCCATGGTTGACCAATGGTAGCCGTATCTCATGATTTTTCTTGCCATTGAAAATCTGCTAGCGTGGGTTCCACACAAACCATTATGGACCTCAGCTAAGATGATTTTGGCTTCCCGAGCACTGACACATCTTAGCATCATTTGGTCTCTGCTTCTTTTGTACAAGATCTCTCCGTCAAGGACATACCTTGATGCTAGCCTTCTAATAGTTCTTTTATCGTTATCATCATCCTCTTTTGGGTAAGCCTACATCTTGATGTACTAGAGGATATCATGATACCAAGGATTACCGTTCTCCTACTCCTCCAAGTTATAGCAATGGGCTGGTATCTTAAAAATCTGTATCTCGACTGGCTTTATCTCAGCCCTTTGGCTTACTTCAAATACGGCGGCTAACGTTGCTAGAGCACTGGCCATCTAATTATCCTCCCTTGGTAAGTAAGTAAAACTGATTTCCTCAAATTTTTTTAACCAATTCTTAGATTAGATTGTAGTACTTGATCAACTTCAGATCTCTAGTCTCTCACTCTTTTCGGAGCTGGTAGATTACCAAGGATGAGTCCCTAAAGACTCGAAGCACCTTATTTTTCCTTTCTATGGCCGCACGGAGTCCCATGACACATGCTTCATATTCAACCATGCTGTTGGTGCAAAAGAATTCCAACATGCTTGTAAAAGGGTATTAGACATTCTCGGGAGAAATTAATATTGCCCCTATCCCATGGCCATAGGCATTAGATGCTCTATCAAAATAAAGCTTCCAATACTCGTTCTTGGTAGCGGGCTCTTCATTGGACAAAGCACAGATCAAATCCTCATCTGGGAAACTAAAATCCAATGGCTCGTAGCCGTCTGAAGCGCGGCCTGCCAAAAGATATGCCACTACACTTCCCTTTATCACTTTCTGACCCACATAGACGATATCGAACTCGGACAATAACATTTGCCAACAGGCCATTTTCTCGGTTAGAGTTGGTACCTTCATCAGAAATTTTAATGGATCTAATCGTGAAATTAAGCAAGTGTTGTGGTACAACGTGTATTGTCTAAGTCTCTTAATAGCCCATACTAAGGCACAACATAGCCTTTGTATCAACGGGTACCGTGCTTCACACTCGGTAAACTTTTTGCTTAAGAAATAAATTGCCCTTTCCTTCTTGCCAGAGTCATCAAGTTTCCCCAACA
The DNA here is from genome assembly GCA_019671005.1 of Hibiscus mutabilis. Lineage (NCBI taxonomy): Eukaryota > Viridiplantae > Streptophyta > Magnoliopsida > Malvales > Malvaceae > Hibiscus > Hibiscus mutabilis. Next base: position 2,965,969 of record CM033735.1, on the reverse strand, counting down.
CACAATCCATCGAATTCTCAAAGACTGTCAAGTACAATATTAACGACCTATTCGGCACTGGTGCTACTAAAATTGGGGCATTAGTCAAGTACTTCTTGATCTTCTCTAGCGCCTCTTAGAAATTTTTATCCCATACTCTCAGATTGTTCTTTCAGAGTAGTCTAAAGACGGTCACATTTATTGGTTAACTGGGAGATGAACCAAGAGATGCAGTTTAATCTCCCCAAAAATCTTCAAACTTCTTTTTGAGTTTTGGGTGACGCGAGATCTTGAATTGCTTTCACCTTATCGGGGTCAATCTTAATTCCCTTCTGGCTTACCAATAACCCAAGAGTTTTTCGGTGTGACTGCAAATGTGCATTTAGCCGGGTTAAGCTTTAACTGGTACTTTCTTAGCCTTTGGAAGAGTTTCCGCAAATTTTGGATGTGCTATTCTTCAGTTTGAGACTTGGCTATCATGTCATCCACATACACCTTAATTTCCTTATGCATCATTTCGTGGAACAAGGTCACTATGGTTATTTGATAAATTGCTCTAGTGTTCTATAACACGAAAGATATCACTTTATAGCAAAATGTGCCCCACATAGTCACGAAAGTAGTCTTTTCTATATCTTTGGGGTGCATTTTAATCTGATTATACCCAAAAAAGCCATCCATGAATGAGAACCAAGCTTGTCCCGCAGTGTTGTCAACTAGTGTATCAATGTGAGGCAATGGGAAGTTTTCCTTAAGGCCCGCCTTGTTAAGATCCCTATAATCCATGCACATCCGTACCTTCTCGTCCTTCTTCAGTACTGGTACTATGTTAGCTACCCACTCTGGGTATTTGGAGACCTTCAAAAATCTAGCCTCAAACTGTTTCTTTACTTCTTCCCTAACTTTTAATAGCATATTCGTTCTCATTCTTCGGAGCTTTTGGTGAACGGGTTTGCATCTGGGCTGTATAGGGAGCTTCCGCACCAAAATGTCGGTGTTTAACTAGGCATGTCTTAGTATGTCCATACAAACACGTCTTTGAATTCCAAATGCAGTTCTACCAAATCTTGCTTGACTTTTGGGGACATGGAATTACCGATCTTTACTTATTTCCTCTCTTCGCCAGTCCCTAAATTTATGACCTCTATTTCTTCTTGATGCGAAAATATTTGCTTTTCCTCACTTGCCATTAGTCTTAACAACTCATCTAGGACCTCGTCGTCTTCATCGACTTCTGCAAAGAACAAGGGTTGTTCGAAATCTACCCTGGGACTGGATTCAGAATCATGCATACATTTCATGTTAAGTGGCATGCACGAATTTGAAAATATGCATTGGGAATAGAAAGTGACACCTTATTATATGAATAAATAAACGAATAAATAATGAATAAAATGAATGTTATGTTTGCCACTTGAAAAAGAGTTATAGAAAAGTTATATTTCATTGAAAGCAGATAGAAATTGACATAGCTGCATTTTACAAAGAATCCTCATTACTCTCGGGCAGAAGTAACGGGGTTGTTCTAGGCATTACTCTGATTTAGACCAAAAAACCACAGACATGTCTAGTTGTTGAGCTTTTTACCCAGGAAGCACATGCGGATATTGGCCAAAGGCTGGACAATCTTGTCACCCTCTATGATCACATTCACATCCATCTCCACTAAAGCTTCACATGTTAGTTCTTCATGGAGGCATCTCTCGCCTTCTCGGATTGCCTCTTGGACTTCTAGCTCAGTGTTCCTTAGTCTGTCGGACTTGAAAATGCGCTTGAATCCACACAAGTGATGAGAGCCTAAGGAACATCCCCCTCTAAATTGGGCCTTCCTTGGTTCTTGCCTCTTCTTCCACTCTTGTTTCTTTTATAGGAAATTAGGCCTATGGCTAAACCCAAAATGGTCGTTCTTGTGGATGGTGCTCACAGGTCGGAGGCGTCATTACATGTTCCTTCCACAACCTTTCTCAATCCTTGCCCCCTTTCCTAGAGTCTCCGATACCACCATCTTGGTGCAGTTAGATAGTTTAGGGCAAGGGATTCGCTCTCTTCGGCGACAAAGGTAGCGTTGACAAACTTCAAAGCCTTAAAAGCACATTCTATTGCCTCCTCATCGGTTTAGATATATGGTGCATCTGAAGCCACCAAAGTGATGATGTCTTGTTCAGCATTAACCGTGACCAGTTTCCCTTCAATAATAAATTTCAACTTCTGGTGTAGCGAAGATGAGACAACACTAGCTGAGTGTATCCATGGTCTTCCCAACAGAAAGTTATAAGATGGTTGGATATCCATGACCATAAAATCAATAGTGTATTCACTAGGTCCAATGAGCAGGGGTACTTTAATTTTCCCAACCACATCTTATTGGGTCCCATCAAATGCTCGTACAGTGTTCTGACAGGGTTTCGTGTGTGAACTATCGATTGGTAGGCGTTGCAAGGTGGCCAAAGGCATGACATTTAGAGCGGAGCCGTTATCAATCAGTACTCCAAGTAACACGTGTCATTTACAATGGGTGGTCATGTTTAGGGCTTTGGTGAATTATCTACCCTCCACCGGTATCTCATTATCGCTAAAGGTGATGTAATTGTCAGCGAGGATATGGCCGATGATCTGGTCTAATTTATCGACCGAAATATCACTCGTGGCAAAAGTTTGATTCAGAACCTTCAACAGAGCATCTCGATGTTTTTTCGAATTTAGTAAGAGATCAAGTAGTGAAATCCGAGCTGGCTGTTTCTGGAGTTGCTCCACAACATTATACTCGATGTGTTTCAAGAACCTCAGGAATTCTTGGGCTTGAGCCTTCGTGACTAGTTATTTAATCTTTGGGGGTTACTCTTCTCCGAATATCTTCTCAGGTTTAGGCTCAATTTCCTTACTTTTTCCTTTTTGTTCATCCGCTACTTTGGGTGCTTCTGGACTGTAACACCGTCCACTTCTCATGAAATACCCTACATCGTTTACCTCTTCAGGACTTGGTTCTACAGGCTCTTCCGGAGCGGGTTTTGTCCCTGTCATTACCTTCGTACCTTCTTCTGAGCTAGAGGATCCTGGTGCCGAAACGCTTGCTGTGTATTTCTAAGGGACTAGATGTGTATCCTTGAAATAAAAAGATGTTGGGGAAGAAATTATGACCTTGGGGATCGCCTTATGTGCTCTTTTTTCTCCTAGCTTAAGATCAAGGACAAATGGTCTTTTGCACTATATCTGGTATCTTGACTATCTGACACACACAGTTTTGATTCTTTCTTTCATTCTTCCTTTTCAAAAAACTCAATTTCTCTTTATCCGTCATATCCTGAATTAATTATCGGAACCCCGTACAATCATAGATCTCATGATCCTTTGATTGATGATACTCGCAATACGGGCCACAACCCCTTTTCACGATCACCATTCCCCGGTCGATAAGGCGTGCCATGTATAATTGTTGAAAAACCCACCTTAACGGGGACAAGACTTTGGCTACGCTCACTTTAGCTTTCCTAGCATATTTTTTCAACAGTGTTTACGCCCTGACCCCCATATTTGGTAAGGTTTTTGGCCGTACTTGGTTCCCCCAACTATAATACTCTGGTCTGGATCAAATTTTGGATGAATTTCTTAAACGCCATACAGTTTTCAATCGAATACCCCAGAACATCGGCGTGGTATTCACAATGTGCCTTAGGGTCATACCACACTGGGTAAGGTGGATTAAAGGGGGTAACATGATAAGGTTGAACTAAATCCGCCTTATACAACTGAGAGTAGAGTTCTTTGTAAGAGATTGGTAGTGGAGTGAAAGACCGACTTCCTCCTTCTTTCTTAGGTCCCATTTCTTCTTTCTTGTTAAAGTATCGTGTATTTCCCGTCGTGGCTTAGGGTTAGTGAGGTTTTTGATAGCTTCATAAGAGTTTGTACTATTAACTTCGTGATATTTCTTCTTGAAATATTTGCGTGATGGCTCGCCTCCGTCAATCCTCCCACTCTTAATGGAAGCTTCAATACGCTCGCCAGTCATGATCATATCTACAAAGTTGCTGATGAGATTACTGATTAAACAGCCATAGAGTGTCCCTTTTTAATGTTTCCAAGAACATCAGTGAGATCTTATTTTCACGAAGCGAAGGCTGAACCTGTGCTTCCACATCGCACCATCTTTGAGCGTACTCTCAAAGGCTCTCATTGCGCATTTTCTCAATTCCTTGCAACAGAAGTCAATTATGGGCTATGTCAATTATGTGCTTGTACTGGTCGGTGAAAGCTTTGGCCAAGTCCTTCCACGACTTGACTTGGGCTCGTGTTATAACTTAAGGCGGATCCCACTAAGTTATCCTGAAAGCAATGTATCAGAAGCTTCTCGTTATCGGTGAATCCAGACATTTTTTTAGCAAAACATGATTATGTGTGCCGTGGGGCAAGTCGTCCTATCAAACTTTTCAAATTCTGGAGCCTTGAATTTGTGTAGAATTTCCACATCTAGGACCAAACTGGGTTCTCGGGCATTCAATCCATAGAAGTTTTCTTCATCTTTACTCAAAATTTTTCTTCAAGATCCTTCCGAGTTCCCTCCAATTGTTTTGAGAATTCCACATTCACTTGGTTTAGTTTTTCCATCTTATCAAAATCTAGGATGCTATCCCCAATATTTTTGATGTTTCCAAAGGTTACACCGGTTTGAATTGGGGTTGCAGTACCGACTTGTTGAGATGAAGATACCTCTTTTGGAGGGTTCAGTGAAGGGTCAACGAAGAGGGGATTCTTGTAAGTTAGGGTATATGATTGGCCCCTCGAGTTTTGAGTAGGATTCTCAACATCGCCCCTCCCTTTTCGGGCTTTGTCTTAAACTAGTTTGCAACATCTAGGACATCTCTCTCACATGTCTTGTTGAGATTTGATGATGGTGTCCCTCAATTCCTGTTGTGTTCATTCTAACTGAATTCTAAGATCAGCTTCCAGCTTTGCAAAGCTTTCCTCCATTATCCTTGTTTGTAAACGGATGCGATATGGGTGTGGAATAATTGCAATTTACTCTTCAAATTCACTTTCTCCTCGTTACAACATTCCCATTATTAATCATGTTGAATAATCAATTAATGCATGTTATATGTGTTATGCGATGCATCAAATGGAATGTAATAATGTATGTAAATAAAAGCATTTATTCCATTAATGGTCGTCCTTGAACAACTTTCATTGAATATTAAAAGGGTTCTCATCACAAAGCAAGAAACATAAACTTCTATAGATACGACTCAGCCCTAACTCTTAACTCCCCGATTGCTTCAAGCAGCTGAGTGAACCTTGGTGCCTCTTCCATGTCTGGAGCTATAAACGAGCGGAGAGCTTCGGCTTCTGTGGCCAAGTCTTTCACATGCCTATCGACTTTTTGTACATGTACCATCAAAGTCGTGTAAAAGTCATCTTGGTCCTGAATCATGCCTATAGCCTCATAGAGACACATCAACCAATAATTGTCTCCTTTTTCCGCAGCTTCCTCGAGAACTATAATTTTTCCAAGGTAATCCTGAACAATGGCCTCCAATGTCTTGATCTAATTTTGGAGTGCTTCAATCTCTTGTTGGGTAGCTTGGAGCTTAAGAAAACCATTTTGGGTACGATACTCTTAAAAAGACTAATTTAAACCCGTAATCCTCTCTTCAAGTTGTGCGTTATGGGCTTGGTTCTGGCTCAAACTTTCGAGGGTAGAGTTGTACGATCATTGCATTTCAAACACTCGATTCTTGATTTCTTGTGATTTTCTCTTCCACACGGCGGTATTCTCCTTCTCCGCATTCATCATTTGCTTGATTTTGTCAACTTCTAGCTTAGCTTTTGCTTTCTTCCGTTGAATTTCTTCTCGATCAACCTTTCTCACACTCTCAACGGCTTGCTTGCTCTTTTCTACTTCTTTTTTGATCGCTTGTTTACCTTTCCTTCTTTCCTCCTCGACTAAGCATACCCCGTTCATCATTTCTTTTTCTACAGCTAGGAATTTCTTTCGCTCGGCATTCTTCACTAAATTTTGAAGTTTAAGAGTATCGCTTTGGTAGAGAGTATTCTTCCCCTTTAGGTCCGCGTTGAGCTTTATCAACTGTTGGATAGTCCTTCTCGCTCGACCACCTCTAAGCTGACTTTATAAAGCTCGCTTGTGTGCTCGGTTTGTAAGACATCCATCTTCTTTTTGACCTCCTCCAATTCGCCTCTTAGGATATTAGCCTCGGAAGGAACTATTTTTAAATGCTCCTCGAGTGACGTAGTCGATCTTTCATCGGGCTCTAGAATCTTGTCATTGATTCTCTTCCACATCTAGAAGGCATAGTCTGGGGTGAACGTGCACTTCTTATCTGCTTTTAACTTTATACAGTAATAGTAATCCTATGCTCTAGAGGCGGCCTAGACCCTTGCCCTAAATTCATTCTTGAACGCGAACTCGGTAGTGCTCAAACCAAAAGTGATGGGAACAAACAACTGCGACCCAAATTGCCTCGATACCAACAAAGGGGCACAAGCAATTCCACTGTGTAAGCTAATCATCATCAACCACTCATAATCCCCGCATCTATACAAGAAGTGAATGATGCTACCGAGCCAATGTACCCTCCACACAATGTCTTCATCCCAAAGATTCTTAAAAGTCTTCATCCACTTTTGCTTATTTGGCTCCTCTTGCCACTCTTTCGCAAGGTACTCTTGCAAAAGGGAAAAATCTGTGAAAAATATTCTAGGCAAAACCATAGTTGGTGTCTTCTAGAAATGACTCTGGATCCAAACCTAGAGCAACTGCGTTCACCCCTAAAATGCCCTTCTTCATGCCTCTAGCTTGCGTTCAAGGAAATGAAAGTTTCAGTCAAGATAGCAGTTACCGGATTGGCCTTCTTCTTTTTACGCTCGAATAAGTCCAAGATGGTGACATCAATGTTACCCAGGACCCTAGGAAAAATGATCAAGCCATAAATACCCAAAGCGAACAAATCCATCTACAAGGTCTCGTCTGGATGCGTAGTTATAATGTCTTGGATGCATTCCCATGAAAAGGCAGTGCTATCTCCTCAGTTCTGAATCAAACATTTGACCCAATCCCCACTTATTCTGGCTAAGGTTCTAAGCTTCAAAGAATAATTTTGAGACTTTGACGGCTACATATAAATCCAGTCCTTATGAATATTTTTCTGATTGAGCAAAGCTGTATACTCTTCCACCATAGGCATCAAGTCTTTCTCATTAAAAGTGAAGCAGCAGAAGGTAGGATTCCAAAATTGAAAGATGGCTCGCATCAAAGGCCGATTAACTCGGACATACATCAGATGTGCTATATCACCATAATTTTCTCAAAACAAATTCTACAACCGTCGATCCTATCCTTCCCAAATCTGTATCAATTCCCGTAAATCATTTTGCTGGAAACTGATGTAAGTATACCCCTCTACTATACGCCCGCTCGGTAAGCTGTCGCCTTGCACCCTTTGGTTGGTTTTAGACCAATGACAGACGGCTGAGTTGATGTCTTCATGCTTAAGATACCTTTTATCCATGGTGAAAGATTTCAACTCGGGCAAACCACTTGAATGAATACCTTTATGATTATACAATGTATATGCAAAATAAAATAAAACACAAAAGAAAACAAGTCAGTACCGGATATAATCAACAGATATATAAAAACGACAAATAAAGAAAGCATCAAAACAAAACAACCCTATTCACATCCTTTCTAAAACCTAGGTTTGACCGCATGGCTCTAAAAGGGGTGGGCTTTTTATGTTCTATACATGCAGTTTTTGTACTAATAGGGTATTCGAACTGTCCTCGCTGCCCCTACTAAAGGCAACAAGGCCTCCTTTCAACCGAGTTCAATTCAGGGGACCCATTCTCTATGTCTATACGGGGAAACGATATTCCCACAAAAAATAGGGTACACGAGCCCTAAAGGTACTTACTAGGCCCATATGGAGGAACAATATCCCCACGAAGGCGCTAGCGTTTCCCCCTACTTAAAAGGACGGGTTTATATGTCAAATTTTAAACGCGTTAAAATAAACTTGCATTTATAAACAAATGTCAACTTACTTGTCACTTTAACTCGCAACTTCCCATATTAAATAAGCGATAAACGTTTTTAGGCCTGACTCTCCTTTTCTTTGTAAAAATAAAAATTTCCCAAGCGGAGTCGCCAAGCTGTAGTGACTTTTTTTTGAAAACCTCTTTTTACTTTTTTGTATGATTTTTTTTTAATTTAAGGTCTCAAAATTTGAAATGGTCACTAAAAAATGAATAATAGGTTTCCTTTGGAAATTCATATTTAGAAAAAATAATAAAAATTGGAGTTGCCACCGGTCATTTGGATTAGGTAGACCGTACACCAAAAATAAAACCAGTGACTCGACAGGGTTCGGGAGTCGGTTACAAGTAGGGAAGATTTTGCACCCTCACCACGCCTGGAAATCGGTACGAAATTAATTACCGCTTTGTTAATACTAGATTTTGCGAGTTAAAGTGATGATTAAACCAAAATTCGGTTATATATGCGAGTGAATTTTAAGGGCCCCGCTATTCGAGAGTAAGCGATAGAACCACCACCACTACGATTGGTACTAGCCGCGCTTATCTCCGAATAAAAGGACACCGCATTAATAGTTTATATTCCAGATGTAACATGCGATAACATGGCAAAAGCATGAAAGAAACACAAAATACAAGAGCCACATGTTAAATATACAAGAAGCATGCATACGAACATATATACATATGTAAAAAAAAAAAAGGAGCAGCAGCAACATGTACATGGCATTCCAAACCAATAAGAAATCATATGCGCACATATATGAGGCTAATAATGATCTGTTTTTTTTTTTACTCTTTAGGAGTCATCCATCAAAGCATTTGTGTTCATACACCTCAACATAATGGAATTGCTGAGAGAAAACATAGACATATCCTTGAGGTTGATAGAGCCCTAAAATTTCAATCTAACGTCCCTCTCAAATTTTGGGGAGAATGTATTAAGACTTCTTGTCATATTATAAATCGATTGCCCTCTTCTGTTTTATGTTAGAAGTCTCCCTTTGAACTTTTTTTTTTCATAAGGTTCATGATCTTTCTTATTTTCGCATTTTTGGTTGTTTTTATTATGCTACAACTCCTAATGATCATGATAAGTTTGCTGCTAGGTCTGCCCCTTCTGTCTTCTTTGGCTATTCTCTCACCCAAAAGGGTTACATCTTGTTTAATCTACAAACTAAATTTTTTTAGCAAGTTCACCTTCTGATTCTGTCCCTTCTTCAGTTTTCGCAAGTTTACCTGTTCATGTTGCTTCTGATTCATTCATTTCACCAGGTTCTACTTCTTCTATTGAACCTGTTGCATCTGTTCCTATTACTGAACATATTGATCCTATTTTAGATCCTATTATTGAGCATGACCCTGCTCCTATTATTGAACCTCTTGTTGAACATGATCATGTTCCTATTGTTGATCATGTTCTTCCAACTTGTACATCTTCTCATGTATCAAGGCATCCAGGATGGTTTAAGGACTTTGTTCCTAGTTCTTCATCTAGTTCTTTTTTCTCTTATACTCATTTGCTAGATTCTACTCAACATTTCATTGCTTCTACTTCTTCTATTGTTGAGCCTAAGACTTACTCTGAGGCTACTCAAGATCCTGTCTGGATTCAAGCAATGTAGGATGAAATTTAGGCTTTGGAAACTAATAAGACACGGTCTGTGGTTCTTTTTCCTGTTGGGAAGGTTCCCATTGGCTGGAAATGGGTTTATAAGGTTATATATATAGCTTCTGGGGAGATTGAGAGGTATAAGGCTCGTTTGGTGGCTAAAGGTTATAATCAATAGCAATGTATTGACTATTTAGACACTTTTTCACTAGTGGCTAAGATGGTCATTGTTAGAACTACTTTTGCTTTGGCTTCTTATCATAACTGATCTATTTGTCAAATAGATGTTCATAATATCTATCTCCAAGGCAATCTCTATGAGGAAATGTATATGGATCTCCCTAAGGGTTTTTGCATCCAGGGGGAGAATGGTGTGTAGGCTACAAAAGTCATTATATGGGCTTAAGCAAGCTTCTAGGCAGTGAAATCTGAGATTGACTGAAGCCTTGCTTCTAGCTGGTTATGTTTAGAGTAAATTAAATTACTCGATGTTCACAAAAAGAGATGAAGATGATATTGTGATTTTATTGGTCTATATAGATGATTTGTTAATTACAGAGAGCAGTAAAAAGATGATTGAAGAGTTAAAAATAATTTGAACCAGAATTTTAGAATGAAGGATTTGGAGATTTGAGATTTTTCTTTAGGATTGAGGTTTTACAAGCCAATGAAGGTATTCTTCTAAACCAGAGAAAATATGCTCTGGAACTCATAAGTGATACTGGTTTAGGAGGGGCTAGATGTGCTTTAACACCTCTTGAACAGAACTTGAAGCTTACAACGGTTGTCTATGATAAAGGTGCAAAAGGGGACAATGCAGATGAATTAATGCCTGACAAGTCTGTCTTCCAAAGGTTAATAAGAATGATTTACTTAATGCATACTAGGCCTGGCATAACCTTTGCAGTGCACCATCTCAGTCAGTTCTTGCAAAACCTCAAGATTTCTTGATATCTTAAGAAGAATACGTGAAATGGGTTATTATTCAAAACTTCAAGTGTCTGTAAAATTGAAGCTTATTGTGAGGCAGACTGGGTTGCATGCCCAATGACAAGAAAATCTGATTTTGTGTTAAGTTTGGAGATTTCTTGATATCTTGGAAGTCAAAGAAGCAAAGCACGATAGCAAGGTCATCTACAGAAGCAGAGTATAGGAACATAGCAGTGACAGCTTCTGAACTGGTTTGGTTGAAAAGATTGCTTGAAGAACTTGGAGAAAGGAACATTGGCCCAGTAAAGTTGAACTGTGACAACAAGGCAGCCTTACAAATTGAGGCTAATCCAATATACCACGAACGTACTAAGCATATCGAAATTGATTTTCATTTTATAAGAGAGAAGATCCAAGAAGGTCTTATTGAAACAGTCTTTGTGCTATCAATAGAACAACTTGCAGATGTAATGACAAAAGCCCTGAGTCTGCAACAACATAACAAGCTAATATCCAAGTTGGGAATGAAAGATATTTTCCTTCCTCCAACTTCAGGGGGAGTGTTGGAGTTAGAAGTTAGAGTTTAGTTAGTTTTTTAGTAATTAGTGGAGAATGTAAACTAATTAATTGGACGGTTAGTGGCTGATAGTTCGTACTATAATTGTAAAGTGACTTTGTAATTTTAATGTAATGTGGAATATTACAATTTTATACTTTCTCTAATCTTGGACAAAAGCATGCCACAAAGACAAATTTTTATTAAAAATATAAAAAAAAGAAAAAAATTAAGTTCGGTGGTCGACAACCAATATTAAAACTGGTAGCCAACCACCGACTAAGGAGACAAAAGCAAAAGAGAGTTGCGGCGCTCTCTAATTTGCAGAGAAAAAAAAAGGTTATTACATCATATGTTCAATATAAGTTTGACATGTTTATTTATTTTTAATTTTCGGCTGTGGCCTTGGGCATGTGCCTTATAAAAATAACAATAACATATGCTACAGATTATGGAACTACCAAGATTTGAATAACACTTTAGACACGACACGAATCATGGGATCAGGTAAAATCTTAGTTTCCTCAAGGTGAAATTGGTATTGGATCTATGAGCAAAGAAGCAATCCCATCTTTTGCAGTTTTTCCAACATGTGTGTACTGGTCATTTCCATCCTTGTAAAGAAAATCGATGACCCTAGTAAGATTGAGACTTCTTGTAAGGACCGGCATCGGAACAATCTTAGAAGTATCACTAAATATCATCTCGTAGTTTATATTTTTCCAAGCGTTCTCCACTTGCTTTTTCAATTCACTGCATGCCTCTTCTTCTGAAACTTTGTACTGTCTCATGTAACATTCAACAGCAGATGGAGCGTGTCTTCTCTCTTGTTCAAACTACATGTGTATATTTGGTGCATATACATTTCAATTAGTCTTATTTTTTATATAAGTTACTGAAAATACCTTTAGCGAAATCCGGAATCAAAAAGTACCTTATGTGAAGCGATATCGTCCATGAGACGGCAAACGATGGACGAAGCATCAACGATTTTTGGGTTGCTGAATGTCCAATTGAAAATATCAGGTGTCACCATTTCTCCCATTCCAAGAAAAGATGCTATTGTTAAGAGGATGTAACCAGCGGTTACAATTGCGTTCCTCATAAACTCCTCCATCGTTGGTACATACTTCTCTTGTAACCATTTGGTTTCCACAAAATAAGATTCAGATAATTGTTTAAACTACCCAATCAAAAAATAAAAAAGTCATATTTGGCTCGTCGTTATATAAGTATACTTGTGTTAGACACATATTCGTATCAGATAATACTTTTGCATAGTTTGAATGTGAATTTACCGTATTTTTTGCGTATTCCATACGATACGATTTCCCTTGCTTTGTCATGGCTTCCTCCAATTCTTCATAAAATTCCAACATTGGCTTGTAGAAGAATTTCATGTATTCCGGAAGTTGATCTATACAATCAGCATCCCACCTGAAAATAAAATATTGCCACATTAAATCAAACCTTCCTAAAACATATCATATTATATATATCCATGTGTAAATATATAAGTTGTTAGACCTTTGAATTGCATCCGTAAAGAGTTGAAGTTCTTCAAACGTGCCGTATGCATCGTATATGTCGTCCATAATTGATGTTAAGAGTAGTATTTTTGTTAATATCTCTCTGGCAATCGAGTATTCAGGCTCAAAGTACACTCCCAGTATCCAAAAATAACCTTCCACCAATCGGTCTCGTATAAACGGCAACTTCGTTTCAACATCTAAATCTTTCCACCACCTGAAACAAAACCCAGAGTTAATCAACATTTTGTCCTTGTAATTCGGGTTAAATTTTAGTACATCAATTAGTGTTGAACGAGTCATATATTTGCCTAGAGATCTTGCTTAGCTCCTCCTTGTGTAAGTTTTGTAACAAGTTGAAATACAACTCCGCAAACTTCAGCAACGTTTTGTCGTGTGAAGCATCGTCTTGATAGACGGCTATGAATCGTCGAGCCTCCAACCTCGGCAAGCCCTTGTAGATGGGTCGGTTTAGAGCATTGGAGACAGATGCCGAAAGGGGGTATTCTATCGTGCCGGCAGCTTTGGCTAACTCTAGATGAACGGTGGCAAAACCGAGGGCTTCATCGAGTATATCCTCACCATGTACATGTAAATGTGCAGCTTCGTACAGTTCTAGCAAGCCTTTCACATCACTTGTTAAGGATTTTTCAAAGTTCCCTTCTCCATCTTTGAACTTGTCGAATACATCTGCTCAATCCAACTAGGTGTTAGTAATATTCAAAATCTACGTACAGTTGGAAAATAATGGATAATTTAGAACTTTGAGGCATAGTGGACTCACCACATGGAACATTATATCCGTCCTGCCTGAGCAATCGAAACCGAAGTGAAGTAGCCTCGAGAGTTCGGTCGTGCGTGCAGTCGTGCTCGTAAATACTGTACAATGCTTCCTCTATCTCTCTTTCGAAATGGTAACTCACTCCCAACCGTTTGATTGTATCAATCAAACGTAATTTGTGCAGTAACTCGCCATCCACGGCTTCCTTAACCATCCTCCTCACTTCTTCCTTCAGTTCTCCATGTTCAACTGGAGCAGCATTAACATTCTGCACAATTGTAATGTAAGTTGATACGATTCTATTACAAGACATCAAAAACATGACAGGAAAACATGTTTGGGGAACGACCATCTGATTCTTTACCATTTTCGATGGACATGAAAGGAAGAGATTCCCCCAGACGCAGGGATGGAAGTTGGCTATGGGACGATTGTGGTTGGACATGGATTGGTGAGTTGAAGAAGGAATCATTGCTGAATAAACTTGAGAAGACATTTGGTGAGAAAATCGGTGGTGGCTGAAGAGCTCCGATGTCGGTAAAGGGTAACTCGTTGGTAGACGCCGGGCACGACAGTATGATGGAAGTTATCCAAGCTTTGGGTTTCATGCATGTTAGGATGTGTTTTTATAGTGCAGGAGTGGCCTTGGCTTCCTAGAATTTTCTAGGACATTCTTAATAAAATTAAAAATGTTAATTAAAACCTTAATTTTTTAGAAATATTTAATTCGGCCCTCTCAAATTATTTGACCAAAATTCGCTGCTGTGGTGCGTGTTCGTAGCCACAGAACATAGGAAGGACTAGAAGGGCATGTCCGAAGATTTTGAAAATTTGTTAATAGGAACCTGAAATTTTGAAGTTTTTTTATATGACCTCTTTAAAACGTTTGAAAGTTTTTTATTTCCTCTTATTTTTGGCTTAAAGGGTAAATTTACCTCTAAAGTAAACTCAAATCAGTAATGTTGTCTTTACTTCTTAATTACATCAATTTTACCCTTTAAGTAATACAATTGCATCAATTTTACCCCTAAAATAAACTCAAATCACTAAAATTAAATGACTTCAAGGGCAAAATTGATGTAATTTAAACTTTGCTCCTAATAGGTTTCTAACCCACAACCTAAGAGAGAAGAAAGAGTGTCAACGGAAAACTTTAATTACTTGTTCTAGAGATTATTGACAAAAACACGTGAATTTATACTACAACCTAGTTTCTCAAACTATGATATATTTTTTTGTTTCCCCTCTATTTTTTTTATTTTAGCAAAGTAATAGGAGTACTAGTAATTTTTATTACTAATAAAATCACCATCAGGTGATTACAAAAAGAGTCACGGTCACCCGCTTGACCAAAAACAATAAATTGAAAAAGCACCTCAATTCACCTTAAAGACCAAGACAAAGACTCAGCATACAATCAACCTTAAAGACCACAAAGGTCACCCATAATAAATTTTATAGTATTTTCTTTAAAAAAAATCAACAATGTCATATTATATTTAATCAGCTCCTTTCTGCAATAAACAGAGTCGAATTCGTATTGGTTTGTTCAACTACATAAGAATTTTTCCTACTGAAAAAACTACAAAAGAAATAATAGTCGAAATTTTATTTTACATATATATGATATAATTTTCTCAAAAAAAATAATTAACTCAAAATCGAGTTTCAAGATTTTTTTGGATAAAAAAGCTTCAAGATTCACTATTGTGTGTTTTTTTGGTTTTGTTTTGTTTTTTGCAAAGAAAAAAATTAATTTATTAATAATAAAACCTCAAAAGAGGTACCATTCAAGCCGACAAACATACTGTCTAAAAGCGTCTAAACGAAGATAAGAAAAATGAAAATCAGCTAAACACAAATGACATTTCATAAACAAACCAGAACACACAAAAAAATTGAATGAACAGTTAAAAGAAAACGTAATTTGAACCCAACAAATAATTTCAATAAAAAAGAAGATAACGTCTATCTTAAGAGATTTGAGTTTAACTTATTTTACTTGTAAGGCGTGTGTTTATTATCAAAAATTTAAGAACAAATATAAATAAATACTATCATATAATCAACTAAAACCTATTAAAAAATACAACTTATTAGTACGATAACACGCAACCGTTACATGTCGTACGAAATTATTGATGTATTGACAAGATTTGTGGCTTGAACTTGGGATAGGAAACGTAAGGTCATTAGAATGCCTTGGCCTTGTTTGTTGGGTGTCTCGTGATGGGAGCCTTTTAATTTGGAACGTGCGTTTTTATGGTTTAGGTGATTCTATGTTCTTGGGGATTTTTGTTTGGTTTTTATGCCGACTTGGTGTGACGTTTTTGGTGTTTTGAACGGGTGGTCGAGAAAACCGTTAGTCTAGTCCGAGGTGGGACAAAACTCATCTAAAGTGGTCATGTCGGGCTATTATCACCAGAGTTTCTCTACTTCAAACCACTAATGTTTCTTGATATTTTTTTCTTCTCGAAACTTATATGTTAGTTTACAGAACACATTAAACTAATAAAAAATCGTTAGCAAAATTAATCTGATTTTCATGTAACCATTAATGTGACATAAATGGTTATGTGAAAACAAGATTGATTTTTTTTACAAAATTTTATTTGGTTTAATATGTTCCGTATTAGAGTCATTAATCAATAAATTTATTATTATGACACATCAAATTTTCAATTCACTTGTCGGTTTTCAAGAGGAAAACACATAGGGGAATCAAAGATGGTCAATGTTTAGTTTGTTTATATTATGGTTTCACTACTGGAATAGTCACTTATGTTTTCTCCCGATACAATTTTGGTTATTGATTTTTAGATTCGATTGATAAGGTTATTTACGTTTTCGATCTGTCAACTTTCGGTCACTCAAAGTTAGGTGTCGTTAAATGGGTGATGTGACTGTTAAAGAAAAATTTATATAATTACACATTTAGTCCTGTTAATAACCTATTATATCAATTAGATCCTAATTTTAATTTAATTAAATAAATTAATCACTCAATTAGGTGCCGACACGTGTCATCACCTTATTAGAGGAATTTAATTATTTTTTTGTTTAATAAATTTATTTTCCTTATTAAATATTTTGAACAAATCTTGAAATTCGAAACTTCCTGTTATCCAATAAAAACCTAAAATTCCTAATAATAAACCAAAATCGCCTCTCCGATTAGTTACAAACGCTTTTTGACAAGCGTTTGCCGCAGCGGGTCGTGTGAACCAAAACCCTATTAATAGATAAGAACACATTCCAACTAATTCCCAAAAAAGCATAAATTTCTATCAAATTTGAACTAGTAACTAATCCCAACATTGAATTATTGAACAAACTCATATAAGCAAAAAATCTCAAATATCCTTGACTATGAGACAAATAAAAAATAGATGTTTTGCATTTTCCAAGAATCAAACCCATGTTCCCTTAGATGGAAATGGCATGAGTTTGCCACGGAACTATATGGTCATTTATAATATAAAGTACAAAATACAATATATGTTTTAGTTTGTTGTTAATGGAAGGAAAAAGAAATAAATATAGATAAATGGGACTCGAACATAACATACTTGAAACACATAAAAAATATTTAAACCACTGTAGAAATATAATAATTAAATTAAGGGTAAACTACACCACATACCACTCAACTATGGCCCATGACTCAAAAATATCACCGAACTTTAAAAAAAAGTTCAAAACAGCCGAACGACGTTGTTTTGTTGGAGGAAAAATATTAAAACCATACACTTGGAGGGTTTTGAACCCTAGACCTCCAAATACAAGAGTAAGTCTTAACCACTAAACCAACATAATATTATATAATATTTTACCACAAATATTATATATCTCAAACTAACTAAGATTAATTCAAATTATTTTATAAAATAAATAATACTATAAGTAATATTAATATATAAAATATAAATATATATTTCTTGTATATATATATATCAATATATATAAATAAAAATATATTATTTTTATATTTTTATATATTATTAATAATATAAATATATTATTTTTAAAAAACCCCCAAAATATACTTAAAAATAATATATTTATATTATTAAAAATATATATAAACCCTAAACCCTAAATTATTAATATACAAACCTCAACCCTTAATTTTAAACTCTAAACCTTAAGGTTTAGGGTTTAAAGATTTTTTATATATTAATTTTATGAATATTTTGTGTTTTTAAATAATATACTTATATTATAAATAATATATAAAAAATATAAAAATAATTTTTTTTATTTAAATTATATAAACTTATCTATTTGGTTCAACCAAATTATTTTATAAAAAAATAATACAATAAATAATTTTAATATATAAATAATACAAAATATATTATTTACACATATATCAATAAAAATATATTATTTTAATATATTATTAAAAAAACTAAAATATTCATAAAAATAATATATTTATATTATAAATAATATATAAAAACCCAAACCTCAAGCCATAAAGTTTAGGGTTTAAGGTTTGGGCTTTGTAATTTAAAGTTTAGGATTTAGGGTTTAGAGTTTTTATATATTATTTATAATATATATTATTTTTATGAATATTTCGGGGTTTTTTAAACTATTATATTTATATTATATATATTATATAAAAATAAAAACAATACACTTTTATTTTTATATATTGTTATATATACAAATAATATAAAATATATTATTTATATATTAATATTATTTATAGTATTATTTATGGGTAATTATATTATGCACTGGCGGTTGAACTATTTTGTTTCCACAATCGTCCTAATTTTAGGGATTAGAAATTTAGTTTAGGGTTCTAGTTTAGAGGTTTGGGTTTATGTGCCTAGAATTTAAGGATTGTGGTTTGAATTTAGTTTAGGGTAAGAATTTAGGGGTTATAGGTAAAAATTCAAATCCCTATCATATTACCCTAAAACCTAAACCTAAACCTCTAAAACCTATCACTAAACCCTAAATTCTAACCATAGACTTTAAATTCTGAACCCCTAAACTATAAACCTTAAACTAGATCCATAACCCCTGAAATTAGGGCGATTATGAAAACAAAATATTTTCATCATTAGTGTATCATATATTTTTTTAATATTTATTTCATAAAATAATTTAAATTAATCTTAAGTAGTTTGAGATATATAATATTTGTAGTAAAACATTATATGATATTATGTTAGTTCATTGGTTAAAACTTAACTTTTTTTAAAGGTCATGGGTTCAGAACCGCACTAGCGCATGTTTTTACTATTTTTCCTCTAGTAAAACGTCATTTTGGTCTAAATTAGACTTTAAAATAGTCGCACAAAAACAATGTCGTTTTGGCTTAACTGAATGTTAAGATTTAATGGCGAAGTGGTATTTTCGAGTCACATATTAAAGTTCAGTGTTAGTTTTGAACTTTTTTAAAGTTCGGTGGCATTTTCGAGTCAGGGGCCATAATTGAGTGGTATGTGGTGTAGTTTACCTTTAAATTAAAGTTGACAACATTATATATATATATATATATATAATTATAATTATATTCGAGTGAGCTTTAATTTTGTTGTTAATCTTATTTATTTCCTATTTCATGGTATAAACTTTAATTTAATTATTATATTTTTATTTTTAGGAAATTTTAATTTAATTAAATAAAAATTAAAATTATATTAAAAATTAATTTAACAAAATTAAACTTATCTTATAATTAGAGTTATATACGTGAGTTTGAATTTATTAAATGGATTTTTAATATAATTTCAAATTTTTTATTTTAAATCATGAATTAACTATTTTTAAATATTATATTTCTACAATGGTTTAAATATGGTGATGACACGTGTTCTAGCCCCTTAAATATGGGTTTAAATATGGTTTAAATATGGATTTTTAATATAATCCATATTTATTTCCTTTTCTTTGCATTAACAACAAACTAAAATATATATTGTATTTTGTATTTTATATCACAAATGGCCACTTGGTTTAGTGGTAAACTCATGCCACCTACACCTAGGGGAACTTGGGTTTGATTCTTAGCCAAGGTAAAATAGTTCTTTATTTTATTTTCCTCATCCAATAAGGTGATGACACGTGTCGGCACCTAATTTAGTGATTACTTTATTTAATTAAATTAAAATTAGGATCTAATTGATATAATAGGTAACTAGCAGAGACCAAATGTGTAATGACACCTAATTGAGTGATTAATTTATTTAATTAATTAAAATTAGGATCAAATTGATATAATAGGTAACTAACAAGGACCAAATGTATAATTATATAAACTTCCCTTTAATAGCCATGTCACACATTTAACGAAACTTAACTTTGAGTGACCAAAAGTTTACAGATTAAAAAAGTAAGTGACATTATCAGTCGAATTTGAAAATCGATGATCAAAACTGTATTGGAAAAAACCATAAATGATCATCCTAGTAGTTAACCCTTAGGTTAAAAAGTAAGAAATATTTAAAATGCAATCGTATCTGAATAATGGGGCTGAGATATGATTAGTCTAGTTTCAAAACCAATAAGATAACAAAAAAAAAAAAATTGAGTTCAAAAAGTTATGACAACCAAAACTTGTTTTGTCTAACTTCAACACTAAAAGAAACCTAAAAAAACAATTAAACCAAAATTTAGTGACACATGCCCTCCACAGAAAGGCACAGTTATAATAAGAAAATTGAAAAGGATAAAATTACTGACTTCAAAAATATATCGTCTTTTTTTTTTGAATAAATTTGTATTTCATTGTCCAATAAGCAGTAAACCGCTACATATTACATCTCTTAAGTATCATTCACATAGCGGAATCCCCCAAGCAATACATAAATCCCTATCTACACCATCCAACCTAATGTTCTTACCATGCATCCTAATACAAACAATTCCTTTAATACTAGATATAATCTCTCTAGTACTTCTAATAATCTCCCTAAAATGCCTATAATTTTTTTTCTTTCATATACTATATATGTATACATAAATGCGGACAAAAATCTTCTGCCCTTTTTAAGTATCTCTTTTTATGCTTTAACCCTTAATTCTGACCTTAAACATAATTTTTAATATAAAAATATAAATAAAAACACTAAAAAAAACAAACAAAAAAATTATTCGACAATTGCACACCATGCTACTTTGAGAATATAAATAAGACATATCTATCTTTAAATAAAAATCACATCACCCCTTTAATTCCTTCCATTATATCCACATCTTCTTTGCTTCTAGGCACTCAACCTGAGCCCCCACCAACAGTTGCTTCTCTTTAAAAGTAACTGGCTGGCACTGCCACCTCACTTTCTCCGGTTTAGAAACGTGTTGGAAAACTGCCTTTCTACATTATCAGACCACAAATAAAAAGGGCAAAAATCACAGAAAAGGTTGAGCCCACCACACTTCTCTCTCTTTGAAAATAACTGGCTGGTATTGCTACTGCTGCCACCTTTTCTCCAGCTTCTAAACGTGTTAGAAAGCTACCTTTCTACATTATCAAAGCCACACACAAGATTATAAAATCATACTACAACACGTACCATAAATAACATTTAATATGGTACGGTTTTATTTACTTTTACGAACTAGACAAACATGTGCGTATTTTTGAAGAGACTAATAGAGTCGCGGTTTTCTTAAAGTTTGAGGAAATTCGAATTTTGCCTCTAATTTAAAAAAAAATTAATTAAATCTTCTTAAAATTTTTAAAAATTCATATTAAGTTTTAAATTTTAAATATTATTAATTAAATTATCTCTTAAATTTTTTTGCTAAATCTTTTAAATTATTAAAAAATTTAGTTAAACCTTCAAATTTTTTGAAAAACTTTATTTAAGCCTCTAAATTTTTTAAAAATTTAAGTTGACCCCTTCAAATTTTTTACTTTAGTTCCGCCACCGTAGAAAAATAAATAATTCACTATAAATGTAGAGTTCACAAAAAGTATATATATATATATATTACATGCACCAGCGGTGAAAACAAAAAGTTTCTACAAATGTCTTAGTTTTATGGTTTAGATTATAGGGGTTTATAATTTAAGTGTTGTAGTTAGAGTTAGGGTTTAGGATAATATGTTTAGGGTTTAGGTTTTAACCTGTAAACCTTAAATTCTAATCACAACCCTTATTTTCTAAACCTCTAACCTAAACCCCTAAAGCCTAAACTTTAAAAGTAAGGATCTTATAAAAACCTTTTGGTTCTACCGCCAATGCGTAAAATAATTACTCATACATATATTTAAAATCAAATGTATCCCAAAACACTCTCTCATAATCACAATAGCTAAAAAATCACACAAAAATTTGTATTTCTTCAAAAATAATTATGTCTCATAATTCTAATAAAATTCAACTTAATTACCAATTAAAATTTATGCTAATATGTAACAAAAATTTATGCACAAAAGAGGTAAACTAGGGTTATAGAACCGAAAAATAAGATTTAATAAATAATTTGGCCCCTAAAGTATGGTTTGATTCCTGTTTACCGTTATAGTGTTGTTGCTTTTTTGTCAAATGCCGTTTTAATGTTGGGTGCAAAAATATTATCATTTATAAATTATTACATTTTCTCATATTTCTAACAGGAATATTTTAAACTCAAAGGCCTAATGATATTGAATAGTTTAAACTATTCAATACTTATAAACCATAAATTATTTTTAAAAATTTATCTAAAATATTATCATTTCTAAACTCAATGGCCTAAAGATTTTGTTTCTCGATTCGGGACTCAATTGGATGCAAAATACAAAAATTTAGTTGATTTTTTAAAAAGTTTGAGACCTTTAGACACCCTTAAATCTAAAATGAGCAAGTCAATTATTTAGATTATAAACATTATTTTCATTAAATTATGGAGTATGTTTTTTTAAAAAATATAGTTCATTTAAACTCGGGCCACTTTAGGTTATTTGTGGAGGTCATTTTTTGTTTATGTCAGTCAGATTTTGATCAATTTTAGATTGGATTCGTTTCAAGTTCAGATTATAATTTTTCATAATCAAATTCGGTCGAATTGAATTTAAATTAAAATTTTCAGATCCATGTCAAAACTAGCACCTCTACTCGACAACATTGTGAGGTTGTGAAATTGGAAACATGTTTGGTATAATTATAAAATTGAAAATATGATTTTTGGACCTACTTCTTTCTTACAAAGTAATGTAGCTTTGGTCTGCGTCTCTTCTCGTCAAAGTATTTTGTATGTACTCATAGAAACCATTAGACTCTTGAATTTAATCTAAATGATGAAATTAGCTTAATTTTTTTTATAAATAATTCAATAAATTATTTTATCAATATGATGTATTTATATGGTATTTGAAAAAAAAATTTAGTGCTTGTACTTCAAATATTATTAAATTGGGATAACTACATATTCAGTACCCCACCTTTACTCGTTTTTCTATTTTGGTACCTCGCCTATATTTTTTTGGCAAAATGATACCTAACGTTATATTTTTTATTTTGGTACCTCACCGTTAAAAAATTAACAGCATGCTAACTAGGAGAGAGAAAAGCATATGTGACATGCTGACTAGGAGAGAGAAAATTACACATAGTAGACTGCCACATCATTTTTTCTCTCCTAGTCAGCATGCCAGATGTGTTTTTTTTATGATTTTAGTTGACATGGCCTGCTGATTAGGAGAGAGAAAATGGTGTGGTATCTTACTACGTGTGATTTTCTTTTTCCTAGTCAGTCTGTCGTTAACTATTTAATGACGGGGGTACCAAAATAGAGATACCATATCATTTTCTCTCTCCTAGTCAGTCTTTTGTTAATTATTTAACGGCGGAGTACCAAAATAAAAACAAAACGTAGTGTTAGGTACTATTTTATTAAAAAAAATAAGTGAAGTGCCAAAATAAAAAACGGACAAAGGAAGGGTACAAATATGTAGTTATCCTTATGAAATTTGTGGCTCCTTTAATTCTAACCACTCAACCTGAGGCCACCATTACCTTTCTTTTGTCACTCTCTCCTGCTTTTAAAAGTGTTAAAAAGCTGCCTTTGTACATTATCAAAAAGGATTAAATGCAATTTTTTTGCCCCTAAAGTTTATTTTTCTCAATTTGGTATTTGTTTTGTAACTGATGTTTCTAAAGTATATAAACGTCATGCATTTCACCCCATAATGCCGTTTTAATTTTAAAAAAGGTTAGCCGATCAGTGCACATTTCGCCAACGCCCGACTTTTTTTTTCTTTTCATTTTTCGGTTTTTTTTTTCATTTTTCGACTAAAAATCTAAATTTTAATTGAAAAATTATGAAATTAAAGGAAATTATAATTTAAAAAACCAATGGGAAATAAATGTTGGTAAGATTACCGCAAAATCAAATTGTTAACACTGTCAGGATAATATAAATCAAATAAAGAGGTAGATTAATAAACTGTGTCGTGGTAAAAACTACTGCCTTAGAAACGATTTCACCACGGTGTGTGTAATCGCTGCAGCAGGCAGTCGTCCCTTGAAGTTAACACAGTAGCTCCTATAATTGTACACTCAAAGATCGGAGTGGACAATGATGAAATTGCTCTTCTCACAGAAAGACTAAAAGGGAGAACTAAAAACCGAGAATTCATGATACACAAGAACTCTGAAAACCATCTCTATTTATAGGTTGTACACATGGGTTAAATACGGTAAATTGAATCAGTCTTGAACACATATTTTCGAATTTAATGGCTGGTCAACTGCTGAAATTCAGCCACTCGTTAACTAGGTGATAAAAATTAGGAATTAATCAGCAGATTGATTTCGATTTCATTTTAATTAACAAACCAAGTAAAACATTCCAATTTTAATAATTGCCTATAAATTTGGTTCAAGAATTTAAGTTTCCAGAAAATAAATCTAAAGAAATTATTCTAAATTTTCTCCAAAAAGATAGAACGCGTGCGGACATGTCGAAGATACGTGTTACCACAACTCGAGCCAGCCGGTGGCAGCATCGCATGCGAGAGAGTTGTTTAACCGCATTCAACAAGGGAGGTTAATGAATACTCTTAAATACTCTTCCCAAGAGATGTACCCTCCCAATGTGGGATACATATAACCAATATTCCCCCGCAAATTTGGAAGAACTTCTTTAAAAGAAAAATTTTATTAAGACCGAGAGAAGAGCAATTGCGAGATTATATGCTTAAGAACTAGTAAACGTATCTTGAACTAGTACATATTGATGATGAGTAATTCTTCTATTAGATAAGTGAACGAATCTTGAACTTTCTAATATTAGGGTGGACTCATAATACACAACTGACCTCTTTACCCACTGAAGTCCTCGATGTGTCTACATAGAGTATATACAGATGTGTATATATGTGTAGCCCTCTTTTCTCAGGATTCTAGTAAGTGTTCTTGAAAAACGACCCAACGTTTATCATAGAAGATGGCTAATCCTTCTTACTTATATAGGTTATTTCATCAAGTTTGTCTCTCTAGGACCACCCAAATAAAAGGCTATGAAATAATTAAGAGCTTTTATAATAGCTCAACCTCACAAAAAGGTAAGGTAAATTTCTTCAAGTTCATTTTAAATGAACCATCCAAACTCTGGGATAAGAAATCATTAAGAATAAATATTCAACCTCATTAATCGGTAAATTCAATATGTCATTCTCTCTAGGAACACCTAAACACTTGGGTTTGAATTCATTAAAAGTTTTAAGAAAACTCATCCTCTTTGGCGGTAAGTTCACCTAGTCCCTCGTGATTAGGACTACCCACTTAACACTAGGTTACGAACTTATTAAGAATAGATATTCAACCAAAAATTGGTAAATTCATCAAGTCTTTCTCACTAAGACCACCCAAAGCCTAGGTTACGAATTTATTAAGAGCAGTTAAGCTCATCATGTGCATGTACATTGTTCATCATTGGGATAGGTAAGTAAAATGTACATTATGCGTCTTTCTATGACTTTGTTTGACCACATCGAACTTAGATAACTAAGTTGAGTATCCACCATGAATTTTTCAACCAATGGGCTTTAAAGCCACCCCCTCGATGAATCCAGAACCATTTTTCGACTTAACCCTTTGGTAAGCGGATTAGCAAGGTTCATCTCTGAATTCACGCACTTTAAAGAGATTACTTTGTTCCTTATTAAGTGTCTTACAGATTCATGTCTTATGAGAATATGTCTCTTCTTATCGTTGTTAGCTTGGTTTTGAGCCACACATATCACAGCTTGTGAATCACACAATAAGGACACTAGGGGAGTCAATTTTCCCCATAAAGGTATTTTTGCTAACAAATTTCTGAGCCACTCAGCTTATTTGTAACAACCAAAAAATAGGGTTGGACGTTTAGGGGTTTGACCGGGTTCGGTTTGAACTAGATTGGCCGATTTGAGTAGTTTTGGGGATTTAATATTTTAAAAATATGAGTGGTGGAAATTAAAATGATTTGAGGGTTTTAAAAATGGATATAAATATTATCAATTAATTTGGTAATCTAATTGAGGGTTTAATAAGTTGAATTAAGTGAAATTGTGTTTTAGTGACTAAATTGTAAAATATACAAAACTATGTTAGTGACTATTTTGTAAATGTGCCAATCCTAAGAATCCTTAGAGAGTTATATTTTCCAAATGTTTTAATCTAAAAAGATCCACCTTAATTGAGTAAGAATTGACGGTTAATTGTTTTTCCTAAATTATTTTACAATTATTTGGATTTTCCCTCATTTCTCTCCTTATTTTCCCTAACTTTCTTTTTCAACTTCCAAACAAGATTCTTCAAAATTCTTTGCTGATTTTCAATGGAGAATTTATCATTTGATTCTACATTTGTTTCTTAACAAAATCTTATAAGATTTTCTCAAGGATTTCATCTATTTCACAAATTAAGTTTCAAGAAAATCTTACGTCAATTTTGGTGAAAGCTTCTTCAAATGTGAATTTCTTTTCCTCTCTTTAAAATAAAGTTCTTTATTGATATTTCCTAGTAGTTTGCTAATTATGGATTGATATTAACATGGTTTTGCATTAGATTTCAAGATTTGATCTATTAATGATAATTTTGATGATTTGCTTAAAGATTTGTTTAACTTGATGAAACATAGAGATTTTAATTGGGTAAATTCATGTTTTACTAAGGTAATCATATTGTAAAATGAGATTTTGAGAATGAATCCCGAAACTACCAGATTGGCTAATTGTTAGAGGTGTTTTTAGTGATTTTTGGGGTTGTTCTATATGTTTTTGAGTTACTGGAGGTATAAGGATGTTTGCGGGTATGCTTTGATATGGTTTAAATGTTAAAATCCCTGGTTTGTGGTTAAGAGTTGGTGGAGTGAAGTTTGGTGATGATTTCAGTAGTTTTGGCTAGTTTTTTTGGGGTTTATGTTATGGATGCAGGTGATCCTTGTTTAGCAACAAGTTGAATGCATAATTATGCATTTTCCCTATGGTTTTATGTGATTAAAATATGAGACGATCAAGGCAAGGTTGCCTAGTTGCGTACATTGCTTACCGGTGGCTCAATTCGCGTTGGCGAGCAAGGCGAGGCGTATCAGTGAGTGTTTAAACACGTTAAAGCACTTTTAAAAGGTTTGATCGATGGATCATGGGGGTTTATTTATAACCTAACAAGCTTAACTAAGCTCAAGTGTAAGTTTCTCTTATTTCGCTTGGTTGTTGGCTTTGATATGAGCTTGCAGATTTCATGTTTTGAGATTAAATATGGTTTGATTTACTTATTGTAAATGCGTTGTTTTAGATTAGTATGCAATAATTATCAAAGTATTTGAATGCTTTTGAGCATTGAGATTTGTTCTTAAAAGGAATGTGTTATTGCCTTGGGTAATGAGATTTTACATATGAATTGGTTTATGAAATACATTGGAAAACAGTAAGTAAATGTATTTCAAAATGATATATTGGCTATGTGACGTGTTGGGAAAGTGTCGGATATAGTTGGCTAGCCATATGATTAAAGTGCACTACAATATATAAAATCGATCGTGTCATAGTCCTTGAGGGAAAGTGGTTTAACTAGGCTACTCGGAGTATTGGGTTATCACTTGGGGTATGCGGTTTAATTAGGCAGCCCAAGTTAATGGTATCTTGCGGTTTAACTAGGCAAGGTATGAAATTTGGTGAAGGTGAGTCCACCATGAGAAATTCATGTATCCGAACATGTATGGATAGAGGTAGTACTATCGAAGGATAGAGGTGAGTCTATCCGAGTTACTCTAAATGCCAACATATGAGAATACATGTGGTAAAAGAGTTTATAAATGATTTGATGCATATGATTGTTATGCATGATTTATTATGGAAACAAATAAGATAATGCTTGGTGATGAAGCATGTTTTGAAAACAAGATAGTTTATAGTTTTCAAATGTATTTAATCACATATGAAATGCTTGGGAAGTAAGCATGATTTGGTAACAAAATGCTTAATGGTTTAAAAGTGGTTTCAAATTGCATCAATGTTGTTTATAAGTATCCTCACTAAGCATTTGCGCTTACGCTCTCTTTTCTTTCTATTGATGCAGAGCAATAGAGTCGGGGGTCAGCGTTGGTTTGGCAAGGAAGGTCCAAGATCAAGACATTTGCTTAAGTATGAAACTCGATTTTAAATTTGGTTAATAAGGCAATGTGTTTACCATGTTTTGGGGTTTTGTAATCTGGATTTTTGGGTTGTTTGCGATGGTTTATTTGATGTGATTTGTTGATCTTTGAGTTTGGTTTTGAGACATGGTTTTTTGATGCCTTACAAGCATGATATTATGCCTTGTGTTTACCTTTAGCTGCATAATTCCCTATTATGATTTTGATCATGTTTTTGCTATGCCACCTTATCCTAAATGATGATAGAATAGTGTTGATGTCATGCCTATTATGAGATATGCCTTGAGTCTCTTTTTGAATGTTGAGTTGGTCGAAATATAGGAAGCATGCCTCTAGAAATGTGATTGAAGTTCCTCCTCATGTATTGATCATGTTACTATGTGTTTATATCATGGTTTGATCCTTAGATTAGTTGTACGTATGTTTATGTTGAGTCAAAGCATGTTTGAATCCTTGTTAGAGAGAAAAACCAGCAAAATTGGACATTTTAGGTCCAGATAGAATCGTATCGATACGAGTAAGTGTATTTTTTGCATGTGTATCGGTATGGGGAGAAGTGTATCGATACGATTTTAAGCTACTGGAATTATGGGAAAATATTTTGTAAATCGATATGACCCCGCATATCTGTACACTTTGAGACCTTATTTGTACGCCTAGTTGTTATCTTAGTTGTTTTTGATATTAAAGGTTTTAGATTCTTCCATTTTAGTCCCTGGTTGTTAGGCATGCAATTAAAGGAATTCAGATGGTCATTTTAACCTAAAATTTAACATGTGAGCATGGAACCTGACTAATTAAGGATTGGTAACTTCAAAATGGATTAAGTCCCTGTAATTTTCTAGACTATAATTGAAATTGCGTGCAATTGGATGTCGATTCGACGTCCGCCAGTATACATTCCATAGGTTATAATGGTGCATCTAGATAAGATAAAATAAAAAATAAACATAATTCGAGTTAAATCTTTACGAATTTATTTTGGCAAACCCAAAGTAGCTCGCTCGATTTCGTCTGGCGTCTAGGTCGGGTCGAGGGAGGTACATTTGGTGGTATCAGAGCCAAGATTGTGATTGTGGGGTGTTTTTGTTGGTTGCTTCACTAATGTTATGTTGTCCGAATATATGTTTGTAAGTGATGCTATTGATAATTGTTATGTTGGGGTATATTTGGGGAACACATTGCTTATTACCGTGGTTTAAAATGTTTTGTGAAGTTATCTTGGATCCTTCGTCGAATGCTAGCCTAACTTTATTGAGTTATGTTGTGTGAATAAGCTTTTGTAAGTATAGGTCCTCGACGTGAGACACGTGCTGACACAAGTAATGTTCAGAATTCTGAGGATGATATTATTCCTCCTAACGGATTACCTCCTCCTCCACCTATTCCTCTTGTTGGTGCTAGAGTTGGGGTGAGTGGTGGCCCTCAGGCTCCTCAAGGGCTAGTGTTTGGCGATATGACACCGTTAATTCAAGCGATAATGGGAGCTTTTCAAGCAACGATAGCTGGAGTGCATGTGCAAGCACCGACGCCTGTTGTGGCTGTTAATCATGGGTTGCCTCTAGAGCGTCTTTGTAGCTTGGGAGGTACGAAATTTAGAGGATTGAATTATGAGGTGGCGGAATAGTGGCTTGAGAGTACTATCTGCTTGAGAGCACTATCCATATTCTTGTTTAGATGGATTATTATGATGCACGTAAGTTGGGTTGCATCGTGTCCTTGTTGCATGGCGACGCGTATCAATTGTAGGTTGTAACACCCTCAACCCAGTCCAAAAGAAATCTAGAATTGAAGATATTACCGAAAACAAAATACAAAAAATCCAATAATTGAATCATAAAAGTTCATACAAGATTTGATAGGTTAATTTTTTAAAACATATTTATTCGATAAATAACAAAACAAATTCAATTGATAACATAATGTAACATAAAATGATTCTTATTTAATTTAACACTAAAGTGAAAATCATAATAGCTCAATTGCAGTCTAGTCAGGTTCATATAATTCCAAGTAACAAGATTACTCATCATCATTAACATAGTATAACAAATTTCACAAGCCATTTGTAAGATTCCCACTATTCCAATATATAGTCTTAGTTAAGATTTAAAATTTAGTATGTTTTCCAAGTAATCTTATCAGCATATCCATTTGAATCTACATATCTTTAAAGGGTCATGTAAAACTACATATTCAATGACTTAAAGACTTAAATATGTGTTACCATCCAAAAATTACACAAGCATATAACCAAATAGGACAATTTCGCTGCATATATGACTTAGACTTTGCTTATAATATCTCGTTCCTTTGGCAAATTGAATGTTATACAATTTTAGAAACCAAGTACTTTAAATTATACCATATTTAATCCAATCTAATCAAGTATATCTTTACCCTTTTCAATTTGATTGGCATGCTTACTAAAATATGAAACAATTGCACAACCATACAAATTCTCATATCTAACATCAATCAAAGCAAGCATTACGAGATCAATATTTCATAAGAACTATACCAAAGATGATCACTTCTAAGAGGTTAATTACAAACATTCAATACTCTAAATATATTATAGTCAAAATGAACTACTAATTAGCATGCCACTATACAATTTACTATGCCACCATATAAGGAGTTTTAACTAAGGAAATCTAAACTCTACTTGAAACTTTATGCAGTGACTTGCAACACTTGACCACGATTGAATTACACAAGCTTTAATCAACATGCACATGCATGAACAATGAATGCATTAGGCTGATATAGCCTAAGTGAGGTAGTGACATTAATATAACAAAGCATAGTGCCAATGATATTGAGTGAAAATTCAAAAAATACAAGCATAAGTTAACAATTGATACTTATGTCTTAATCTTAACTTAAACAAGGCTTTGTTTATTGGAAGCTTTATTGAAGTTCATATTCTTTCAAATCTTAATTGAATATCTTTCAGAGTTTTAAACTGAGTTCCTTCAAATTTCTTATCGAACTTATCAAAATTCATAACTTGTCTTATTGAAGTCTTATCAAGGCTTATCGAAGTACTTATCAAAGTTTTTGGAATTCTTATCAAATCTTATCAGAGCTTATCAAAGTTCTTAACAGATTTCTTACAAAGTTTATATCTTTTAAAACGTTTTTCCTCGGATCACATTTGGACATATGTAGCATTAGTTTAAGATCCACTTAGCACAAAGCACAAAGCAATGGCTAGTGTATAGCATAAAAGACCTAGCTTTTCTTCTCTATCCAACCAATTATCGCCAATCTCCTTACCATCTCCCATGTTACCTCCTACTGTCGCTAATATATCACACATGTGGGGTTGTCATCATTGAGCCGTAGCTCGTGGACCTTAGCCCCTGAATTATACCTCTGCATCATGCCAAAGTGTCCAAGGACTTCCATTGTTCAGGCAACTTAATATTTTAAGTTTTGAGAATTAGGAGGGCATCTTATGACATAAGGTGACTTACTTTTTTCCTTACCTATTATCTTATGGCAAAGATGAGCTAATAGCTCCGGAAAACTTAAGAGTTCTTAGCTCATATCACTTTAAGTTTTGATTTGCTTTATTAAAGTATTGTGGTAAAGGAGTTCATAGTTTGATTCCTAAGCTTTCAAACGAAGTATATTACCACTTATTAAAATCATATCAAACATAGCAAGACACATGATGCATATGTAATGCAACATCAACAAAGAACTTATCAAAGATGCCATGCTAGAATGCCCTTCCCCAATTTACTCTACTTGAGCCTCATGCAAAAATGTTCATATGCATTCATACTTACACATTTTATATATCAAAACATAAATTCAGGAATCGTAATGACATCGTGTCATCTGAGACAATGCAACTACACTCACATGATATCCCGAAGTTACGAGATACCTGAACCACAATCACATCTTGCTTTTTCAACTTATTTTCTTTCCCATTCTTCCTTATCAAAGTATGTACCTCAAAATAAATATTCAGTCATCATAAATTTTAATTACATACATCTTCAAGCAATGTACAAATTCAAGCACACACATACTCATTTATCTTACATGCTAAAGTATATAATTCATTTCATTATCATATCCTATGTTTTAGCACACATATATATCAACTATTCTCCTATTTCAAATACCACAATACATTTATACAAATCTAAAAATATGCTGCTCAAACTTACTTTAATTTATCAACAGTAGAAATTGTATAGCCAATACTACACCACAATCTCTTATTACTCATTATATCATAATCACCACCTCAAGATCCTTATTTAAGTATACACAATTGTGATAGCTTCAAAATAGTTTCAAAACTCATCAAAATACATAATTCTTACTTACAAATAGCAAGGATTTAATTCATGGATTAGCAATATCAAGTTTATGATCGTATACATAGTTTAATCACTAATTCATATTCTTAAAATATAAAATCATAGACATGATGTTTTCTTATCTCACTCGAAAAGCATAATTCCAAAATAGTGTGTCAAGCAATTCACTTTATACATACCCATGCATTAAAATCATACAAAACAATCTTGTAAATACATACATTGCCAAACATTAAAGACATCTCCAAACTGCTCACTTAGTTCTTTCAAATCTACAATTTAGCTTATTTCAAAACTGCATTGATTCAAACATTAAACCGAGGGCTCAAAATCTAGCATAATATCATCCAATCACCTCAATCAAATGGTAACTAAATAGGGCAGCATACTTTCCTTTTTAATTAACAACATTAATCAGATTTCATTCTTAAGATTCATACAATACCAAGCTATTTTCACTTTTAAGCTAGGCAATTATTTCCATAATTTTGGCAGCATGCACTACCTACAAAGAATTGCTTCTACAGAACAGAATACTCATAGGAATTTAACTTTGTTTACACCGTTAAAAACTAGATTCGACTATGGTTCTAACGGTATAAGCCACATAATTTAATAAAATCTACAAAAATTATGAAAATTCCTAAAAGTCCCGAAACAAAGACTACCCATAGTAGAATCTGCTTCCAATTTTTCTGTCCTACTTTCGATTAAAAATTCATATCTTTTGATCGAAGACTCAAAATCAATCACCGTTTGTTGGTGACAAAACTAAACTCACACACGATTCTATATGTATAAGTCTCATGTTCTAATTTCACCTTTGGTATTTTCTATGAATTATTGAATTCACTGTCAGTGCACACATTACAAGCAAGAATATACACTGCCATTTAACATTCATGCTATTCAAAATAATACATGATTCAAGCTATTCATTTGCCAAAATAAATCATGCTTAATTTCCATATCTAAATTTAATTTCTAAAACATCATATTAATCCATTCTCCTAATTTCGTTCAATTACCAACAAAACATGTTTTTTACAGTAAATAAGTAAAACATTACTAATCATATTCTCATTGATTTTAAACTATTTGGAAGCCAACAATTACTAAATTTTCTAGTTTCAAGTCACAGCCATGACTAGCCACAAATTCACCCATAATTCTATGCTTATCTTACAATTCAATCTAAACATTTATGGAAGTACATCAAACAGGGCAGCATCAGTACATTCTAAGTTCCCATCGAAAAGTTCTACTACCTAACTTAGCTTCAACATCAATGAACATCTACCATCAAATACTAAAACATAATCTACCATCGAAAATCACAAGATCATTTCTCTAAATTTACATAACCGAAACAAGGCATGAGTTCTTCATCAAATTTTTTATATATAATCATCATGTCTAAACACCAAAGAACAATGACCTAAAAATATGTATATTAATATATATCAAATTCAACTAATCAATATTGAAAACAAGGTTTATAGTATGTACCTACAAATTTCTAAACTATTTGTGGAGATGAGTGATTGAAATTTAGAATATTTTAAGCTTGAATCCTTCAAACTTTTCCCTGGCAGCTTCGGTGAAGAAGAAATATGAAAGGATGAGATTTTTTTATGGCTCCCTTCACCAATCAGCTTATCCCCACAAATCTGAATTTTATTTTTTTTAAAGAAATGCTCATTACTCATCACCTATTTAGTTAATCTTGAGACACATGTATTTCCACTCACACCAATGGGTAATTGGACATGAAAACCCAAATATTTTACCCTTATTTCAATCTTGTCACCACACTAATTTTTATTCTTTTCTATTTGATCCTATCACCCTCATATATAATCCCTACACCTTTTGGTTCTTACATGCAAAACACGAAGTTTCTTTGTTTAAAATTTCAGCCACAAGAACATTTGCTAATTATCACAATAAGGTAATACACCTTCTTAATTTACAAATTCAAGTAACTAATTTGTCAATTCTCAATGCAAACAATAACTAGCCACTAATTAATCCAATAGTGACTAACTCGGTTTTTAGGATATTACATGGGTAACCACGATTGCAGGAGTTCTTGAGGCGGATGTGAACTGAGAGTTCTTTTGGATAGTTTTCAAGAGGGAGTATCTCGGTCCGCAGTATCTGAATGCTAAGAAGCGTGAGTTTATGTCATTGGTGCAAGAGGGCATGACGGTGTCCGAGTATGAGGTGAAGTTTGTACGGTTGAGCCAATATGCCCCTGAGCTAGTTCCGGATGATAGACAGAGGTATGACAGGTTACGTTATGGGCTTGTTAAGGATATCAAGACATACTTGTTGGCCGCAGATTATACGGATTTTGATGTGTTGGTTAACAGGGCTAAGGATATTGAGAAATCGTTGGGTGGTTCTACACAAGTGGTGAATACGGGTGCGGGAAAGAGAACCGCGGATTCTAGTTTTTCTGGAAGGCAGAATAAGAGGTCGCGTGATAAGCGATACAAGCCAGATCAGAAGCGTGGTGGCGGTGGCCATAATTAGGGGGTGCAAATTGCTACTGATTGTGAGCGTTGTGGTAAATGCCATACGGGTGCGTGTTGGGGATCCTCTAGATCTTGTTGGGAGTGTGGATCGCATGATCATCTGAAGCGTGATTGTCCTCGCGTTATGAAAGATGCATCAGTCCAGGCTGTTGCACCTGCTAGAGGTTGTGGCAAGGGTAATTTTTAGAGGCGTGATGATGGTCAGAGGACTGTGGCTCATACAGTTATTGTGCGACCAAAGAATGGTGGGCCGACACGAATCTATTCTCATCGTGAGGGTCATAATGACACTGATGTAATCGCATGTACCTTTTCCTTGCAATCTTTGTCATTGTTTTCTTTAATTGATTCAGAGTCTACTCATTCATATGTCTTGAGTAAGCATGTGCATTTGTTGAATATTCCTGTTGAGCTTTTGAATATGGGTATGTTGGTAACTAGTTCTTTTGGCGAGATGGTTACGGTTAGAAGGTTGTATAGGAGATGTCCTTTGGTAGTTCAAGGTCATGAGTTTGCAGCGGATTTGATAGAGTTGCCATTTCATGGCTTTGATGTTATTTTGGGTATGGATTGGTTAAGTGAGCATAAAGAAGTTTGTGGATTTAAATTCAAAAGGATTTCTTTGAAGCTTGCTGACGATGATGAAGTTGTAGTGGTTGACGAGAATGTTAAATTCTTGTCTAACGTTGTTTCGACAATGCAAGCTGATAAGTTGATGCAAGGAGGTTGTCAAGCTTATCTAGCTATTGTGATGAATTCGGAGATAAAAGGGGTTCGAGTGTAAGACATTCGGACGGTGTGTGATTTTTTGGAGGTGTTTCCTGAAGAGTTGTTGGGTTTGTCGTCAGATAAAGGAGTGGAGTTTGGCATAGAGACGTATGCAGGAATGACTATGGTGTCCATCGCTCTATATCGGATGACACCGAAGGAGTTGAAGGAATTAAATACTCAAATCCAAGAGTTGTTGGATCAAGGGTTTATCCGACCTAGTAGTTCTCCGTGGGGTGAACTAGTCCTTTTGTGGAAGAGAATGATGGGAAAATGCGTATGTGCATTGACTACCGACAAATGAATAAGTTGATGGTTAAGAATAAGTATCCCTTATCGCGAATTGATGATTTGTTTGATCAATTTTGTGCGGCTATTGTGTTTTCCAAGATTGATTTGAGGTCAAGGTATTATTAGTTAAAAGTTAAGGATGTGGATGTGCTGAAGACTGCTTTTCGTACGAGATATGGGCATTATGAGTTTTTGGTGATGCCTTTTGGTTTGAAAAATGCTTCAGCTGCTTTCATGGATATGATGAATAGGATATTCCATGAATATCTTGATCATTTTGTGGTAGTGTTTATCGATGATATCCTAGTGTACTCGCGTACCGAGGAAGATCATGATCGACATTTGCGGATTGTTTTGCAAGCTTTGAAGGTAAATTAGTTGTATGCTAAGCTGAGTAAGTCTGAATTTTGGCTTAAGGAAGTGATGTTTCTTGGTCATGTGCGTAACATCCCTAAAACCGGTCTAGTCAAAATTGGGTTATGGGGATCGAAAATCCTATACTGAAAGAGTTTAAATATTACATCGGAATTGATTACGTTGTCCATTTCATTCATAAATGGACTTAATTGAGTCCACCACCTGGTTAGGAACCTTATTGGAATGATTAAATTCTGAAGTTGAGTTAGGCGTGTTGATATAGTAGGATCTGTATCAGTATGGTTCAATAGTTTTCTAACTAACTTACCGAACTTGACTAGCCGTACCGATATGGCCATATACGTATCGGTACGGGTGCCTGTTAAAAACTATTTTAGTGACCAAATTGAAAGCTGAGTGTGAGTCACCTCTTTGTTTATCCTCACTCCACGTGAATGTTGGTCGTCTTATTGATAAAAGATGACAAGTGATTGAGAGAAGGAAGTTGACTAATACTTAATTAAGCATGTTACCCTCCTTGAGAGAAAACGTTCCTATTGGTTTAAGGTGGGGTGGGGGACGACCAATACACTAGGCAATGATAATGCCTTAAAACCTTGAAAAGAGAAAGTTAATATCTTTCCCAAGACTCAATGATAAGAGGAAGCCCTCTAACAATAGTATCGACCAATACACTAGGCAATGATAATGCCTTAAAACCTTCATTGTCTTCAACCTTAAGATCTCAAGCAAGTACCTCTCTTGTTCAACTTCCTAGATTTGAGTTTCTTCCGATTTATCGATACTATTAAATAGCTCTTGTTTGGGTAAGAGGAAGCCCTCTAACAATTGTTCGAATCCATAAATATGTTGAGTTTAATTCCAGATCAAATTTGTTGAGCTTATAAGCTACTCCATGGAAATCTATCAATTTTATAGCTAAATGATATTTTAAGCATAGATATCAAACTTGATGTTGTTATATTGATTTTGATATCATATTATTGATTATAATCAATTCCTATTGTTGTAACCTAGCTCAAGAATTGGAGAAAGATCACCCATCATCTCCAACGAAAGCTAGGAGTAAAGGAATTTCCATCTGACAGCCGTAGGAGCTTTAGAATCGAGGTGAGTGTAGTCGGAGTCTTAGGATTAGGCTAGGTGTCTTTCCTTGATTCCATTGTCATCGTATATAGTATTGCTAACATCATTGTTAAGGAATATTGCATCGAGTCACTTAGTAGAT
Organism: Hibiscus mutabilis; assembly: GCA_019671005.1. Classification (NCBI taxonomy): domain Eukaryota; kingdom Viridiplantae; phylum Streptophyta; class Magnoliopsida; order Malvales; family Malvaceae; genus Hibiscus; species Hibiscus mutabilis. Next base: position 2,928,396 of record CM033735.1, on the reverse strand, counting down.
ATCGTCGGTAAGTAGAGGTAAGTCATTGTATTGAATATTGGACATCGATATTGCTATAGTCATTGTCATCGATCATTGCCATTGCCATTGAGATCATTGAAAATTTCCATTGTCATTGATATTGCTATTGAACATTGGATATTGTCATTGATATTGAACATTGATTATTGATATTGTCACCGGACCTTGGATTCGAAAGGACATTGGATACAATTGGCATGTGATAAGTGTTCAAAAGTACTATTTTTATTACCCTTTTTACTCATATTATTGTTAGACTTAAGCTCATATTAGTTGCATAATTAGTTATTCATGCAATAATTCATGTTTCTTTCCACTATTGAGCTTGATTACATAACTTGGTGATTTTTGTGGAAAAAGATGTTGCTTTGGTGTGTTTTTGTGTGTGTATGTGCAGGATCACTTGCCAAAGCAATGCCGAGCTAGTTGCCAGGGCAATGCATGAAGGATATGCCGAGCTAGTTGCCAGGGCAATGCATAAAGGAGACGCCGAGCCAGTTGCCATGGCAATTGTCGGCAAAGAGAAAGTGCAATAGGGATGTCGAAATTGATGACTAGACAAGCCCAAGATGACGTGGAGCAAAGCCCAAACCCAAAGGAATTTGATTTCCATGCAGAGATTAAAGAAGAATTAAATTCCAAGAAGATAGGAGAAGTTCTAGTAGGAATACAATTATTATATTCTTTAAAGATAATTTAATTCCAACTCAAACTCTTCCTCAAAGAAGGACTTTGGCCTAGCCCTATAAATAGCTAGGGAGATTTCGACAATCCATATAGGGAGAAAAATAGAGAAATTTCGACAAGAGAGCATTAGGGGAAATTTTGACTTCTTCTTCTTCTTTGTTTTCATTAGATTCATGGTTTGGGGATTATTCTTTGTATATCTTTTGAACCCAACCATGAACTAACTTGATCGGTTGGGGTTATTGTGTTTTGTTGTTGTGAGAAACAATTGGATTTTGTTTAGGTAATAAGAGTTTGCACTTTTCTATTCAAGGTTTACTCATTCTTGGCTTTTATTCTTGTTTGCGAGTGAATTGGGAGAGGATCTCGTAACTTCATCTATTTATCTAATATCGGGAGAGTTAGATTCAACAAACGAATGAGTATGGTCTTTATTCAATCTATTGATGGTGAAGATTAATCCGGTTTAGGAATAAGTTAAGGATTTCAACGGCTAAGAGGAACGCAAGATTGGTTGTTGTTCACCCTTGATTCACGCAGGGATGTATTATCAAGGCATGCACAAGTAGCTAGAGTTTCGACTTAGGGATAAGAAGAAACCATTGAAGAATGCTCTGCCGAACCTTGAAGTTGCTGCCCAGACGCCCAAGTAGTTGCCCAACTAGTTGCCCAGGCAACCATCGATTAGTTGCCAAGGCAACCCCGTTGTGCAAGTTGCCACGACAACTGAGTTGCCCGTGCACTCTTTTACCAAAACGATCCAATCGGCTATCACACCTCAACTCACGATAACCTGGCCTATCTCTCTCTTTTTCTTTCATCTATTCTTTTAGTTTATTGCTTTTACTTTTCTCGTTAATTAAAACCTCTATTATAAATTGTGTTTTTATTTTCACAGTGCAGTAACTTAAGCAAAGTGTCCCAAACCAATCCCCGTGGAGACGATACTCGATACTCATATCACTTTATTACTTGCAACGTGTATACTTGCACAATTGCGTAGCACTTATCACACGCAACAAGTTTTTGGCGCCGTTGCCGGGGATTGGCAATTGGTGTTAGTTGTTTTTGTTATTGCATTTTTTTCTATTAGTTTTACTAACTTTTCTTTTTGTTTGTTTTATCAAAAAAAAATTTAGGTGCGCTACAAGTTAAGGGACATCAACATGTCGGGAAATAAAAGCCAATCTATTCGAGAGATGATGTTGGAAGATATGAATCAATCCAATTAAGAGTTTCTTGCACCCTTTGATGATTACCTATACCAACCGAGAAAAGCCCAAAGAACTTATACCATGGAAAAATCTTGTGCTATGTGTGGAGAACATCATGTGTTTGAAAATTGCCCTCACATTTTCAGTGCATATAACTACATGGAGGACCATAGAGGGAACCAGCAGCAAAATTCTTCATGGTATAGTCAAAAAGCTCAAATTTTTTTTTACCATAACAATTTTGCCGCAGCAACAGATATGCCATGGCAATGTAGTTCTTTTCAAGAGCATTCCAATTCCTTGGAGGAAACGTTACTAGCTTCATTGGCTAGACTTGACGGATCAATTGAAGAGATTCGAGAGCTATCAAAATCTATGGATACGAGGATAACTCAATGGGATGCAACCTTAGGGGATTCAGAAGATCAATTGGGGAGATCCACATATGTCATGGATAACATGCACCAACAATTCATTCTTAGGGATACTGACGTCCCAAGGCAAGAGGATAAGGAGCAATACAAAGAAATCTCTCCGATGTGTTAGGAACAACTAGAACCTCAAGGTCAAGAGGATGCCAATGAGAGAGACTGCCCAACACATGATGAGCTTGAACAACAAATTGCCTCGGCAATGATTGAGGAGCCTGATCAGAGCAATGCCGCGACAACACTCAGTGAAGCTGAGAACAACAATACTACAACAAATTTTGAGGAACCTGATGCCCATAAGGTTACAATGTTGATGTTGAAGCAGGAATCTGTAGATTGCTCTCATCTACAATTGCCACGGCAATTACACGACCACATGCAAGATCAACGAGATGATAATACTTTGCCAATGGAATATGAGCAGGTAATAGTTGAACCTTTTGAATTCTTTAAAAACTCACCTCGTCCATTGCAGGTATGTCTTGAGGAACCGAGGTTGGTTGATTTGAAGCCATCAAAATCTCTACTGATGGAGATGTTTGAGAGGCCAAAAGAAAAAGGTGTTTGGATTCATAAAGCTCTTCAGAAAATTGGTTTTTCCCTTGACTTAAAGCAAAATTTGACAACTGATTGCCACGGCAATTGGCTTGAGCAGCAATTGCCACGACAACAAAGGCTACATCCAACCATGATAGAAGTCGACAATAATGAGGTAATTGAATGGTTGAGAATGGATATAATTTTTCCTATTAATATATTTGTGCCTTCAGGAATAGTAGCAAGGTGGAGAGTATACATGGACTACAAGCAAACAAAGAAGAAAGACACCTCCACCATGGTAACGCAAAAGGGAGTAGTGGCAAGCACATTGGTCAAACTCTTTTTGGGCAATATTATCACCCGATGGAGGGTGCGGATGGACTATAAGAAGTATCGAAAACGGCAACCTTCAATACCGCAGCAACCCTTGATGCCTCTGCAACCATGGATGCGCATGCCTCGGCAACCTTTAACACCGCAGCAACTCCTGATACGCACGCCTCGACAACCATGGACGCGCATGCCTCGGCAACCCCTGACGCCTCGGAAACCATGGATGTGCATGCCTCGACGCCACGGCAACTACTGATACATTTATTTTTATTTTTATTTTTTGAACTATTTTGTTCTATTATTTTTGGTTATTTTTTCTCTTTATTTTTTAGGATATATTTTATTTTTCTTCATTATCTTTAGTTTCCAGGTTTTCTTTTCCATAACAAGACTCACAGCCACCATGCTAAGGAAATTCACTACCGACTACTTGCCACAGCAACTACAACAGAAACTGGCGATGCTCAGGCAACAACAATGGCTTCGGCAACTACTGATGCACATGCAAGTAAACCTGCATCGGCAAACATGGACCAAATCAAGGCAATGCTATTCACGCGGTACCAGCCACAAGCATTCAACCACTGACCGGAAATTGAATCAAGCAAACGGCACGAAGGAAACTCATCACTCGAGGTGACGACCTCTTCGACTAACTCATTTCATTTAGTTTCTTTTAAATTTTGTTTCACTTTTACGTGCATTGAGGACAATGCTTCTCTCGAGTTTGGGGGGGTGTTGGTTTCTAGTTAGTTTCATGTTTAGTTGCATTCATCTTTAGCAATCACATATAGGTTGCATATGTTACTTGCCATGCCTTTAATTTGATTTAATTGCTTAAGACTTGTTGAATATCCAATGATGAATTTTTGCCACTGCACTTAATTGAAAGAACCTTTAATTTTAGGATTGCATGAAAAGAACTTAGAATTTTACTATGATGCTGAATTTTTTTACACGGTTGTGGCTTGTTGATTGAAAGAAACTTAGTGAACTTAGGTTGCTTAAAATTAGGTAAATTTAAAATTGAAAATTTAAAGTTAATTTCTTGCTAGAGGTGCCCAAAACTGCTCTAGTAGTAATTGCTCTTTCTTGCTAGAGGTGCCCAAAACTGCTCTAGTAGTTAATGCACATTAAAGAATCGCTAGAGGTGCCCGAAATTGGCTCTAGTCGACTAAAATAAAATAAGAAATTGCTTACTTTGCTAGAGGTGCCCGAAATTGGCTCTAGTGAAAATAAAAATAAATGCCCCGCAATTAAATTGATAAAAGCCTATTGTTCACATAGATTCTTGAAAATCAACTTGTACACAACTACGCACACACATTGTCACGAGCATTATAGTTTTGTTCCGGGTAATTTTTGTGCTATCCGAAAAATTAAAAGGTGACCATACATTGTGCCACGTTTCCGAGGTTTGAATTCAAGTTTGAAGCATGTCTTTGATGATTAAAGTCTTGGCAGGTAATTGTTAGTTTGCATTGCTTGAGGACAAGCAATAGTTTGAGTTTGGGGGCGTGATAAGTGTTCAAAAGTACTATTTTTATTACCCTTTTTACTCATATTATTGTTAGACTTAAGCTCATATTAGTTGCATAATTAGTTATTCATGCATTAATTCATGTTTCTTTCCACTATTGAGCTTGATTACATAACTTGGTGATTTTTGTGGAAAAAGATGTTGCTTTGGTGTGTTTTTGTGTGTGTATGTGTAGGATCACTTGCGAAAGCAATGCCGAGCTAGTTGCCAGGGCAATGCATGAAGGATATGCCGAGCTAGTTGCCAGGGCAATGCATGAAGGAGACGCCGAGCCAGTTGCCATGGCAATTGTCGACAAAGAGAAAGTGCAATAGGGATGTCGAAATTGATGACTAGACAAGCCCAAGATGACGTGGAGCAAAGCCCAAACCCAAATGAATTTGATTTCCATGCAGAGATTAAAGAAGAATTAAATTCCAAGAAGATAGGAGAAGTTCTAGTAGAAATACAATTATTATATTCTTTAAAGATAATTTAATTCCAACACAAACTCTTCCTCAAAGAAGGACTTTGGCCTAGCCCTATAAATAGCTAGGGAGATTTCGACAATCCATATAGGGAGAAAAATAGAGAAATTTCGACAAGAGAGCATTAGGGGAAATTTCGACTTCTTCTTCTTCTTCTTTGCTTCCATTAGATTCATGGTTTGGGGATTATTATTTGTATATCTTTTGAACCCAACCATGAACTAACTTGATCGGTTGGGGTTATTGTGTTTTGTTGTTGTGAGAAACAATTGGATTTTGTTTAGGTAATAAGAGTTTGCACTTTTCTATTCAAGGTTTACTCATTCTTGGCTTTTATTCTTGTTTGCGAGTGAATTGGGAGAGGATCTCGTAACTTCATCTATTTGTCTAATATCGGGAGAGTTAGATTCAACAAACGAATGAGTATGGTCTTTATTCAATCTATTGATGGTGAAGATTAATCCGGCTTAGGAATAAGTTAAGGATTTCAACGGCTAAGAGGAGCGCAAGATTGGTTGTTGTTCACCCTTGATTCACGCAGGGATGTATTATCAAGGCATGCACAAGTAGCTAGAGTTTCGACTTAGGGATAAGAAGAAACCATTAAAGAACGCTCTGCCGAACCTTGAAGTTGCTGCCCAGACGCCCAAGTAGTTGCCCAACTAGTTGCCCAGGCAACCATCGATTAGTTGCCAAGGCAACCCCATTTTGCAAGTTGCCACGACAACTGAGTTGCCCGTGCACTCTTTTACCAAAACGATCCAATCGGCTATCACACCTCAACTCACGATAACCTGGCCTATCTCTCTCTTTTTCTTTCATCTATTCTTTTAGTTTATTGCTTTTACTTTTCTCGTTAATTAAAACCTCTATTATCAATTGTGTTTTTATTTTCACAGTGCAGTAACTTAAGCAAAGTGGCCCAAACCAATCCCTGTGGAGACGATACTCGATACTTATATCACTTTATTACTTGCGACGTGTATACTTGCAGAATTGCGTAGCACTTATCACACGCAACAGCATGCCATAGAATTTATGAGCTCATTAGTACGGGTGGACTACGGTCTTTCGCTACGGTCATTATTGTGGTGAGGCGGAGGTATGATGTGTTATTGGTCAGTTGGCAAGGCAAAGGGACTGGACCATTCATTGATTTGGCGAGGCATAGGGAATTTGTGTATCCACTATCTTGAATCGATCCAAGGATTTACATTGAATTATGATATAGTTGATAATGAACATGAAAACTAGCTTTGATATTGTTAAGCATGAGTTGTTATACATTCCATTGTTATTTGCTTTGTTTACAGCTACCTGATGAGTGTTTTATTTTGTTAATATTTTTTGATAATTACTCCTTGTTGAATCTTTAATATTGTTGATTTGGGTTGTTTTGATTCATTCTCACACATTACTTCGAATTCTAGAATACAACATTAAAAGAGCAAGTTATGTTTGGGCTAGTGGGCATGACTATGGGCATGAAGCGTCTGACGTGGCATCCAATCAGCAGCTTCTAGAAGGTCCAGTCAACAGCTTCTAGAAGGAAATCCAGTCAGCATCATCTAGAAGAACGACGGACGAGGTTTAATTAGGATTTTAGGATAAAGTTTGAATTTAAATATTTTGGAATTATCACCTTGTTATTTTGAATTTATTTTGAATATTTTTAGAATTATCTTAGGTATTTTATTTTGAATACTTTTAGGGTTTTCTCAAGCTATAAATACCCCCTTAGGGTGAAGCTTGAGAAAACACACTTAGCTTTTATTTGTTCCTAGGAAATTTTATTTTTATAAAGTTTTCTTTTTGGCTTCATTTTTTATGACTCAATTCTGATCGTGAGAATTGAAAAGCACTTTATATCTTCGAGTATATTTCTCAATTTTCTGCAAACTTGGATTGACAATCGGCCTTTCCTTTTAAAATCTTTACGTTTGCATTTTAAAAAGGGCATGTTGATTTGAATGTTGTTTTGATTTACACTTGGGAGGAAGGATCAACTTGTAGAACAATCGACTTCCTGTGATCACACTTAGCTGCGAACCGCTAAGGGAAATTGAGATTGGATTTGATTCTCGTTGAGACAACATAGTCTGAGTCAGGTTTTTCCAGATTTTAAATTGTTTTATTCTAACGACGATAGTTGTGGTTAGTCTAGCCAGAAAACTAAAATTCAAAAATTGATTTTGGATTATCGTTTACCAGAGAGAAAAACAAGTTACAAGGATTGGGCCTTGTAGACTGTAACCGTCATTTATCCGAAGTAAAATCTTATTCGATGATCGATTGGAAATGAGTCAAAGCGAAGCTTAAGGCTGTTCTATTTTATTGATTTTCTCAAAATTCACTTTCATTATTTTTCTAAATTTATTTTCCAATTTACTTTATTTATATTTTCTACTCTCTTGATCAAAACCTCATGTTTACTTTATTTTCTCGCTAAAGTCAAAATCAAAACCTCCAAACATCAGAACTTCCAAAGTCTCTAAGGATCGAACCTTCTTCTCTTTACTACACTATTTAATTATTTCTTTAGAGATTAAGGATAATTATTTTGACAGTTCACGACGCTTGTCAAATTGGCGTCGTTGATGGGGACTTCGGCAAAGTTACTGATATAATTTGTTTTGATCTATGACTAGGTCGTAGAGCTAACCGACGTTAAATAAAGCGCTTTAATGGGAGGCAACCCATTTTTATTATTTATTTGATTATTTTTATTTTTCATTTTATTTATACTTATTTTATTTTTCCTTTTATTTTTAGGTATTCTGAATATTTTGGATCAAACTTTTATCAAGTTAATTGCGGTGATTTTGGTCGAACAAAGCATAACATCCAATCCATGGAAGCTTCTTTACGCATGTACCAGCAGTGGAATAACCATTTTAATTAGAGGGTACATGTTAGCACATCCCTTCACCATCTTTAGGCGCACATTACCCAAAACCAAGTCCTAGTCCTCTATCACCGTCTCAACAACCCATTCCCCTATCATTATTTTTATCCCAATTTTCTTTTAAATGTCAAAACCCATGGACCCCACACCCGTTTAATAAACCATATCTCCTTTTTACAAACAAACTCTTTTTTTCCTTTCAAACTTCCCCCGTAGACCCCACGCTTATCAAATAACCCAAATAATTTTTTTTCTTTTTATTATCTCATTATTATAATTCCCTCACATGTTCAATAAACCTAAACCCTTTCTTTTTCTTTCTTCATCAGCCGCATAACCTCCCCCACCCCAACCTCCAACATCATCACCAAACCTTCATTTTTCTACGATGGTGAGAACACGACATCAAGCGAACCACACTTTCGTACCTTTGGTTGTTCTCGAAGGCCCCCGCCGATTTGCGCCGCCGCAGTTCTTCCAAGTACCAAGCGATTCAAATTTCGCTCCTCCTCCTCGCTGCGGTCGTCATTAAACACGGGGAGTATCTCTATTCCTTCTCCTATGCTTTAATTTTTCATATTGGGACAATATGTTTTAAGTGAGGGGTAGAGATTTGCATCAATTTTTTCCCTTGCTTGTTTATATGTTTTGATTTAAGTAGCCTTAGTTGATATTTGAGATGCATTGTTACCAATCCCAATTTTTGCTTTATTTTCATTAATTACCTTATGAGTTTATGATTCCACTTTTATTGGAATTAGGGTGCATGATAGTTAAATAGCATGATTAGAATTTTTCTTTAAAATTTTTCTTGATATCCCATGCGTTTGTTGATTGACATGTTTCTTGACTCGATACATAATACACTTTCTTGAGAGACTTAAGCCTAAATGAGCAATCTTTTTCATTCTTGCTCATTTGTTTGATTGAGTGTACCGGACTAATATTGATATTCTAGAACTTGTGAGTAAATGCATATCGAGACTACATGTTTTGAACTTGATGCTTTAATATGATAAGGGCACTTAGGATTAACCCACTTCTCTACCCAAAATTGCCTACCCATATATTTCCATTAGTGAACCATTTTTGTGCCTATACCCTTTTCTTTGCTTTTACCATATTATAAACCCAAAGCCCTTTCATTTTTTACCCTCTTTTGTCACCCTTGTCAAGACAAAGATTGATATGTTCCACGGACGAAAAAAACATATGAAAAAATTCAGCAAAGAAGAAATGTTTCAAAAAAAGAAAAAAACTGGTTTGAATAGTATTCGAACAACATAAAAAAAGCAAGAAAAAGATTAAAAAAAGAAAAAAAACAAATTGGGTTGTTTGATTTTTATTACACTTCTTTGCATTGTTTACTTTGTTTTGTGGCTTGAACTTCTTTTGCATCTTTTGTCTTGATATATCACCATATTCTTGGCCTTTTTCCTTCCCTTAACCTAAGCCCCATTACAACCTTTAAAGACACCTTGATTAATGCATCTTGTTCATTTTAGTGGTGGATACTTGATTTCCTTACAAGCCTATGGTAGTGTCATGTTTGATTCCGGCTTGAGCGATTTCTTTCACCTTAAACACTTTCAGGGACAATGAGCAAATCCTTGTGAGGTATTGAGTTTTGTTACATTGAAATTAATGGACTATTAGGATATCTTGGTTTTGCTTACACTCGTTCCTAATTATGTCTTTACTTGATTGTTGCTTTGCTTTCGGTACTTGTTGTGATCTTAACTCATTTGGTTGTCTTTGAAATATTTTAAGATAAAGGATGGTAACTTGAGGTTTCTTTTATTTAACTAAGGCGTGCTTGAGGACAAGCATTGAATAAGTGAGGCGGAATTTGATGAGTGTTTTATTTTGTTGATATTTTTCCGATAATTACTCATGTTGAATCTCTAATATTGCTGATTTGGTTTGTTTTGATTCATTTTCGTGCAGGACTTCGAATTCTAGAATACATCATTAAAAGAGCAAGTTCTGCAGTTTTATTTTCTGGAATCAAGGCTGGGCTAGTGGGCATGACTCTGAGCATGAAGCGTCTAATGTGGCATCCAGTCAACAGCTTCTAGAAGGTCCAGTCAGTAGCTTCCAAAAGGAAATCCAGTCAACATCATCTAGAAGAACGACATACGAGATTTTATTAGGATTTTAGGATAAATTTTGAATTTAAATATTTTGGAATTATCACCTTGTTATTTTGAATTTATTTTGGATGTTTTTAGAATTATCCTAGGCATTTTATTTTTAATATTTTTAGGGTTTTCTCAAGCTATAAATACCCCTTAGGGTGAAGCTTGAGAATGTACACTTAGCTTTTATTTGTTCATAGGAAATTTTATTTTTATGAAGTTTTCTTTTTAGCTTCATTTTTTTATGACTCAATTCTGATTGTGAGAATTGAAAAGCACTTTATATCTTCAAGTATATTTTTCAATTTTCTGCAAACTTGGATTGGCAATCGGCCTTTCCTTTTAAAATCTTTACGCTTTCATTTCAAAAATGGCCCATTGATTTGAATGTTGTTTTGATTTACAATTGGGAGGAATGATCGCCTTGTAGCACATTTGACTTCCCGTAAACACACTTAGCGGCGGTCCGCTAAGGGAAATTGAGATCGGATTTGATTCTCATTGAGACAACATAGTCCAAGTCAGGTTTTTCTAGATTTTAAATTGTTTTATTCTAATGACGATAGTCGTGGTTAGTCTAGCCAGAAAACTAAAATTCAAAAATTGATTTTGGATTATCGGATAGAAAAACAAGTTACAAGGGTTGGGCCTTATAGACTATAACCGTCATTTATTTGAAGTAAAATCTTATTCGATGATCGATTAGAAATGAGTCAAAGCAAAGCTTGAGGCTGCTCTATTTTATTGATTTTCTTAAAATTCACTTTGATTATTTTTCTAAATTTATTTTCCAATTTACTTTATTTATATTTTCTACTATCTTGATCAAAACCCCCCGTTCATTTTATTTTCTCGCTAAAGTCAAAGTCAAAACCTCCAGACATCAGAACTTCCAAAGTCTCTGTGGATCGACCCTTCTTCTCTTTACTACACTATTTAATTATTTCTTTAGAGACTAAGGATAATTATTTTGACAGTTCACGACGCTTGTCACTACCTCACTAAGCAAAGTATGCCTAATGCATTTCATCTCATGCATTTCAGGTTGATCAAGTCAGCGATTCGAGATCGGAGCAAATTAGAAGTTTTGGCAAGTCATCACAAGGCAAAAGTAATGTATATTGCCCTTACGAACTCCTAGTTTGGTGGCAAAGTAGTTGAACTAGTCATTTTTAGCTTTTTTTTGGTGTGTGTGCATTGCCTGTGTTTTGTATAAAGGCTTAAGGCTCAATATGGCATTATAGAAGTGGTTAAAAGTGTCATAATATGCATATTTGGCTTAAAAAGGTGAAAACATAGTAAATGGATTCGAATGGCTATAAAATTTGACATGCTAGTAGATTATAGTGTTTTGGACCTGCTGGTAAAGTTTCATTGCATTTGGACAATGTTTGATAGGTTAATTTGAATAAAAAATAGATAAAATCTATCATTACAGTGCATGGAATATCGATACGGGTATGCGTAATTGGACTTAGTAAACAGGGCGTATCAATACTACACAGTGCGTATCGATACGAGTTTTGGTCACTGGAATCTAGAAAAATTAAAGGTATCGGTACGATGTTAAGGTGTATGAATACGAGTTTTGGATCTGTATCGATACGCTTTAGTTAACTCATGCTTTCTTAGGCCAAATATGTAAGGCTATATCAATACGGCTTGACCTGTATCGATACGCTCTGCATTGTAATGTCATTTTTATCTGGTTTTAAGTGCATTTGACCTAGAAATCAATAATGAAACTTTACCAACCATATTTAAATACTGAAATCTGCTTGCATGCCAAATTTTAGGGTTATTCGAATCCATTTACTAGGTTTTCACCTTTTAGTGGTATTTAAGCATATTGGGTGCTTTTAACAAAAACATTACATGACCAAAATGAGCATTTTAACCCTTTTAACATAGTGGTCCATATATGCATGCAAAATAGGATTAAACCAACTTGTCTAGACCCTACGCCACTATTCTAGGAGTTCAAGGACTAGATTAACATTACATAGAGGATTGTGACTTGCTCCAAAAATGTTCCTTGCTCTGATCCTTGATCCAACTAAGCTTTAACCTGAAAATGTATGGAAATGAGATGCGTTAGGCTTACTTAGCCTAGTGAGGTAGTCATAAGCAATGGTATGAACATCAATGAAAGCCATGAAATAGATAACAATGGAAATGCATCTCAAGACATATCTTGACGATACTTGCAATACTTATTCACATATTTTCCTTGGATCGACATGTAATATGGATACGCGAATTCCCATCCAACATCGCCAACAATGAATGGTCAATAACCTCAAACATTGCCAATAAGACAAACACAATCACATCCCACCAACATCGTCAATAAGAGCCTTAGCTCAAGGACCGTAGTCCACTCCTTACCAATGAGCTCATGAATTCTATGGCATGCCAATTGTATCCCAGTCCATTCGTATCCAAGGATTTTAATACTTACCAATGCCAATGACAATAGCGATAACAATAATGGTAGCAATATCAATACGGTAACAATAACAATAATCACATGGAATATTCATTAAAACCTCTTTCAATACTTAATTATATCAATGATCGTTTGAAGATTCGGCAATCGACTTGGTGATGTAATGAGCTTACCAAAGCTTACCGATAGCACCTATCATGAGGTTTCAATGCAAACATACCTTGGTCAATGATGGTGATATAATAATTCAATATCAACAAATTCGAGAAAGGCACCTAGCCAATCCCTCGACTCTGACTACACTCAACGATGATTTAGAGGCTTTCAAGGCTCCCGGATGACAACTCCCTTGCTCTTGGGCTTGGTGGGATTTGGAGGATTTGGAGATTTTTCACCTTGAATCTCTTGAGCTACAATGAAACAAGGATTTCAATACCGATAATAGATTCATAGCAACTCAATAGCTATGAAAAACAATAACAATTAAGCTATAATATCCCTAGAGGATTTCTAGGGCTTAGCTCAATCTTTGGGTTCAAGATTAAACATGATTTAGCCCTAGATTCGATAAACCGATTAAGGAAAACTACATACCCAATCATTTACTTCGACTTATGATTGATGAATTTAAGAAAAGCAAAGCTTGGTTCTACCTTCAATGGAGGTGTGTGCTTAAGATGGCTAAAGGAAGAAGATGGTGAGGTGCTTGCTTAACATTCAACCGGTGAGTTCCTTTCTTTCTTTCTTTAATTATTCAAGTTTCCTTAGGATGAAGAAATCAATCATTAGTCATCCACGTAGGTGATGATTACGATTGAGGGGCTAATCGCGAGATTAGTCCCTTAACTCTTAATTATCTATGCTTTTGCCACTCCACCTTTCAATTCTCTTAATTTGGTCACTAGACAATGTTTCAAAGTTTACAATATGGTCCTTAGTAGTGTCAATGGTTAATTGGGATTCATTAAACTAATAATATACCACTTGATCAAAGGTTGACTCTTAAATTTTGACTTTTTCGATGTGAAATTTTTGGTCGTCGAAATTAAATTCTGACTAGGCCTGGTTTTGGGATGTTACACTTTCTTTCAGGTAAATTTTTGGGGACAAAATTTTTAAGAGGGGGAGAGTTGTAACACCCCAAAAATAGGTTTGGGCATTAAGGGGTTCAACCGAGTTCGGTTTGAACTGGATTGGCCAATTTGAGTAGTTTCGAGGGATTTAATATTTTAAAAATATGAGTGGTGGAAATTAAAATGAGTTGAGGGTTATAAAAAGGGTTATAAATGTTATCAAGTAATTTGATAATCTAATTGAGGGTTTAATAAGTCGAATTAAGTGGAATTATATTTTAGTGACTAAATTTTAAAATGTACAAAACTATTTTAGTGATTATTTTATAAATGGGTCAATACTAAGAATCCTTAGAGAGCTATATTTTCCAAATATTTTAATCTAAAAATATCCACCTTAAATGAGTAAGAATTGACGGTTAATTGTTTTTCCTAAATTATTTTACAATTGTTTAGATTTTCCCTCATTTTCTCTTCTTATTTCCCCTCACTTTCCATTTCAACTTCCAAACAAAATTCTCCAAAATTATTTGCCAATTTTCAATGGAAAATTTATCATTTAATTCTACATTTTTTTCTTAACAAAACCTTACAATATTTCTCAAGGATTTCATCTATTTCACAAGTTAAGTTTTAAGAAAATCTTACGTCAATTTTGGTGGAAGCTTCTTCAAAGGTGAATTTCTTTTCCTCTCTTTAAACTAAGGTTCCTTATTGATATTCCTTAGTAGTTGGCTGATTATGGATTGATATTAACATGGTTTTGCATTGGATTTCAAGATTTGATCTATTAATGGCAATTTTGATGATTTGCTTAAAGATTTGTTTAACTTGATGAAACCTAGAGATTTTAATTGGGTAAATTCATGTTTTAATAAGGTAATCATATTGTGAAATGAGATTTTGAAAATGAATCCCAAAACTACTCGATTGGCTAATTGTTAGAGGTGTTTTTAGTGGTTTTAGGGTTGTTCAATGTGTTTTTGAGTTGCTAGAATGTGTTTGTGGGTATGTTTTTATGTAGTTTGAATGTTAGAATCGTTGGTTTGAGGTTAGGAGTTGTTGCCTTGGGCAATGAGATTTTGCATATGAATAGGTTTATGAAATGCATTGGAAAAGAGTAAGTAAATGTATTTGAAAATGATATATTGGCTATGTGACGTGTTGAGAATGTGTCAGATATAGTTGGCTAGCCATAGGATTAAAGCGCACTATAATATATAAAATCGATCGTGCCATAGTCCTTGAGGAAAAGCGATTTAACTAGGCTACTCAAACTATTGGGTTATCACTTGGGGTATGCGGTTTAACTAGGCAACCCAAGTTGATGGTATCTAGCGGTTTAACTAGGCAAGGTATGAGATTTGGTGGAGGTGAGTCCACCATGAGAAATTCGTGTATCCAAACATGTATGGATAGAGGTGAGTCTATCCGGGTCACTCTAAATGCCAACATATAGGAATATATGTGATAAAAGAGCTTATAAATGATTTGTGCATATGATTATTATGCATGATTTGTTGTGGACACAAATGAGATAATGCTTGGGTGATAAAGCATGTTTGGAAATATGATAGTTTATAGTTTTCAAATAGATTTAATCACATATGAAATGCTTGGGAAGTAATCATGATTTGGCAACAAAAGGCTTAATGGTTTAAAAAAGGTTTGAAATTGCTTCAATGTTGTTTATGAGCATCCTCACTAAGCATTTGTGCTTACGCTCTCTTTTATTTCCATTTGATGCAGAGCAATAGAGTTGGGGGCAGCATTGGTTTTGCAATGGAGGCCCAAGATCAAGAAATTTGCTTAAGTATGAAAATCTGTTTTAAATTTGGTTAATAAGGTAATGTGTTTACCATGTTTTGGGGGTTTGTAATATGGATTTTTGGGTTGTTTGCGATGGTTTATTCACTGTGATTTT
Source organism: Hibiscus mutabilis (assembly GCA_019671005.1). Classification (NCBI taxonomy): domain Eukaryota; kingdom Viridiplantae; phylum Streptophyta; class Magnoliopsida; order Malvales; family Malvaceae; genus Hibiscus; species Hibiscus mutabilis. The sequence continues at coordinate 2,912,674 of CM033735.1, read as the reverse complement.
TTTATCTTTGAGTTTGGTTTTGAGACATGGTTTGTTGATGCCTTGCAAGCATGACATTATGCCTTGTGTTTACCTTTAGTTGCATAATTGCCTATTATGCTTTTGGTCATGTTTTTGTGATGCCACCTTATCCTAAATGATGATAGAATAGTGTTGATGCCATACCTATTATGAGATATACCTTGAGTCTTTTTTTGAATGTTGAGTTGGTCAAAATATAGGAAGCATGCCTCTAGAAATGTGATTGAAGTTCCTCTTCATGTATTGATCATGTTACTTTGTGTTTATAGCATGGTTTGATCCTTAGATTAGTTGTATGTATGTTTATGTTGAGTCAAAGCATGTTTGAATCCTTGTCATAGAGAAAAATTAGCAAAATTGGACATTTCAGGTCCAGGCGTATCGGTACGGGTAGAAGCGTATCGATACGGGTAAGTGTATTTTTGTACTGTGCATCGGTACAGGTAGAAGTGTATCGATATGGTTTTGAGCTACTAGAATTATGGGAAAATATTTTGTAACCCCCGTATCGATAAGCCTAAGGGCCGTATTGATATACCCTCGCGTATCTGTACACTTTGAGACCGTATCTGTACGCCTGGTTGTTATGTTAGTTGTTTTTTATATTAAAGGTTTTAGATTCTTCCATTTTGGCCTCTGATTGTTAGGCATGCAATTAAAGGAGTTTGGATGGTCATTTTAAGTTGAAATTTAACAGTGAGCGTGGAACCTGACTAATTAAGGATTGTTAACTTCAAAATGGATTAAGTCCCTGTAATTTTAAAAAATTACAATTTGGTCCCTAAATTGCAATTGCGTGCAATTAGATGTCGATTCGACGCCCGATTGAGTTGAGTATTCACCCGCTGCCATTATGCACACCATAGTTTATAATGATACATCTAGATAAGATAAAAGAAAAAATGGACGTAATTCGAGTTAAATCTTTACGGGTTTGTTTTGGTAAACCCAATATAGCTTGCTCGGTTCGGTCTGGCGTCTAGGTCGAATCGAGAGGGTTACATTCTTACCCAGCTAAATCAAGAGCAATAAACTCTAACTTCATGGTAGAACGAGCAATACAAGTCTGCTTAGCAGACTTCCACGAGATTGTTACACCACCTAAGGTAAAGACATACCTACTCGTAGAGCTTACTTCATCATTCTCAGTAACCTAGTTGGCATCGCAATATCCTTCTAATACTAAAGGATAACCAACAAAATCGAGTTTCCCATCCATAGTACCCTTAAGCTGCTTAAGTAAGCGTCTCAGTGCAACATAGTGTTCTCCACTAGGATTATGAGTATATCTACTCAACCTACTCATAGCATAGGCAATATCAGGCCGAGTATAGTTCATTAAGAACATAAGGCTTTCGATGATTTTGGCATACTCTAGTTGGGAAACACTACTTCCTTTATTTCTTAGGAGTTGTATACTAGTTTCATAAGGAGTTCTTATAGGGATGACATCAAAACTGTCAAATCTCTTTAACACCTTCTCAATGTAGTGTGTTTGATTCAAAGAAAGTCACTTTTCAGATTTGGTAACTATAACTCCTAAGTTCACATCAACCTCTTCTAAATTTGTCATCTCAAATTTGGTTGACAAGAAATTTTTCTTTTGTTAATTGATTCAATGTTGGTACTAAATATCAACATGTCACCGACATACAAGCTTATGATGACACATTCAGTTCCAAACATTTATGAATACACGCGTACATCCGCTCCATTTACAATAAAACCAAAACTCAGAATTGTTTTGTGAAATTTCTCATACCACTATTTTGGAGCTTGTTTAAGGCCATAAGATACTTTTTAAGTCTACATATTTTGCCTTCCGTGGCAGGTGTCTCAAAACCTAGTGGTTGCTCCATATAGATCTCCTCGTCTAGATCTCCATTCAAAAATGAAGTCTTTACATCCATTTGATGTACGTGCAACTTATGAATGGACGCTATCGCAAACAAGGCATAGATCGTTGAGATTTTCGTGACAGAATAGTAGGTGTCAAAGAAGTCTATGCCAAACTTCTAAGTGAACCCTTTGACTACTAGTCTTGCCTTATATTTCTGGATTGACCCATCAGGTCTAAGTTTCTTTTTCTAAAACCACTTAGAGTTGATAGGTCTAAATCCTCTAGGCAATTTAACCAACTCCCATGGGTGATTAGACATTATTGACTCTAGTTCATCATTTATTGCAACTCTCTAGAAACTAGGGTCAATTGAACTTATAGCTTTATCATACGACTTTGGGTCCTCATCTAAAAGGAAATTCTGAGCTATAGGAATAGAAATTGAGTCTACGTCACTTATTTTAGAGATAAAGGAAGTTGAAAATTTTGGACCAAAGGTAGAGGCTACCTTTTTCTTTTACTTCTTCTAGCTCTAATTCCATCTCTAGATAATCCTTTACAAGATCAGAAGAAGTTGAGGCATGACTTTCTAGTTGTGCTTCAGTACTTAAACTAGGTTTCTTTAAAGAAAAGATTTCATCAAAGAACATGGCATCCATAGTTTCACAAATAGAGAAGTTATATAGATACATGAATCTGTATGCGACACTTTTTGAAGCATACCCGATAAACACTACATCAACGATTTTGGGACCGATTGAGGATTTCTTAAATTCAGGCAAACCAACCTTTGCAAGACACCCCCACACTTCTAGGTATTGCAAATTGGGTGCATAACCTTTCTACATCTCGTACGAGGTACAGTCTAATTTCTTATGAGGTACTCTATTTAATATGTGATTTGCTGACAGAATGGCTTCCCCTTACATGTTATCAGATAACACAGAACTTAACAATGAGGAGTTCATCATCTCCTTTAAAGTTTTATTTTTCCTCTCAGCTACACCATTCTGTTGAAGAAAATAGGGGCAGAGGTTTCATGGAATATGTCGTTCTTTTCACACACCTCTTTAAGAAAATTAGACACATATTCACCACTTCTATCAGATCTAAGCCGTTTTATTCTCCTATCTAGCTGATTTTCAACTTCTACCTTATAAATAAGGAACAAGTTCTCATGTAACACCCTCGACCCAGTTGTCATATTTGGGCCTCAAGCCCAAACTAAATCCATAAAATTTCTCAACTTGGTTTAGCCCAAATAAAATGCTTTCCAAAAACATTTAAAGCTAAAGATTTAAAAATAAATATATAAAGGATTAAAACGTTACAAAAGAAGCTCTAATTAAATTAAAACATTTTAACATTCGATTTGATTAATACAATTTGTAAAATAAGAATTACATACTCCACCGAGTAAGGTCCTAAGAATACATAGCCCACTAAACACAAGTACCATACTTTGGAGATCACCGCATGCTAGAATCTCATACCGATACTGCTCCACGATCCCACGATCCTACGATTAACCTACACACGGAAACAACGATTCCGAGCACTGAGCTTACAAAGCTTAGTGGTACATATCTACTCTACTATACTTCATGCTAATCATAAACATAAGCATGCAAGCTAGTACGGGTAATAAGGAGAGATAAATAAACACATGACGCTACTACTAGTCGCCTAAACACATGCTCTCATCAGCAAACATCATACATAGAATACAAGGCCCAACCAAGCCCGAGATCTCAACAGATCATCTAGGCGAAAACACATATCAACAACAAATCTAGAGTGAGGTCGAGTCACAGAGCATCGGAACATACACCCTTGCTCTAAATCCTTCCTCGAGCATCTACACACTGGGTAAGGCTGGGTTATGTAGCATCGGAACATACACCCATACTCGGAATCCCCCATCGAGTATCTTCGAATGAGGCCCGCGTCAAATAGCATCGATAACCTCCATTCGGTATCTCTAACCATGGTGTCTCAACACTCTTTCACTAGGTATCTAGATCTCAACAATCAAAAGACTCAACCAATCAAATGCATACTCGACATACAAGCAACGTGATCCCAAGGATCTCCCTATCGTTGCTAAACGTCATCACATCATTTATTTTACATTACCAACTTGTTAATACATTATGAAGAAGTATATAATTAATCTCGTTCATTGCCTCAATTAATCCTCGATATCTTATTTATCAAGGCATAATTCGATTATTAATATACACATCAATTTCTACCCTTAATTTGCATTTATCGATTATTTAATGTATTGGGTACCGGTACTCGAACACGAGTATTGATACAGTACACTTGGTTATCTTTACTCACATGCGTTCTAATACTGAAACAACTTATTGGAAATCTTTAATTTCCACAAGTATTGGTATGGTCGACTCGTATCAATACCACCCTCAATTGCGTATCGGTCTAGCCAAAGCTCGTACCGATACCCTCAATTACGATATTACAATGCTTATTTGATCCCTAAAGCTTATGAAAGTCATTAGGATTTGTTTGCTAGCACATTTAATCTATAATCATTAAATCGAATATTTGACCATTAAGCAGGGTTTCCATCAAATTACGTTAGTAGCATACAAAGCATCTCACTTAATCAACTAATCAATCAATCATCAAATAATCATACGGGCATCTCAAACAACCCTAACCGGTCTCTAAAACATCCATGAGTCTCATCATGTTCACAACATCATCATGCATCTAAAAAATATATCAAGTTACATGATATCGGTCTCACAACATGCTTATTCATCGTCTACCTATTTTGCGAACACTAGCAAGCAAAGCAATCACATTTATGATGCTCATAAAGCAATAGGAGTTCAAGGTGTACTAACCTTAAGTTGATATCGTTAAAATCCTCATCCGAGCTTCCTGAATATTCCACTTGATCCGATATCTGATCCCGAATAATCCTTGTATACCAATTAATACCATAAGTATCACTTAATCACATACTTTAATGAATTCAAATGGTCAATGCGTAAAAATAACTTACCGGGTTCAAATTTGGAAAAATGGACTATGCCAATAGATTTGGAACGTCGAGAAACCCCCACGTAGGGTCCCCCGAAAAAAGTCAACGATAATTGACGGCTCGGCTTAGGTCGGCTTAATAGGCCGACTCGACCAGCTGGCCTAACAGCTTGGCTTGAGCCAATATAGCTACCCACGTAGCTGAACATCGCCCATGCTTAGGGGCAGCACGTAGTGGCGCGTGCAGCGAGAATCGGCCGGCAAGCTCTAGTCCAACATTTTGGCACTTCCTGAGCACGATGGTGGCGATGATTTTCAGTTTTGAGCACCCGAACCTCCTCAACATTAAACCTCGAAACTTTATCTCTCTCACCCCCTCCGACGGTGACACCGTGATCACCAACCGACTCGCCTCTACAAGGCTTTTCCAATGGTGCTGGTGGTGAGCTTCCAAGGTGGTCGAAACCCTTTGGATCTAAGCAAGACCATTTCCCCTCTGTCTCTAAAATACTCTCCACCATTCTCACCCATTTTTCCTTTTCTATCTCCTCAATCATATCTATCCCTTTTTTTTCACCCACACTCCACCGTTTTACAATTCAAATAACAATCATCATCCAAACTAATGGACCCATACTTAATTATCCATAACTTGGGCTCCCAAAATAATGGCCCCATAGCTCGAGTCCGAGACTCAGTTCACTAACCCAAAAATTAGGTCGTTACATCTCAGCTTCATTTTTAGTTCTTAGGACATATACCTTTGTATATCTTGAATAATCATCTTCAAAGGTTATGTAGTAATGTTTACCTCCCTTACTTTTAGAGTTTCTAAAGTCTACTAGATCAGAGTGAATGGGATCTAACAATTTTGTTTTTCTCTTAGAAATTATCTTAAAAGAAGGTTTAGCATGATTGGCTTCTATACAAATCTCACATTTTTTTAAAGCTTTTCTCATCTAGATTAGGAAAAAGATTCATTTTAATGAGTTTCTTTAGTGAATGAAAGTTTACGTGTCCTAATCTAGCATGCCACATATCAAAAGGCTCAGCAACATAAACAAAAGTGGTGGTTTTATTACTTTCATTAAACTGGGTTTCGATTACAAATAAACCCTCATTCAAAAAACCCTTCCAAAAAACTCTATTTTGGGAAAGTACAAGTTTATCTGCTTCGAGAACTAGTTTAATGTATGCCTTGTTGAGTAATACACCACTAATCAAATTTCTATGTAGGGCAGGTACATACATAACATTATGCAACGCTAAAGTTTTACTCGATGTCAGCTTGAGCGAAATTTTCTTTGGCCTAGCACTTCAGAGCTAGTAGAGTTCCCCATGTACACTTGTTCACCATTCTTCACATCTTCGAACTCGGTGAAAAGCTCCCGTTTTGCACAGAAATATATAGAAACGTTGGTGCCTACAACCCACTCATCATTGTTCTCCACTAGGTTGACTTCAAAAACCACTGATGTTGTGATGTCGTCAACATTTTTAGTAAAATTCAGTTGTGGTTTGTTCACACTTTGGCGGTCTGACTATTGTTGGCACTAGTAAGCTTTGTGTACGGCCTGTCTGCACACATAGAAATTGAGAGGCTTTTGCAAAGTCTTATCCTTCGCAAGCTTCTTGAAGTTGACAGTCTTCTAAGCTTTTACCTTCTGCTTCTGGTTACCTCGTCTTATGGTCTTATTAGATTTGGACTCTGAGGCAGATTTATATTCAACCAGATTAGCCTTAAAATAAGGATTACTAGAAGAAATCAACTTATCTTTAAGTCGGTTGGCTTATTCTATCTTCATGTGGCTCACTAGCTCCTCAATTGTAAACATTCTCTTCTTGTGTTTCAGAGATTTGCGGTAGTCGAACCAAGATTTGGGAATCTTCTCTTTGAGGAAATTTGCTTGTATGACTTCGCACATCTTCATGCCCTCAGCCAGGATGTCAGAGACCAACTTCTCGTAATCATGGACTTGATCAATGATTGGCTTGTCGTCGGACATTTGGAATTTGAGCCACTCGCTAACCACATATTTCTTTATTCCAGCATCATCGGCTCTATACTTCTTCTCCAGCGTGTCCCATGTGCGCACTTCTCTCCATAAAGAACATGTCAAACAGTTTGTTCAACATGTTACTTAAAAGAAAGCCACGAATAGTTTTATTGTCCTTCTCGTACTTGTTGATGGACGCTTGAGCAGAAGCACGAACATCTGTAGTCTACAAGGTAGCACTTGTAGGGTTAGTAGTACTGTCACCACCAGTAACATCGAGAGCAGTGTCTAAGGATGATTGAGTCATTGGTGACTAGGGCGGCGGTTTAAGCAACACATAATTAAGATCATGTTGCTCAAAAAATATAATTATCCATTGAGACCACCTCCGATAATTGGTCTCATTGAGTGCTTCAAGCTTTGAGAAATCAAGAACAAGCTTTGGCACCATGTTTGACATTTTGTAGTATAGAAACTGTTTCTAAATTGTTGGAAAGATTACTACAAAATCAAACTGTTAGCACTGACAGGGTAATATAAATCAAATAAAGACGCAAATTAATAAATCGTGTCGTGGTATAAACCACTACCTTAAAAACGATTTCACCTCGATGTGTGTAACCGCTCTAGTAGGTGGTCATCCCCCGAGGTTAACGTGGTAGCTTCGATAATCGTACACCCAAAGATCGGAGTGGACAATGGCGGAATTGTTCTTCTCATAGAAAGAATAAAAGAAAGAACTGAAAATCGAGAATTCAAGATACACAAGAACTCTGAAAACCATCTCTATTTATAGGTTGTACACATGAGTTAAATATGGCAAATTGAATTAGTCTTAAACACTGATTTTCGAATTTAATGGCTGGTCAACTACTGAAATTCAGTCATTCGCTGATTAGGTGATAAAAATCCAAAATTAATCAGCAAATTGATTCCGGTTTTATTCTAATTAACAGACCAATTAAAACATTCCAATTTTAATAATCGCCTATAAATTGGTTCAAGAATTCAAGTTCCAGAAAACAAATCTAAAGAAATTATTCTGAATTTTCTCTAAAAAGCGCTTGCAAACATGTCAAAAACACATATTACCACAAGTACAAACCATGACCTAAGTCAAGCTAACAACGGCACATGTACAAGAGAGTTGTTTAACCACATTCAATAAGAATAGTTAAGGAAGACTCTTTAAATACCTTTCCCAAGGAATGTACCCTCCCAATGTGGGATACATATAGCCAACAATAAAAACATGACCCTAATCCCCATTCTTACTCATTCAAACAAGAAATTGTCAAGAAAACTTGGGTTTTTTTCTATTCTTTCTTCTTTCGATTCTCCAATTGATTGATTAGATAACTCTTTTTTCGAACCTTCTTTTCTAAAAACCTTATGATATAAAAATAAAAAACTATTAGAACTATCATATTACAAACATGAACAATTAATAGCCTTGGGATCGAGTACACAAATATATCGAAATCTATGGAAAATAAATAATCAAGTAAATATAAGTCTAAATTCAAACAAGACACTATCAGGTTTGCTCAAATGTTGTTTGTGATGTTGCAACACTAAAGTGAAACAAGAAACACTTTGTTCTTATAACAACAAGCACGAAACACATCACCAGATCGGGTAAATTCTTGATTTCCTCAAATTATGATTGAGATTGGATCAATGAATAAAGAAGTGATCGGGTAAAAGAATGTCTCTCTACCTTTCTCTCTTAGTTTTAGGATTCAGTCTTTTCGATTTTTCACTTGGGTGGCGTTGCATGTCATGTATTTTGCGGACGCCACCCTCCCCCACCTTCCATACTCCTTTTCCTTTGTTTTGTTTGATTCAGAGACTTTTGGTTATGAGGAATACTCCGATAGCTCGATGAGGATTTTTTTTTGACGTTAGTTGTGTTTTTTTCAAAAGTTCGTAAGCTGTGTAGAAAAGAATTTTTATCGTCAGCAAGTAGTTAAAGGTCAAAAAAAAGTTGAAGAATTTTTTGGCAAAATGATAAAAGATGTTCCAACGTTTGTATGTTTTGTTTTTTGGCCTCTTATTCTTTTTTTAGAGCAAATAATCCCCAACGTTTGCATGTTTTGTCATTTGGCCCTTTATTTTTTTTTGGAGCAAACAACCCCAACGTTTCAATTTGGTCCAAATATGCCCTAGTTAAATGGAAACCGTTAGTCAACTAACGGTCAGCGGCCGATGTTGACTGGACTTGTCACATATTAAGAGCTGTCGATGTCAGAATCAATTGTTGATATGTGGTCGAACCTGATGGTGACACATGACGAATATGATGCTAACACGTCAGCAGAACTTAACACGTGGCAAGTCCAATCAACATTAGCCGCTGACTGTTAGTTGACTAATAATTTTCATCTAACTATGACATATTTGGACCAAATTAAAATGTTGAAAGGTTGTTTATTCTAAAAAAAGAATAAGAAGCCAAATGACAAAATATGCAAACGTTAGAGGTTGTTTGCTCCAAAAAAAAAAAGAGGGCAAAATGACAAACATGCAAGTATTTTTTTGTAATTTTACTTTTTTGATGTGTTAGTTTTTATATTTTTTTGTTTGTTCTTTTTCGTTTCCTGTTCTTTGTTATTTTTCATCGTCAGTTGTGCCTTTTCTCTTAAATAAAATTTCCCCTTTTATGTTAAAAAAAAGCTGGTACATAACTTTCATGGTACCATTTAACCTCCATAATTATTTTGAATATTTAAATTTCGTGAAAATATATTCTAAAACTTCATGATAGTATTTTTCGAAATATATTTTCAAAATTCTTATCAATCATAAATTTTAAATAATAAGTGGGATGGATAAGAGTATTATTCTCCAATATTATTGGGTCAAAGCCCAACAACTGACCACACCCAAACCCAAACTTGATAGGAAACAATTGGGAGCACATGGGACAAAGCCCTCTACATGCATCAATATAGATAGAAATACCAAATAATAAAATGAGTTCGTAGTAGTAGACATCAAAATACAAGAAAAACAATTCATAGGTTCATCATCTGCTATTTTTTTCTCCAATAATTCTTGAATGAAAGATGATAGGCCAATCCCATTGTAAACCCATCTCTGATTAAGAAAAAGGAAAAGCAAGTTCGGGATCGAACTCATTCTCGGCCATTTGAATTAGACATGTTCTGAGGTGGTGTTCGTTCTGGCCGAGGTCTTGCATACTCTGCGAATATGACCCAACCGTCGAGGAACTGCAATGATCCAAAGGATATTAGTTACCTCGATCAGATGGGAAGAGATAGTCGGAGATGAATTACTTTCAGAAACCTATCGTCGTAAGATAAAAATTAAAGAAAATAATAACAAAGCGTGGTTCAATCATGAGTGATCTAACCTGGTACAGTTCTATTATGCACTTAACATAGTTAATTCTGAAAAACCTTTCAAGGGTACTACATAAAAAAATTTAGATCTCTTCAGGAGCAACCATTACCCTTTCAATTGAAATTATCGAAACAAAGAGATCCGGACATGGATGATGAATGAATGAACACCTAAACTTTCATCAAGGAAATAAACATTTCAAGTAGAGGGAGCTAACCTTGCCATCCATTCCCACTCTGCCTTTCTCAGCCTCCTCTATGGTGGCATATCTTACGAAACCAAACCCTTTAGAATAACCCGATACTCGATCAGTCACCACTCTGGCTGTCGAGACAGGAAAAGACCAATGGTTATTAATCTCATTAAGAAAGCTTCCACAATTCTTTGAGGTAAGGGAGACAAACCATCAACTACTCGGCCGAACTGAGAAAAGGCTTCTCGAAGTTTCTCCGAAGGAGTGCGTTTGTTAAGCCCTAAGAAAACAAATTCATATAATAACTTGCATCACAATATGAACCAAGATAAGTAAACAAGTAACCGCGGTCAATACGTATGAACAAATATGTTTGCAGAAATCAAAGTACAAAACCGAAACAGCGAGAGGAGTGATCTCAAACCTAAATTATCAATGCTTAATCTATTCAAGATTGATGAATTACTTGTTTGAATGAACTAAAGGGATAGACAATATCAATCCTTTCATGGTTTCATTTTATGACCACTTGCTCAAACCATAGCAAATATCAAAATTTTCTGCAATATTCCGGCATTTTTGAACAATAATAACCTAATATATCAGCGTGCAAGCAAAAAACAATAACTAAACCAGAAAACAATAGCAGCAATTAAAGGAAACCTTTTTAAAAACACAGCTTTTCCGAACAATAGAACGAGCAAAAATAAACCAATAAATCAATATCTAAACAATTTTACAAACAACCCATAAAAGAACAGGACCGATAAGTCAAATCCATTAAAAGAAATAATTTTTTTCTTCCATTTTCCTGCAGTTTCCCAGCAACCAAACAAAAAAACTGAACATATAAGCAATGCCAAAACAACCCATAAAACAACATGAGAAAACATGAAACGCAAGATGGATATAGCTGAAAAAGAAAAGACACGTACCGGAGACAAAAAGGTTGGTGCTTGGAGGAGATTGCTCTCGACCAGGGGTTCCGTCACCGTTCCCAATCGCAGCAATTGGTGGCGGCATAAAGGAATTAGCCGAAGCCGTCGAGAACATCCGCCTCAAACCCAGTGGAGCTGCCCCAGCCACCGTCGCTCTCGTCGCCGCAGCCCTCAAAGCCATCGAGGAAATATTAGTGGGGATGAGAGAATCAGGGTTTAACGCTTCAAGCTAAAACCTCTTTTGTGGTGTGAGAAAATCAAAGAAGTGAAATTGCAACCGACTTAAAAAGCGAGGGCCTGTTGAACTTACCAATTTGGGCATACAAAACATAGAATGATATTAAAAAGTATAAATTACCCCACAAGTCACTCACTATTTTGGAAATAAGTTTATAATGTCACAATCAATTCACTTTATTTATTATTTGTAACGATCGGATCATTTTGAACATGTAAAATAGTTCTTGTAATAAAGGATGGCGTGTTTCATTCAGAAGATTCGGGTTCGAGTACCATGTGTGCATGTGTGTGCCTTATCAAAAGGCTAAAAAATAAACAGATTCTACTATGTAATCATGTTCATCATATTCAAAATATAATAATCGAAATATTTTATCATTAAGAGTTAATATATTTATAGATCATAACAATCAAATCGTTTTATTTATCGATTATAACAACCAAACCACTCAAATGAAACTAAAAAGTTAACAATTATTATACACTTAACGATAAAGTAATATGATTATGACAATCGATAAATAGGGTGACTTAATTGTGAATTTTTAAATTATAACGACTCATTGTAAACTTACTCATAATAATGACTTAGGGGTGCAGCGGCCAATTTGGCCAAATATTCCCTTAAATACCTTTCCCAAAAGAAGATTTGAAAAAATACCCCCCATTCGCCTACGTATGAACGACTCGCGTCCTGCAAGACGCATTTTCCATAATCGCGTTACGTGAAACGTGAGTTGCTGCTTATGTGCCATGCCTTATCCGTTGACGTCTTTTAAATATTCGTTAAAAGGAACTCGCACCCCACAGGACGGGAGTTCTGCTAGATAATCAGACGAAACGACGAGATTTTATCGCAGTAAATACGAACGGTTGAATACGCAGAACTCGCGTTACACAAGAAGCAACTTTTTTGTAATTATGTTGTTAAAACAAGGCTCGATAAGCATGTTTATGTTGAATTTGCATAGTGTTGGGGAATAAGTTTTTGTAGGTATGTACTTTTACAGCGTACTACTGATACATCTCTTGAAAATAGTATGAAAATCGACGTGTATAATGCATTTTAAAGACCGTAGAAATTGCGTTAAAACGCTATAGTATCAAGTTTCTTTGCATGAAGAACAAGGAAACTTGGGTCGGTAGTCATGTTTTAGTCGATATTGTGCTACGTTGGAGGTTATTTTTTTGTGTTAATTAACTTTCACGTCGTAGTACGAGAACACATGCTTACAATTGTTCAGAAAACGGAGTGTATAAGGCACTCTAAAGGATGTAGAAATCGCGTTAAAAATGCTATTTAGGCTTGTCCAAAAGCCTTGAAAAACCTAGAAACATGAATAAATTGGAGTCGATTTTGTGATATGTTGGGGATATTTTTTCTTGTTATTTAACTTTCACGTGGTAGTTCAGGAATACATGCTGACAATGGTTCAGAAATCGGAGCGTATAAGGCATCATAAAGGCTACAGAAATCGCGTTAAAAACGCTATCTAACCATGTTGAAAACCCTTAACAAACATGGGAACATAGGTTGTAGTCTAGTTTGAGTCAATTTTGTAGTATGTTGGGGGATATTTTTTTCTAGTTATTTAACTTTCACGACGTAGTACGGGAACACATGCTTACAATGGTTAGATTATTAGCAGAAATATGAAAACAAAGGAACTTAAGAATTATTAAAAAAAAATTACTTAATAATATATGTTCATAGTTAGAGTATTATTGTGTTCATTTAATTCTTATATTTTGGTAATTAGGAATAAAAATCAGAGCATATAAGGCATCTTATTATGGTAATTAGGAATAAAAAAATACATTTAGAAGTGCAATTAGTTCAATCGAGGGCTAGTCCTATGAGGATATTTTCTGATGTCGTGTCCAAGGTTTCTACAATTACTGCACAGCCTAGGTTGTCCGGTCTGTTCTTGAGGAACCATATCCTCGGCACAATGAATCCTAGTTGACATTGGGAGACATTTTTTGTCACGTCGCAAGGATTCATCTGGTTGTATCTTAGGTTCATCATCAACCACTTCACGATCACGTTCATTTCCGATTGGAGGAAACTCGCATCGATATACCTTGAATACATTTTCAAGTCGGTATAAAGGATCAACGAGTGTTGTTGCGCGTAATAAGTGCTACGCAATTGTGCAAGTAGAGACGTCGCAAGTTATAGTATAAAAGATATCGTCTCCATAGGGATTGGTGCCACTTCAAGAATCTAATCTCTTGCACTGTAAAAAGTAAAATAAAACACAAGTAGAAGATTATAAGAGTTTAAACTAATAACTAAACTAGAAAGCAATAAAGTAAAAGAATAGATGAGATCAAATGAGAGAGATAGGCCAGGTTATCGTGAGTTAAGGTGTGATAGCCGATTGGATCATCTTGGTAAAAGAGTGCAAGGGCAACTCAGTTGTCGTGGTAACTTGCACAACGGGGTTGCCTTGGCAACTAATCGATGGTTGCCTGGGCGACTAGCTGGGCAACTACTTGGGCGTCTGGGCAGTAACTTCAAGGTTCGACAGAGCGTTCTTCAATGGTTTCTTCTTATCCCTAAGTCGAAACTCTAGCTACTTGTGCATTCCTTGATAATACATCCTTGCGTGAATCAAGGGTGAACAACAACCAATCTTGCGCTCCTCTTAGCCGTTGAAATCCTTAACTTATTCCTAAGCCGGATTAATCTTCACCATCAATAGATTGAATAAAGATCGTATTCATTCGTTTCTTGAATATAACTTTCCCGATATTAGATAAATAGATGAAGTTACGAGATCCTCTCCCAATTCACTCGCAAACAAGAATAAGAACCAACAATGAATAAACTTTGAATAGAAAAGTGCAAACTCTTATTACCTAAACAAAAATCCAATTGTTTCTCACAACCCAAGACACAATAACTAGATGGATTTAAACATAACAACATGGGGAAAAGTTTCATCATAGTCTATACCATGAATTTGACGAAATCTATTAGCGACCAATCACCCTTTGTATGTTTGTATATGGCCATCTATGCCGGTTTTCTTTTTGAAAACCCATTTGCACCTTATGGGCTTAATTCCTCCGGTGGGTCAACCAAAGTCTTGTTGGGAAATGCCGGTACACCCCATGGCGCAGCAAAAAAATTATCTGGCGTAATCCACCAGTGATCCATATACAAGGGACGAATTCGGGGTGATAAAGGATGAAAAGTTACCTTAATAAATCTGGAATCTGGAAATCCGTAGGGAATTCGAAATAACCAAATCGAATCCAAGTCGTCAGAATAGCATTTCGACCTCTAGGTTGTCCACCCGAATGAAACGAACAATATTTTCTCTTCTCTAACTATTAGAGAGGTTTTTCAAAAAACGAGAGATGAATGGCTGCTAGACCTTATGCCTTTATATAGCATTTAAAAACCTAATTCTAATTAAATTTGGATTCTTAAATATACAATATATTTAACGAAATTAAATATGTAGAATCTGATTCTACTTTAATTAGGTTTATTTTAGAGATATATATATATACTTTAATAATATTTGATAATTACAATAACTTATCAAATATTAACATATATATATATAAACGATTATCACCTTGGTTGGATGAATTAGGTTTCTTTCTAGGCTTGGATTGTTAGAGATGGTAAGAAATTACTTTCGTGCAATCGGTTGGATGAATTACATGATTATCATCTTTCTGATTTGTGCTGAATTGCTATGGGAATTTTATGCTACCTTTGAGTTTAAGGATGAATGGTATGTTGATTTAAATGCTCCTAATGCTATTAAATTCCGATTGATGAACAATTTTATTTATCCATTACGAAATTTAATCTTGCCATGAGATTTATTTCTGACGAATATGCACAATCTAATGAATATATGTCGAGCTTGTTTAACTATAGTGAAGATTTCGAGTCCGCAATCCTCTTTCAATAATGGTCGACAAGCACCTCGGGGTACAACCCAAGACATTCGAAAGACCATGAACTCATAAACCCGGCGCTAAAATGCATCCATCGATTCCTAGCATATTCATTCTCTAGTAGAGTGAATTCAGCAAGCATATTGAACAAATCTGAATTTTTCTTCCTTTGGTGCATGGTAAAGGGGAGAAAATTAAACCTCGGCTATTGGTTCACACAACAACTTGCTACCATCGAAAATCGAAAAAGTAAGCCTTTGATCTTTGGTTCTTATATTTGTCATTTAGTCTTTAAAGACGGCTCGCTTGCCACACATACTAACCTGCAGGCAGTAAGACAAATGGAACCGATCGACATCAATTATTTAAAAACCATGAAGATGCTCGATAAGGATGCAATAGGGAACCTTGTCATGAAGTCGCCTTATGGAACAACGGAATAAGCCTTCTCTTCGTAAGCCATCACCACCGAGCAACGCCTAGCTCGCTTAGAACGTCGAATGCAACAAGTAGAGGCGAACCAAAGGGCATTCTTTGAGCACGCAAAGTTCATCCCTCCACACCCCTACATCCTCTAAACCAACGCATGTCGTATGAAGGAACACTATTCTCCCTTAAATTTTCATTTGCTTTCTTTTATTTTTTGCATGTAGGCTAGGGAACATTGAGGACAATGTTAGGTTTAAGTGTGGGGGGTTAACTTTGATGTGCTCAATTTGCGCTAAAACCATGGGATATAGTTGTGTGAAATTGCATGCTTCTTGATGACTTTGAGTATTACTTTCACATGAAAATTTTCTTGAACTTAACATGTTGAGATTTTTAAGAAAATTGGATTCGTAGGTAAAGATGAGATTGTTATGGGAAGTAAAATAGGATTGATTAGATCTTGTTAGACTTGCAAATCGTTTCTCATATTAATTGATTCGATAGTCGGATGGATAAAAATCGGACACAACAAACCACTTTGTGAGACTTAAGCCTTAATAAGCATATATCTTGTGCTTTATATTTCTTCATTGAGTGATTGTCAAGCATGATTAGATTTCTTCTAGAACTTGCAATGTTATACATGTTGAGACCACATAAGATCGAATTACTTGAGATGATTAAGGCATCTAGGTATGAACCTTGAGCCAAAAAGCCTACCTTGGTAAATATGACCATTAGAGAACCATTTTTAAGCCTAAGCCTTTTGTTTGGAAATTAACCACATTATTCCTTTTTTGTTGATTTTCCCAATTTGCACCCGAAATTGGAAAACTACATACTTCCCTTACTTGAAAAAAAGAGAGAAAAATCAAGCAAAAGAAAAAGGAAAGGGACAAAATCTTGAAAACAAGGAAAAGAAAGAAAATCAAAGAGAAAATTGTCTTGTTTGTTCAAAAAGAAAAGAAAAAAATAGACAAAAAGTATGAAAAAGATTGAATCATTGTTTCTCCCAAAATTAAATTATGCAAAAGCTTGATACAAAGGAGAAAAATGAGTGTGAAGTTCTTCGATTCAAAAAGCCTAAAAGTTTTTTTCATCATACATTGTTCTAAGCCTCGTTACAACCAAATTCAAAGACCTTTTGATCTTGTAATTCGATCCAACTAGTGGTGGAGATGTGATATATTTGCAAGCCTATGGTAAGTCTCTTTTCATGCTTTGACCTACGTGTTGTTGTCCCTTAAACACTTTGAGAGGTATTGAGTGAATCCTTTGCGAAGGTGTTTGATTTTATTCCATCCCCACTTCATGATAATTAATTGAGATATTATTTGCTTGTGCTAATTTGCAAATCATGATTTATTACTTCTCTTATCCTTTCTTCATTACTCAATGGACCCTAGATAATAGAATATTGAAGCTACATAAAAGAGTTTTCAAGCAAAAGAAAGTAAATTAAACTTGTATTTTAGATAATAGAATATTGAAGCTACATCAAACAAAAGCCTCAACTGATGGTTAGTGTTATATGCTCTAGCATAGACCACATTCCCCAAGACATCAGCAACAATCAATCCAAACCTGTACAATTCAACAGTTTCATTGTCAATACTACTTTTGGTGGAGCAGCATTGCCATATCAAGGAAACCATGTATCACCTCTATTAATTTTAGGGTTTTATTTATTAATATCTTATGATATGATATGATATTTTTTGTTTGCTAGTGTTTGTTGTTATTTTTTTTTTAATTTTCAACTCATTACTCGTCTGTATAGAACGCGAGATTTTTGACACGTCAGAAATCCTGGTTGAACTCGCGCTCTATAGAACGCGGAATTCCTAACATGTCAAGAATCTTGGAAGAACTCGTGCTATACAAAAAACGAGATTCATTCATTAAATACCTCCCCGAAGTTGCAATCAAGTAGTTTCAGAGAATATTTCACTTCTATTGTAGCTACCAATAACAACAAATCACATACTCGAAAAATACTTTGGCTAAGAGATTTCTCGAGTATTGTGATTTGTTGGTATATGTAGTTGCATCATGAGTACGTGCCCAGACCTCCTAGCATTTGCATCATATTTGAACGAGGTTAGATCTACAAGTTGAACAGAAAATCACAATACTCGAGAAGGTAACCGCTGATGATAGAATCTTGGTGTAAAATATAGCGTAATAAGGTATACCTCAATATCCAGGATTGCCCACATCACGAAGAATGGGAATGTGTAAGGAATTGGCCGATGACGACCCCGACGCGATAATGTAGAAGATGCCCTCTTCGGTGGAGGTGTCATCTTTGATCGGGGTCAGAACAGAAGTTGTGGGATAGAATATGATAGGCGTATTCTAGTAGCAACTTTCTACGAATGTACTATAAGTACATGTTGAATGTAATACTAGTAACGTGTTACAACTTTCTACGGATGTAATATAAGTTTATGTTGAAATAACAAGGTCTCATTGGTTTTAAAAGTTGTCTTTCCGCCTTGTCGTTCTTGCAGAAAACCACGCTTTCAAACCATTTTCAACGCAAATTTTATACCCTTCTCCGTGTATCGCACGTTCCAATGTTAGTCTCAAATGGAAGCCATGTTCATCCACAACACCTCCAAGGTCAAAAAATACTATAATAAACATACATTAAAAACCCAATAAATAAACCGGAAAAGATTATCATGCCCTTTTAACTTTTTAGTCATTCACAAAAACAAGTTATGGTACCATTTTCAACGTGAATTTTACTCGGTTTATAGTGCACCGAACTTGCCCATATTGATGTCGAATGAAAGACAAGTTCCAGTACTACGCACCTAAACTCGCCGTTTACTGAAATTATGTGATTAATAGCCTCAAAATATCGCTTGAACATGCTTATGGATGCTTGTTATGCTACCCCGATTTACAAAGAACTTGCTTTCTGCAGAAAGCGGGTTCCATTAAACAATCTGCGATAAATTTAGACGGCTTTTCAAATTCTCGGGAGCCTCGCGTTTTGCAAAAAGCGAGGTGCTGTTAAGTTCGTTATTCTAAAAAGTGATGTCACGTTTGAACAACTCGCGTTTCACATAAAGCGAGGTCTGAACTCGTTTTTCGCAAAACGCGAGTTCTTTATACGTGGCAGATTTGGAGTTCATTTTTCTAAATAAAGCTCTGTGGTAGTTTTTTCTTTAAATAATTATTTAAAATGGTTTTTTTACTTAAATTTGCCTAATTATTATATTAAAATTTTTAAGATAAATATAAATAACTTTAATTCTTTTTGTTTGAAAGTAAATAACTTTAATTCCTTAATTCACAACAACTCATTTAATTTTTTAAACAAAATTTGGACTTTGAGGAATTTTTAGTATATGCTCCTTGCAGTCTTTCACGTTTTACAAAAATTAAAATTATTTTAATCTATTGTTAATTTAGAACCATTCGATCTAAATATTTTTGAACTTTTCCTAAAATAAAATTTGAGTAAGAATAATAAATATCTATAACATTTTTTGGGATAAAATTAAAATTATAACGATGAATCAATAATCTCTTAATTTTCTCAATATTTTTGTATGGAATAATGTTTATAATTGCTTGTCGTTACAATTATTAAAATACTATTATTTAACCAACAAGTGTTGGTGTATTGGTAAGGCATATTGTACTTCTAAAGTGAAGACGTGAGTTCGAACTTTAAAGACGACATTGTTAGAAACAACACCATCACACTCCAAATATGAACCATAAGATCGAACATGTATATTATAAAAAAATCTATTATTTATATTATTAATAAATTGAATATCAATTGTTAACTTAAAATATTTAGTAAAGCACACTCATATAAAAATAAATTATTTTGATAAATTCTTTCGCTTTAAAGAAATCAAAACGACACTTCATTTTGGTTCCTTGGAAATGACAAGTTTCACGTCAATCGTCATCCCTTAGAAAATATCATTTCCTTTTCGTCTAAATTGGGACAATCACTCTAATGAATTTTGGTGAGCAAAGTGTATGTTTCTTAAAAGTTCAGTGAGCATGAGTGTAGTTTACCCATTAAATAAAATAGATATTTCTATAACTAGTCCTATCCTCTGTCATCTTCTGATTCTCAGTTGATTTACAGGGAAAAATAATTGTTTTCTTTTTAAATTTAATTTTATTCGAATCACCGAAATGGGCGGAGGAGTTATGAGGGCGGTGGGGAAGGTCGCCGGCGTCGGAATTGCGAACGCCACCCTTTGTGGTGGTGTTCACGTGTCTCCGCCGTCATCCCAGCACTCCGTCATGCGTGTCGCCGCTGCGACTCGGTCGGCTTCTTCTTCCCCGATTGCTGTTTCTATTGAAGGGACATCTTCTGTTGCCGACTCGACGGCGTTGGCCAATAACAAGTCGTCTTGGGAGATGGTGGATGACTGGGAATTTGCTGGCGGTGTTGAACAGGAGGTGGGTTGGGAAGTATCGGCCTCCGCCACCGGCAGAGGCGAACCGATTGCTCGGGTGTTGTTTGGTGGCGTTCCAAGCCTGGAGGAGACGCAAGAAGCCACTGCTGATTTGAAAGAAGCACTGGACAAGTAAAGTTGATTCCTTCCAGAATTATTTTTTAAATAATTTCAGAAATTTGATACTTTATGAATTCTTCAAAGCCCTTTTGATGAATTTTCTGTAGTTCTTATGGTGTACTATATGAACAGTTGATTGCCTTCTTCATTTAATACTTAGTTTTAGGAACTGGTAATTATTGCTTTATAGGATAAATATGTTAAACTAAAAGAGTTTTGCTTACTACTGCTGCTATATACCATTTAGGATTAATATTTGTTGCAGTCACACGATTAATTCTATGTATATAATATTTACATATCGTCGTTCAATCAAATAGAAATCGTACTATTTAGTTTGATGTTGTATGAGTAGAATGTTACCACTTTCGGGGGCATGGTTGATTTATTAAAGACTGTAAAAGTTGAGCTTCATTCGATTAGATTTTTTCTGTAATGACATTTTCTTTGAGGGTGGGACGAGTTAGTGATGCTATGATTGTATGCATGTGAAAATCATGTTACTATTTTACTGGTTCTGTTGGAGAATCTTTTGGTTATGATTCCATTTTTTATTTCAGGGTTTATCTGTCACCCCCAAACTACGGTGGTGCTGTTCAGGAGTCTGGTGTTTCATTGCTTTCAAGCTCCGAGGAGACTAAAGATTGTGTCTCTTACAATGTCAGAGCCATTTCGGTTCAACAACCTGCAATTCATGCATTCAAGTTACTCAATGAGAATCCTGCAGTTCAGGTTGTGGTCATGTCTTACCCTCTTGATTTTCGACATTTTGAATAATGATCTTTGTTACAGTTGTTTATATTGTTGTTAGGACCAGTTCCTCTGATTCTCTCTCCTTAGCATCTTCTGTTTACTCAGATTTGGGTGCGAGTGTTGGATACCTTTGAAGGGTATAGGCTGTAGATAAGATTAGCGCAACATAGTTTTTATACTTTTGTAATCTTTCTTTTATAGATTTGCTTTCATTACCTGTAATTAAAAAACATAATATGTTTGATGGTTTTGGTTTTCCTCTCAGTCTGTTGTTGCTTCCATTGCTGCCGATCCGAATGTGTGGAATGCTGTCGTGACCAATTCAGCTTATATGGATTTCATCAAGTCTCAGCCGACCAGTGAGAAGTTTTGCTCCATTGTTTTACTGTTTATTTGATGTATCTTTTACTATTCACATAATTTCATAATGTGTTGCATATGATAAGTTTGAATATCAGGCTTCTCCCGAAGTTCTGAATCTTCAGTAAAGCTAGAGGAATATAAAGACAGCGAAGGTGGAGATCCATTTTCAGATTTTCTACAGAAAATCAAGACTAGTGTGGTTGAGATGGTGAGTAAAGCGACAAATTTCCTCCATGGCCTCTTTGGTTTACCCTCAGCAGAAAAGGCGAAAGAAAACTCCGGGTCGAACAACATTGATAAGACGATCGGAGCTAGCTTGATGGGATTGGCAGTTATGGTTATTATGGTTGTTCTTGTGAAGCGAGCCTAGATTACAATTTTCATAACACTCTTTGAAGTAAATTTGCTGATATTACAAACTCAAACATCTGCTTGTTTTTATACCCTTGTGGATGAATGATATGATAATGAACATTATATGGTTTTTCATTAAGCTCTACTGTTTGTTTGTGTCCGGTCCGGTTGGTCGTGCCGAACCTTCAGTAAAGTCCCCAAAGTCCAATAGTGGTGGAAACAACCTGCGAGGAAAAACAGAGTACCCTGAAGAATGTATCTCAGCTTTGGAATCAGATCCCCGCAGCTTCAATGCAAACTTAACCAGGGTCGCAGTACAGAAATCAGAGTCTGAACTTGTTGAAACCTTGAACATTGACATGGGGGTTCCTTGTCTTATTTGGTTAAAAAGTATGAAGGAATACTCGAGAAAATGTAATATTTTGAGGGATTTTTTAGTATATTAATCTAAGGATTTATATATAAGACACTGGCGGATTCTTATATTTAATACACTGGTGGTGAGAATTTTTAGTTTCCGTAAGTAATTTAGTTTTAGGATTTATAGACTTTGTTTATGGTGTATAGTTTAGGGGTTTAGAACTTATGATTTAGGGTTTGGGTTTTAGGGTGATATGTCGAAGATTTAAGTTTTAACATATAAACCCTAAATTCTAACATGAAACTTTAAATTTTATTCACAATCACTAAATTTTAAACTACTAAATCTAAGCTCATAAACCTTGTACCATAAATTAAATAACAATACTTATATTTGGTTTAAGTTGTAGACTTAATTCTGTCAATTTTAAACCTATGCTTTTAAAGTTTTAAAATTTTAATCATGACCCAAAAATACATGAAAACATGATTAAATTACCACGCTTTAAAATAATTAAATTAAAGAATAGAAACTAAATTTTCAACTTACACATCATAGTATAACGATTAAATCCACATCTTTTCAAAACTTTTCAAGTAAAAAAGGACTAACAAAAGCATTTTTTAGCAAGGTGAGCTGCACCCGGCCAAATTGGCCAGATATTTTCTTTTGAAAAAAAAAATAAAGAAATACTTTCAAAAGAAAATTTAGAAAAATACTCTCTTTTTGGCCCATGTAAAAACGATTTACATCCTGCAGCCTGAAGGACACGTTTTCTATACTCAGCTTCCAGCTTCCCACATGACGTGACTTCATTTCGATGTGGATTATATAATTCGTTATTTTATAAAAAAAAATTACGGAAGTCGCATCCTGTAGAACGCGTCTTCTTCGAAAATTTAAAAAGACACGATATTTTTATGTAGATATTATATGGTGTAGATATCAAATGGTTAAAAGTAATATCCAATAAATACTTACCTTTTAATATAGATTTATTAATAAATTATACGTTTTTGATTATTTTTTAAAAAAAAATTAGAAGAAGCCGCATCCTGTCGAACGCGACTTCCTCGAAAATATATTGACGACATTAGGGTTACGAAGAACTCGCATTCTGTACAAATAGTATGTACAATAAATAATTACTTTTTAACATGGTAAATGGTTAAAAGTAACATGATGTTTATATATAATGTAGATTTGATTTTATTATTCGTTATTGACTTTTTAAAAAAAATTAAAAAAAATATCGTTAAAAATAAAAATATAACTTACATATTATTTGGGACTCCGATAACATTAACATCATCAGAAAACATTGCATA
This sequence comes from Hibiscus mutabilis, assembly GCA_019671005.1. Classification (NCBI taxonomy): domain Eukaryota; kingdom Viridiplantae; phylum Streptophyta; class Magnoliopsida; order Malvales; family Malvaceae; genus Hibiscus; species Hibiscus mutabilis. Next base: position 2,888,993 of record CM033735.1, on the reverse strand, counting down.
CAACTCAATCTCAAGAGCCTCCTCAAAAGGAATTTGTAGGTGAGATTTCACCATCAATTCCACACCAACGTCGTCCACAACGTGGAGTAATGAGTACGTTAATGGTTCTAACGACGTTGGCAATCGAAACTTCAACGGTTCCAGCTTTTTCCCATGACTATGTGGAACATGTTTCTTCACTTCATTCATCAACTTGTTATACATTAAGTTGTATGGCAGCGGAAGCAATATAGCACTTGAGGACTGAAATACGACGCAGAGAGATGCATCTTCGACTATTTGCCCATCGTAGTATACCAAACCTGTAATAGTTTCTCGTCTCGACATATTATATCGATCGAACTCTTTACAAATAATAGTAGAGTAAGAAAAAGAAGGACGAAGATGAGTTGTTAGAATATTCAGAGATTGTGGTGCTCTATTTATAGCAGAACTTGTGCCTCTTGAGAATCGAATTCAACCAAACTCGCATCTCACAGGACACGACTTCAGTGTAAATTATTGTGAATTATGCAATAGATTACATTACAATAATATTAAATATAGAAAGACTGTTAAAATTAATGGAATAATTTTTAAAAATTATAGATTAGACAAAGTTGTGAATTATGCCATTAAAAATGCATTAATTATAAAAAGTTTTTTATTGGTCACAAAAATGTGTTAAATGCCATCTCGTTTAGAATCTTGGATGGATTGGAATAAAAATTAGTTATCAATTAGGCAAACGATATATTTTAAATTAATGGAGTAGATATTATATTAAGATAAATTAATTACAAATAGTATATATAATAAATACTAACTTTTTAATATGCTAATTGGTTAATAAATAATTGGTTAATAAATTGATTACAAATAGTATAAATCAAATCTGATTTATTATAAATACTAACTTTTAATATGGTAATTGGATAATAAATAATGTAGATTTGATTCGATTTATTAATTATATGTTTTTGATTATTTTTTAAAAAAATTAAAAGAAGACGCATCCTGTAGAACACGACTTCTACGGAAAAGTGAAATCGCATCCTGTAGGGTACGAGTTCTTTGCTAATAAATTACAGTGGGTGAAAATTGATTTACCGCGTTAGGGTTACGAGTAACTCGCATTTTGTACGATACGAGTAATGGAACTCGCGTCCTGCAGGGTGCAAGTTTCATTCAATCATCGCACCCCAACTGGTGCGATTACCACTATAAATTGGTCCTACCCCCTTTTTACCCCACCACAACAAACACAAATTCACTCTCTCAAATCTTCTTTCTTTCAAATTTTTGGTTGATTACTCGTGTTTGATCTAATGGCGGGATTAATAAGGTTGGATCACAAGCACGTGTTCGATTATTATCAAAGACATGTAAGTTTTATCTACTTTAATTTTGTTTATTTTTTATATATTCTAATTTTACATACGTGTTATTTAATTTTTTATGTAGTTTAATTTATGCGTACATGTGTTTAATTTTTTAGGGAGGGGAGGAACGGCGTATGAAGGTGTCTTACAACCGGGTGTCAAATTTACTGGATCCGTTGATCGAACCGTATTTGGAGGAAGCCGGATTACTGCACGCATCCAAAATTATTGAAGGTGCGAAATTAGATGTTGATTTGATCAACGCTCTTTTGGAGAGGTGGAGGCCGGAGACACATACATTCTACCTTCCTTGCGGCGAGGCGATGATCACCTTGCAGGACATTTTGTATATCTTGGGTTTGCGTATCGATGGAGAGGAGATCAACGATCCCGGTACTTTTGATTGGCATACCCTATGTTTGGATTGACTAAGGGTTGCGTCGGAGAGTTTTGATGGTGGAAAAGTGAAATTGAAGTGGATGCGAGAAAATTTTAAAAATTTACCTGTTGACGTGAACGAAGATCTGAAGAAGGTAAAAGATATTTTCTTTGAATATTATTGAAATAATTAAAATATTTACATGTGGTAATATATATGTTTTCCTGTTGTAAGCATATGCTCACGCTCATATTTTACAGATGATCGATGGGGTATTGATGCCTAACAAATCCCGCAACAGAGTGCACAAGATCTGGTTGCGGCATTTGGCAGATTTTAAAGATACCGGTAAACTGAGCTGGGGATCCGCAGTTCTAGCATGTCTGTTTAGGGAGCTGTGTAAAAACACTGATCCTGAGAAGGGTCAGATTGGAGGTTGTTTGACGTTGCTCCAGTCCTGGGCATGGTGGAGAATGCTGTTTTTATGCCCTCAGCTTAGGCAACCTACTCCATATGTTTTTCTGCTAGGCCGGAGGTAAGAAAATAGTTTATTTTTTTAAATATACGAATTTTTATAATTAAAATTCATTTTTTAATATACGTATTTTTGTATTATACGTCTTGTTTTGTAGGTGGACCGGTCCTTTAACCTATGTTTATGTTGCTCACGGTCTGGATGTTATTAGACAGGATATTGAGAATGAATCCGCGAATAATCAGGTAACACTTTGGTGTATTTATTTAAAAAATTATATTTAACTTTAATTATATATTGTATAGTTTTTATGGACACCGTGCGAGGATCCGGAAGTGTATGAGTGCATCCCGAGATTTTTGAACGAGACGAGGCTTCTTTGGATGGCCACTTTACCACTCGCCTGCTACACTACAGTTGAGTGGCACCTGATTGACCGCGTTTTATGACAGTTTGGTTGTTTCCAAGGTATCCCAATGGTTTCTTCAAATCTGGACGAATTGTACAAACTCACGCGACAAAGAAAGCCCAAGGTAATATTGATATACTTACCGCATTCTTTTATTAACTCAAACGTAATTCATATCTGAAAAGAATAATAAATTTTTATATTGTCCGATAGGTTGATTGGTCGGTGCACCACCAAAGCTATATCGCTCACTGAGGGACATGACGAATCCACAATGGAAACCCCAGCGTGAGTATCGTATGTTTGATACGATGGTCAGCCATGACTACAAGGACTACTTTTTGGCGAATAAGGAGCCATTTATTTTGACTGTAGATGAGCGATCAGTCGTCTACAAGCGTCAGCAACGCAATCGCCCACGGTCTCAGCGTACGAGGGGAGAACTATTGGAGTATGCCCAAATACCAATTATGAAATGGTTGTAAAAGACATACTTATTTTATCTTGTTTATTAATAAGAAGCCATTATTATTATTTCAGTCTTATTTTGTGTATCTATAAATAAACTGAATTATAATAAAGTCCTTAGAATAATATAGTTATTCTTGAATGTCCTTAGTCGAGAATTATTGTGGGCTTGGACAACAATAATGTATTAAGACTAATATGTAGTTGATTGATGACAAAGTGTTGTCATTGACATAGAGATGTCAAAATCAATACATAAGTATGTGTTAGGGAACGACATACTGGACTGACCCGCTATGAGCATGTTTCTTGGATTATTATGTGACAGTCAGAACAATGCTCATGGTTATAACTACATGTATGATCCTCAGACTTGAGATCATCATTATTTCAACATCGTGAGTGACATATTTTGATACGGTCAAACGTGTGTCATAACTGACTACACTATAAAGGCTGATATTGGATATGTCACAATCCATGTAGCGAAATATGGTTGATCAAGATATGATTTGTCCCTCCTACATAATAGGAGTAATATCATATGCTATTTGATTGAGTGAGACTAGAAAATGCATGGCCATGCTCGAATAAATTGATATGGGATATCATAGTTATTTGTTTATAATAGTCTACTCAAGATATCAAGAAACATTAGATGGACTATACAAGTGTGACTAATCCATGACTTGTGTTTGGTCTAGATATGAGGACAAAAAGATGATTTACATAAAAGAAGTTAATCATGGAAAAAGGTTAAATCGAACCACGATTTCATGTAACTTAGGTAGCAATGATGTATTGCTAGATGCCACTCATTGCTTGTAATATTAGAATTATTCTGGATATTACTGCTAATGTTACATGAACCTACAAGGGTCACACCCTATGATTGAAACGAACAAATATCGACTAGATAGTATGTGTACAAACTTGTTGTACACGTAATTAGTGAGAAACCGAAATTGTTAATTATATTCAGTTAAATATATTATATATTTAAAGAGTCTGAAATTAATTAGAAGTAGGTTTTTAAATGCTATATAAAGGCATAAGGTCTAGCAACCATTTATCCCCCTTTTTTGAAATCCTCTCTAAACAGTTAGAGAAGAGAAAATTTGTTCGTTTTATTCAGGTGGATTGCGTAGAGGTCGAAATGTTGCTGTGACAACTCAGATTCGATTTGGATTCTCCTATACTCGTTGCAGAATTCCAAATTACTTAAGGTAATGTTTTTCATCCTTTATCACCTCGAATTCGTCCCTTGTACATAGATCACTAGTGGATTACGCAGGATAATTTTTCCACTGTGCCATGAGGTGTACCGGTGTTTCCCAGCAGTTGTATTAGAGCCACTTGTACGATACAAATTTGGAGTTAAATACTTGGATGATGTTTTTGTATGAGATGCATGTTTTACCTTTTCTGTTTTGACGAGTATGTGATGTTTGTGCGAAATGTAAAAATTAAATTCAGTCGTGATTAACACGTTAATCTGTTTTAACAAGTTTTTATGATCGATGGTTAAGTGTTAATCATGTTTTTTTTTGCGGTAAGCTTTTGATAATCATATGTTAATAGTTGACATGATGAACATGCGGTTAATATAGCAGATCGTTTTTGGCAGAGGAATAATGGTTGTTCTAGAGTGAAAAACCTTAGGGATTGAAAAATCCCAAAAACACAAATCTGTTGATAAAAGTTATCAAAACATAAGGTTTTTCCATAGTAATCGAAGTGCCAAAATTTAAAATTTTCCCGGCATACGGGTGAACCAGACGGCCCCAGATCTGCTGGACCGCATAGGCAACAAAGGTCGTAGAAACTATTTAGGTAATCTTAATTAACAAGATAAGACATGTGTACGTTTTGGATGATATGCACGGTGTTTGAAAATGCATGGTTATAGCCTAAATAGCCTATTTACTTTGGTTTTATATAAATACAGCCTGCGTGTCCTCCCTTTCTTTCTTCTATTGTAATTCTCTTCTCATCTTACTCCCTCGTATGTAAAACGAGTTTCTGAAAAATTGTAATATTTACGGAGAAAGCATGGACCAAAAGAGCAGACTGATAGGCCGATCAAATGTGGATTAGGTGCTTGAGAAGCAAGTTCTATCTTTAGTAATTTTGGTTCTCCCATTCGCTTGGGATGGGCCACCTCAGTTTTAAGGGCTATAACCATTGCATTTATATTTACTGCTTTACATGTATATGATACAATGTATGTTTTTTAGCATGGTGATAACTGATTAGATCATAATAGAATGGTGAGATTAATATAACAAAAACCCTCCATATTTAATTAAAATTAGTCATCCAATATTAGCCCTAAAACTTTGATCGTTACTATGTAGGTTTTACCAAAGCAAAATACTTAGATCTATCTTGGTTAAACGCGAAGAATAAGCAAGTGATATTCACTGGTAGTAATATTGGTTAAACTAGGTTGTTCTAATAAGATTAGAAACCTAAAGACTAATGATTGTTCAAGAACTTTGGTGATTGAAAAACAATACAAAAGTGCATGTCTAGGATTGGTTCTTTGAAAAACTTTGTATTTAAGCGTGCCCAGTACACCACCTCTCTTTTCATAAGTTACATACATGGTGCACTGTTCATTATTGTTCTTTCTATTAGACCATATGAACTTTTGTTTTGGACAAATAGTTGTTCATCAAATATAGGAATTACATGAGATGTAATTAGCAAGTGTTGCTTACCTAAATAATTGAATTCTAGGAGTAAAGCCAAAGCTGACTTAGAATGAAATGAAATATGGATCCTTACCTACTAGAAATACTTTTAGCAAGTTTTTTGATTTTGAGGGTTTTTAATAGTGGGAGTGTTATTACTTTATAAACATGATAAAAAGGTAGTTATAAAACATATTTTATCATTGTAGATTTATTATGGCAAATTCAAACACATTATCATTGCGATCCGTACTTGAGAAGGATAAATTAAATGGATTGAACTTCCTTGACTGGTTCCGTAATTTGAAGATTGTCCTCATACAAAAACGAAAACTAACAGTCATCGAAGAACCTATCCCTAAAAATCCAGCAAATGATGTCTCTAAAGATGAATTAGAAGCTTTTAAAAAATACTCAAGTGACATGGTAGATGTCGGTTGCTTGATGCTTGGGACCATGACCCCTGAGCTTCATAAGCAAATGAGGACATGGTTCCCTATGAGATGGTTAAAAATCTCAAGGAATTATATGAGGGGCAAGCTTGTCAAGAGAGGTATGAGACCTCTAAAGCTTTGTTTCGATGCAAGATGGTTGAGGGAACTCCAGTGGGGACTCATGTTCTCAAAATGATAGGGTATATTCAGACCCTTGAAAATTGGGCTTTCCTCTAAGTGTTGAATTGGCTACTGATGTTATCCTACAGTCGTTGCTGAATAGTTTTAATCAGTTTGTTCTTAATTTCAATATGAATAAAATTAACAAATCGTTGCTCTAGTTTCTTGGTCTGTTAAGAACAACATGAAAAAGGTTAGCTGCAAACCTATTCTGATGGTCCAAAAGGATAACAGAAAAGGAAAGCCCAACACCAAGGCAAAGCCAAAACCCAACAAAGGAAAGGTTGCATTGAAACCCAAATGAGGAGTTGCAAAAGAAGGAAAATGTTTACATTCCAACAATGCTGGACATTGGAAGAGAAACTGCCATGTCTATCTTGAGGACATCAAGAAGGCAAGAGAGAATGGACAGTCTGGATCAGGTATTTATGTTATTGATATTAATATATCAACATCTACTTCTTGGGTATTATATACCGGTTGTGATTCTCACATTTGTACTTCTGTACAGGGACTAAAAATGAGTAGAAAATTGGCAAAAGGAGATGTGGACCTACGAGTGGGAAATGGAGCAAGAGTTGTTGCATTAGCTATAGGAACATACACTTTGTCATTACCTAGTGGACTTGTTTTAGATTTATAGGATTGTTATTTCATACATAGTTTGACTAAAAACATTATTTCAATTTTTTGTTTGGATAAGATTGGTTTTGAGATTATTATTAAGAATAATAGTTGTTATTTTTCCCTCAATAATGTTTATGGTACGGCTCAATTAATCAATGGCCTCTATATCTTAGATCAAGATAAATCCATATATAACATAAATACAAAAAGATCAAAAACAAATGACTCTAATCAAACTTATCTTTGGCATTGTCGCTTGGGTCATATAAGTGAGAAACACATATCAAAACTTCATAAAGATGAATTTTTGGATTCTTTTGTTTTCGAACATTTTGATATATGTGAACCTTGTCTAATGGGAAAATGACCAAATCACCGTTTGACAATAAAAACGAGCGAGCAAGTGATTTATTAGGTCTAATAAATAGTGATGTATGTGGACCAATGAATACACAAGCAAGAGGAAGGTTCGATACTTTATTACTTTCACTGACGACTTCAGTAGATATGGGTATGTTTACCTAATGCATCATAAATCTGAAGCCCTTGAAAAGTTCAAGGAATTTAAGAATGAAGTACAAAACCAACTAGGAAAGAGTATCAAAGCTCTTCGATCAGATTGATGAGGAGAATACTTAAGCCTAGAGTTTGATGATCTTCTTAAAGGTGTGAGATTGTCTCACAACTTACACCTCTAGGTACTCCACAACACAATGGAGTCTCTGAAAGGAGAAATCGAACGTTGTTAGACATGGTTCGATCAATGATGAGTCATGTTGATCTTCCAACTTCTTTTTGGGGACATACGTTAGCAACAACTGCTTTCACACTAAATCGTGTTTCGTCTAAATCGGTTCAAAAGACACCATATGAGATTTGGACTAGGAGGCGTCCTAGCATGTCTTTTATGAACATTTAGGGATGCAAAATTTATGTTAAATATCAGATGTCTACAAAACTCGAACCCAAATCTCATAAGTGTAATTTTGTGGGATATCCTAAAGAAACTAAAGGATATTATTTCGTTAATCCACCCGAGAACAAAATGTTTGTTGCTCTAACATGAGTCTTCCTCGAAAGAGAATTTATTTTTAGAAAAGGAAGTGGGGGAAATATTGAACTTGAGGAAATTCAAGATCAACCACAGATCACTGAACCAGTGATTGAACAACAACAAGTTCTACAAATAGTTGAGGAACATCCAATCGTTCTTGAAACACAACCACTGCGAAGGTCTATGAGAGAATGCAATGCGCTTGTGAGATATGGATTTCTTGTCACATTGCATGGAGATGTTCTTCTCATGGACCACAATGAGCCTAAGACTTATCAGGAAGCAGTGGAGAGCCCAGACTCTGAGAAATGGCTATAAGCCATGAAATACGAAATAGATTCCATGTCAGAAAACCAAGTATAGACTTGTTGGAGTATGCCCAAAGACCAATCATGAGATGATTGTAAAAGACATACTTATTTTATCTTGTTTATTAATATAAAGCCATTATTATTATTTCAGTCTTATTCTGTGTATCTATAAATAAACTGAATTATAATAAAGTCCTTAGAATAATATAGTTATTCTTGAATGTCTTTGGTCAAGAATTATTGTGGGCTTAGACAACAATAATGTATTAAGAATAATATGTAGTTGATTGATGACAAAGTGTTGTCATTGACATGGAGATGTACACATAAGTATGTGTTAGGGAACAACATACTGGACTGACCCGCTATGAGCATGTTTCTTGGATTATTATGTGACAGTCACAACATTGCTTATGGTGATAACTACATGTATGACCCTCAGACTTGAGATCATCATTATTTCAACATCGTGAGTGACATATTTTGATACGGTCAAACGTGTTTCGTAACTGACTACACTATAAAGACTGATATTGGATATGTCATAATACATGTAGCGAAATATGGTTGATCAAGATAGGATTTGTCCCTCCTACATAATAGGAGTAGTATCATAGGCCACTTGATTGAGTGAGACTAGAAAATGCACGACCATGCTTGAATAAATTGATATGGGATATCATAATTATTCGTTTACAATAGTCTACTCAAGATATCAAGAAACATTAGATGGACTATACAAGTGTGACTAATTCATGACTTGTGTCTGATCTAGATATGATGACAAAAGGATGAAATACATAAAAGAAGTTAATCACAAAAAAGGTTAAATCGAACTACGATTTCATGTAACTTAGGTAGCAATGATGTATTGCTAGATGTCACTTATTGCTTGTAATATTAGAATTGTTCTGGATATTACTGCTAACGTTACATGAACCTACAAGGGTCACACCCTATGAAACGAACAAATATCGAAGATGTGACTATAAGGTTGTCGACATGAGTAGCATTGGTTGGAGGGGGTTGCGCCAGGCGGCGGTTGTGAGTGCGAGAGGAGGAGGCACGAACTGGCGGCTGCTCTTCGACTGGCGGCGATGGTTGTTTGAGGACTCGTCCTTCATCTCTCCTTGCTTGACTCTTTATTCTTGGCATCCTTGGATTGAATTCTTAGAGAGATTTTTCTTTGGTGTTTGAAGAACCCTTAAGAAAAAATATATAGAAATCATTTTTTCTTGGAGAACAAGAATAATGGTGAAATTTATGGAAAGAATATAATAGATGAAAAGTGAATAGATGATAGCTTTTTATAGGGAATATTAAATTCTTGGAAAACAAGAAAGGTGAAAGATGGAAAGTTTTAATTGGATTGAAAGACTTAAAGATAATAGAGTTTAAATTAAGGCAAACTTTTCCCTCATTCTTTCCAAATTTTTGGCACCTATTTGGTAGGGGGACGTGTCAAAAAAATTTCACCAATTATTTTACTTTCCCTCTGGTAGGAAAGTTTTCCTCCAAAAATTTTCATGGAATTTTTGCAGCGTGGGCACGCCTTATTTCCAGAGTGCTTTTGTCCTCTGTACCTAAAAAATAAAGAAAAACATGAAAATTCATAAAAAAAATTATTGATGAAATAAAACGAAATAAACTAAAATAAAGTAAGAATAAAAGCATGGTTTGCCTCCCAAGAAGCACTTTTCTTTAACGTCTTTGGCTAGACGTAACTCCCTTTTTCACGTTAAGGCGAGAATGTGTTCGTCAGGAGGTTTGTCCTTGATTGATTTGAAAACTTTCTTCTACCATGGTAGTTTTATTGCAAGTTTATAGGGAGGTTCAACATTGATTAGTTGGATCCCTGGATCCCAGTTGGTGTTTGCCACCAGGGCTGGATCTGCTCTTATCTTCCATAGGTATGGGTCATCCCATAGGTACGGCTTCACGTCGCATTTGATTTTGTCTTTCTCAACCTGCGATGTACATTTTGAAAATGTCTTTGTCACAAAATTGTATGCGATATCTGCGTACCATGGTATGATGTCTTTGTATTCAAGGAGTTATCCTGATTTGATATCTTGTTCCCCAGGTTTCTTGAGGATTAGCTCAACCTTGTGAAATGTTTCAAGAATTTTTCATTTTAGCTCATCCTCTTTGGTCTGTGTGAACCTTTGAGGTAAAGATGGTTGAGGCACAATGGGTGGCACAAGACTCTTTGCACCAGCTTCGTCTTTCGTAGGCTTTAGATTTTTGGGATTACCATCTTTGTCAGAAAAAGGTGCGAGCCAAAAATTGGAAGGTTTGTTGGCCTTCGCATCTTCATGTTTTCCTTGCCCATTTGACAGATTCTCCTTTGAATTCTCTTGTGCATCGTTTGTGGAAGGCTCATTATCCTTCGTTTGCTCACCATCCGCATCAAACATGTTTGGGAGTGCAGTTTATTTGAAACCCATTAAATGAAAACGTCAGTATATTTGAAACAATTGAAAGATTTGGCTTAGTGGTAGAGTGGGTGTTGTTTGTACTTGTGGTTGTGGTTGTAGGTTTAATTCCCACAATTCTCATTTGCTAAAATTTTCACCCAATCAAGTGACACGTGTCGCCATCTGATTGGGTGAAAATTATTAAATAAATTAAATTAAAAATTAGAGTAAATTTGTCCAATCAGGTGGTGACACGTGTTGTCATTTGGTTGGTTGGTTAATTTTATTGAATTAAATTAAAATTAGGACCAAATTGATATAATAGGTAAAAATAAGGATTAAATGTGTAACTTTACAAATTTTCATTAACTACCATGTCACTCCTTCGTTAGTTTTTTAATGGCGGTGGTCAAAATAGGTCAATTTAAAAACTTGAGTGGTCTAATTGACGAGTTTAATAGGTGGTCATTGAAGTAGTTTATCCAAGGAAATAATACAACCAAATACAGCTAACAAAAAAACACTTCAATCCAAAATTATGAGAACAAGTGAAAAAGATTCCACACGAAAGGTGTTGAACCAGTCATCTTCACTAATTCCAACCTCCTCAACCATATTTCTTGAATCGTCTCAACCAAATAAGAAAAAATTTCCCCAATGAGTTTGTTGCAGGAAAGATCTAGGGACTCTAGTCCAGTGGTTATGGGAAAAGTTGAGTACTTGTAGAGAAACAAGGTTCCCAACTGTTTTTGGAATTGTACATTCGAATATGTTGCTTGACATATCAAGTGTTGCAAAAATAACTAGAATTCTCTTAAGTTCAAAGTGCACACCTTTCATTGTAACAACCACGGAGTCGTGGTAGTAAGAGCGACCATCTCCAATATATCTTATTTGAACATCGGCCAAACTCATCATGCCTTGGAAACTTTTTGTAGTATGTTGTTGGCAGAAAGCCAGAAAACTCATTGTGGGAGAGGTCCAAGATTCGCAGGGTCGAGAAGTGTGATCCATTTTCTAAAGATTAATTGACCATGGAAATGATTAGATCGCATGATTAGTGGTTTAAATAGTTATTATTTTATTATTAATTACTCCTTGTTTGTCGGTTTATGTTGCTAATTTGGGCGTTTCCTCTTATTTTCGGTGCAGGACATTGAATTCCAGAAATTGTACTAAAAAGGGCAAAATTCTGCAGCTTTTATTTTTCTGGAGTCAAGGCTGGGCTAGTGGGCATGAATCTGGCATGAAATTTGACGTGACGTCCAGTCAACAGTTTCTAAAAGATGACATCAGTAGCGTCGAATAGCTTATCAGCTGCGAGTCGATAGCTAATTAGCTGTGATTTTAAATTCAAACTTGGAATTATCATTTGTATTTAATTTAAATATTTTTAGGATTTATTCTTTATCATTTTTAAGGTTTTAGAAGACTATAAATACCCCTTTAGGGTAAACTCTAAAATCATCTCTTATTTTTACCTTTGTTTTTACTTTGGAAGTTTTATAAAATTCTCTCTTCTTTTCATTTCTGTTCTTTAGTTTTTATTTATTTTCTTTTAAAAGCTAAACATGGTTTTTACCATAATCATGCTTAGCTAATTTTCCTATTAGCAAAGGGCTTAAAGCGAAACTTCAATTCACCTTGTGAGAATTATAAGCACTCAACAACTTCGTTTTACATTCTCAATTTTCTAAAAACTTAGATCGACAATCGGCCTTTCTATGAAAAATATTTACTCTTTCATTTCAAAAAGCGCGCGTTGACTTGAATGTTGTTCAGATTTATAGTTGAGAGGAAGGATCGGCTTGTAGCAAATTCGACTTCTTGTGAACACGCTTAGCGACGGATTTACTAAGGGAAACTGAGATCATATTCGATTCTCATTGAGACAACATAGTCCGAGTCGGGTTTTTCCAAATTTTAAAACTGTTTTGTTCTAACGACGATAGTCGTGGTTAGTCTAGCCATAAAATTGGAATTCAAAAATTGATTTTGAATTATCGGTTTACAGGAGAGAAAAACAAGTTACAAGGGTTGGGCCTTGTAGACTGTAACCGACATGTATCCGGAGTAAAAATTATTTTTTGATTATCATTTTGAATTGAAGCTAAGCAAAGCTTGAGGGTAATTAATTTAATCAATCTTCTTCTCAAAATTTACTTCCATTATTTTTCTAAACTCATTTTCTTTTTCAAATCACTTTATTTATATTTTCAACTTAATTCGCTTGATCAAACCCCCCATTTTACTTCACTTCCTCGCAACAATCAGAAACAAAACCTTATAATATCAGAAACTCCTTAGTCCTTGTGGACCGACACCTTCTTCTTTATACTACGTTATTTATATTCATTTGAGATTAAGGAATATTTATTTGACAATATACGATGCTTGTCAAATTGGCGTTGTTGTCGGCGACTTCGGCAAAGTTACTAATATAGTTGTTCTTGATTTATGACCAGGAAGAATCCTGGCGAACTAGCAGATTTTAACCCGGAGATCGAAGCACTAGCCCGAAGATTACACGTACAAACATTTCGGGAAAGGAAACGAAGACTACGACAACAACAATTCCAACATGATCTAGAATTATCCTCCGAAACTAAAACATATTTCGAGTATACCAATGATGAGCAGACTTCAATGGCAAATGACGACCAAACCATTCGGCAACTTGTCGTAGCACCTTACGATCAACAATCATTGTGCATTACATTCCTGACTGGCACAACCCTATTCGCACTCAAGACGGGCTTGATACATCTTCTACCAACTTATCATGGTTTGCCGAGTGAAAATCCTCACAAACACCTCAAAGAATTCCATATGGTTTGTTTGAGTACAAAACCACAGGGAGTGTCTGAAGACCAAATAAAACTTCGTGCTTTTCCTTTTTCTTTAGCTGATATTGCCAAAGATTGGTTATTTGGCTTACCTTCCAACTCGGTTACAACTTGGACTGACATGGCTTGGCTTTTTCTTGACAGGTTCTTTCCAGTAACCAAGGCGAGTGAATTAAGGTAAAGCATCTTAAGTATCCGAAAAAGGATATCGAATCGTTATACGACTACTGGGAGCGATTCAAGAAGTTGTTCGCAAATTGCCCACAACGTGGGCTATTAGAACAAACACTTCTTTAGTATTTTTACAAAGGCTTATCTCTGATGGAAATGAAGATGATCGATGCAGCAAGTGGAGGGGCACTTGTGAACATGACCCCAACAGCGGCAAAAACTCTTATCTCTACAATAGCCACTAACTCCCAGCAATTTTGCTCTTCAAGTGAACCCTCTCGACGAGTTCACAAGGTAAGTACAGTTTCCCTAGAGAATAAAATTGACAAACTAGCTGACATAGTTAAATCCCTTATTACAGACAAAAAAGCGCAGCTAGACTTTGCAGGATATGCACAAGTCTAGAACATCTAACGGATTATTGTTCGATGATACATGAGGAGGATGCTATGCAAGTGAATGCGATGGGTAATTTTCCCGAACCTCCCCAGAGACCATACAATCCCAACGCTAACACATACAACCCAAGATGGAAGGATCATCTGAACTTAAATTATGCGCAAAACCAGAGACCAAATCAAGCTTATCAACCTCCTGCACCATAGCAATATCAACCGCAAAAACCATCGTTGGAACCGATTGTTGAAAGGTTAGCGCTATCCTAAGAAAAATTTCAACTAAAGACCGAAGTACACTTTCAAGAAATTGACAAGCAGATGAGTCAACTGACATTAGCAGTGAGTCATTTAGAATCTAGAGGGAAGCTGCCGTCACAAACCGAGGTGAATCCACGAGAAAATGTTAGTGCAATCACCCTACGGAGCGGTACTGTTGTCACACCGCCAGTCCCTAAAGATGTTTCTGTAGAACCCAGAGGGAGAAGGAAGAAGTTGACGCAAGATCCTAGAGGAAAAATAAGGATGAATTGCAAACTCTTTCCATGCCATCTCCCTATACCACGCCACTTCTCTTTCTGTCAAGATTAGTTAAACGCGATAAGCAAGCCTAGGAACAAGAAACTCTCGATATGTTCCGTAAAGAGGAGCTAAACATAACTCTCCTTGATGTGATTAAAAAAAAGTTCCACGGTATGCTAGATTCTTTGTAACCCCCTTGACCGGTCTAATCGCAAGACCGAATCGAGCGAGTCACACGGGGAATATTGGAGTAAAACCCAAAAGTTTCACTTCAATAAACAACTTTTTTTACTTTTTATCTTTTCTAGATGCGACATAATTAACCTAAGCGTGAGAGAAAGCAACAGAAAAATCTCAATTCGATCAGGCGTCAGATCAACATCCGATTACCCTAAATAGCATTTAGGGACCATTTGTAAATATACCATAAAATATGGACCTTTTTTTAAATTAGAGTTACCAATATTCAATTAGTCAGGTTTTATACTTACATGTCATATTCCAACTCGATCCGATCATCCAAACTCACTCAATTGCATTCACAAACATTCAGAGATTAAACGCAAAGATTCAAAACATCAGAAGATGCCAATTAACCACTTTAACTAACAGGGTATCGATACGCCCAAACACAGTATCGATACGGTCCTTTGTAATTTCAAAACCCAAATTCCAGTAGCTCAAAACCGTATCGATACGGTCCCGAGTATCGATACACTTAGCCAATTTCTTCTTTTATCGTATCGATAAGGTACATATTGTATCGATATGCCAAGCCTTTTTCAGCTTAACTGTATCGATACGGTAGCCCGAGTATCGATATGCCTGGGCACAAAATGTCACTTTTTGCTCGATTAACAATCTGTAAACCAATTATAAACCCCTAGGCATGTTTCTAACACATAGGCAGCATATTAGGGATCGATCCTCAACCATTAACAACAGAAACATCAACAAACCATGACATCAATCATCATAGAGAAATCTATAGGCATACTTTCTAAAACCACATCAAACCAAAGACCACAAACCATAGCAAAGCATAAACCAAACATAATAGGCCATTTACAATCTCAATAAGGCAAAACAAACTTGCCAAACCAGGGAGTTCATCAAACATACACTCCCAAAACATCAAGGTATCCACCCATTGCCAATCCTATAACTATTGAAATGTTAAAACCATACTTGAGCTTAGAGCGTCGAATGAACCACTTATCTTGCTTCCTTGTAGCCCAGACAATCTACTTTTCTGCATTGTTAAGAAAAGAGAGCGTAAGCAATATGCTTAGTGAGGGATGCTCAAAACAAAACCATAACAATGCACTATTAAAAACCATTTTCATATCAAACCATTTTCCCATCATGCTCTTAACAAATCTCATGCTTTAAAAATCATTAAAGCAAAAACAGTAAACTCTTTAGACATGTATCATGAAATTTCATGCTTTAAACCAAAGCAAATCTCAATGCAAGCTTCACATGCTTAGGCATTCAAAACATATCTTAAGATATAGTCTCATGTATAAATCTCATATAAATTTTCATTTCAAAACCATGATACATGTAATTTAATATATTGGCATTCAAGTGAACCTGATGGTTGTTTCACCATCCCAATACACATGGATCTTGATGCACTATCCATAATAAACACATCGGATATGCGGATACTCATTGATGGAGCTTGCTGCTCTCTCCATAAGCGGATCTCATGGTGCTTGCTGCACTCACCATGACTTAGATCCCATGGTGCTTGCTGCTCTCACCACAATACACTTTGGTTACCCTCAACACAATAGTTACTAGCTAATGTGGAGCCGAAGGACACACACACATGCGAATTTTGCTACATTTTTATAGTGCACTCGCATCCTATTGGTCGACCAATTATATCTGATTATAATAAGCATCATCACTTGCCAATATATACTTTAAAACCATGTTAACATACTATTTTCCAATGCATCAACATAAGCCATAGCATATCCCATTTTAAATCATGAATCAATGCATACCATTTTCTCATCAAGATGCAACCTCTTGAAAACCATAAATCAATCTCATGGGATAACATGAATCATTTCTCAATTCATAAAAACATACATAACAATAGGTAACAAATCCAACTTCAAAACATGAGCATGAACAATTAAAAAACATGGGAAAAGCTGAGAACCGAGAGAGAAACATTTCATGCTTACTTCCGAGCTTATATTAGCGTTCCAAGCTTAATCTAAACCCCCAAAATATTCCTTTCAAACCTTTGAAAAGCTGTAAACCAGTTCCACTCACCAACTACACCTCGCTTGGCTTGCAGAGACGAAATCAAGCTTCTGGATCCTCCGCGACACATTCCGAAACTAACGAATCATCATCCCCTGCTTCTAACCAAAGCAAAATAGAGGATAATGTGTTCCCTTGCATCAAAATCCCCAGCAACACACAACAACACTTTCCTCCCTCAACAACCAAGATTTTGCCTAACAAAAACAACCAAAAACATCGACGAAACCTTTCTAATAAATCTCCAGCTATTACCCAGCGAGATTTAGACTTAAACAACATCAATTTACATCCAAAACATCTCCTTAACATTAAAGAACCATCAGCAATCAATTATCCCTATAAACAAGCCACCAACCCAAAGATATCAACAACCAAACCTAACAATTTACCTAGTTCCAGGATTCTATTATCAAAATCACTTAAATCAACATCTCAAATCATCATAATCATCATATATCTCATTATAAACCCAACGAAACCAATCAAAAACAAAGATCCATTGATTTAGGCAAGTAAACCTCAATTAAACTAATTTTTCATAAACATATTACCAAAACCCATTAGAAAACCATCATAAGAGACCAAGAACTTGGGGATTTCAATAAAGAACATATCATTAGCGGAGAAGAACGAAACCTTACCTCTAATGCCGACTTTTCCTTCAATTGCAAAGATTTACATGAGAAAACAAGGTTTAAACAACAAGGTTTTGTTAAGAAAACATTAAAAAATCATTTGGGATGAAAAAGGCAAATCAAATCAGATATTTATCTTAAATCTTTGAATAGAAAATGGTTGTTTGGCTGGAGAGAATTTGAGAGAAAGTAAATGAGAAAAGAAAGTAGTTACGTGAAATTTATTTTGAGAAAACAAATTGGTTAATTAATTCCCTCCAATTATTTTTTTATTAAAACCATTTAAAACCAACCAATAAAAGGAAAAGTCTTAATTAGACTCTTGGTCAAAGCTCCCTAAAGATTCTAAGCCTTGATCTCTTACAATTTTGTCACTAAATATAGTTTTACGTATTTTACATTTTGGTAACTATTCCCAAAATGTCAACCTTCCAAAATATATTTTCCAAAATTGATTCCACTAAAATCACTTATATAATAAATAAGGATTTTAAAAATTTATCCCATATTTAATTTTACTCAAAAAACTATTTATACCAAATTTATCCTGAAACTAGCCTAAATTATCGAAACCAACTCAACGAGCCATCTAGCCTAACCCGGATAACTTCTAGGCCCAAAATCGAGGCGTTACAAATCTCCCCCACTTAAGAAATTTCGTCCCCTAAATTTTACTGATGCAAAAAAGGTACGGAAACTATTTCTTCATGTCATCCTTCCTCTCCCGCGTAGCTTCCTCTACACCTCGGTGTCTCCATAACATTTTGACCAACTCAATGGTCTTCCCACGAAGCACTTTTCTGTCACATCCAAGATTTTGACTAGTTTCTCATTATAAGTCAAATTTGGATTCAAGTCAACTTCCTCAATTGGCATAACATGCGACGGATCCGACCGATACGTCCGAAGCATGAATACATGGAAAATATCATGTATCTTTTCCAACTCAGGCGGCAACCTCAACCTATAAGCAACATGACCAACACGTTCTAACACCTCATACGGTCCAATAAACCTCGGACTCAATTTACCTTTCCGACCAAACCTCATTATCTTCTTCCAAGGCGAAACCTTCAAAAACACTTTATCATCAACCTCATACTCTACCTCCTTACGCTTTAAATCTACGTAAGACTTCCGACGATCCGAAGCCTCCTTCAAACGATCACAAATGATCTTTACATTCTCCGTTGTTCTCTTAGGCATATCTGACAAGGAAACCGACTTTTGTCCCGCTTTCGCCCAACATAAAGGCGTCCTACACTTCCTTCTATACAAAGCCTTATAAGGCGCCATTTGTATACTAGCCTGATAACTATTGTTATAGGCGAACTCCACCAACGGTAACTGTTTCTCCCAAGAACCCTGAAACTTAATAACACAACAACAAAGCATATCCTCCAACACTTGGATAACTCGCTCAGACTGTCCATCGGTCTGAGGATGATAAGATGTACTAAAACTC
The DNA here is from genome assembly GCA_019671005.1 of Hibiscus mutabilis. Classification (NCBI taxonomy): domain Eukaryota; kingdom Viridiplantae; phylum Streptophyta; class Magnoliopsida; order Malvales; family Malvaceae; genus Hibiscus; species Hibiscus mutabilis. The sequence goes on along the minus strand of CM033735.1, from coordinate 2,869,859 downwards.
AACCGCGTACCAAGGCTCGATGCAAATATTCCTAAAATCTCGCGGTAAACCTTAGATACCTATCTGAAACTATGGACTTAGGTACACCATACAAACTTACAATCTCGGCGATATACAAGTTCGCCAACCTGTCCAATGTATACGTCGTATGCACCTGCACAAAATGAGCACAATGCGTCAAACGGTACACAATCACCCAAATAAAGTTCTTCTTTGGCGAGGTCAAAGGCAACCCGGATATAATATCCATGGTGATTCTTTCCCACTTCCATTCCGGTATCTTCAACGATTGCAACAACCCGGATGGAAACTGATGCTCAGCCTTTACACGCTGACAAACCATACACTTACCCACAAAATCAGCAACATGCATTTTCAACCCAATCCAATAGTACTCATCTTTTAACCCATGATTCATCTAGTACGACCGGAATGCATAGCAAAAGGACTACTATGCGCTTCCTTCAAAATAGTGCGTCTTAACTCAACACCTTCCGGCACAACTATTCATCCCCTAAAGCACAAAACATCACCATCATTAAAGCAAAAATCTATTGGCCACTAACCCACCATCATGCGATACACTCAACCGCGCAAACATGGCCCTCAACTCCACATCCATCTTCCTACTCAAAGCATCAGCCACCACATTGGCCTTACCCGGATGGTAATCAATCGATAGATCATAATCCTTAAGCAACTCCAACCATCTTCATTGCCTAAGATTCAACTCTTTCTGTGACATCAAATACCTCAAGCTTTTATGATCCGTATACACCACACATTTCTCACCATACAAGTAATGTTGCCATATCTTCAACGCAAACACCACCGCAGCCAACTCAACGTCATGCGTGGGATAGTTGAGCTCATGCACCTTTAACTGTCTCGATGCATAAGCCACCACCCTACCATCCTGCATCAACACACAACCTAACCCCACATAGGATGCATCGCTATAAATCACAAACTCTTTTCCTGATTCGGGATGAATCAAGATTGGGGCTTGTGTCAAAGTTTCCTTAAGCTTCTCAAAAGCTTGATGTCTTGCCCTGTCCACACAAACTTAACATCCTTTTGTAACAACTTGGTTAACGGGGTAGCAATTTTAGAGAAACCATCCACAGAGCGACAATAATAACCCACTAAACCAAGAAACTACGAACCTTCGATACCGACTTAGGTTGTTTCCAACTTACAACTGCTTCAATTTTCTGAGGATCCACACGAATTCCTTTAGCTGACACAACATGACAAAGAAACACCACCTCTTTTAACCAAAACTGACATTTACTTAACTTCGCATAAAGCTAATTGTCCAGCAAGGTCTGCAAAACAATCCGCAAATGTTTATCGTGATCCTCTTTGGTACGAGAGTACACAAGGATTTCATCAATAAACACCATCACAAATTGATCTAGAAATTCATGGAACACTCTATTCATTATATCCACGAAAGTTGCATGTGCATTTGTCAACCCAAACGACATCACTAAGAATTCATAATGTCCGTAATAGGTGCGAAATGTTGTCTTTGGCATATCTTTATCCTTCACTTTCAACTGGTAATATCCCGATCTCAAATCTATTTTGGAAAACACCGCAGCACCACGAAACTGATCAAATAGGTCATCAATTCATGGTAAAGGATACTTGTTCTTTATCGTCAACTTATTCAATTGTCGATAATCGATGCACACTCTCATAGTGCCATCTTTCTTCTTCACAAACAACACCGGAGCTCCCCAAGGCAACACACTAGGCCGAATGAACCCACGGTCTAGCAACTCCTAAAGTTGTGTCTTCAACTCTTTCAACTCCTTGGGTGCCATGCGATGCGGAGCAATGGACACCGAAGTCGTATCTGCATACGTCTCAAAATCTACTACAACCTTATGCTCAACTAACCAATCCATTCCCAAGATAACATCAAAACCATAGAAAGGCCACTCCATCAAATCAACTGTAAACATATGACCTTCCACTGTCTAGGCATCTCTAATGTCGCAACTCAGCCAACTGCGTTACAACTTAAGAAAATTTCCTCGACGCACTTTATTAGCAATAACTAATCCCAAAAAAAAACCTCGTACTCCAAACACTAACCTTCACAAACCACCTTAAACATTTCATTTACTCTCCGGGATCCTAAAGGATCTTTTTGCAAATGCTACATACATCTCATCTTTATCGATCCTCGAGAAATTATCTGTAAGCGTGAACATATGCGTATATGCCCAAATAAATGTTCTCACAGATGCCTATGCATATGTTGCAAAATTTCTAATGTCGTGCCCAAATGCATGCATGTAATGACATATTTAAATATATACATATAAGTGTTTTGTACTGTGCATGATTAACAATTCACACTTACCAACAATATTCTCGGACCGATCACTTGCAACCAAATTTGCATCCCTAGAGTACCCCATACATCTTCGCCAAAATTTGCACCTATCCAACGCTAACACAAAAGCTTCAATACAAAGTCCACTTCACATCTTGGTTGTCAATCAAGATTCGTTTTGGCACATCATTGCACACGAAAGCGCTACCACTCTTGCTAATCTTAAACCCAAGTATTCTCAGAATACTTGTCTCTTCACAACCTCGAATGCCACTGGGACATTCGCCATCTACTCGCCAAAAATACTAAACCAAAGCAACACCATTATCGTTAATTACCGCGTTGATGCTACACGAAAAGAACTCCTAAGCAAACGTTCCTACAACCACATTATCATCTTGATAGCGAGTACCCAAATACTTCATTCGAAAAGCAGCTGCGAAAAACTCCCACGTAATATCTGCAGGTTTTATCCCCGTGATAGCGGTAGTCCACCACGAATAAGCATCACCCTGGAGCAAAGAAACTATACAACCCAGCTTACGCACATCTGTGTACTCCATCTGTCCAAAAATCCTCTAGTACTCTCAAACCATGCCTCAGAACCTTCTGAAAACAAACCTTTGAACTCAGTACCTCACAAACTACGTAAGCGCTCCAAAGGCAAACTAGGATTAGCCACAGGTGGCGGCACTACTGCATGCATACCAGCCACTACAGCCTAAAACGCTCCGGCAATAGGCTAAATCAACGGTGTCATGTCTCCCACAGCATGACCCTAGGCTACTTGGGGTCCAACACCCTCTACACCAACTCTAGCTCTAACTTCATCACCACTCAGAGAAGGAGGAGGCGGTATATCCTCATTATTTTGTTCTTCCACCACATTACGCACATTCATCCTTTGCTCTCGTCTCGGTCTTATATGAAAGCAGAATGAATCTCTAGCATGTAAAATGCAACTTTAAAAACAGTTAAGCCAACAAGAAGCAAGGGTCCAAGTCGCTCATATCTTTTTAAAACAATTCTCTTTACACCAATAGTAATAGTGGCAATGGATACCAAGACGTCTACTCTCAAATCATCACATAACATATCAGATAATCATGCTATCAAACACCGTGCATAACAAACATCAAGAATTCAACCATCTTGCCTCCCAATTTTTTGAAAACCTAGCTCTTCTAGATTCTTTGTAACCCTTTTGACCCGGTCTAATCGCAAGACCGAATCGAGCGAGTCACACGGGGAATATTGGAGTAAAACCCAAAAGTTTCACTTCAATAAACAACCAACTTTTTACTTTTTATCTTTTCTAGATGCAACAAAGTTAACCTAAGCATGAGAGAAAGCAGTAGACAAAATCTCAATTCAATCGGGCGTCAGATCGACATCCGATTACCCCAAATAGCATTTAAGGACCATTTTGTAAATATACCATAAAATAGGGACCTATTGTGAAATTAGAGTTATCAATATTCAATTAGTCAGGTTTCATACTTACATGTCAAATTCCAACTCGATTCGATCATCCAAACTCACTCAATTGCATTCACAAATATTTAGGGACTAAAACGTAAAGATTCAAAATATCAGAAGATGCCAATTAACCACTTTAACTAACAGGGTATCGATACGCCCAAGCACAGTATCGATACGGTCCTTTGTAATTTTAAAACCCAAATTCCATTAGCTCAAAATCGTATCGATACGGTCCCGAGTATCGATACGCTTAGCAAATTTCTTTTTTCATCGTATCGATACGCCAAGCCTTTTTCAGCTTAATCGTATCGATACGGTAGCCCACGTATCGATACGCCTGGGCACAAAATGTCACTTTTTGCTCGATGAGCAATCCGTAAACCAATTATAAACCCCTAGGCATGCTTCTAACACACATGCAACATATTAGGGATCGATCCTCAACCATTAACAAAAGAAACATCAACAAACCATGGCATCAATCATCATAGAGAAATCTATAGGCATACTTCCTAAAACCACATCAAACCAAAGACCACAAACCATAGCAAAGCATAAACCAAACATAATAGGCCATTTACAATCTCAATAAGGCAAAACAAACTTGCCAAACCAGGGAGTTCATCAAACATACACTCTCAAAACATCAAGGTATCCACCCATTGTCAATCCCATTACTATTGAAATGTTAAAACCATACTTGAGCTTAGAGCGTCGAATGAACCACTTATCTTGCTTCCTTGTAGCCCGGACAATCTACTTTTCTGTATTGTTAAGAAAATAAAACGTAAGCTATATGCATAGTGAGGGATGCTCAAAACAAAACCATAACAATGCACTATTAAAAACCATTTTCTTATCAAACCATTTTCCCATCATGCTCTTAACAAATCTCATGCTTTAAAAATCATTAAAGCAAAACCATTAAACTCTTTACACATGTATCATGAAATTCCATGCTTTAAACCAAAGCAAATCTCAATGCAAGCTTCACATGCTTAGGCATTCAAAACATATCTCAAGATATAGTCTCATGTATAAATCTCATATGCAATTTAATTTCAAAACCATGATACATGTAATCTCATTTATTGGCATTCAAGTGACTTGGATGGTTGCTTCGCCATCCCTATACACATGGATCTTGCTGCACTCTCCATAATAAACACATCGGATATGCGGATACTCATTGATGGAGCTTGTTGCTCTCTCCACCAATACTTATGGAGCTTGTTGGTATCTCCATAAGGCAGAACTCGTGGTGCTTGCTGCACTGACCATGACTTAGATCACGTGGTGCTTGCTGCTCTCACCACAATACACTTCGGTTACCCTCAACACAATAATTGCTACGCTAATGTGGAGCCGAAGGACACACACACATGCAAATTTTACTACATTTTTATAGTGCACTCTCATCCTATTGGTTGACCAATTATATCCGATTATAATAAGCATCATCACTTGCCAATGTATACCTTAAAACCATGTTAACCTATTGTTTTCCAATGCATCAACGTAAACCATAGCATATCCTATTTTAAATCATGAATCAATGCATAGCATTTTCTCATCAAGATGCAACCTCTTGAAAACCATAAATCAATCTCATGGGATAACATGAATCATTTCTCAATTCATAAAAGCATGTATAACAGTAGGTAACAAAACCAACTTTAAAACATGAGCATGAACAATTAAAAAGCATGGGAAAAGCTGAGAACCGAGAGTGAAACATTTCATGCTTACTTTCGAGCTTAGATTAATGTTTCAAGCTTAATCTAAACCCCCAAAATATTCCTTTCAAACCTTTGAAAAGCTGTAAACCAGTGCCACTCACCAACTACACCTTGCTTGGCTTGCCGAGACGAAATCAAGCTTCCGGATCCTCCGCGACACCTTCGAAACTATCAGATCATCATCCCACACTTCTAAGCAAAGAAAAACAGAGGATTAATGCGTTCTCTTGCATCGAAATCCCTAGCAACACACAACAACACTTTCCTCCCTCAACAACCAAGCTTTCGCCTAACAAAAACAACCGAAAACATCGGAGAAACCTTTCTAATAAATCTCCAGCTATTACCTAGTGAGATTTACACTTAAACAACATCAATTTACATCCAAAAACATCTTCTTAACATTAAAGAACTGTCAGCAATTAATTAACCCCATAAATAAGCCACTAACCCAAAGATATCAACAACCAAACCTAACAATTTACGTAGTTCCGAGATTCTATTATCAAAATCACTTAAATAAACATCTCAAATCATCATAATCATCATATATATCATTATAAACCCAACAAAACCAATCAAAAGCAAAGATCCATTGATTTAGGCAAGTAAACCTCAATTAAACTAATTTTTCATAAACATATTATCAAAACCCATTAGAAAGCCATCATAAGAGACCAAGAACTTGGGAATTTCAATAAAGAACATATCATTAGAGGACCTCTAATGCTGACTTTTCCTTTAATTGCAAAGATTTACATGAGAAAACAAGGTTTAAATAACAAGGTTTTGTTAAGAAAACATTAAAGAATCATTTAGGATCAAAAAGGGAAATCAAATCAGATATTTATCTTAAATCTTTGAATAGAAAATGGTTGTTTGGCTAGAGAGAATTCGAGAGAAAGTAAATGAGAAAATAAAGTAGTTACGTGAAATGTATTTTGAGAAAACAAATTTGTTAATTAATTCCCTCCAATTATTTATTTATTAAAACCATTTAAAACCAGCCAATAAAAGGAAATTCTTAATGAGACTCTTGGTCAAAGCTCCCTAAAGATTCTAAGCCTTGATCTCTTACAATTTTGTCACTAAAATAGTTTTATGTATTTTACATTTTGGTCACTACTCCCAAAATGGCAACCTTCCAAAATATATTTTCCAAAATTAATTTCACTAAAATAACTTATATAATATATAAGGATTTTAAAACATTTTCCCATATTTAATTTTACTCAAAAACTATTTATACCAAATTTACCCCGAAACTAGCCTAAATTGTCAAAACTACTCAATGAGCCATCTAGCCTAACCCGACTAACTTCTAGGACCAAAATCGGGCCGTTACATTCTTGAAGGACCTTTTCACAAACAAACGAAGGCTTACCAAAATTGAGAAGGTGAATTTGGAGGAACACGTCTCAGCCGTTTTCCAACGGAAGTTTCCACCAAAATTGAAGGACCAAGGTATGTTTGACATTCCCTGCAAAATCGGTAAGATTAGTATTAAACGTACAATGTGTGACTTAGGCGCTTCAATAAATGTTATGCCTCTTTCTTTGTACAACTTACTTTTTGTTGAGCCTTTGAAGGAAACGAAAGTAACGATACAACTAGCTGACCGATCCGTGATATACCTAGAATGACTCCTCGATAACGTCTTAGTAAAGGTAAACGAACTAATTTTTCCGGCAGATTTCTTTGTCATCAACATGGAAAACGACCGATCAAACACTTTTTCAAAAAAATTTCTCGGTCGTCTCTTCCTTAGTACGGCAAATACAAAAATCGATGTAAGAAGCATAATTCTTACAATAGAGTTCAACGGTGAGGTTGTTAAGTTTAACGTTTACAAAGTAATGTGATATCCTGATAATGTCACTAGTATTAATTTTATTGATGTTATTGAGCCTGCCGTTGAAGAGTCTTTTAAGTCTAACTTGGTTGATGATCTGTGCAGGGAATTGGAGGACTTTGAAGAAGAAATCAGGAAGTTTGAGAAAAAAATTTCAATTGATTCTGATTCAAGCCTTACTCCATCTAAATCAAAACTCTTACCTTCGATTTTGCAGATACCAAAATTGAAGTTAAAATCACCGTTGGAACATGTGGACAAGCTAAAAAAGATCCAAAGAAAAACTTATGAGAGTGTTCGAAGCTACAAGGATAAAATGAAGGAACTTTATGATCGTAAAAATTTTCGTAAGAAGTTTTTTCGATAGAAGAAACGTATGAAGTGGAGGGAGTATCTCTTTTCGAGCTTGTAGTCTGAATCAGGTCGTCGAGTTAAACGACGTTAAATAAAGCGATAAATGGGAGGCAACCCATTTTATTTTTCGTTTGCTAAATTGTTATTCGTTTTAATTTTATTATACTTTATTTATTTTTGTCTTATTTCTATTTTATTTTTATTTTTATTTTTGTTTTTGTTTTTGTTTTTATTTTTATTTTATTTTATTTTAAATTTTTGAATTTTCATATACCCAAGCTATTTTGAATGGAACGTAAAGCAATAAACCATAAAGACATTGCACGCATGGATAGCATTATAAGAGTAGCCATTTTAGGGTGCATGTTAGCAAAACCTCTCCATCTCTTGGTGCACGTTAGCCGAACCCAAGGCCTCAAGCTTCTGTCGTCATCTTATCTTCCTTTCAAACACATTTTTCCCTTTTGAATTTTAAAACCCCCATGGACCCCATCATATCACTTTTTTTTGCTTTTCAAATAACCTTTAATAATACCTTTCCCACGTGACTTATTAAACCTAAAAATTCTTTTCCCAATTTTTCTCACGCCGCACGCACCCATCCTCAACCTAAATACTTTCATCCTAACTTATAAAAACTCTACGATGGTGAGAACAAGAAACCAAGGGCACCAGAACACTCGGCCACAACAAACCCATCGCCCATACAATGTCAGCACCGTCGTGGTCGCCGATGACAGCCGTACGACACCCCTGAACCAGACCAATGCCACTGCCGAAATAAATTTCTCTGCATCAGTAAGTGATGAACCGAAATTTGTTACACCGTTACTAATGTATTTTCCACATTTTGGTTTTTCAGGAAATTTGGGCACTGATCCATACCCGACGACTTCTCTTTCGAGTAGCCGAACTGACCATAGTGGCATGACCAAGCAGTCAAGAGAACTGAGATTCATTGTCGTTGTTGTAGTTAGAACGGGGAGTATCTCTATTCCTTCTCTATGCTTTCTTTTCTTAAGTGAAGGGGTGGAAATTGCATCAAATTTACCTTACTTATTTGGTTGATTGAAATCGGTTTTTTTTAAATTGGTGTGTTGAAATTGATTTTTTCATATCTCGTTTTTCACCTTGTTTCTTTGATTTTCCTTGTGAATTTTGATCTCGCTTTTGTTGGAATTTAGGTTGTATGATAGCACTTGGCATGACTAATTTGCTTTTCTTTAAAATTTCAATTGACATTCCATGCTTTTGTTAGTTGAATTGATAGCTTGACTTGGTACAATTTGAACCTTTCATGTGAGTTTTTGAGCCTAATGAGCATACATTTGCATTCTTGCTCTTCCTTTACTTTAGTGTGCCGACTAATTCTTGGCATTCTAGAACTTGTAGCATAATGCTTATCGAGACTACACGATTGAATATGTTGCTTTAGTATGATAGGAGCATTAGGATTTAATCCTTTTCTCTTCCCAAAAAATAGCCTACCCTTGTTTATCTTCTCTTAGTGAGCCAAATTTTGAGCCTTATATCATTTTCTTTGTCTACCACATCATTAAACCAAGCTATTTTATTTTTGTTTTTTTTCCTTTTTGTCACCTTTTTTCAGGACAAAGTTAAGATTGTTCCACGGACACACGAAAAAACATTGTTCAAACAGTGCAGAAAAAAACAATGCAAAAAAAATAGTGCAGAAAAACAATGCAGAAAATTCGAAATGGTTCGAACAGCAAAAAAACAATACTGTTTGGTTCGAACGACAGCAGAAAAAGAAAAAGAAACAGAAAAGTTCGACGAGGAAAAAAAAGTGAATAAAGCTTTGATTGTTTGATTTCTCATTTCCTTTCTTCCATTTTTACTTCCTTTTGAATAATCCTTTGGAATGGTCTTCTTTTTGTCTTGAAGTTTTAACTCTATCTTTGGCCTTTATCCTACCCGAATCTTAGCCCCTTTACATCCCTTTTAAAGTCCTCTTGATTATTGCATCATGTTCATACTTAATAGTGGAGATTGGATTTAGTTACAAGCTTTTGGTAATGCTTTGATTAGTTAGGCTTGAACGATTCTTTCACCCAAAACACTTTGAGCGGAATGAGTGAGCCACTATGAGGTTTTAAGTCTTGCTTCTTTGAGATCAACGGATAATTAGAATGTCATGCTTTGCTTATACTCGCTTTTAGTTAAGCATTTGCTTGATTACTCTTGGATTTCATCATTTGCTTTGATTTTGATTTATTTGAAAGACTTGGAAATTTTGTGAAATAGAGATGTCAACTTGAGGTTTTTGATACATTGATTGAAGAATGCTTGAGGACAAGCATTGAATAAGTGGGGGGGAATTTGATGAATGATTTAAATAGTTATTAGTTTGTTATTAATTGCTCCTTTTTTTTCAGTTTATGTTGCTAATTTTGGCGTTTTCTCTTATTTTCTATGCAGGACATTGGATTCCAGAAATTGTGCTAAAAAGGGCAAAATTCTGCAGCTTTTATTTTTCTGGAGTCAAGGCTGGGCAAGTGGGTATGAATCTGGGCATGAAATCTGACGTGGCGTCCGGTCAACAGTTTCTAGAAGATGACGTCAACAGCGTCGAATAGCTTATCAGCCGTGAATCGTAGCTTATCAGCTGGGATTTTAAATTCAAACTTGGAATTATCATTTGTATTTAATTTAAATATTTTTTTAAGATTTATCCTTTATCATTTTAGGGTTTTAGAAGACTATAGATACCCCTTTAAGGTAAACTCTAAAATTCTCTCTCATTCTTAGCTTTGTTTTTACTTTGGAAGTTTTATGAAATTCTCTCTTCTTTTCATTTCTGTTTTTTAGTTTTTATTTATTTTCTTTTAAATGTTAAGCATGGTTTTTACCATTATCATGCTTACCTAATTTTCCTATTAGCCAAGGGCTTAAAGCGAAGCTTCAATTCACCTTGTGAGAATTAAAAGCATTCAACAACTTCGTTTTACATTCTTAATTTTTTGAAAACTTAGATCGGCAATCGGCCTTTCTATGAAAAATCTTTATTCTTTCATTTCAAAAAGTGGGCGTTGACTTGAATGTTGTTCAGATTTATAGTTGGGAGGAAGGATTAGCTTGTAGCAAATTCGACTTCTTGTGAACACACTGAGCGACGGATTCGCTAAGGGAAATTGAGATCGGATTCGATTCTCATTAAGACAACATAGTTCGAGTCGGGTTTTTTCAAATTTTAAAAATGTTTTTTTCTAACGATGATAGTTGTGGTTAGTCTAGCCATAAAACTAGAATTCAAAAATTGATTTTGAATTTCCGGTTTACCGGAGAGAAAAACAAGTTACAAGGGTTGGGCCTTGTAGACTGTAACCGGCATGTATCCGGAGTAAAAATTCTTTTTCAATGATCATTTTGAATTGAAACTAAGCAAAGCTTGAGGGTAATTAATTTAATCAATCTTCTTCTCAAAATTTACTTCCGTTATTTTTCTAAACTCATTTTCTTTTCCAAATCACTTTATTTATATTTTGAACTTAATTCGCTTGATCAAACCCCCATTTTACTTCACTTCCTCGCAACAATCAGAAACAAAACCTCATAATATCAGAAACTCCTTAGTCCCTGTGGACCGACACCTTCTTCTCTATACTACGTTATTTATATTCATTTGAGATTAAAGAATATTTATTTGACAATATACGACGCTTGTCAGCGCAAGACAAGAACTTGTAGTCGAGGGAGATTTCCCAACCAGTGGGGAAATGTATCATTTATCTTGTTGTTTACCAGATTCAACACTTCCAAAGGACCGAGATTAGGCAAAGAGTAAGTGGCATTGCTTGGATTGGTGAATGATAGCAAAGCATTATCTGAGAGATAGAGTTGCTCAAGTTGGCTGAGGTTTGAGAGTTTGTCCACTTCAAAAGTGCCACTCAAATTATTTGAAGAAAGATCAAGAACAGTGAGGTTCGCAAGTTGGGGGGAAAATAGGAATTGGACCCTCTATCTCATTATTCGACAAATAAGCATACATCAAGGTAGCAACCTTGTCGAATTTCTCAATAGGACCAGTGAGCCTATTATTGTAGAGCATCAACTCAACTAAAGATGGAAGAGAAAACAACCATGAGGGTACCCTGCCACTGAGAAAGTTGCCATCGAGGTACAGTTCAAATGTAGAACTTCAACTTGGGAGGGGGGGGGGGGGGCGGGTTGAAGGCTGAAACTGGCAAAACACCACTAACCTTATTTTGACTCAAAGACAGATAAATAAGATTGGTGAGGTTTCCAAAAGAATCTGAAATCTATCCCACCAAATTATTACCGGAAAGATCCAAATATGTGAGGTGTTTGAACTTGGAAAAAGAAAAGAAAATTGGACCTGTAAGTAAACTATTGGAAAGATCTTCAGGGAACTTTCCTTGTAGTCCATTACCCTCAAGGATAAGAGTTGTGATATAAGAAGACAAGGAAAGAAGCATGTTCAACTGAAGACATACTGACATATGTAAGAACAAGATGTCTTAGCTGTGTCAAGTTTCCCACCACATTTTCAAACATCAAACCATCATTATCAGATAGATCAAGGGATGATAGTTTAGAAAGGTGAGATTTCAAGTGGGGTTTTACCTGCAAACCCTGACTCAGATATGTTTAAATGTATCAAACTAGTCAACTCACCAAACCGAGATGCTATTGTGGACATGCTGAAATAATTGTAAGCAAGGTTCAGCTGACGGAGATGATGAGGAAGGAAGAGAGTGCTGTTAGAGGGGAAATGGCCGGTAAGGCAGCTGCAACTGGGATCGAGGCCAATCACATTCCCAGTTTCAGCATCACACTTAACCCCATCCCACAAACAACAGTTTGTTCCTTTCTTCCACCAAATTGTCTTAGCCTCAGGTGCAATGCACTTCCAATTGGGGAAGCACCTGTCTATTTTGTTAACGGTCAAGACATGTCTGATCCTGAATCCATTGAGTGGTCCCAACGGAAAGAGGGGCGTTGTTCTCCTTAGGAGACCTGGGTTTAAACAGTTTGTCTGTATGGTGAGTCCTAACATCTAAAATACCTTTATGGACCTCCAAATTACAGTCATTTTTGTACCTTTGCACATGTATTGCCTAAAAAAGTGGCTTGAAGAAACTCAAATATTAGCTTGATATTTGTTTCCCAGGAACCATCACCCTCCATTTAGTCCATTCATGTTGTCTTTGTCGGAGGAAGCATTGAAATTCCATTGATACAAGTGGATGGAGGTAAAGAAGCAATGGATGCAAGTAATTAAGAACTAGTGCTTGTTAATAGAGTTTCAATGAATTGATTTAAAAACTATAAGTAGTTTAATAATTTATAACAAAATTTAGTAAAAAAGGAGGCCAATACTAAATACCTCAAATAAAAAACTGCAGCAAGAACTCCAAAAAAGATTTTTACAGCTTATAGGATAACCCTGCAACTTAATTCTGTGTCTGATACATGGACTTCAAAATCCATGGAGATGACCCTTTTCAAAGAAGTTCATGTTGAAGAAGAAAAATGCAGTATCAAACAGAGAAAAAGAACATTTGGAAGCTCTGCTTCTTAACGAAGAGGCAGACATATGCTTTAATGGCCCATGTATCTGCATGGTTCTTAGGATCCTGCAAGAAGACATATAAAAGTGTCATTGAAGTAACGAAGAGAAGATAGCATCACAGGCATTGACATTCGGAAACAAGCATCATTTATTCGGACAACAACCCCTTACTACATGAAACGAAGAAGGAGATTATAGTGATCTTCAAAGTTCAAAGAATAGACCTGCTGGAGTTTGTGTATATTAGAATGCTTAGATATGTGTGCATGCGAGTATGGAGAGAAGGATTGCAACTTAAGCAGATAGACAAACTTATATAAAGGTGAATATCAAGCAGGACATATTACAAGGAACATATAAATGTCTCGTCTGCTCAAGGATTCACAGTTTGGTTCCACAGATGCCTCACAAGTATGGGTTTAAGTTTATACTTTCCACACATATATCATAGTGGATTCTTTTTTTTTTTTTTTTTGGTAACAAGGCAAATATCATAGTGGATTCTTACAACTTCTCAAATCTGAGAGTAGCAATCAATGTTGATAATTCATATCAATGTTAATTTACAAACTAAAAATTTGACAGCTAATAAAATAACAGGTGAATGCACTTACCGGTCCTTGCATGGCTCCTGCTGTGGGCATCGACCGCTTTGTCAAGCAACACTAGGCTCTCGACATAACAACCACAGACAGATATTAATCTTGCCCCGACCTCAACTCCATGAGGCTCCATTTTCTGACAGCTCAAATCAAGTGAAGCCATCTCTCTGTCATCCACTTGCAACAAAACTTGCCCGTTTTCCCTAAATCCCATTACCATCGGAAACCATTTCCTTTGAATATTTAATGTGAATGTCAAAACCTTAGTCCTTGACTAAACCACACCATACTCCATGACCCACAACTCATGCTCACCAAGCACCGGATCTGTGCTGAATGCAATGGAAGACTCCCCATAATTCATAATTGACAAATTCATAGGACACAAACCAATTAAGCTCTCGGGCAAATTTATCTCGAAAAAGTCCTCATAACTCAAATCAAACCCCAAAAGCATGGTTGTATTCATCATTGTTTCTTGTCTGATATCCTAACCAATGAAGAGCTCCATTAACAAAAGGCAATGACATCCCAGTCATAGCATCAAAAGTATAATTAGGAGGAATTGCAGTAAGCCTTTTCCAACAATTTTGATTAAGTGAAAACAAGTAAGGCTTAATCCAACTACCATCCTCTTCAACCCCAACCATAAGTATCTTGTAATCATTGGTTCTTGAATCAAACTCGACATTTAATTCCAAAGCTTTACTAATGTTCGGCTAAGGCAGAAAAATGTACTTTTGAATGGAAGGGTTCCAAAGAACAAAATTCAAGACATAAGCGGGGAGAAGAATAAGACAAATCAACCCATTGCCAAAAATTTAAGTTCTAGTTGCGACCATGACTAGGATTGAATCTTGATTTTTTGGACTCGATACTTGGTGGGTACCTAATGAGACCGAAATCAGTATCGGGTACTTAGTATTAGTCTGGTACTGAGTGGCGTTGAATAGGGTCTTGTTTGCGATAGATAGAGTTCTTTAGTTTATTCTTTCTCTTTATGCATAAATATTATGAGTATGACTCGTTTTAAGACTTCAACCTTCAAGCCTACAATATTCTGACTTTATTATTGATGGTTGCAATTTTTTTATGACATCTATTTTTTTTATGGTCCAATTAGGTGCATAAATTTGACTTCTCGATTTAATTTGATATTTGACCTTAAATTTTTTCCAATTTGATATTGATGATGTTAAATCAATTTTAACATACAAACAAAGTTCATGTAATAATTTGAAGGGAAAAAATCAAGTTCAAGAGCCTAATTGGGCCAACAAAAATTTAGATTCCAAATTAAACAATAAAATCTTTGTTTTGGTTGTTTGAACTGATTTGAGTCTTTGTCTAATTACTCTAAGAAGAAATATCATTTTCAGGGGTTGGACTTCCACTGCTCAATAGTACATGAGACGGTTTCCGACATCGAACGATGTTGTTGCCATCTACAACGGGAAAATTGTCTTTGGTAGGTTCAGTCCAACAATAATCAACTGCCATATTTGGTTTTAACTATCCTAGGAATAAAATGAATCATGCTTCTAGTATCTAGTTCTGTCTTCAGAAGTTGAAGAGATTGTTTTTAACTATACCAGATCTTAACTGTGATTCAAGACCAAATATTTGTTTGATTCAAACTAAGACATGAGTTTCCGTTTTGGGTATGTGTTCAACATGTTTATGATCAATTTTCTTGTTTTTTTCATGTATTTGGAGGGCATATTTTAATATCCATATCCGAAAACTATCCGCCATGCAAACTATGGACCAATTAGTTTGGCGGGTTTGTTATATAAAGTCGTGGCGAAGGTGTTGTCTATGAAGTTAAAAGAAGTGGTGGATGGCATAGTCAGTGATATGCAACGTGAATTAAAGGGTGACAAATCTTCGATGGCAATTGATTGCTAATGAGATCATCCATAGGATGAAGCGTAGTGCGAGTGTTGAAGGGGATTTAATTTTGAAGTTAGATCTCTCTAAAGGATATGATCACGTACAGTGTGATTTCTTGGACGGGATTATCGCTTTAATGGGATTCGGATGCAAATGTAGAGCTTGGATTAGGGTGTGTATTTTCACAGCAAAAGTGTCTATTTTGGTCAATGGTTCGCCAATAAAGGAATTTCTCATGAAGAGGGCCTTGCGGCAGGGACATCCTCTGTCCCCATTTCTATTTGTCTTGGTCACGGAAGTGTTACATCTACTTTTGATCAATACGGAAGAATGTGGAGCAATTGAAGGAATAAAAAACATCATCCTGATCCAATCATTCTCACATTTGCAATTTGTAAACGACACCATTATGTTCATGAAAGCAAGAGAGGAGTATGTGACAAGCATTAAACAGATCCTTAAATGCTTTGAATCTATTCGGGTCTGAGAATTAATTTCAAGAAATCTTGTTTAGTTAGAGTTGAAGTGGAAGATGAGCTTTTGGAGTGGAAGATGAGCTTTCGGAGCGTAGGCCAATGCATGTGGTTGTCATAAAGGGATACTTCCTTTCAAATATCTTGGCATCCCTTTAGGTGCTCGTCCGAGAACAATCCTAACATGGGAACCGGTGGTAGACAGACTGTGCAAAACTTGGGGGCTTGAAAAGTCGTTCACTGTCTTTAGCTAGGAGAGTAGTTGTACTGGTAAATTCTTTTTTTTTTATCTTTGCCTTTGTATTATGTCTTTATTCGAGGTCCCTAAGACAGTGATTGCAATGATTGAGAAAATTAGGATATGTTTGCCAAAGAAAAAAGTTGGAGCTGGTGTGATTGATCTTTGCATTCCCTTGTAGGCAAAATGGGGTTGGAGATTTGTCACGGAAGAGGATGTGCTGTGGAGAAGGGTGATTTGTTGCATAGTGAATAACTTGAAGGATGGGGACGTAGCAAACTGGATGGGAAGGGATTCATTTCGTTGGATGATTGGAAATGGAAAGTCTGTCTTATTTAGGGAAGATTTGTGGTGTGGAAGCGAGCCTTTAAGGGTGTCCTTCACTCGATTCGATTGTATCGGCTGGTTAAATCTAAAGGTGTGGTTTTTGTTGAGATGGCAGTGGATGCTATATTCTCTAGAAAGCTTCTGGAACGGGAGTTTTATATGCTAGTTGAGTTAGTAGGTGTCTTAAAAGATTTTGTGGTTATTTCGGAGGTGGAGGATAGAATCATTTGAATTCACGATAAAGCGGGAGATTTTTCGGTGCAGAAACTATCTCATCAAATTGTCAATGCTGCAGTTGCTAATCCCGAATTCAATTTTGATCGAATTTGGAAACTGAAAGTTCCTCCTAAAGTTCATAATCAGATTTTGCATAATTGGGTTTCAGATAGGTCTTAAAGGCCAGATTTTCAGAGGCTATTCGACTCAAAAAAATTTGATTCGAGAAGCAAAGAACTATACTGCAGTAGCTTTAGTTGTGGGCATAGGCAAACATAGTGCACGGGGAGGGGGTGAGGAAGACAGTTTAAAGGTTCAATCTTTGTTTTGGTTGTTTAAACTGGTTTGATTCGTTGTCTAATTACTCTAAAAAACAAATATCATTTTCAGGGGTTGAACTTCCGCTGCTCGATAGTACGCGAGACAATTTCCGACAACGATCAATTTTGCATATAATTTCTTCGGTTGATATAAAAAGCATTTTAAAAAACACTTTTGAAAATATAAAAGCATTTTAAAGAACACTTTCTCCAGCACTTTTCAAAGTCGATGCTAAAATAACCAAAAAGAAATTTAATATGGAGATAATCCATGACTTTGTATCTATCTCGACAATGCTAATCTTGGCTTTACTTACCATCTCAACAAGTCTATTCAATATTCATGACTTTACTTACCATCTCAACCACAATAAGCATGAAATAAGTAACCATCTCAACAACACCATTCGTGGCTTTACTTGTCATCTCAACCACAATAGGCATGACATAAGTAATCATCTCAACAACACCATTTGCAGCTTTACTCGTCTTCTCAACCACAATAGGCTTGACATAAGTAACCATCTCAACAACACCATTTGCGGCTTTACCCGCCATCTCAACCACACTAGGCTTGAGATAATTAGTCATCTCAACAACACCATTTGTAGCCTTACTCACCATCTCAACCACACCAGGCTGGGCATAAGTAATCAACTCAACAACAGACTCTGCAGCTTTACTCACCATCTCAACTACAATAGGCTTGGCATAAGTAATCAACTCAACAACACAAGCTGCAACTTTACTCGCCATCTCAACCACAATAGGTTTGGCATAAGTAATCAACTCATAAACACAATTTGTGGCTTTACTCGCCATCTCAACCACACTAGGTTTGATATACGTAATCATCTCAACAACACCATATGCGACTTTCTTCACCATCTCAACCACAATAGGCTTGATATACGTAATCACCTCAACAACACCATCTGCAACTTTATTCGTCATCTCAACCACAATAGGTTTTGCTTTACTCATCATCTCAACAACACTATCCGTGGCTTTACCTGCCCTCTCAACCGCAATGGGCTTCTCTGAACTCGCTGTCTCAGCAACACTAGTCTCTATTTTCTGATGAATACCCGCAGATGGTTCTTCACTGTCTACAAACTCTTCAATCTTCACTGAAGATTCAGAACTTTGGAGAGATCCTTGAACTTCAAACGCATCACCTGCAACTGCAATACATTCATTTTAAAATTTAGCCAAGTTCTAAAAGATCCATCAAATGAATAGCAATGAGTAAATCTTCTCACAGTTCTTTTGGGACTTGATGAACTCCACAAAATCTGGATTTTTCATGACAGCATTAAAAACATTCGGATCCGCAGCAAGGGAAGCAAAAACAGGCTGAGAAGGAGATCAAAACCACCAACCAAGTTTTATATATACAAATATTAAAGGGAAATGGAGCGAATAAACACAGAAATTAATCAATATTACCAGAAAATCAGGAGACTCAATGAGTGACTTGAATGCCTCCATATCAACCCAATCATTTGAAGGCGATGAAACGCCACAAACTTGAGCCTCGTCACCGCATCTTGGAGATGACGGTTGAACCCTAGGAAAAATAGAGAAACAGAAAACTATGTAAAAAAATAATAAGAATCTGAACATCTTCCAAGTTAACTTGTGCGTGGCCGAACGAGCTGTAGCGGCAACGACACGCAAGACAGAGTGCTCCGCAGGCGGCGGGGACAACTCAACACCGCCATAAGGGCTGGCGTGAACAGTCCCAGCTCCAGCTCCAGCTCCGGCAACCTTCCCCACCTCACTCATGTCCCCTCCGCCAATTTTGGTGATTCGAATTAACAAAATTTAGGGTTTAAGAGTTCGGTCATTTGGGATCTAGACCTGGTTTGAAAATTTCCATTTTCAATATATGGACTTTATTTAAATTAAATCTTTTTAATTTTAATTTTTAAATGTTTTACTTTTTAAACATTTTATTTTAAATGTGTCAGGTTTTCTATTCAAAAAAATGTCTCAGATTTTATATTAAAAAAAGTCTCAGGTTTTGAAAGTTTTTATTTGATCAAATCAAGTTGAATAAAGTAAAAAAAATAAGTTCGTTTTGAAGAATTATATTTTATAATATAAATTTTATTTTAAATTTTTTAAAATTAAGTCAAGTTTATTAATTTTGATTCGAGTTTTTATTTAAATTTAATTATAAACATTTACAATATTATGGTATTAATTACTTCTACTAATTACTAAAAATTTCGAGTTAATCAAATTATTCAAATTTTTATTTTATAATTTAAACTTTATTTAAATTTTTTTCGAGTCAAATCAAATTTAAAGAGACAAATCGTATATTTTTATAACGAATCAAATTAAATAATTTAATTTTTTCGAATTTAGTTTGACTACACTTAAAATCGGTAGCACTTGAAAACAACTACCCTTTTCACTGTCGAAATGGCACTATTCCCTTAAATAATTTTAGAAATGAACCATTTCTCTAATTTTCTTTAGAAAATGTATTTTTTTCCTAAATAATTTAAATTATTTATAAAAATTAATTTTAAATATATAATCATATTTGTTTAAGGAAAAAACTTTGATACACAGACCGTGTAAACTTTAGTTTACACGTTCTTTTTAGTTTTAGGGTTTAGGGTTTTAGTTTAGGAGTTTAGGTTGTAGGGTTTAGAATTTAAGATTAGCGTTTAGAATTTAGTATATAGGGTTTAGGGTTTATTTTTTTAGGGTTAGAGTTATGAATTTAGGATTTGAGTTTTTATAGTGTAAATATACAGGCTTGTGTAAAATTAATTTTACAGAGCATTGTATCAAAGTTTTACCCTTTGTCTAATTGCATATAACAATATTTTATGACGTAATCAATCATGTATTTATATATAAGATAAGACTGATCCAATGAATTAGTGATTTAGTGACTCGGACTAAAAATCCTCGTGTCACTAGTTCAAATCTGGTTCCTGACATATGATTCATTTGTATGAGTATCTACTCTACAAATTAATTGATATGGATCGACATAATATATACTTATCTAGCTAAGTATCTGGGAGTAAACCCTTTTTTTATTTATTTATTTTATTTATTTTTTCTATTTTCTATTTATTTTTATCTTTTTTAAATGAGCAAAGATTATATTCTAATGTGTCTATTATAATGTAGTAAAAGAAAAAATTTGTTTATCTTTCCTCTTCTTTTTTATTTGTTCACACTGTGGCTCCTCACATTCAAAAAGAATGTTAATACTTCATACATATTTTATCATATTTTAATAAAAGATATTTCTTTTATTAAAATATTAAAATAGTTTGTTGAAAGGCCCAACCAAAAGTCTGGTCTAGAGGAGTTCAAGGCTAGAAATAACCAAAACTTATAGTATTTGTCATACTGATCCTTGAGCAAGGTGTATCTATCCCACATCCCTTTGTGTTAACCAATGTTTGAATTCGAGGATAAATGTTAGTTGGGAATTCTTTATATTAATTTTTAAAAGAATATAAATAAAAATGGATGGTTAATTTTTGTATATATAATTTGTGATGATAAATACAATCTAAATTGGAGTGTAAAAGTAAAATTTTAATAAAATGATGGATAATTAAATTTTCGTTTTTATCTTAATAAGATAAATTTCTTCAAAATATAGCGTACTCAAGCATATGAATTATTTGTTCAAATCTAACAAGTAGTTTAAGTAGAAAAGATAATAATATTTATCCTAAAAATTTAAGTTCGAACAACTTTATCTCTAAATATAAGATGTTAGAGAATAGGTTATATAAGTCTAACAATTGTATTGTGTTGAGATATCTTTTGTAATTTAATTTTACTTTACTATTTTCTAAATACAAAGTTAATATTTCTTTTCATTCTCTGTTTAAAATGACAAATCCTTAATTACGGTCCATAACATAAAACACTGTCATTCATTATATCTTTATAACCATACCGCCTTTCTTACATTGTATCAGAGCCATCGAAGATCCTGGCGCGGTTTTGTCTTCCGCTGTTGTTGTCGATCAAATCTGAAGCCGCTTCCAAAAATTTAGTAATCATTTCAACCACAATAGGCTTGGCATAAGTAACCATCTCGAAAACACAATCCATAACTTTGCTCACAATCTCAATCGCAATAGGCTTAGCATAAGTAACCATCTCAAAAACACAATACACAACCTTACTCGCCATCTCAACCACAATACTAACCAACATGAAAACGCAATTCACAACCTTTTTCATCATTGTAAAAATAAATGTACAAAGTTTCAATCATTGTAATTTTTGGTGCTTAAAGTTTCAACAGTTCTAATTTTAGGTGTCTGACCGCTAAAAGATGTTAAAAAATTGTTAATCAATCAATGCTTGACACTTGGCATATTTAGTTTATTTATTTTCAAAATTAAAAATTTAAAACAAAAAAAAACTTTCTGTTTTTTTATAAAATCTCAAAATTTTATAATTTTTGCAAAACAGTCCTCAAATCCCTAAAATTACCCAAACCCCCAAGTCATCGTCACTTCCCTAGCCGATCGCTGCCGCATCTTTGGTCGTCAGACCAAGGCGGTCATTTACCCCAACACAGTGTCACCGGAAAAGTCGAAGGTAAAATCGATGTTCAACTGGCACGCCGTTCGGCATTTATGGTGATGTCGTGTTGGGAGAAATGACCATCTTGGTCCGGCGACCAAAACGGTGTACTTCAGTCCTCAAATCCCTAAAATTACCCAAACCCCCAAATCATCGCCACTTCCCTCGCCGATCGCCGCCACATCTTTGGTCGTCGGACCAAGGCGGTCATTTACCCCAACACGGTGTCACCGGAAAAGTCGAAAGCAAAATCGATGTTCAACTGGCACGTCGTTCGGCATTTATGGTGATGTCGTGTTGGGAGAAATGACCATCTTGGTCTGGCAACCAAAACGGTGTACTTCAGTCCTCAAATCCCTAAAATTACCCAAACCCCCAAATCATCAACACTTCCTCGCCGATCGCCGCCACATCTTTGGTCGTTGGACCAAGGCGGTCATTTACCCCAACACGGTGTCACCGGAAAAGTCGAAGGCAAAATCAATGTTCAACTGGCACGTCATTCGGCATTTATGGTGATGCCGTGTTGGGAGAAATGACCATCTTGGTCCGGCAACCAAAACGGTGTACTCAAGGGTGACGATAGGCGGCAACCATTTGGGATTTATGTTTAGATAATTTTAGGGATTTGGGGTATTATTTTGTAAAATCTTTAAAATTTTGGGATTTTATAAAAAATGAAATTTTTTTAGTGTTTTTCTTTTAAAAAAATTAAAAAAATCAAACACATAGCAAGCATTGATTGGTTAAAAATGAGATATTATAATAAAGAACGTACATACTACAATCATTACAGTTAATTAACTTTTTATCATAATTTAAAATAATTTATTTCATATATTATAATATAAATAAATATAAATATATTTTTGTAAACTTATAAAATTAGGTTTAGAATAATTTTTTTTGAATTAATCCTACCTAGAGGGGGAAAAGAAAACTCTAGGGAAAGAAAATTCTAACCAACCGACCATCAACACTTGCTCGATTTAAAATAATTATTTGAATTTCAAATTTATTCAAAAAAATTTTAAAAACAGTTTTTCACAACAATAATAAACCCTTAATTCTTGAAGAAGATTAATCACATTAAATTTTATTTTTTATTCATTTCGACCATACGAGTCTAACCATCTCAAACAACACAATCTGAAACATTACTCACGTTCTCAACCACACTAGGCTTAACATAAGTAATTAATTTTTTAATTAAATAAAAAAATAATACATTCTCATAATTAGATTCAGATTCATACACGATAGAACAATAAAAATATTCTTAACTAATGGATCAATTAATGAATCTGACTTAAGTGACAGCACCATATAAGATATTACTCAGCATCTCAATCACAATAACCTTGGTATAAGTAACTTCTCAAAAACACAATCAAAAACATTATTGACAACTTTTATTTACTATCTTAACCCCAATAGGATTAATATAAATAACCATCTCAAAAACAACTTTCACAATTTTACTCGCCATCTAAACCACAATAGACATAGAATAGATAACCATCTCAAAAACAACATTTACAATTTTACTCACCATCTCAACCACAATAAACATAGAATAGATAACCATCTTAAAAACATCATTCATAGCTTTGCTCGCCATCTCAACAGCAACAGGCTTCGCTAAACTACCTTTCACGGCAACACTAGTCTTGATTTCCTGATGAATACCCACAGATGGTTCTTCACTCTCTTCATACTCTTCATGGTTCACTGAAGAATCAGAACTTTGGACAAATCCTTGATGTTCAAACACATAACCTGCAACTGCAACACAGTCGTTTTAAAACGTCAATCAAATGATGCATGTCTTAAAACATCAATGAGTAAAGTAGATCTTCTCACTGTTCTTTTGGGACTTGGTGAAAACTGTAAAAGCTGGATTGGCAGCAAGGGAAGCAACAAAATCCGTGGATTTACCCGTCCTCTCAAGCACAATAGACATGAAATAAGTAACCATCTTGAAAATACAATACACAACTTTGCTCGACATCTCAAGCACAATAGAGATGACTCTGCTTTCAACTTCAACGACACCATCAGTGGATTTACCCGCCCTCTCAACCGCAACAAGCTTGCATGCATGCATAGGCATAGGCATAGGCATAGCAGCACAATCTTTAGTATTCTCAAGGCATGTTTTTGAAGGCGATGAAACGCCACGCACATGTGCATCATCATAGCAATTCGGAGAAAACGTATAAACCCTAGGAAAAACAAAGAATAGGAGAACTATGTTCAAGAACAAGAAGAATCTGAACACCTTCTTCCGGGTTAACTTAAGCGGAAACGAATTAACAAAAATGATGGGGATATGGATATTTATAGAAAAATATATTTTAAACATATTTTTGGGAAACCAGTAGACCTCATTTAATGACATCGGAACCATGAACTGAGAAATTACATTTAAAAATTATTATCTCAATAAACCACTGAACCTATGCTATTGCCTAGCTAAAACCAGACTAATCTTCTTCCACTCCGGTGGATCCTGTGGTGGCTCTTCCTGTCCTCAATGAAACATCGATAATGCTTCGAGACCGGCGCTCAGACAGTGATTGGCCACCTTGCTTATTCTACTTTAATTGTAAAGGGAGGGATATTTTTTCCAAGATATGTTGGTTGATGTGGCCAATTAAACAAATGGTACGACAGTCGACGTGAAAGTTGAAGAGCCTCTCTCGTTATATCGTTTTAATAGAAAAAGAAAGGATTTTCTTCTAAGATATGACGGTTGATGTGGTCAATTATTTATGAAAATAATATTTTTTATTTGATCTTCTTCTAAGGTATGACGGTTGATGTGGTCAATTATTCACGAAAATAATCTCTTTTATTAGTCCATTTTGCATATATAATGTTTTGGACTAATTTTTTGGATACTGTAGTTGAAAAAAAATCTATTGCACTCTCATTTTTATTTCAAAATTTATGGTACTTTTTATGGGGTGCGTCAAGTTTAAGGTACAATTAAAAAATAGTAAATTTCGAAATTTGTCAAAAAATTTAAAATATTAGACTTTTTAATAATATTTTAAATTAAAATTTTCGTGTTTTTTGACAAACTTAGATACTTAATTTTTTATAACATTTTAAATTTTTAGATAAGTTTCGATACTTATAAAAAAACATAAAAAAAACTAACTTAAAATATTATCAAAAAATTTAACATTTTAAATTTTTAGACAATTTTTAATGTAACAACAATTATACCAATTAAACTAAGATTTAATCGTATTAATTTTGACTTAAATTTATAAGTTATAAATACTTGACTCCTTATATAAATACCCACCCCAGTCATTTCACAAGTTGATCCATATAAAATGACAAACCAACCCACCAATGACGGAGGAGCCAAAACCAGATTCCCATGCTGAAAAGAAAGACATGGAATGATATTGTCAAAATGAAAATGCCCTGTAATAATAATAATAATAATAATAATAATAATAATAATAATAAGCTACACAGATGATTATCTAATTTAGGAATTCTTTTTTGTTAGAGTCTTATATGTGATTTGGTTATTTTTAGTTGTGTTTTGTTTCTTTGTCGAGGTTCATCTTTGGGTATGAACATTTTATTATATGTACTATTTTCTTCTATTTTAAGTTTAGTGAAATTTTTAATTATATATATAATAGTAATTCTTTTTTAATAAAAAAACATGAATTTGATCTGACAATCTCTAATTTAATTTGAATATTAATAATCAGGAGTGTATTTATATGGATATTTAGTGGGTCACGTTACTTACTATTAAAAATGAAAAAAAAATTACTCTTTTGAGTAATTTTCATATTGGTCTTTCTCTTTTTATTTGTAATTTATTTTAATATAATTTCACATAATTACATGTTATTTTAACCTTTTTAAATTTTATTTTCTTTTAATTTGATCCTTTAATGTGTTTATTTTTATTATTTATTCTTTTACATTGTATATTTATTTTATTATTACAATAAATCGCTATTATATTTCGATAGTTAATATGTTTTTTATTAGTTTAATTTTAATTATTGTGTAATATATTTACCCTCCGTACAATCTAGGTGCTTAATTTTGTATAGTTTTAATTTGTATTATTATGCTATATAATAAAAAAAATCCATGAAAGAGAAGTCTGTTTATAGAAATAAGAACCAACAGAAATTTCGCCTTGAAAAAAGGCTTTTCCTCTTATATTTTTTTCATTAAAAATTGAAGAGCTTAAAGCATTTAAAAAAGGTGATATTTTAGTTTTATTAATTATAATGGCAAAATAACGGACATTCTTTGCTTTAAACTTCGATAAGATTAAGATAGCTGCAAATGTTAGTTGGAAAAAATGATAAAAAAAATATAATATTTGTAAAATACAATTAAAAATAAAATAATTATAATTAAAGAAAATTTTTAAAATAATTTTAAATTGAATATTATAAAAGTCTATTACGAAGACAATTTTCTTACTCAATTTACTTTTCATTCACAATGTAAGAAAAAAACTATCTTTTAAATAATTTTTATTTAAAGATAAAGAAGAAGAGACCTTCTATTTTGAGGGAGAAATTAGATACTAACAAGTCACTTCTTTAATTACAGATCCTAAAATTATTAATACTTTAGTATATAAATAAAAAACCTAAATTAATTATTACATATATTTAACAAAAACAAAAGTGGACATCACTATCTCACAGTCTCAAACCCTTTCTCCTTCCTCACGTTATTCTTCAATACTCCTGAAAAAATTATAAACCCAATATTTATTAGTCCTTCGAATAAAAAATCAAACATATGGGGAAAACACATTTATTTTCAAAAAAAAAATCATTTTGAATTTATATTTAATCATTTATTTAACAAACACAATTATATTTAATCATATAGTTTAATGTTTGATTATTCTTCAATTATATTTAATCATTTATTTAACAAACACAATTATATTTAATCATATGGGGACATCACTATTCAACTCGAACACCTTTGGGTCCCGACAGAGCTCCCTCTCTACACCCGAGGGATCGAGAATAATATAAAATGACTGTAAAGTTTAATAAAAATCCGGGAATTGTTTATGAGCAACAATAGCCTGAAAATGAACACGTCATTGATTTACCTTGAGGTTTACAGAGAGGAGGATCTTCAAAGAGAGACAAAGAGAGTTGTTTATGAGCAAGACCAATGTCAAACAAGATGAGACCAGATTTAGGGTCATAAACGATGATGTCTTTAACCGGCAACCAAAGGAAGAGCTCCTCCTGGCTCAACCCGACAACGCCACTCAGGCTTCCGTAGCTGAGATTAGCCCTCACCACACTGTCGAAGAACACCCGGTTCTCGTACTTTGTCAGGCACGGTTCGTGCAAGAAAACTTCCAGGGTTCCGTTGTCGGAAAGCGTGTAGGATTTCACTTCTTTCGGAAGTAGACCCGCCGGTAAGCCTCTTGAAACAAGAAGATCGTGTATCGAAGAAGATGACGAAGAAGGTAAAAGGAAGGAGAAAATTATGAGGAAAAAGAGCTGTTGTTTTGTAAAAGATGATGCTCTGGTTTTTATGCTACTACTGCTGGGAACTGCCATGGATGATAGATTCGAATTGTGCATAGAAAGATGGGAAAAAGAGAGAGAAAAAAAGGAAATTTAAGAAAAATGTAAAGGTGCATGTATGAAGGAAACGGGTGTTTAAGCCTGTTGGGGAAGATGGAAAGGAGAGGTCCAAAAATATTTAAAATTGTAGAAAAAAAAAGACTATTTAATTTAAATATTTGATTAATGAGAGATGGCACTTATATCATGTTTTAGGTTGTTACACCAAAATTAACGAGTGGTCTTAATGGATGCAAGGCGTATGTGTCTAGTCCAAAGGTTAAAAATATATATATAAACATAGCAATAATCATTTTAAGACTATTAAAAGATAAATATTTTACTAATAACGTATTAAATATTAACTCTTAATTTGATTATTATGAATTATCATATATTATGGAAAAAAATCATTTAGTCATTTTTGATGCCGCTATTTATGTCTCACACTAAAAATTTAAGTTTAGAGTTTAGGTTTAGGTTAGAAAATTTGGGGTATGATGTATTTTTAGGGTTTAAGGTTTAATGTTTCATATTTAAAATTTAAAATCAAGAGTTATAACATGATTTTTAGTGCTGAGGCATGAAAAAAAATACCAAAAAAGACAAATTTTTTGTCCACATATTATTGCAACTTACAATTTTAAAACGGGTGAGTATGATAATGAACATTAATTAAATCTTAGCTTGGATTTTTTTATTATTTTGTGATATTTTTATGTTTTGGTTTGCTTCTTGTGGTAAGCTTATAATGTGGTCCATAGGTCGTATAAATATTTTGGTTAGATTTGATAGGTCGTATAAATATTTTTTCTATCATAAATTAAAAAAACAAGCAATTGAGTAAATTCTTTGCTTGTTTTTTATTTAATATAATTTTTCCATTTATTTTTTATCTACATGATAAAAAAAATTAGATCGATTTAAAATTCACATGCATAACAAAATACAAGAATATTGATAAATTTAATGATTGAATTACTAAAATATCTATCATATAAAAATTTATGTAGGTGTCTAAAATTAAGTTTTATACTAATGTAAGTGAATATTTCCTTTTTTATATATAAATATTTTTTACATGAAATAAGAGAAAAAAATATTGATATTGGATTCTGATGTTAATCTTATTACAATTTTTAAGATTAATTGTATGAACATATGTGTAACCATGGATTGTTTCAATCATTTGAGCACATTAAAATTTATTACATTCACAATGTCAGTATTTAAATTATAAATTTTACTTAAAGAACATATTATTTTATCTCATTAAATTAACTGATTGTTAATACTTAAAATATAAAGTAGAATAATCTCTGCATATCTATTTTCCTTCAAAATTAAAAATATAAAAATCTCAACTTAATTGACTTTAACAACAAAAACTAAACTTGATTTGGTTTAGTTTGATTAATTTTATCTTTACTATAATACATAAAAAGATGTGAGACTGAACATACTTAAACGTTCGATATCCTTTGTCAACAATCTTTAAAGAAAGTGGTTAAAAGGTCTCAGTTGTTACCTCCCTGGTTGCGAGTTCTAGACCCATTAAAAGTAAATTTTCTTTTCCCCTCCCACAAGTAAAAATTATTTAAAAAGAGCGTTTAATATCCTTTGATTTATGCATTAATAGAGATCTCAATAATGTAAGTATAAAATCAAACTATACGTTAAAAACAATAAATTTAAAAAGTTCGATCACACAAAAATGGGTCTCCTGCCAAATTGTAACATGGACTTAAAAAGATCAATCAATCTCATTTTGTATTGTTCAAATCGAATATCGTCACAAACATGATGCTTCCAAGGCAAAGCAAAGTAATTAATTATCAGACTCTTAAACCCTAATTTTAGTGATTAATAAACTAGGGTTTGTTAGCCAAGGAAAGCTCGATTTGTTCAAATCATGATTTTTATTTATTATATCAATTTACGAAGCATGTAACGGTTGCATCTTGATGTCTTTAGGACATAATCACTCTATTTTTTTTATCGTTAGAGAAGTGAAAATAACTATGTTTCCCTTTATACATATATAAAACAAGAGAGAATAAGGTGAGAATAACTATGTTTGGAAGGCCAAAATTACTTCTCCACCTAATAATCAATGAAAAACACTTGAATTTTGATAGAAAATCACTTTTAAAAAGTAATTATTGACCTAAACCTAAAAAACTAATTAATTTAATTTATCGGTTTAAAACTTAATAAAATAAAAAATTATAAATTTAATTTATTTTTTTCTTAAAAGATTATAGACTTCTTACGTTTTAAGCATATATTTTATTAAACTCTTGGTAACAAAAAAATATATTTCATTGAACTCCCATTAAAAAAAATTAAGGAAAAAAGAAAAGTATGATAGAAAGGGACAAAACAGATTCTTATTTACCTTTTTGACACTTGGGGAAAAGAGATTGCAGTAACAGAGCCCAACCACTAACCAGACAATTGTTTATGTGCTTTTTGATTTAGGCGGGGGTAATGATTTCGTTACCAGCAAAGGCACCTAATGTAGGTGAGACAGCCATATGATTTTACACACGTGGCCCACGTGTCAGTCTCTTGCAACTTGGCACCCTCAGGTTGGTGAGATGATCACGAGGTGTATATTTGTGTGGAAGAGATGTGTCAGGGTAAAACCGTAATAACATTTTTCATTGGCCCACGTGTGGGCCGTTCTGATCCACACGCGTGACTTTTTCCCCGTGACATCTTTTTGTGATAGAATCTAACACCACTGTCCCCAAAAGACCAATATCTTTTTTTTCTTAAATATAATCAGGGTTAATATAGTATTTGACATATAAATTTGGTCTTAGGATTTAAATCGATGTTTTTTTAATTTAAATTTTTATTTAAAGTTTAAAGTGATACATCGTTTTTTTAACACAATTTTTTTTGTGTTTGTGGTATCTTTTTAGTCTTGTATTATGATAAGATTTTTAGAGAAAAAAATAATGTCAATGAGAGGGGGGGTTGTCTCCATAGAATTTTTTTTATACTTTTAACACTTTATATATATTTTATAAAAAAATTAGAATAATAATGACACCTTTCAAAAATTTTGATTTATCCCATCTTTAAATTTTAGCTCTGTCTTTAACGATTTTTATTTATCATAATGGTAGTTTGACGTTCGTGCAAGAATAATTATGTCGCATACGACATAGCCTAGATGTGAGAATGTTGACAATCTCGTATGGTTAAATTTCTTTTGTAACGAACAAACACATTTGGTTAGTTGGTCAAACTATTCATCTTTGTTCTCTCATATTTTTTCAAGTCATGAGTTGTAGACTCAATAAGAACACCTACATCCTTCCGCTCCCTAATAGGTAGGATTAAGATTAAAATTTGTCAAAAAAATCTCTTTTAGGATTAAGATAATTTCAATTAGGCTAACTTTTCAATTCATTTTTTCATCTTTATCCTGCCTGAATCGATGTCCAATTAATTCGTAACATTAAATATAATCAGGAGTTTTTAAGTTAGTGTAGAAACTTCTAAATTGATAATGTAAAAACTCACGTATTCATGTGAGAACAAAACTAACACAAAAGAACTAAACTTATACAACGGCAAATGTTGTAACCCTCGAGCATGAGTTTCCAAAACATGCACAATATTGACTTCTGCTTGCCGTGCACTATCTGCACAGGAACCATTCATGAACTGTCAACAAAAAGAGAAGCAACTTGTATGATGAAAACAAAACCATAAGACCAACATAACCGAAAGGAGCATACAGAGATCGAATAAGAGTACACGACTAACACGAGTATATTTAATTTTTTCCCTTCCATTTTTAATGCATTTGGAGAGTCATTAGATGGCTATACTTTGAGAAAAAATGAAGTCATTCCGGTACCTTGTCAAGATGATGGTTCCGATTGACTCGCTGCTTGCTTTGGTCTGAACTATCCGGCAGGAGGACCATCTTTTCGTCTCTCGTATTTTTTGCTTACGTATTTCGATTCTGTTCTTGCCTTTGGTTGATAAGTAGGGTATTTGCAGGGTATTATTTCCCCATTGATATATTTATCACCTAAAAGTACACCAAACCATATATTATATATATGACCATAATCTATTTGCATAATTAAAGTTAATTAGCCAAACCAACCTCCATAATCTTTGTTTTTGACATCTATGTGGAATCAGGCAGCACCCAAAGAACTCCAGGCAATCCTACATCCAAAACAATAAGATTCATTCTCGAGTCATAGATAACATCATTTACAAAATTACACCTATGTGATTCAGGTTCGAATGTGAGTGTCATGTACGGATATGTGCTCAACATTGGTATGCTCTTTCTGAACCTTTCCACCAGTATGGAGGGTTCTTTGGCCATGTCTGAGTATGCATCAGACGTAGGTTTCAAACGTGGGTATTTCAAGTAAAATGAAGAGGTAGAGTAACATAGGTTTAAACAAATGAGTCACACTGGAGATCTTCTTACCCTTGAACTTCTCCGAGGTTTCTTCTGATACGGTGCATTGGAAACCGGTATATGTAGTGGTGCTAAATGCATACATGTTCTTCTTCGCTTCTTCCATGCTGCAATAAAGAGGGGGAAAAACATCTGAGATTTCTTCATTACAATAACTAGATTTTCATACATGCACTGAAATGGTGATTTTTGTAAATTGATACTAGTTACTACACATTAAACAGGTAACATAGGTTGTAATGATTAACATATGCACAAAGAAGACATCTCATTTTGATAACTAAGAAACGTTCATCCATGATATCTAGCCCCGGAACAAGACTGCTGGTGACCAGAAAGAATGCTACGACATACGAATTGTGAGCTTCACTTATGTGTACAAAATGCAGAATGCAGATCAAGCTAACTAGTTAAGATATCAAGTTCTTGACACTAACTCACTCTATTAAAAACCTTTTGAGGTTCTCACAACCTGAGCTGACAAATTCAGGTAAACAGGTATATTGCAAGCCTAACACAAAGATATTCTGTCCTAAATGGCCTCAATTTCTAAGGATACACTGCTATAATGTTTTTTTAGCATTCTAATTCAATTACAACATAGTATCTTAGTCTGGTTTCAAATTTGGATAAACTCACGCACACCTGCAGACTATGCTGCTTGAGTCCGGGTCACCTAGAAGGAACATACCATCCTTTACCAATCTGCTTGAAAATCATTATAACAAGCCAGATGAATTGCAAAACTTTTTCCCTTTTCACTCTGTTTTCTAACTTCATTGGAAACTACTGATTATGATAATTCAGAATATTTATGAGCAATGCAATGTTCAATCTTGTTTCTTTCATTCAATCCAAGGCTCCATCTTTGTTCATAATCTTCAAGCTAATACAATTAGTTATGTTGCCATAATAATAATCTTCAATCCTTTCCTATGTTTCAATAAAGAATCAAGATAAATAAACTAAGCTGCCCCCATTAATTAAACATTTCTCGGGAAACAAACAAACTAGTAAGGGGAAAAAAATAGACCAACAAAATCTCACCAAATTTGACATTCCCCCAACAAAACAAAACAAACCCAGAGAAGAAAGAGGAATTTTTAGGTACCTCACAGGAAAAAGAACAAAACTTGCATACAAATTTCATATTTTCATAATTTTCTACCAGAAAAGAAAACCCAGGAAGAAGAAAGTCTCACCTGCCAAGAACAGTAGCTAGAGTGTTAAGATAAGTATCAATCATCTGTTCTCTTGTAGGAGCAGGGTCTTTAGGGAACTCCATAACAATAAGCCAATGGTTATAATCACATCCAGGTAACATTATCGTTTCCCTGGGATCATTGCTGCTGCTCCTCTTTGGTGAGTAGTCGCTGTCCAGAGCTGCAGCTTTGATAAGACGAGGACGAATGGTGGAGGATGAAGGAAAGTGGTGAATCAGTGTGTTTACTCGGATAGTAGGCGGTGGAGTGAGCTGAGAACGAGTTGAAAGAAAGGGTTTTGAAGGTAGAAGGAGAGAAGAAGGGTTTAACAAAGTCGCCATTGGAAGTGTAAGAGAAGAAGATTAGATTGTGATATTTTCTCAACTGATGAAATTGCAGGGGGGGGGGGGGGGAGGTTTGAAGACTTTAAGGATGTTTGGTATTTTGTTTGTGTTTTGGGCTTACCAATAGAAAATTTGAGTTCTGAGTCAATCATTTCCCATTGGGCTAAAAGTCCAAAATTATGTCATTTACACTTATTTGTTTAGAATAAACTAGTTTGATTTATTAGTTAATTAATTCAAATCGAATATTAAAAAAAGTATTCTTATAATTTAATGTTTTTTCTTCAAACACTCAATCTTATTTAAGAAAGATATTAAGACTAAATCCAACTCAATTTTCTCCATCAAAACTCTTTGAGATAATGACGGAGCTGTGTTATAGCTAGGGCAGTTGCCCCTAAAATTTGTGGGGATCATCACACCATTGCCATTAAGGATTCGTTTAGCAATACTACTCCAGCCAGCGTTAGAACGCCAAATAGAGAAGTAATGCTGAACATATATGAAATGCGCGTTAAATGGGTGTTGGCCCTTATTTTCTGATTTAATTTAACCTTCAAATGAGTATTTCGTCACAACTGAAAATTTTAATTTCTAAATAATCGACCGTTTATTTTTAATGTATGTTCGAAAATCTATATACAACGGAGTCTAATAGTTTGTGGTCTTAGTAAGCTGTCTAAGGACAGTTTCTTTTGTTCCCATCAGTGCGGTAGTGTTTGAACATTGCGAAACTTCTCCCCACCGTCCATGTCTTGTCCTTAAACTAATGAATCGATGCCATTGAAAGTAAGAACCGAGAACGATAGCTTACGATAGAGCAATGATGTCCAGTAACGGGGCTTGGCGAGAGAGGTTGGAGCAGGGGTGATAACGAGCCGAGCTAAGCTTGAACTTAGTCAAACTTGGTTCGGCTCAAAAACAGTGTTATTAAACTCGGTTTGAGCTTGAGCCTCGTCGAGCTTGAAATTTTAGGCTCGAGCTCGGATCGCAATGGAAAATTTTGCTATAGTTTTTTTTATATGAAAGACGAGCCGAGCTAAGCTCGAACCTAGTCAAACTCGGTTCGGCTCAAAAACAGTGTTATTAAACTCAGCTTGGGCTCAAGGCTCGTCGAGCTCGAAATTTTAGGCTCGAGCTCGGCTTGAAATGGAAAATTTTGCTATAATTTTTTTATATGAAAGATGAGGCATCGTTAAAAGCTCTTTCATAACCAACACTGAAACGAAATTCAATGTCGTGAAAGGAGAAAAAGGTGCCCAAAAATTAGATTAATCTAAATAACAATAAATATTCTTACAATACAAACACATAATTAAAGAAAATACAAAATCAAACAACAACCAACTAAGGAAAATGCTTAATTTATTTTAGTTAATTTGCTTTTAGTGGATTTTTGCTAATTTATTTTATTACTTTTCTTTTGCTAAACAAATTACTTTTAATGTATATGTAGCATATATATATATATATATATATAATTACTTCGAGCTTGTTCACGAGCTTTTCGAGTTGAGCTTGGGTCAGCTTGGCTCGGCTTGTTAAAGTCTCGAGCCGAACTTTGACTGAGCCAAGCCCGAGTAGCTCGCAAGCCAGTGAGGCTCATTATTACTCCCAGGTTGGAGAAGGCTAATTTAAAACTTTAAAATTTTAGAGGTTTAAATTGATATTTTTAAAAAATTTAAAGAGTTGAACTTATATTTTTCAAAAAAAAAGATTATATCTAAAACTTTTAAAACTTTGTGAGGCTTAATAATAATTTTTAAAAATATATGAAAGAAATTTGATTAAAATTATTCAAAAATTTAAAGTTTAATATAAATTTTTAAAATTTTGTAGGGTCAAATTAAATATTTAAAAATTTTAAAAGACTAAATAATATTTTCTCAAAAGTTGGGCCATGACTTCACATATTCTAGATGTGTTCCGCCCCTTATACAGTGTTATGACAAAATTCATCTCGATTCGAAAAAAATAAAACTATTCGATTCGGCTTGAAAAATTTTAAATAAAATTTGAGTTATAAAATGAAAATTCTAATAATTTGAAGAACTCAATTTTTTTGTAATTAGTAGATTAGTTTTCAAGTTGGAGACTAGTCCCCTAATTCTGCCTGATATATATCACGCATAAAAAATATAAAGAAATATAAGTGTATTATATACGATTATAAAAAACGGTTTAAATACGATTTAATTAGTATCCTAACATCTTAAATTTAAATAAAAATCGAATAACTCAACACAAATTTTATAATTTCGACTTAAATTTTTTAAAATTAAATTTGAATTTTAAAATAAAACTTTTAAACTTGATAAATTAAATATTATTTAATTCCACCGAATGCTTACCCTACTCTAATGATGTCTGTCTGCACAGCTGTTAGACAAATACGAGGAGGTGAATACAAAATCCCCAGACGACGGTGCATTCAGCCCTTTCTTCAAGTTTCCTATCTGCCACGGCCTATTTCAAAAAAAAAAAAAAAACTATCTGCCACCGCCACATCAATAAGGTTGCAACAAAATCAGAAGCTCTTCAAATTTTATAATATTTAATTAAATAATTATTTTGATCTATATTATTTTAAAGTACTTTATTTTTAATGTTTCATTTTTAGTCAAAATAATTTTTTTGTATATGAAAATTATTAATTATTTGATTATTAATATCTTAAGATGATTTTGTAGAATAATACGTCACCCAAAAATAATTTTATTTACGTGTTATTTTATCAAGCTCATATATTTATTTATATAATATTGTTACATCAACGTACAATGTCTTACATATTTGTTACGTCATTTTAAGACATTAATTATTAGTTACCTAATAATTTTTATCTACAAATAAATTATTTTAGCCCAAAATAAACATAATAAACTACAATATTTTAAAAAAATAAAATAAAAATAATTATTCAATTAAATATTAAAAATATTACACCAAAGAAAATAATCTGCATGGCAAGAAATATTGTAAAATAATAATCCAATAAGCGAGCTCGGTGGGTGGCTCAGGCTAAGCAATTATTAGGACTGGCCTAACACAATTTATTAAAAAGGCAGGGAAATACATTTAAAGAATTTATTTTTTAAATTAAAATTTTCGTTTTAATAAATTTTCGTTGTGTTAAAAAATCATTGGAGTTGACCGATGGATGAGCCACAAAAAGGTATAGGGTAAATTGTCTTATTGCTTACAAAATTATTATCTCTTCTCTACTTTTGTCATCGAATTATTTTTCTATAGTTCAATCATTAATGTAATATTTTTTTTTACTTTGATCACTGGCTATAAAAAATTGATAATAATGATAGCGTGACCTGATATAATAACAGATTTAGCTTTTAAAATTTATACATTTTATAATTTGGTCATAATTTGATTTTATTTATTTATTGGATTATGGCCAAATTGATAGAATACATAAGTTTTGAGGGCTAACATTGTTACCATACCAAAAAAATAGTTTTTCTATCAATGTTATATTTTTTATATTTTCATCACGGACTATTAAAAAAAGTTAATGACGATGGTGGTGTGACATAATATATTAATAGTTTTAGCTCTCAAAACGTATACATTTTTATCAACTTGATCTTAATTTGATTTTATTAATTTTATAATTAAGATCAAATTGATAGGATTTATAAGTTTTGAAGACTAAAATTGTTATTTTACTAAAAATTAGTTTAATGACTAAAGCAGAAAAATAATAGTTTGACGAGCAACTATATAGTTTTACCCAAAGACATCCTAATAATCTACCAAAATAAAGGTCAGAAAACGCATGTAAAGCCGTAATAAAAGCCCTTGACTTTACCACAGGTTCCACCAGCAAAAGGTTCTTGGGGATATGGTATACGAATTCGGTCACGTCGGTTCCATGGGTGGCTAATAGGGAAGTGCCCCTCAATGATACGTCGGGTGTCGTGGAAGTTACAGACAAGGGAATTCTTGTCCTTCTAGACGGTAATCGTAGCATTGTTTGGTCCTCTAATGCATCGAGACCTGTTCCGAGTCCGGTCGTGCAGCTCTTGGACTCGGGAAATCTTGTTGTGAAAGATGAGCTAGATAGGAATCCGGGGAACTTCATTTGGCAGAGTTTTGATTATCCGGGCAATACATTCATTGCTGGGATGAAGATTAGAAGGGACTTCAGAAGCGGCCTGGATCGTTACTTATCGTCTTGGAAAGCTCCCGATGACCCTTCGGTAGGAAAGTTCACGTATCGGTTCGAGCTCAGTGGATTTCCAGAGGTTGTAGTTCGAGAGGGTTCGACTGTTAGATTCCGGTCTGGACCTTACAATGGGGAGCGGTTGAGTGGGTTACTTGAGATGAAAGAAAACCCCATATATACTTATGATTTTGTATTTAATGACAAGGAAGTATATCTAACCTTCATTGCTCGCAATAATTCGACTCTTTTAAGGGGAGTGCTAAGTAGTGAGAATGGAGCCATAGTGCCCTTTTCGTGGATCGATTCGGATCAAGGTTGGATTCAGAATCTTCCACTTTATGTAGATAACTGTGACAAATATGCCTTATGTGGTGCGAATGGCATATGTGACAATAACAGGTCTCCGGTATGTAGTTGCATGCCAGGTTTCGTCCCTAGAAGTTTGAGTGAATGGGAGGCAACACCGGGGACAGGAGGTTGTGTGAGGAAAACGGAGGTAAACTGTACTACCGGAGATTGTGGATTTATACAGGTCTCTGCAGTAAAGGTGCCTGAAACAAAACATTCATGGTATAATTACAGTTTGAGCTTAGAGGAGTGCAAGAACATCTGCTTGGCGGATTGCGCGTGCATGGCTTATGCGAATTTGGACATAAGAAATGGAGGAAGTGGGTGCTTGCACTGGTATAATGACCTTATTGATACACGATATATAAGCGATAGTGGTCAAGATATCTATGTGAAGGTTGCTGCATCAGAACTAGGTATGAAATATGCTGACCAGGCCTTAAATTTTGAAACAAACTGACCAATTGATGAACATGGTATTGAACATTTGAGTTTTCTTACTTTCTTTTTAATGATTTTCTTCTGTGATTTTCCTTTCATATAGATCAAAACGGGATCACAAGAAACAGAACACGATCCAATGCGAACAGAACAATAATTGCAGCTACATCATCTGCAGGAGTGCTGATTGCTGGCCTAACCTTGGTCATATTTCTAAGGAGGCATAAAAATCGGAAAAATGGTTGTTATATCTTTCCTTTCTTGATTAGTACAGCTCTCGAGCATGCTCGATTATGCATTAGTAGGTTGCTATGTTATATTTACTCAACTTGTTTCTTCACAGGATGGCTGACACCCCCTTCAGATGGCACTGCTTCTGATCATCAAAATCACAAGGAAGATCTAGAGTTACCAATATTTGATTTAACAGATATTACTTGTGCAAC
The DNA here is from genome assembly GCA_019671005.1 of Hibiscus mutabilis. Taxonomy (NCBI): domain Eukaryota; kingdom Viridiplantae; phylum Streptophyta; class Magnoliopsida; order Malvales; family Malvaceae; genus Hibiscus; species Hibiscus mutabilis. The sequence continues at coordinate 2,830,852 of CM033735.1, read as the reverse complement.
GAACAACTTCTCGACCAAGAATATACTCGGAGAAGGAGGTTTCGGATATGTATACAAGGTAACAATATGATCACATGCCATAACTTTTAATTTAGATCCATACTCATGAGTCAGGAATGCTGCTTGATGAGTGTCATATTTTACAGAAAATGAAGAGTTCGGGTAACATACGTTAGAAATATAGCCTTTCGATAATATGATTATATGCCTTTTTAGGGTGTTTTAAAGAATGGACAAGAGATTGCTGTGAAGAGGCTGTCGAAAAGTTCGAGACAAGGACTCAATGAGTTCACAAACGAAGTTAAACATATTTCAAAGCTTCAGCACAGGAATTTAGTGAACCTCCTTGGATGCTGTATTGAAGCAGATGAAAAGATGTTGATCTATGAATACAAGCCTAACAAGAGCTTGGACTTCTTTATTTTCGGTACATCCAAACCAGAAAATCTAGTCTGTTTAACATTAATTTATTTCTTTACCATTCAACCAATATCCCAGTAATTTGTATTCAGAGAGCTAACAAACGATACATTGGCTTGACTAGACCAAACTCGAAGCACGTTGCTAGATTGGCCAATGTGCAAGAACATTATCGATGGGATCGCTCGAGGGCTGCTTTATCTTCATCAAGATTCAAGGCAAAGAATAATACATAGAGATTTGAAAGCCGGAAATGTTCTGTTAGACAATGAAATGAATGCCAGAATTTCTGACTTTGGCTTGGCTAGAAGTTTTGGAGAAAAGGAAACCATAGCAAACACTAAGAGAGTGGTGGGAACATGAACTCTGTAATATGTAAATTAGCTCTCGAACAATACCGGAACTTGAATTCTATCGTCAGATTACTTTCATGGACTAATTCCATCACATAAAACACTGACATGACATGATTGACTAATACCAAGTTGCCATGCTAATGGTAGCATTGGCCTTGATGTCTCGGTTTTTGATTTTTCTCCACAGTGGTTACATGTCTCCAGAGTATGCAATTGATGGACTTTACTCGATCAAATCCGATGTTTTCAGCTTTGGTGTCTTGGTTCTAGAGATTGTGAGTGGGAAGAAAAATAGAGGGTTCTCTCATCCTGATCTGATACATAACCTTGTTGGACATGTAAGTCTATCAATATCAGATATTTAAATTCTATGGTAGTTAAACATGGTCAATATCGACAATGGAGAGATCCAAAACGACAAAATAGTAAACATAACATCACGTTGCGGTTGCTGATTTGCTGTTTAAATTCTAGTATTGTTAAAACAGCTATATTTTCACAGGCATGGAGACTATTCTGTGATGGGAATTCCATGGAGCTGGTTGCTGATCGAATTAAGGAAACCTGCAATGAATTCGAAGTACTAAGATCGATTGATGTCGGCCTATTATGTGTGCAACGAAATCTTGAAGATAGGCCAAGCATGTCAGATGTTGTTCTGATGCTAAGTAGTGATGTTCCATTGCAACAGCCTAAACAACCAGGGTTTTTCACAGAGAGAGATCTGGTTGAAGCTTCAGCAGACAATCAGAACCCCAATTGTTCTAATGATTTTGCAATCACAGTGGTCCAGGCAAGATAAAATGATGTTTGTCAGCCATTGAACTATGCTAGAATTCTTATGTTAGCCTATCAGATATGCCATTATCTGACATGAGTATATTCAATTTCTTCCGAGTTTATCCATGTATTCAAAAATCTTCAACATGTTCCAGAACTCAAGAAAACAGGTTAGCTAGTATCCATTGAAAGGAGGATAATTGTTGTATTATATTCTTTATGCCCCTTCAATTCTAGAACACTTGAGCTGTAGCAAGAGCCTAAACATGATTGAAATTACGGCAAGTAGATATTATATGTTTGCTTCAAAACTACTATCTTTAGTTGGCATTCTTATACTGAATAGCATGTATACCCGTTGATTTGTTTTTTATATGGAATTTTCGGAATTCAGATAACTGAGGGCCATAATAAATTTGCTTTAAAGCGTTTCGGTTGGTTGATAGAAAAAGTTAATGTCAAGTACAATGATTGATTCCCTTACAAGAATATGGAGGATTTATAAGCGTTGCCAAAAAACTGGCTTTAATCACTTGCTGCATATCAATCTTGAAGGATCTCTACGTTGAAGCTCATCCATCAGCAGATGTGCAACCGATTTGTATCCCAGCTCCCGAGCTTTGAATCCGATGACAAAAACAATACACAGATAAACAAGTCAGTGTTTTTCAAGTTCAGCCAGTTGGGAAAGACAATGAATCAATTCAAGACACAACCTCTGTAAATTGCTATCCCTGTTGGAACCATCTTTCGATTCTTCAAGCACAGTGAACTGCCGAAAATTGCAAAAGCGAACTACATATAAACTTGTCAATCACACACACAAGGAATACGATGATGATGAGTCACATACCTGTTACATATCCAGTAAGGGTTGATTCCTTTTTGTTCTATGCAGTGAGGGCACATCCATTCCTTATTTTCTCTTACCTCCTCCAGTTCTGATTAAAACATGCAACACTATCCTGTCAACTCTTTCCTCTGTTGCTTGTTATGGTATTATTTTGTGAGACTATATTTCTTACCTTCACCATATCTAACCTTGAGACAAGCTCGACACAGAACACCATAGCTAGAGTGACAAACTGAACAATCTGTCTTTCCTGCTTGGAGATATATATATATATATATTGTGAACATGTTATTCTAGAGTAGATTGAACTGTAAAGGGGTTTCCGTGATAAAACACACCTATGCAGGGCTGATTTGCATCAAGATTACCACATCGTTTGCAGTCTTCCTCCGCGCATAATGTCTTTTGCCTGCTTACAGTTCGTATGTTTAAGATCCAAAGTAACATTATACAAGTTTAACCCAAAACCATATCATACTCGTCTGAATACCAGAAGTCAAAAGATAAGAAATAGATATTCAAAAGGAAGTGTTTTTTTTTAGATTATATACAAATATCCTCCTATTTCTAAGTGGGAAGAGGTGTCATAGGCATTGTACAATTAACAAATATTTTGAAAGTTTTAAAAAGTAATTACTGTTGACCTTCCAATAAAAATAGCCACAAATACTTCATATTTCTTGCTTCATTATTTAAGCATGCCCTGTACATTTTCTCTATTCTATCCCATTGGCTAATAGGAAGAGAAATAAACCTGCAGAAATGGCAGCAAATCCCAAAAACAGGGTTGTAAACACTGCACCTCCCCTCCTTACCACGGCAACGCCGTGCAGAGTCCTGAGGCGATAATTGATAACTCGCATCATTTATTATCACCGATGGAGCATTTGCTGGCCTTTTTTCTTTCGCTTCGCTACAAAAAGATTTACTCCCTTCTTCCCGCTCTTCACAGTCAATCACTTCCCCTATTCAAAAATGGAGGTAATAGTTTTTTCTTTAGGGGAAAATCTACTTTGGAAACGGAGAATCCATGGATTTTTTTTATTACCTCTGAGCCGGTTAGATCGACGCAAAGAATTGCTAGCGAGAGTTGAAGGAGGAGGGACTCCTTTGAAACGAATTGAGCGGCGCACAGGTGTGATATCGTACTCTTTCTTCTGCCATTTTCGGACATCTTTCTTCGGTTTTGCAGATGAAACGATCGACCTTAAGTCGGAGATGGTTTTTTGCACACCCAGGGAGGCTAATCGAGCCTGTATAGGATTTCATTATCCACGATTAAAGAAAGAAGAAAAAAGAAAAAGAGAATGATCTGAAAAAAGCTACCTGGTTCTCTAAGATGCGAGCATTCCTCAGACTTTCATACTCGGATTTGGCTCTAAGCTTTCCCATTTGCTTTCTGAAACCACAGTTCCTCTGATGATGAACGCAATAGTTTCTGGCTTTCTGCAATTGCAATTCTTCTCCAAATCACTCACCAATAAGCTTAAACAAACCTGTCATATGTTTAATGTTTTTTTCAACGGTCATGTTCCGAGCGGGGTATTTGAATATTCAAAAGTTTGAACTCTAAAGTCATTTTTAGGGTATATTCACAAATGATCACTTAACTTTATTAAGTTGTTCAAATTGGTAAGCAAACTTTCAATTATTTTAATTTGGACATTAAATTCTGTTACAAATTGGGCATTGAGCCATTAACGATTGTTAGAAGGGTGACGTAGCAGTTAAGAATATTTGTATAATAAGACATTTAGTCTTCTAAATCTGTACATTCAAACAATTTAGTCATAGTTAAAAATAGTAATAAATTTAACATTTATTATTTACACATTCATTCAATTTGATCATGTTTCTAAATAAAAACAATTTAATAGTTCTATTGAAAATGATTTTGAAACCATACGTGGGAAAGCTAATTTTTAAAGCTTTGTGTTATTTACTTTTTTTTTTCTTATACTTGTTTGATCCTCAGTTCAAATATTCTACTGTGGATGTTCAAAGCCTATAATATTTTCTTCAACAGGTTGGGGCAAAAATAGTGCATTGCTCAAGTCAGAAAGCCTTTCGAGCTAGGATACACGAGCCACTTGTATTCAATCTATTGACTGAATATTTTGAATTAAATATTGCAGAGGTTCACAATTAAGTTTCATTTACAAATATTAGAATTTAAATATTTAACTTTACTTAAAAGATAAATTTATTTAACATTATCATTATCATAAAGAATCACTATGACATAAAACAAAATGGTTGTGATTTTTGGCGGTATATTGCCGATTTCTAGCAATTTTTCAATGTTAAATAAAATAATTATATTCTCAATTAAATATTGGAAAGTAATATAAAGAAGTAGGGTCGATTCAAAGGGACTAAGGAAATTTCAATGTCGCTTCTTTGTTTCAACCTTAATTTAACTGCCAAATAAAAAAAAGTTTAGAATAATTAAGTAAAAATAAAATATGAATAAAAACAGTAAATTGCAAAGAAATGATTCAATTTTGATGGTTTAGCCTTAGGCTTTGCTAGCCTCAATCTCCATCAATCATCAAAATAATTATCTCTTCGGGATAGTATGTTGGTTACAGTCAACAGGGCCCAACCCATGCGGTTAATTGAGATTTTCGAGTTTATCTCGAAATCTGATCCTTGATGGTCTAACTACGTCTATCGTCGTTAACACCAAGACAATTTTGAGTTCTGGAAGAGCCCAACTCGAGTTATAGCATCGACTTTTTGAATCGAATTCGATCTTGATTCCCCTTAGCGGACCGCCACCAAGTTTGTTCACAATAAGCCGAATTACGACCAACCGATCCGACTCCCAAACCGCAAGCCAAGACACCTTTCAAATCAATGTCGACTTTAGAGGAATAATCGATTGCCACTCCTAGTTTCCAAAGAATCGAAGAATACTTTCCAAAGTTGTGAAGTGCAACTCAATTCTCACGATTAAAATTGAGCCATCGCAAAGCTTAGGCTAAGTGATAGTTTAGCTAAACATGTATTGGAGCATGCTTAGCATTTTGTATGGAAAATAAATAATGAATAAAGTAAAACAATGAAAAAGAAAATAAAAGCTATTATAGAAATGACCAAGGAAATTACAAATTCCAATCTGATTTCAAGTGTTGAACCTAGAGAGGTATTTATACCCGAGAATCCTAATAAAATAAAATAACTCAAAATCCTAAATTAAAGATAAAACAAGAGATAAATATTTTAAACTAGTGGACTAAATTTAAACCAATAATTTATCAAAAAAGATAAAGATAATTAATTTAAACATGTGGCTTCTGTTGAATTCTGGTTTATCTTTTGGATAATCCTATTTTTATCTCTTAGGCATTTATCCTTAAGATCATTCCAAATTTCGACTTTGAGATAATGTCGATCTGCCTTTTAGAAGCCGCTGACTATACTGTCGAAATCTGCAGCTCCTCGGGCTCGGACTAAATTGTCCTCAAGTCATGCCCACGACTTATGTCATGACATCCACTGAATATTTAGATTCCGCCTTCATTTGTTAGTTTTGGGCTGACATAGTCCAATGAAGCTCCTAACCAAAACAAGCCCAAAAAGTGACAAATTAGTAGTATTCAAGTGAAAAATGAGGAATAATTAACATTAAAAATATGCAAATATTCTACACTTATCAGATTATATCTCACTTATTCAATGATTGTCCTCAAGCATATTCTAATTCTTACTCCCGTCACTTAGTCAAAACTTACTCAAAAGCTTCACTAAAATCCTAAAAACATGCTTGGATCGAAAGAGTTAAACAAGATAATCAAATAAGGGCAATAAAATGTGTTGGATATTTGTTTTGATAGAATAATTGAAAAATAGTTTTGGACTGAATTGAAAAGATTTCAAAAAATGATTTTAAGTCCAAACAACTTGAAAATACGTTTAATGAGTTTTTACAAGGCTTTGGAAAGATTCAAAACGTTTTAAATAAGCTAAACTTGTGATTTTGTGCTTACCGTACCGATACAGTCTCTACCCGTATCGATACCTTTAAGGGTTTCAGCTACAATAGTTTTCCAGTAGCCAAAACCCGTACCGGTACAGGCTTGTTCGTACCGATACAGAGTGGAGCGTTTCAAAACACCTACAAATGTATCGAAACGCTTGAGTTTTTAGACCCCCAACGGCTAATTTTCAAACAGAGCCATACCGATACACCTACCAAGTGTATCGATACGCCAAGGCTGATCAAAGCCCAATGCGTATTTCCCAAAGAAGGGTGTACCGATACAGGTACACGCGTACCGATATCGGCCTGCCCAGAACAACATTTATTGCGAGAAATAAAGGCTCCAACAGCTCCAATTCATCTCTAACGACCACCAACGGCTAGAAACTCAATTGGGAAGATAAAAAGGACCTTCAAGCACCAAGAAACAACCAATGATCCTCAAGCCAACATTCATTGTATAGAAAAATGTCTTAGTGCTCAATTTTCATATTTTTTGTATAGGCAAACGCTTGTGAGCTAAATTGTCAATGTATGCTCAAGTGTATTAGGATTGGGTGAGAGCTTTAGAGTGCAAACATACACCTTATGAGAGGGATTTCTAGTTTGCTTTCAATTCTCTTGTAAAGGAGTGTCTTGGTTAAGTTTTGGGTAAAAAGTTTTGATCGGTTGTTAAGGTTTCCTCCTAAGCCTAGAAAATGGGAAGAATTCTTAGTGAATTGGTTGAAATCCTTAGTGGGGAAGCTAGTGGATGTAGGCTTTGGTTAGAAATCTGAACCACTCTAAATTCTGTGTCTTATTTATTTTTGTTGCTTCCACCACCATCACCCAAAGTTCCACTTCTCCACCACTTGGCAAGCATATTCGGTTGAAGATATTTGGCTCCATAATTAGTATCAGAGCGAGACTCAATTGAGAGGATTAACATCGTATTGATGTGATCCCATCAAGCTCGATCAACCTTTTTATCAACCGGTTTCCATGGCATAATCTATTGACAAGCCACCTTTCTTCAACGATCAACATTATGCCTATTGGAAGAATATGATGATGTGCTTCATAAGAGAAAATGACTATCATCTTTGAGATATAGTTTTCAATGGACCGTTCATGCCACAACGAAGCAAGATAGAATAGAGTGTAAATGATCGCAAGAAGATAAAGCTTAATTGCAAAGCCTTACAATTTCTTTTTTGTGCTCTAGGCTCGGAAGTATACGCAAAAGTGTCTTCTTATGAGAGTGCCAAGGAATTATGGGACAAGCTTGAAGTTAAATACGAAGGAACGTACGAGGTGAAGGAGACAAAGATTGGTCTACTCAACCTCGAATATGAAAACTTCAAGATGGACCCGAATAAAGACATCAAGAGTATGTTCGATTGTTTCTCCATGATCGTCAATCAACTTAAAAGTCTTAGAGAGGGGATTTCGAAAGATAAATTCATTCGTAAGTTGATTTATTCACTTCCTGAATCATGAGAAAGTAAGAAGACGGCTATCATTGAAGCCAAGAACTTAAAGGAGCTCAAGCTTGATGAGCTAATTAGGTCTCTTCTTACCTATGAGTTGATGTCTAAATCCTTGAGAAGGGAGAATGAGAAGAAGATCAAAGAGCAAGGAGTTGATGTAAATATCATTGCTCTTAAATCCTCCACAAGCCATCTAGAAGATTCAAGTGAGGAGGAAAGTGAAGAAAAAGAGATGTCCTATCTCATCGAAAAGTTTGCCCGATTCATGAAGAGCAAAATAGAAGAATCCAAGCATGAATCGAAGAGGAAGATGAAGGATCCCACAAAAGCCATGAATGCAAGAAGATGAGGCACACCAAATACGATTGCCCTCGCTTCAACAAAAAGGGATCATCTTCAAAGAAGACATATGTGGCAACATGGAGTGATGAAGAAGACTCCACCAACAATGAGATAGCCCACTTATGTCTTATGGCCCTCCAAGAGGGTGAGGTAACTTCTAACTCATCTATTTCTAATTCTTATACTCTTGATGAGTTACAAGAAGCCTATGATGAATTGGTTTTTGAATTCAAGGCTTCATTTTCGAAAAATAAAAGGATAATTTCAAAATTGAAAATCAAAAATGATTTACTTTTGAAAACCAATTTGGAGTTTGAATTAAAAATTAAATATTTTGAGCTTAAAGGCTTAAATTTACTAAATTTGCTTCAAAGCTTAAAATAAATATCTTCAAAGAGAGGTAGGCGATCTTAAGAAAGAAAAACATTTGATTTCCAAAGAATTTGAAAAGAAAAACAATTTTGGAAAATCAAACTTTTATCAAAGAAAATATAGTGCCCCAACATTTTTTGATGGAAAATGTTTTAGAAGTATTTGGGTCCCAAAATGACTAATTACTTCACATAAAAAGGATGAAATTGTAAAATAAATTCCTAAGGGGACTAAAGTTTGTCCTACTAATGCCTATGGATCCAAAGCAATTTGGATACCAAAAACTACTTGATTGTCTTGTTTTAGGTGTGATGGAGCATTGATCAACAAAGTGATTAACCATGAGAGCTCTATACACACAAGGAAGATCACTTGAAGAATGAAGGCTTCACATCCTACCTTTGGTTCAAGTGGTAAAATTAGTTGAATTTATTTATTTTATTTTGATTTATTTCTTTTAATTCAACTAAGTTTAATCATGAATTGTTGGACTAACATATTATTTGATGCTTGAGTAAGGAGAGCCATTTTTAAACAAAATTCTTATTTTGTCAAAATTTGCTTTTTAAAACTCTCCATTGTTATGGACTTAAAAGATTTCAAACTTTGGTTTGAACCATTTTTGATATAACAAAAAGGGAGAGAATGTTTTGCAAAATTGAATTTTTAAGTGAATAAGGGGGAGCTTTAACTATCTTCAAAATTTTAAACTTGTATTCAAAATTTATTTTCACCAGGGGGAGAATCTCAAAAACAAATTTTCAAGTTGGTTTTATTATATCAAAAAGGGGAGATTGTTAGAATATTTGTTTTGATATAATAATTGAAAATAGCTTTGGACTAAATTGAAAAGATTTCAAAAATGATTTTAAGTCCAAACAACTTGAAAATATGTTTATTGAGTTTTTACAAGGCTTTGGAATGATTCAAAATGTTTTAAATAAGCTAAACCTATGATTTTGTGCTTACCTTACCGATACGGTCTCTACCTGTATCGATACATTTAAGAGTTTCAGCTACAGTAGTTTTCCAGTAGCCAAAACCCGTACCGGTACAGGCTTGTCCGTACCGATACAGAGTGGAGCGTTTCATACACCTACAAGCGTTTCAATACGCCTGAGTTTTTAGACCCCCAACGGCTAGTTTTCAAACAGTGCCGTACCACCGATACACCTACTATTACCTCTCCAAAAGTACTAATTTTTACGCTATTCTTACAATGCTTTTGCTTGCTTTTGAGTACATTTAGATGTTAAATTCATGCATTTGCATAAGAAGTTAGGAATTTTATCTATGCCAACGTGAAGGGTTGTTTTGTTAGCATTATTACAGGTTTGGCATAGCAGTTGGCAGAGCAAAGCTACGCAGGAGGGAATGCTAGAGAGAATGCCAAGATGCTGTTGGCACAGATGGACCAAACAATGCCAAGCACCGGTTGGTAGAGAGAACAAATTTGATGCCTGACCAAAAAGTGGTTGAACCTGAAAAAATATGACCAGATTAGCCTGCGAGAAAATAGCAATTGGATCAATCTTCGAAAAAATAGCGGATAATTAGTTCCAAGCTTGGTTGGCAAGCAGTGATGATAGAATGACGTCAGCCCTAACTTGATCAGTTCGCATTCAAACTTGGATATGACGATCACATCCCTTATCCTTTGAGCATTCAAAATTCAAAATTCAAGAGCTTATCCTAGTCTTCCTTGCATGCCTATTTAAAGAACCAATCGAGCAAGAATTTGAGGGGGGATTTTTGAAGAGACGCTCGACGACTGACTACACCAAAGAGACGTGGTTCGACCAGCTTGACCGAGAGCCTGGATCTTGAAGGGCTGCACCAAAACGTTGTTTTATTTTCTTTTTAATGATGATGCGTTCTCAAAACGTTGAAGGTTTTTTGGTTGATACCCTCACCATGAACCGACTTAATAGTTGGTGGGGGATGTTTGCGTTGAACGCTATTTTATGTTAAGTTTTTAATAATTAAAATGCTTCATCATTATTTTCCCTATCTGGCATATTCTTTACTGTTTTATCAAAACTATGCCAAGCGAGAGCTGACATTGTTGGCTTATTGAACCTTAATATCTTAACAGACTTAGGGGGCAATAATCTATTGCCAGATACAAAGGTGATATGCTTTAAGAGAAGATGTTCAAGTAGATGAGCTTACTTTTGAAGTGAGTTTACCCCTTAGGAGTATATATTGGGACTTAATCAAATTGATTTATGAAAAAACATCACTATAGAGATATATAGGTTTTTAGATGGTTAATTGAGGGCATTGACCATCGAGAGAGGCAATGCTAATTTTGAATATGCTCGGCAATGCTAATTTTGAATATGCTCGTTAAATGGTGCCAATACATTACATTATTAAAGGCTGGCATAACATGAATAGTGTGAAAACCAGACATCCCTTGCCAATGCTCATCATTCATTTGACACTCTCCTTGCTAACACTATCTTATTTTACTTTTCTTGTCTTTACATTATTTTCAAAATCACTTTCAACTTAAACAATATTTTTCCTCAGCAAGTAAACATTCAAAGCAATCAAATTCCAAGTCATTCTCAATGTGATCGATACTCAGCTTACTGCTAATAAGTAGCTTAAATAATTATTTTTCATCTTTAATTATGTCTTTAAATGGTAGTTCATGGTGGTGATACGAATGTTTTTATGTGTTTTCTGCGCAGGACTTTAATTCTGGAAATTACACTTAAAGGGGTAAAGTTCTGTAGTTTTATTTTCTGGAGTCAAGACTGAGCTAGTGGGCATGAATCTAGGCATGAAGTCTAACATGGCATCCAGTCAGCAGCTTCCAGAAGGTGACATAAGTAACAACGGATAACATATCATCTGCTATTTGAAATTTAAAACTTGAAAATTGTCTTTTAGGATTTTAATTAAATATTTTTTAGAATTTATATTTTATTATTTTTAGGTTATTTTAAGGTTTTATAATACAATAATACCCCATTTGGGGTAAGCACAAATCATATCTCTTATATCTCATTCTCAGTTTTGTTTTTACTTTTGATGTTTTATAAATTTCTTTTTTTTTTCTTTAGTTCTTGTTTTAAGTTTTTATTTATTTTTCTTTTATAATGCTAAGTATGATTTTTACCATAATCATGCTTAGCTAAATTTTCCTATTAGCCAAAGGCTTAGAGCGAAGCTTGAATTCACTTTGTGAGAATTAAAAAGCATTCAACATCTTCGTTTTACATTCTCGATTTTCTAGAAACTTAGATAGGCAATCGGGCTTTCTATTAAAATCTTTATGCTTTCATTTCAAAAAGCTAGCGTTGACTTGAATGTTGTTCAGATTTACAGTTGGGAGGAAGGATCAGCTTGTAGCATGTCCGAGTTCCTGTGAACACACTTAGCGACGGATTCACTAAGGGAAATTGAGATCGGATTCAATTCTCATCGAGACAACATAGTCCGAGTCGAGTTTTTCTAAAACATAAAACTGTTTTATTCTAATGATGATAGTCATGGTTAGTCTAGCCAGAAAACTAGAATTCAAAAATTGATTTTGAATTACCGGTTTACTGGAGAGAAAAACAAGTTACAAGGGTTGGGCCTTGTAGACTGTAACCAGCATGTATCCTGGTTAAAAATCTTTTTTCGATGATCAGTTTGAATTGAAGCTAAGCAAAGCTTGATGCTAATTTATTTAAATAATTTTCTTCTCAAAAATATTTACTTCCATCATTTTCTCCAAATTCGTTTTTATTATTTTACCTTTAGTTTCTACTCTATCAAAACCCCCAATTATTTTTATTTTCTCACTAAAGTTAGAATCAAAACCTCTCTACATCAGAAGCTCCATAGTCCCTGTGGATCGACCCTTCTTCTCTCTATACCACGTTATTTTTATATTCATTTGAGATTAAGGAATATTTATTTGACAATAAACGATACTTGTCAAATTGGTGCTGTTGCCGGGGACTTCGACAAAGTTACTGATTAAACTTTGCTTTGATTTATGACCAGGAAAAATCTGGGAGAACTAGCAGATTTTAAACCGGAAATCGAAGCATTAGCCCGAAGATTACATGCACAAACACTTCAGGAAAGGAAACGAAGACTACGAAAATAACAATTCGAATGTGATCTAGAAATATCCTCCGAAGCTGAATCGTATTATATTCGAATCATATTCAAATCATATTCTTATTATATTCTAATCATGTTCGTATTATATTCGAATCATATTCAAATTATATTTGAATCATATTCAAATTATATTTGAATCATATTCTAATTGTATTCGAATTATTAATTTGAATTTTGCTATATTTGAAATATATTTTTTGAGCAAAATTCAAATTATATTTGAATTATATTCGTATTATATTCGAATCATGTTCGAATCATATTCCCATTTTATTCAAGTTTTGTTCCTAAAGAAAGCTTGCATGCCAATGTCCTCTTCCACTCTTTTTCTTTCCTCATTGACCCCAAATTCCTGAAACTTAATCCCATTGTTTTGTTGTTAATGTAATTATCAACATAATCAGCTTTCATTCTTTGGGAACTCACCCTTGCTTTGGCTTCAAGCTCCTCACCGTTTTCAGTATCCATTGTAATCTTGGGATCACTTATTTTACTCCCCATTGCCTTGGATTCTTCATCTTTTTCTCCATTTTTAGACAATAAGTTTTCGACCCCATCTTTTTCTTGCAAAATCTCTTCAAAGATGTTCACAACAGCATTTACCTGAACAGTTCCGGATGCGAAATTTCCACTGTTTCTTCATCGAAAGTACTACTCGTAAATGTTTCAGGGTTGCAAACTGAAGCTTCATCAAGTTCGTCAACAGTTTGTAAGCAATCAACAGTGGCTTCATCTCCAAAACTTCATCTAGGTTTTCTCTAATTTCGACATTTCGAACATGATCTTATACGCTTCAAGCTCTTCCAAGCATTGTAAGCTTTCACTTTCATCATCGACCACTTAGGACCTTAATACCGTGAAAAGTGCAAGAACTAATAGGGAAGTGGTGACAAAGAGTGGTGAAAGAAAAGAGAAAACATTGAAAAGATAAGGAGAGAAGAAGATGAAGTAAGAGAAATAGAGAGGGCTAGATAGAATGTAAGAGCAGAAGAGCATAGAGTTAGAAAACGAAAGGCTTGAAAACTGAGTTCTCTTCTTGACAAGAGCGGTTGAACTTGAAGCTAAAGAAAACTCTGCCATTTTATTTGATGAAAACCGGGGCAAAAACACACAATTCGTTCGATTTTTTTTCAAAAAAATATATTTAATTTAACTTATTTTTATTAAATATTAACATTTAAATAAAATAATATTAATAATAATAATAAAATATTAGACTAAATTATAAAAATTAGAAACAAATAGATGTCAATTTTAGGTAAAAATAGACTTTTCAGTGACTAAATTAAACAAGAAACAAATCTGACAAACTTGACATGTCATTTACCCTTTAATTAAAACCACGCGGATTGACTTAGTCAATGAGGAGATGATGTGGCAAGATTTGATTGGCTGTAAATTTCTTCTAACGGTAGTAGTGACGGAATAGGACAAAATGAGTAACGGCAAAACATTTAGGGGACAAAAGTGGGCAAAACGTAGTTTAAGGGGCAAGTTGGGAAAACAAATAAAGTTTAAGGGAAAAAAAGTGTTTTAAGACTTAATTTTATTAAGAGTTACGGAATTATTATTCAACTTTATTAGGACATTTAGGAGATTGTTATTCAACTTTTTTGGGAGTCTTTATTAGGTAAAAGCTCATCCCAAACATAAGAGGCTTTTTCCTGACCAGAAAAAAAACTTAAAAATTATTTTGAACTTAAAATTTTGAGATTAAAAAACTCTCCCAAATGAATCTTAATATAATTCGTCATTTGGCGAGAGGTTGCTTACTTTGTAAACAAGACCAAAGCCACCCTTTCCAATTACATTGAAAAACAAGAAACTATCAATGGCAATTTCTATCTAGACGAAGTCGAATGGGGCGCCTTGAAGGCAATGTTGTTGAGTATTGTGCGGTTTTATAAATCAAATACTAAACACTCGATTTGGCAATATGGGATTCACTTCTAATACATTCTCCTCCCCATTACACTTTCTTTCTCGCTTTCCACATCTAATATAGGTGTGTGTTTTTTATATGAAAGGATGAATCTAAGACAGGGATTGTCGATTCTCTACTTCTAGGCCCAGCATCTTGAATCAATTATCATTCTAGAGAATGGATTTTGAGATGACCATATCTTGTTTTTAGTACACAAGGACAAAGCCCGTAACAGCAATCTGCAACATGAAAAAGAAAATCCAAAACAGAAGCAAATAGAACATCATCGCAATGAGTCGATGGATTTTCCAACACTGCAGCTTCAGAGTCTGAAATCCTAATAGAACAGCACCCCTGGCATTTATCCATTTGTTGCAATTCTCATGCTTGCTATTCTTTCCCTGGGAAACTTAATCCCTTTTGGTTCTAAAACTCGAAGCGATGCCCGTTCAATTTACCAAAGGGTTGGTCTTGATTAGAGGTGCAACATGGCTAGAAATGAATGAGGTTATCACAAACAATGGTAGCTTTCCTACTTCAAATTCGTCTTCTGATGCTTTCATGGACTGCTACATATTCTTATGAAAACAAAAATCTTCAACATGTTCCAGAACTCAAGAAAACACAGTCTATCTCACTTCTTTTGCATTGGACTTTCCCTTGTTACCATTGATATGATCGTGTTCCCTTTGTAAGGAAATACAGAAACAAGACTGCAATTGATGGACTTTACTCGATTAAATCTGTTGTTTTTAGCTTTGGTGTCTTGGTTATATAGACTGTGAGTGGGAAGAAAATAGAGGGTTCTCTCATCCTGATCATCAACATAACCTTGCTGGACATGTAAGTCTTTTAATCCTCTTATATCGATATCAGAGATTTAAATTCTATGGTAGTTATACACGGTCAATATCGACAATGGAGAGATGCGAAACAACCAAATAGTTAACATAGCATCACATTGGAGTTGCTGTTTAAATTCTAGTATTGTTAAAACTGCTATATTTTCACAGGCATGGAGACTATTCTGTGATGGGAATTTCATGGAGCTGGTTGCTGATCGAATTAAAGAAACCTGCAATCAATTTGAAGTACTAAGATCGATTGATGTCGGCCTATTATGTGTGCAACGAAATCTTGAAGATAGGCCAAGCATGTCAGATGTTGTTCTGATGCTAATTAGCGATGTTCCATTGCAACAGCCTAAACAACCAGGGTTTTTCACTGAGAGAGATCTGGTTGAAGCTTCAGCAGATAACCAGAAACCCAATTGTTCTAATGATTTTGCAATCAGAGTGGTTCAGGCAAGATAAAATGATATCTTTTAGGTAAATTGTTGTGAGGTTCGAGTATGTTTATTCTCTTAGAACTGATGTTTGTCAGCCTTTGAAATATGCTAGAATTCTTATGTTACTATTTCTCATTTAGCTTATCTGATATGCCATTATCTGACACGAGTATATTCAATTCCTTCCAAATTAATTAGTGTCAACGAGTCCGAGCAACATTAGCAGAGAAGGTCCTTGTGCTTTACCACAGCAAACTGTAAGAAAATTCGGGTGTGAGTGTTGGACACGAGTATGAGTTCGCTGTGGGCTTGTTTAAATTCTTTTTTCAAGATTTTCATGTATTGGGGATCCCTGAAGTATATACCCATGTCTCGAATATGCATCAAACGTGAGCGACGAACACAAATGCTTAAAGAAAAAAAAATGAAGAGTTGGAACACCATAGAAAAAAGTGAATAACAATTTCTAGTTATATGTCTCACTAGCATTCTGTAACAAAAGAACCCCAAAACTAAACATATCAGATTATACTAATGGTATTTTGAAGAGAAAGCAAATGAAACATCATCGCCCATGTCTATTATGTCGAACGCTCTAGCAATTATCTTTGTAGCAGTTCAAATCTTCCATGCGAGAAGATTTGAACTGCAATCTTCAACAGGAAAAGAAAATCCAAAGCAGAAGCAAATAGAACAACATGGCAATGAGTTAATGGACTTTCCAACACTGCAGACCTATCCATGGAGGATAGGATAGTCCGATCCCATTTTGTAGGTGTCTGGAGCACTGATTTCCAATTGAGAAATTAGCTACCCTTTCGTGTTGAATGGGGTGCCTTAAATGGCCCAAGGCTAAGCAACTTGGGGTCACATTATCAAAAATGTGCATACCATTAATGACATGCCTTCCATTTCTCTCAAGCATTACAGCTGGATTGGAAGGCAATATTATCCAGTAATGTGGGGCTTTATAAATAAAATACTAAATACTCGTTTTGTCAATATGGTATTTACTTTTAATTCATTCTCCTACACGTTACATTTTCTTTCTCCCTTTAGACATATACATATACATATGTGTAAGCGTAAGTGATTTTCATATGAGAGGAAGAATCTAAAACGAAGAGAGTCGATTCTCTACTATGATTAATGTAATTCTAAGGCTGCTGAAGATCTAGCAGAGCTCGGACCTTTCATTTATAGTCGCAGACTTGCCATCGAATCTTTGGAATCATGCTCGGTCTCTTTTACTAGAAGAGACGGAAACAAAGCCACTCATGAGCTTGTTGGATATGGCATAAATTTGATAAATGACTTGCAACTGATACCTTGACCATCCAAGGTGCTTAAACTCATTTGTAATGAATGGTGCTATAACTATTCATGCATAAATTTATGAACCAAGTCAGTAATTGGGTTCTCAACAGCTTTTTCTGGAATTGAATAGCTTGGAGACTTTCAAGCTCATGAAAAACGAAGGGATTGGAGGATCTATTAATGCGTTACCCTGAGTTATTTCATCTGATGTTGAAGCGTGACTCGGTGATGCAGGTCGTACATAACTATGGCCAAGGCAACCGTGCAGCAGATGCGATGGCAACCATCATGAAAACGCTACAAACAATCCTTTAAAAGTCGGAAGATTCTAGAGGAGGAGCAAGTAGGACTTGTGGAAACACAGTCTTGGTACCATCAGATGATTCGGGAGTGGAAATAGAATTTTGGAAAGAACTAAAAAACATGTGTGCAATTAGGTTCGTGCCTAAAATGTAAGATTATTCCATTACAGATCTGGTATCTAAGACAGACTAAAATCGTGAAGGAATACCAAATAATGATTTCTTGAGTTATTGACTTGTGCTCCTAAGGTGGAGGTGAAAATTGAAATTACAAATTTGACAGCAATAACTCGAGTGGAATTTCATATGCAAAAGCCATTTAAACGAATGAAGCAATGAACTAGGTGAGGATATTAAGGAAAAGACAGATGTTCCACTAATGATTTTATTCCGCGCGCATTATCAATAAAACATAAATTATTAATAAAACAGCAAAAATTAATCATTGATACACGTGACAAAAAATTATTGAGAAAAGATATAAAAACCACAAAAAAAAGACATGATTTTTTGTTCTAAGAGGACCAGCATTTGAGGCCCATGAAACGATTCAGCCCTGAAGAGATGGTTGAGCGTAGATCTAAAGGACTGTGCTCGAGACAAACTCTTTTTTCACTAGAGGGGTTAATGTTAAGGCTGATATTTGTTCACTTTTCTTAAAGTAGGCGTTAGTCATTTTATCACCATGATTTTCAAACTAAGTTGTTATCGTAGGTTTTGTTGAAGGCTCGATATTTGTTCATGGAGCTATATATATATAAAGTTAGTGCAACAAAACGTCATTAAATATTAGAACAAAATAATAATCAAATATTATATCAAAATACACTAACCTTAATATTAGAGTGATTAACCAACTACTATATCGATATATAAATAAGAAAACATACTAGACTTTTTAAGTTAAGTTGAATATACGGTAGATGTAGTCACCAATATTTTGTTGAACTCTTTTTCGAGAATTGCCGACAAGAATTACGGTTATTGAGCGAGATCGTGCTGATAACGTGTTGTGAATAAAGTAAAGAGCAAGAATAAAATAGATGAACAAGAACAAGATGAGAGACAAAGAGAGAGACTTGTATTATATTCTTAAAGTAGGGTTGTGTACAATACTTTCTCCAAACTATATATATCTTTCAATGAGTATTAAACCCTAATAATAAAGCACATTAAAGTCTCATTTAATATATGGATATCCACTATAAATAAAGATATTCATAACAATATATATAAACGAAATTATCCATAATTACAATAATTATAACAATTTCAGTTTCTTACTAATTACGTGTACAACAAGTTTGTACACATGCTATCTAATCGATATTTGTTCGTTTCAATCATAGGGTGTGACCCTTGTAGGTTCATGTAACATTAGCAATAATATCCAAGACAATTCTAATATTACAAGCAATGAGTGGCATCTAGCAATACATCATTGCTACCTAAGTTACATGAAATCATGGTTCGATTTAACCTTTTTCCGTGATTAACTTCTTTTATGTATTTCATCCTTTTGTCCTCATATCTAGATCGGACACAAGTCATGGATTATCACACTTGTATAGTCCATCTAATGTTTCTTGATATCTTGAGTAGACTATTATAAACGAATAATTATGATATCCCATATCAATTTATTCGAGCATGGCCATGCATTTTCTAGTCTCACTCAATCAAGTGGCCTATGTTATTACTCCTATTATGCAGAAGGGACAAATCCTATCTTGATCAACCATATTCCGCTACATGGATTATGACATATCCAATATCAGTCTTTATAGTGTAGTCAGTTACGACACACGTTTGACCATATCGAAATATGTCACGATGTTGAAATAATGATGATCTCAAGTCTGAGGATCATACATGTAGTTATCACCATAAGCAATGTTGTGACTGTCACATAATAATCCATGAAACATGCTCATAGCGGGTCAGTCCAGTATGTTGTTCCCTAACACATACTTATGTATTGATTTTGACATTTCCATGTCAATGACAACACTTTGTCATCAATCAATTACATATTAGTCTTAATACGTTATTGTTGTTCAAGCCCACAATAGTTTTTGACTAAGGACATTCAAGAATAACTATATTATTGTAAAGACTTTATTATAATTCAGTTTATTTATAGATACACAGCATAAGATTGAAATAATAATAATGGCTTTATATTAATAAACAAGATAAAATAAGTATGTCTTTTACAATCATCTCATGATTGGTCTTTGGGCATATTCCAACAGTGAACACTCGAACCCTTTGTGGAATCTTAAGGGACCAAATGCTCGGCCAGTGTGAAGAATAACCAACCGGATCCCTACATTCCAACGCTTCATATGTTGAACGTGTAGAAAAAGAACGAGACTCTAGACAAAGTTGATAAAGCTTAAATGAATAGTTATTTATTGTTTAAACTATTTAACAATCTCTAGAGCAAGTTAATAAAGGTTTCAGCTGACACCCTTCTCCTTTCCTAAGTAGAAATTGTATAAAAAATTGTTTTAACTAAAAACTATATAAAACATAAAAGAACAAAAAACAAAAGAATCGTTATAATAATATTTAGGCATAAAGCCAAAAATTGCCCCCTAACGTTTGACATTTTGGTCATTTTAACCCTCATTCTTTTTTGGTCCAAATCAACCCCTAACATTTTATTTTTGTTCAAAATTCACCCTCGATGAATAGAAATCGTTAGTCAGCTAACGGTCAAACCCCTTTGATGATGTGGCATGTCTGCATTGCAAGACTCGTTGACGTGGCGATACCACATGTATGGAGATGCTATATAGAGATGTTGATCAAAAGGTCAAACGTTGGGGGCAATTTTTGACTTAATGCCTAATATTTAAGAAAGGACTTTGTAATATATTTTAATTGAGTTGGCATCCGATTAGCCATCGGTGATACCAGTTGATCTAGCAAGATTAAACACTTAGTTTTTAAAACAAGATCAAAAGTTTGAATCCTATTTCGTAAATGGAATCACCTGATAATGGATCTCTCTTACACAGTTCATGGATCCTTGTGATCTTGAAATTAACCCTTGTATACACATACAGGCACCTGGTCTTCTGCTGCATACACTGTTAGCACCACAGAAACCACAGCTGCCACACTGATCAAATTGTGCCGACTACAAAACATCCCATTCATTACTTCCCTGTTCCGATATTAAACGTTGTATGTAGCTCTCGAATGATTCAACCATAATCGCACATGATTCAACGATTAACCATAATCTCACGTTAATCGTGTTGCTGACAGCTTCAAAAGTATAATAGATATCTCATTCTCATTAGAGATGATAATTGGTTTGAAGACTAAATCGGGGACTGTTGGAACAGCTCCGAACCCAATTCCATTCCATGGCAATGTACGATACGTTTTCAATGATCCTTTATCATTGACTAACTCAGGTAACCCACTTTGTCATGCCTGTAAATGCAGTTTCTGGTAGGAGTGAGCATTTGATCGAATTGCATGCAGTTGCAACTATAATTCCTATTCAGTAATAAATTAAGCAACCACTAACAACTTTCCCAAGTTGGGAACTGAAGATTTAACTTAGTTGATTCATATAGCTATCCTTAAGGAATGCATTCACCCGATGTAAGATTCGAATCAATTCTACGCATCACTGCTATCTTCTAACTCAAGCTGCGATGTCATTTGCACACACAAAAAATAAATCAATAATAAAACGTTTTTCCATATTTATACATAAAAGAAAATTCCTTGAATTCAAGGTGAAGCTCAATAAATAATTTCATGTTTCTGTCCTGCACTATGGCATCAGAGCAAACATAGCAGTTCATAAAACTAAAAGCAAATGTTGACACTGGGGATTATCCTATTGTATATCATCACGGTGCAGTAAATCATGATCTCGAGTGCCATAAAAGGAAATCTAGAACCTCGCACCAACCATATGATAACATGACGAATAAAAAGTTCAATAAAGCGGAGATGAAAGAAGAAAGAGCGAATCCTGAGCGACTCATAGCCTTCTTTGCCATCTACCACAGGAAAAAAAATCAGATCATAAAGAGGTTATGGATGACTGGAAAATATAAATTAATGGAGATATTTTTGCAACACTAAGGTACAAACCTACTACCAGCTGTGCATATACAACAGCAGAGGCATGTTCTAACAAGCATTTAACAGGGCTATGGATGACTGTAATTTAAATCCTTTTGTCTCCTTGAATGTGCAGAACAAAGCAGTCCAACAAGATCCCTATGTTGAAGTTTGGCTATCAAGACGACGGCCTCTTCACTGCTATTTCTTGTCATGTTTGAGGATCGCCCTGCATAATGTCAAACCACATTGGAATAATGATTGCAATCAAGGGCACTTGAAGGGCTCAACAAGATTCCGATTTCTAATGCTAGACAAGTCGAATAAGGGCACTTCTCTTTCATATTCCCCATCTTCCAATAAATAACCTTGCTACCTATCCATGAAGGGTAGGATAGTCCATTCGTGAAGAATGGGGTGCCATTAATGGCATGCCTTCCCATGTTCTCAAGCATTAATAGATGGCAGCATTAGAGAGTAATGTGGGGTTTTATAAATAAAATACTAGATAGTCGTTTTGTCCATATGGGGTTTACTTTTAATTCATTCTCCTATATATTACGCTTTCTTTCTCCCTTTCCCATATACATGTGTGTATGCTTTTTACATGAAAGAATGAATCTAACACAAAGAGACAGTCGATTCTCTACTTCCAGCTTCTTGAATCCGAATTTGTTACGTAGTTCCATTTTATAGAAGCTTCAAACCTTAGTTGCAGGTTCGGTTGCTTACTTGCTTTATGTTATTCGGGCTCTGTAGTGAATGTATACATTTTCATATATTCTCTACCGGCTATGACTAACGCAATTCGAAGTCCTACTGAAGATGTATCGGAGCTCAAATCTTTCATTGACAGCCGCAGACTTGTCATTGAATCGCTGGACTCGTGTTGTGTCTCATTTACTAGAAGAGACGGCAACAAAGCCACTCATGAGATTGCTCTATATGGATTAATTTGATAAATGACTTGTACTGGCACCCTGACTATCCAAGCTAATTACACTCATTTGTAATGAATGGTTCCATAACTATTCATGCATAAATTTATGAACCAAGTCATTGGGTGCTCAACAAGTTCTTCTGGAATTGGGGGATCTACTAATGCGTTACTCTGGGCTATTCATCAGATGTTGAAGCGTGATTCGATGGTGCAGGTCGTACATAACTATCGCCAAGGCAACCGTGTGCAACAGATGTGATGGCAGCCCTAGTGAGGCAGTGAGAGCTTGGAGTCCACTTGTTATGGGCGATGCATTTATCGACCAAGCATACCGAAAGGTGTTGGGACTAAAGACTAGTCCACGACAATTTTGTTTTATTTTGGAAAACAAAAAACTGAAAAATGATGTGGGCATCTTGGTTTGAGTCTCCACAGAAAAATATTCCATTAGAGATCTTGTGGATCTAAAACAAACCGCAACTGTTAAGGAATACCAAAAACGATTTCAGGAGTTATTGACTAGTGCTCTCGAGGTGGATGGGAAATTACAAATTGAGCTATTCGTTGCAGATTTCACACCAATAATTCGAGTAGGATTTCAAATACAAAAGCAATTGATCTAAATGAGGGACTTTACTCGATCAAATCCGATGTTTTCAGCTTTGGTGTCTTGGTTCTAGAGATTGTGAGTGGGGAGAAAAATAGAGGGTTCTCTCATCCTGATCATCAACATACACTTGTTGGACATATAAGTCTTTTAATCAACAATGAAGACTATTCTGTGATGGGAATTCCATGGAGCTGGTTGCTGGTCGAATTAAGGAAACCTGCAATGAATTCGAAGTACTAAGATCGATTCATGTCGGCCTATTATGTGTGCAACGAAATCTTGAAGGTAGGCCAAACATATCAGATTACACTATGGTATTTTGAAGAGAAAGCAAATAGAACATCATCGCCCATGTCTATAATGTTGAACGCTCTAACAATTATCTTTGTAGCAGTTCAAATCTTTCATGCGAGGAAGATTTGAAATGCAATCTGCAACAGGAGAAGAAGTTCCAAAACAGAAGCAAATAGAACATTATCGCAATGAGTCAATGGACTTTCCAACACTGCAGCTTCAGAGTTGGGCATTTATCCATTTATTTCAATTCTCATGCTTGTTATTCTTTCCCTGGGAAACTTAATCCCTTTTGGTTCTAAAACTCGAAGCGATGTCCGTTCAATTTACCAAAGGATTGGTCTTGATTAGAATTGCAACATAGCTAGATGTTCTTGAACTCAAGAAAACATGATGTATCTCACTTCTTTTACATTCGACTTACCCTTGTTACCATTGATATGATCTTGTTCTGTTTGTAAGGTAATACAAAAACAGGAAAGGGAAAAACGTGTGAATCTCTGCACAGAAAAAAAACAAAATATTACAAAAAGATGGAAAAGAAAACATTGCTACCTATCTATGGAGAATGGGGTGCCTTAAATGGCCCAAGGCTAAGTAGCTTGGGGTCAAATGATCTAATGTGCATACCATTAATGACATGGCTTCCCTTGCTCTCAAGCATTACTGCTGGATTAGAAGGCAATATTATCAAGTAATGTGGGGTTTTATAAATAAAATACTAAATACTCGTTTTGTCAATATGGGATTTACTTTTAATTCATTCTCCTACACTACATTTTCTTTCTCCCTTTATACATATACATATGTGTATGTGTTTTTCATATGAGAGGATAAATCTAAAACTAAGAGACAATCAATTCTCTACTACGATTAACATAAATTCGAAGGCTGCTGAAGATCTAGCGGAGTTCGGACCTTTCATTAACAATCGCAGACTCGTCATTGAATATTTGGAATCATGCTCTGTCTTGTTTACTAGAAGAGACGACAACAAAGCCACTCATGAGCTTGCTGGATATGACTTAAATTTGATAAATGATTTGTACTAGCACCTTGACCATCCAAATTGCATATCCTCCTTTGTAATGAATGGTGCTATAACTGTTCATGCATAAATTTATGAACAAAGTCATTGGGTGCTCAACAGGTTCTTCGGGAATTGGATAGCTCGGAGACTGTAAAGCTCATGAAAAACGAAGGGATTGGAGGATCTACTAATACGTTACTCCAGAATATTTCATCCGATGTTGAAGCGTGACTCGGTGGTGCAGGTCGTACATAACTATGGCCAAGGCAACCATGCAGCAGATGCGATGGCAACCATCATGAAAATGCTACAAACAATCCTTTAAAAGTCAGAAGATTCTAGAGGAGGAGGAGCAAGTTGCATATCCTCGTTAGACCCTCCTGAGATAACTGTTGATGGTGATCTGAAGGTTTATCCTACTATTGTTTTGGACAACCGAATCGTGAAAAGAAACAACATGGTTGTAACTCAATTGTTGATTCAGTGGACAAATTTTGGGCCCGAGAGTGCCACATGGGAAGATTATTCGTCTCTGAAATCTCAGTTTTCAGATTTCGATCCTTGGAGACAAGGATCCTCTGAAGAGGGGGTATTGTCATGGCCGTTGATGGCAAGGAAGATGAAAAGAGTGTGGGTTCTGATCCTTTTGTAAACAAATAAACACCTGGTGCTGATCCTTTTGTAAGCAGAAAAAAACCCTTATGCATATTGATGAATGAAAACAATTCTACTCTTTTATCTCAACTTCTTTCTATTTCTCAAATCCTTTCTTAAAGTTACAGTCTGAATATAACAGGGTGTTTAGGTTGAGGCAAAGTTTCTTCTCCATTTGTCAGTTTGAGAAGAACAGATGACATTGATGGCCTGCCCTCCGAGCATTCTTGCACACATAATAAACCGACATGGATAAATCTAAGAACTTCGGACCTAACGCATGATTCTTGTCCCGTTTGAAGATTGCTCTGCATAATGCCGAACCACATTGGAATAATGATTGCAATCAAAGATTTTAAATAGCAGAAATGGATGTGTTTTTGGTTGCATCGTGTATATTACAGTTGCAACACACAAACGACCGCTACCACATTCAATTTGTGGTGGGAACCAAAAAACAGAACAACGACGTGTGGTGGTAATATGATCACCTATTTTCTACTAAGCGACTAACATAACATATTCCATGGTTGCTTACCTGTTTTCCATGATTCCCCACAATAAATGTAACCTACCCATGGAGGATAGGATAGTCCGATCCCAGCTTGTAGTGATCGGGACCTGTGAAACCATATTAATGTATTAGCTACCCATTCATAGTGAATAGGGTGCCTTGAAAGCTAGGGTTTAGAAATGCTTATGGACTTAGAAGGAAATGATGTTGAGTAATGTGCGGTTTTATAAATCAAATACTAAACACTCGTTTTGACAATATGGGATTCACTTTTAATACATTCTGCTAGACATTACACTTTCTTTCTCGTTTTCCACATCTAATATAGGTGCGTGTGTTTTATATGAAAGTATGAATCTAGGACAAAGGGACAATCGATTCTCTACTTCCAGGCCCAACATCTTGAATCTGAATTTGTTGCATAGTTACCATCATTAGCATCGTTATTGATAACCATCATTGCTAACACAAAACACACTTGATCACAGTTTAAATCCCATGATAGTTATTTGCATCAACTACCACTAAAAACTTTTCTAAGTTTTTGATCCAAGATTTAACTTAGTTGATTCATATGATTATCCTTAAACAATGACATCCAGATTCAATCTAACTTAGTTGATTCATATAACTATCCTTAAAGAATGACAACCAACAGACGTAAGATTCGAATCATATCTACACAATCACTTCTATCTTTTTAACTCAAACATGAAAAGAAGTAACCTCAAGAGAAGCATGAAAAGCTTGTGTGAAGAAGAAGACCATCTTTACTTTAGGCCTATGAACTTTTCAGGGCGAGCTAATATCAGAGGTGGGGGAAGGAATCCCTGGACAAGAAAAAGATGGAAAAGAAAACCTTGCTACCTTTCCATGGAAGATAGGATAGTCTGATCCCATATCATTATCCAAATTGTTACTTTTTATTCATTTCATAGCCCATGGTAATGTAATTGAGAATGCATGGTATGCGAGTTTAATGATGAGTAATGCACATGTGCCCGCAACAACTAGTCAGATGTGTTTGGATCAATAGATCAATGCTAGTGTATCACCAGAAATACTACCGTAACTTAACGGCATTAATAACCTTCACTGGATCATAGTTGTAAAACACAACTCACCGTCTCGCCTGCCGTAGCAGCATTAAATGTATAATGATGAGTAATGCACATGTGCCTGCAACAACTAATCAGTTGTGTTTGGATCAATAGATCAATGCTAGTGTATCACTAGAAATACTACCGTAACTTAACGGCATTAATAACCTTCACTGGATCATAGTTGTAAAACACAACTCACTGTCTCGCTTGCCGTAGCAGTATTAAATGTATCGCCTACTTAGTAGCAGTATTAAACCAATATACTCTAACTCTTTGGCATGCCAATATACCAAGACTCTCAATAGACATACAATGGGCATTCAACATTTCAATAATATGAACTTTCCTTTTTATTAATAATATCAATAAATCATAAAAAATCACGTTCATATATAGAAATTTGCATTGGGTAGTTCATACCCCAAATCATTTATAAACCATTCAAACATTTCAGATAATTCAAATCATTTACCTTTAACCTTCGAGATTGACTTATCACAAGTCTATCTCATAGCATAATAATAAATAAATAAAAATACACTCACTTGGGCCATTTATTAGCTTGCCTCACTAAGCTCTACTCGATCCTTTCCTTCATAATACCTCTACCCTTCTTTTATCCAAATCAAACTTCGTTGATCATATAAATACGAATAACATTCGTTAGATTCAAATCTAACAATACTTTAAACATGCTATCGAATCTAGTCATTCGAATATACAAAGTTTCCAAAGTTTTTCCTTTCTTCCTTGTATTGTTCAAAAACTCATTATGGTCCTTAGTGACCAATTTGAACTTCCATTAACCCTTTTCAAGCTTACTAATCAACCTTATATACAAACAGTATCAATTCTCATTTCCTAGCAGTTTGCAGTACCTCCAAAGAAATATTTCTATAAAATAATCTACAACTCGGAATTCAACTCCGTTTGTTCTGAAAGAAACTAGATTCAATAAGATTTTCACCCATATAAATTAATATCCCATATTCAACTTGTACGATTTATGGTGAATTTTGAAAGTCAATTTCGAGTGCTAATTTCGGAACAGACTGCATACTGTTTTTCTGACCTTTCGTCACTTAAAAATTCATATCTTTTGACTCGGAACTCGAAATCAGTTTCCGTTTGTTGGAGGAAAAACTAGACTAACAAATCTTTATATCGGTATAAAATTCACCTTCTAACCATTTGTTTAGAATTTATGGTGAATTTTCAAAGTTACCGCCATAAACCAGTTTTTCTACACAGCTTCCATAAACAACTTCAACTTTTATACTAATTTCTCCTTACTTCTCTACTTTTCAATTTAGTCCAATTACCTGCTTTAAACCACCATCTTATAACCTTCTTCATCAAATAATTATTCACAATAATTCTCCTTAATTTTCCTTATTTACCAAAATAGTCACTGGAATACAAAGATAAGGATTCTAGCTTCATAACTTTGCAATTTAGTCCTCAAATCAACATTACTATCTTAATTCCATCATTATAACTAAAAATCAGATTTAATCCTTCTCTAAAACCTCATTTCCGAATTGGTCACTTAATTTTGACAATTTGTCAAAATGGTCACTAACTCGATTTAACATCGGTTTTGCATTCTAACTTCAATTTCATATCTTCAACATCCCTAAAAACATAAATACACACCAATTCCATAAAAATCAGATTTAGTCCTTCAACTTTTAAAGTTGTTGAATTCGTCCCTAAACATTTAAAATAGGGTTTTGCTTCCAAACAACAAATCAAGCTTACTAGATCATTTATCCAACATCACAAACCCTAAATCAAACTTGAATCCATAAACCCTAATCATCTTCATAATAATCAAAACATGTAGAGTTTAATTCACAACTCAATAACATGATTTTAACATCACAAAAGCTTTATTTCAACTTGAATTTCAACATGGAATCATAAAATCTCAAAACCCCCAATTGAGTCCATAAACCCTAATTTCTTCTCATACAAAATTCTCATCAATCAAGCATGTTTTCCACAAATTATTTACACCAAAAGATAGAGCTTGATGAGTAGAACAACTTTGTAGTTCGAAAGATTACCTGAAAATCGAGTTTCGAGGCTTGAATCAGACTTAGAAAAATTTTCGCTCTTCTCCCCTCTCAAATTTCGAATTTTTGGGATGAAGAATTGTCTTCATCTTTGTTATTTCATCCAATTAAGCCACTTGTAAAGTATAAATGAATTTTTAAATTCATTTAAATAGTGAAATTACTAAAATACCCTTTTAATCCAACGGTTGAGATTGATCTTATCATCAATCAAGGGCCAAGATTAAATCTTCCATTTCCTTCTTCCAAAAAAGCCCTTGTAACTTTTTAAATATTTCAAAAATGCCATTGGGGCAAAATGACCAATTTGCCATCCAACTAGTTTTTATTTACTAGCTTATTTCAAAATTGTCATCCCATTACAATCCAACTAAATTAGTTCATTTCCAACCAGCCTCTATTCCATAAGTATTATTTTATGACTTTTCCATGGCTTATGGAACAACCTCAGAAACTTCGATTCGATCCGATCTCTCGATATTCCTAAAATACTTCTACTGCGATTTTACCTTTTTCTGAGCTATTGGATTTATTCCGAAAATTCTATATTTCCATATTCGGGAGTAAACTCTATTATCCTATAAAACTCCCTTTTCCAAGGACTTATACTGAATTTTCTTAACTCAGTCTATTTTCCCAATACTTATTGAAAATCTTCATAGAATAAAATTCCTCTTATAATTCCTTTATCGATAATCCATACGAATTTTCTCTACTCTTACTGAGTCCAAAATATCGATTAGAAACACTTTTATGGGACATTCCCGAAGGTCACCCATCATTGTATTTCTCTGGCCTGAGCACGCTTAACAATTTCATTCGATCTAAATTCGGTACCTTTTATGCATCTTAATTCTTAAAACCGATATCAAGGTACTTATTTCGATCTGATTCACTCTTCTACCGAATAAAATTACTTGTTGGGGAAATTTACACTTGAGTCCCCAAACTTTTCCAAGGTTTATACTTTAACCCCCTAAACTTTTAAAATTTACAATTTAGTCACTAGCCAAAACTTGGGATATTACAATTCTTCCCCTTAAGAAAATTCGTCCTCGAATTTTCAATGCGTGCCTATTCCAAACATTTGCGGATATTACTTCCTTATTTTCTTCTCAGCCTCCCAAGAGGCTTCTTCGACCTTGTAATTTTTCCTCAAAACTTCAGTCAATGAAATTTCTTATTCCTTAATTCTTTAATTCCATAAACCGATATTTCTACTAACTCCTCTTTATGTATCAAATCTAATTGCGTCTCAATTTATTCAGCAGTGTTGACATGTAAATAATTCACTCAATGCCCCTAAAACATAAGTACATATACTATAGACTTTTGCTCATTTCTGAAGATAAGATCCATTAATATGCCCTTGGCATATTGGCTTAACCCACTGATCTCACACTATTCCTCATAAATAATGTGACTACCTTGTCAAAGTTCAGAAATCAGTGCAATAGTTTCCTTATGAACAATTCACCATATCCAATTCTTTATCACTTTTCTAAGAAGTTTTCCAAACTTCCTCCTCTGTATCAACATTACTTCTTCTAACTTTTCAATATTAATACATCTCAAATCTTCTATAGAAGTTTTGTCAATTTTCGTCTTCAAATAAGCAGTTATAAATCCTCTTTCATCATAACCTTTAAGGTTCCCAAAACTTAAACTTTTTCACAGTCAATGCTTTATTATATACAGATGCCAGAAGTTAAAACCTCTGATTGATTCATACCTAACATCTTCTTTTTGAGCTTCAAATATAATCTCTTTACAGATCAATTTCTTTCTTAGTTTTTTTTCTAATCATCTTAGTAGTATCATTACTTAACTTTCCAACTCTCCCTTATATACTGACAGTACAAACATCTTATAATAAGATACCACTGAGCTATTTCCATCATAACTTCAATCCTTAATTTATCTTGAGTATATCGCCAGATTACATCTGCGGCATCTAGTGACATTGTTATCTTCAAACATATATATTTCTAAAGTAAAGATACTTCATCTTCTTACTCCTTCGTATCCGAGTATCTTATAATTACTGTATCATATCCTCTATGGGTCCTTTCTTAACCTCTAAGATTCGTCAACTGACGAAATCCATTATCGTTTTACTTTCCTTATTCTAGTATCATTTCACCTTATACTAATGAGGAGCAGCATCAAGTCATACAATAAGTACCTTAGTAATATGACATCCTAGGGGCATGTATTTACTAATAAAAATCATATCATACTCGGTTTAGCATCCAGAACCGGCTAAACCTTTGCTCCGATACCATTAAATGTAAGACCCTTAACGTATACTTGTAAATCGAATATACATTAAAGATATTACAGAGTCGTTTAAAGAAATCTCGACTTATAAATTTATTTTTACAAGTATTTACAAATTTTAGTTTGTAAATTTAATCCTTTCTCGGTTTTCTTGAAAACATAACCTATGTGCAGTTAGCTAGTTTCAACCCTGAATTAATTATTTTAAAACATATTTGGCAATTATTGAAAAACAACATTTCAATTCAGGGTGAAAACTAGGTTCGCTATCTAGGCTCTTTCTTGATTTTAAAATCTTTATGCGATTACCGATTATTCTTATTAGCAAATTAATTAGCTACCTTAGCTTTACTATGTTACAATGCTAATGTCTTATTTTGCTTTATTCATGTACGATTTATCACCAAAACTGATTACTTATCTATCTTTTAGTCTAATTTAATGCATCATACTCTACTAGCAATTAAATAATTACATGCCCACTAGAGATTATCATAAGATAGAATATCTTACTGATGTTTTGCAGATTGAAGCTTGATCAACATGCTCGACTCCTATTCAAATACTCTATCTTAATTTACGTGTGAAACAAACACACGCTAAGTACGAACTTAGTGAGGCAAAACTTATAAATCAAATTAAAGCACTTTAATTTTAATAAAAATTGCATAATAAATAAAATATTAAATATAACATATAAGAATTTAGAATCGTATAGAATGACTTATCGAAGTCGTTCCTTTGTCATGTAACCTGTAAAAATCAACATCTTATATACATATATAAGGCAATGTCACGTCAAATCAAATATCCAGTAAATCACTTATTTTCATTTGAATCATATCACTTTCACTTTTCACTTTAATTTAGATCACTTGTACTTGTTACTTTTTATTCATTTCATACCCAAGGTAATGTAATTGAGAATGCATGGTATGCGAGTTTAATGATGAGTAATGCACATGTGCCCGCAACAACTAATCAGTTGTGTTTGGATCAATAGATCAATGCTAGTGTATCACTAGAAATACTACCGTAACTTAACGACATTAATAACCTTCACTGGATCATAGTTGTAAAACACAACTCACTGTCTCGCCTGCCGTAGCAGTATTAAATGTATCGCCTGCTTAGTAGCAGTATTAAACCAATATACTCTAACTCTTTGGCATGCCAATATACCAAGACTCTCAATAGACATACAATGGGCATTCAACATTTCAATAATATGAACTTTCCTTTTTATTAATAATACCAATAAATCATAAAAAATCACTTTCATATATAGAAATTTGCATTCGGTAGTTCATACCCTAAATCATTTATAAATCATTCAAACATTTCAGATAATTCAAATCCTTTACCTTTAACCTTCGAGATTGACTTATCACAAGTCTATCTCATAGCATAATAATAAATAAATAAAAATTCACTCACTTGGGCCATTTATTAGCTTGCCTCACTAAGCTCTACTCGATACTTTCCTTCATAATACCTTGACCCTTCTTTTGATCCAAATCAAACTTCATTGATCATATAAATACGAATAACATTCGTTAGATTCAAATCTAGCAATACTTTAAACATGCTATCGAATCTAGTCATTCGAATATACAAAATTTCCAAAGTTTTTCCTTTCTTCCTTGTATTGTTCAAAAACTCATTATGGTCCTTAGTGACCAATTTGAACTTCCATTAACCCTTTTCAAGCTTACTAATCAACCTTAGATACAAAGTGTATCAATTCTCATTTCCTGCCAGTTTACAGTACCTCCAAAGAAATATTTCTATAAAATAATCTACAACTCAGAATTTGACTCCGTTTGTTCTAAAAGAAACTAGATTCAATAAGCCTTTCACCCATATAAATTAATAGCCCATATTC
Source organism: Hibiscus mutabilis (assembly GCA_019671005.1). Taxonomy (NCBI): domain Eukaryota; kingdom Viridiplantae; phylum Streptophyta; class Magnoliopsida; order Malvales; family Malvaceae; genus Hibiscus; species Hibiscus mutabilis. The sequence goes on along the minus strand of CM033735.1, from coordinate 2,797,833 downwards.
AACTTGTACGATTTATGGCGAATTTTCAAAGTCAATTTCCAGTGCTAATTTCGGAACAGACTGCATACTTTTTTTTCTGACCTTTCGTCACTTAAAAATTCATATCTTTTGACTCGAAACTCGAAATCAGTTTTCGTTTGTTGAAGGCAAAATTAGACGAACAAATCTTTATATCGGTATAAAATTCACCTTCTAACCATTTGTTTAGAATTTATGGTGAATTTTCAAAGTTACTACCATAAACCAGTTTTTCTACACAGCTTCCATAAACAACTTCAACTTTTATACTAACTTCTCCTTACTTCTCTACTTTTCAATTTAGTCCAATTACTTGCTTTAAACCACCATCTTATAACCTTCTTCATCAAATAATTATTCACAATAATTCTCCTTAATTTTCCTTCTTTACCAAAATAGTCACTAGAATACAAAGTTAAGGATTCTAGCTTCTTAACTTTGCAATTTAGTCCTCAAATCAACATTACTATCTTAATTCCATCATTATACCTAAAAATCAGATTTAATCCTTCTCTAAAACCTCATTTCTGAATTGGTCACTTAACTTTGACAATTTGTCAAAATGGTTACTAACTCGATTTAACATCGGTTTTGCATTCTAACTTCAATTTCATATCTTCAACATCCCTAATAACATAAATACACACCAATTCCATAAAAATCAGATTTAGTCCTTCAACTTTTAAAGTTGCTGAATTGGTCCCTAAACATTTAAATTAGGGTTTTACTTCCAAACAACAAATCAAGCTTACTAGATCATTTATCCAACATAACAAACCCTAAATCAAACTTGAATCCTTAAACCCTAATCATCTTCATAATAATCAAAACATGTAGAGTTTAAATCACAACTCAATAACATGATTTTAACATCACAAAAGCTTGATTTCAACATGGAATCATAAAATCTCAAAACCCCCAATTGAGTCCATAAACCCTAATTTCTTCTCACACAAAATTCTCATCAATCAAGTATGTTTTCCACAAATTATTTACACCAAAAGATAGAGCTTGATGAGTAGAACAACTTTGTAGTTCGAAAGATTACCTGAAAATTTAGTTTCGAGGCTTGAATCGAACTTAGAAAAATTTTCTCTCTTATCCCCTCTCAAATTTCGAATTTTTTTTAAATAGTGAAATTACTAAAATACCCTTTTAATCCAACGGTTGAAATTGATCTTATCATCAATCAAGGGCCAAGATTAAATCTTCCATTTCCTTCTTCCAAAAAAGCCCTTGTAACTTTTTAAATATTTCAAAAATGCCATTGGGGAAAAATGACCAATTTGCCCTCAAACTAGTTTTTATTTACTAGCTTGTTTCAAAATTGCCATCCCATTACAATCCAACTAAATTAGTTCATTTCCAACCAGACTTTATTCCATAAATATTATTTTATGACTTTTTCATGGCTTATGGAACAGCCTCTGAAATTTTGATTCGATCCGATCTCCCGATATTCCTAAAATACTTCTACTGCGATTTTACCTTTTTCTGAGCTATTAGATTTATTCCGAAAATTCTATATTTCTATATTCAGGAATAAACTCTATTATCCTATAAAACTTCCTTTCCAAGGACTTATACTGAATTTTCTTAACTCAGTCTATTTTCCCGATACTTATCGAAAATCTTCATAGAATAAAATTCCTCTAAAAATTCCTTTATCGATAATCCATACGAATTTTCTCTACTCTTACCGAGTCCAAAATATCGATTAGAAACACTTTTATGGGACCTTCCCGAAGGTTACCCATCCTTGTATTTCTCTGGCCTGAGCACGCTTAACAATTTTATTCGATCCAAATTCGGTACCTTTTTCTGCATCTTAATTCTTAAAACCGATATCAAGGTACTTATTTCGATCCGATTCACTCTTCTACTGAATAAAATTACTTGTTGGGGAAATTTACACTTTAATCTCCAAACTTTTCCAAGGTTTATACTTTAACCCCCTAAACTTTCAAAATTTACAATTTAGTCACTAGCCAAAATTTGGGATATTACATTCCAACCAAGCATTTCAAGTGTTGCATGTTATCAACATCATCTAGAACAACAAGAACCTTTTTGTGAGACAGTCTGTGACTAATGATGGCATTCCCTTTGTGAACATTGAAAAAATTGAAACCAAGATCTCGGCAAGAAGTTGTTTCTGTAAAGTAACAAGTCCAGATTTGTTTGAAACTTCTCGAACATCAGCAAGAAAGCTCTTGCCTTCAAAATGAGATGACATTTGAGTGTAAACAACTCTCGCAAGAGTTGTTTTACCAAGGCCACCCATTCCGCATATTCCTATAATGCGGACATCATCTTCCCCGACCTCTATTTTCGAATACAACTCTTCCGAGCGTGAATCAATTCCGATCAACTCATCAATAACAACAGGATATGTCTGACACAGTTTTGCTGATAGCTTTTTAACAATGTCTCCAATAAATTCGGATTCATACCCACCCCTTGATGTTAGCCACTTGAGTCAAAGCATTTCGCCACTTGAGGATCTTATCTTCCTTGAATATCTTTTGGTGTTCGGCAAAGGTTTCTAGGAAATTTCTGCAGAAATGAATTAAGAAAACCGTGGAATGGATCAGAAATGTCAATGAAGGTGCTTTCCAGGAAGAATCGAAGAAGGTGAGAGTACAACTGCTTGCTTTGCTTTGTTCGGTGTTGACTTGTAGGTACCAAGTGGACTCTACTTTAATTACTTTGTATACTTTTCCACATTTTGTTCACATTGATATACAAATTTGTTTATTTTTCACATAGTAGTACCTATATTTTTTTTGTCCACATTGATACATGACTTATCTATATTTTTTGGCTTAATTGTAAAATAAATACTTAAATTATGTCTCGTTTTTATAATAGATACCTAAAGTATTTTTTGACTGAAATAGGTGTCTAACATTTTATTTTTTGTATGTTTTAAAGTCAACTAAAGCACCTACTTTGGCACCTATTTCAACAAAAAATGAAACTTTAGGCACCTATTTTAGCAAAAAAGAATACTTTTGGCACCTATTTCAAACAAAAATAAAACTTTAAGCACTTATTTCAACCAAAAAATACTTTAAGCACCTATTGCAAACAAGAAACATGGTTCGGGCACTTGTTTTCTATTTAAGCCATTTTGGTATGTTTTTTTAAACTGTTTCAATTTTTTACAGATTTTTTAAATATTTATTTATTTTATAGGTTTTATAATTTTTTACAATTTTTAATATTTCTTATTTTGGATGATAACATGACATCATCAGACAGTGTTACATCATTTCTTTTCGTATTTTTTCAAAAAAGGGACTAATATAAAAAAATAAACAAATTCAAGTACTAAAATTGTGGATAGTGAAAAAATTTAGGTACGAATATGAAAAAAATAGACAAATTCAGATATTAACGTGAACGAAAAAATTACGTACCAATATGAGAAAATTAGACAAGTTCAGAACATCCAAAAAAATTTGAACGGTTGCCTTAATTATGAACGAGATACGACTATAACACTAACATGACATTAGAGGTTTTTCATTGAGAAAGATATGGTCGAAGGTTCAACGAACGAAGAATTTTATGTTAAGGGGCGAACTTATAGAATTTTAAAGAATGCGAGCTTATAAAATTTTAGTAAGGGCGAAAATAAATTTTTAATAAAAATTTTTTTGAAATTTTTTAAAATTATATAAAAATTTTAAATTTTAAATCATATAAATTTTCAAAAAAAAAAATCAAATTTTTTAAATCATATAAAAAATTTGAACTTTATGTCATGTTTTCCCGGAAGAATCGAAGAAGGTGAGAGTAGAACTGCTTGCTTTGCTTTGTTCGGTGTTGACTAGTAGGAGCGTAAAGTCGACCAAGTGGACTCTACTTTAGTTATAAATTATTAAAAAAAACAGTTAAATCACATTTTAGCCCTTGAATTTGTATACTTCTCCATATCCGTACTTTATTTTTTTTCCACATTAATATCTTAACTAGTTTATTTTTCACACATTGGTACCTATATATTTGTTTGTCTACATTGTACCTGGCTTATCTTTTTTTTTCTATACTGATACTTTTTTAAACGGTTCCAATTTTTATAATTTATAATTCTTTTTACAAATTTCTTTTTTAACTCTTATATATTTTGGGTTATATCGTGATACAATTTTATAGTGTCACGTCATTTCTTTTAACATCATTATATGAAAAGGGATCAATGTCAAAAAATTAGACAAGTTTAGGTATCAATATAAACCGAAGAAAAGTTTAGATACTAATGTGAAAAAAGTAAACAAGTGCATATATTGATGTCAACAAAAAATATCAATATGAGAAAAGTGCATAAGTTCTGGGACTAAAATGCACATCCCAAAATATGTGGGGCTGTTGATTTAATTATGAACATGGTATTATCATCACTGATAAAAATATTAGATTATAAACAAGGTATTTATTTTATTGAACAGTGGCATTTAGATTTTATTAATCAACATAAAAGATATTGAAAATGTAATGCATTAAAAAGAAAGAAAAATTAATCCACTAAAAATCTCATACAAAGATGCAAAGATAAGAATTGCAATATAATTCAAATTGGATTAGAAGAAAAGAATCTGATCCAAATCCGATCGAAAAAAGTTCAAATCCGAATCTGAAAAAAGGTCCGACTCCTAATAGGAGGTGGATCAGATATAGAAATTGTCATGATCCGATCTGAATCCGATCCAAATCCATATTCGATCCGAGTCCGATCCATGACATGGTCTCCTACTTCGCATACACATATAGCTGGGGGTGTTCATTCACGGGTACTCGGTTTTCAGGTACCCGAAAAACCGAATACTCGGTTCTTCCTGGTACTTCATATGTCGGCCCATGTCTCGACCGTTTTATCCAGGTATCTGCTATTCGGGTACCCATAAAACTCGGATACCCGAAAAAATCGGATAACGGATACTTGGTTTACATTTTATTTATTTATTTTCTAAATTTAAAAGTTTTAAAATATCACATTGTAAACATATAAAAATTTAAAAGTTCATACTACATAATCCAAAATATTAAGATGAAATATTTTAATATATATATATATATGTATATTTTAAAGTTTATCACCAAAATATTAATCGCGTTTTTTTCTTTCGAATCTCGGTATTGATATGTAATACCTCTCTATTTAATCAAAAATATATATTTGAAAATTTTAAAACTTAAAAATACATAGTACATCATAGAAATAATTTAAATATTTAAATTTAATTTTAGATAAAATATTAAGAAACCTAAAATAAAAATATAATTTAAAACTAAAAAATAAATATATTAAAAATATCGGGTCAGGTTGAGTACCCAGCTACAAAAAAAAATCAGCCCAGACTCAGCCCAATTACCCTGGAAAAATCTCGGGTTAGGTACCCGGCCCGATCAGATAATTTTTTTACAGGGTTACCCGATTTATTTAAGTTCACGTCGTTGGGTCCGGAATTTTTGAACCCCCTCCTGTTAGCAACAAGCCATAGCTGTCACATTGATCAAATGGTGCCAACTACAAAACACCCCATTCATTACTTCCCTGTTTCGACATCAGACGTTGTATATAACCCGACAGATTCCCCATTCCCTGTTCCGAGCATTTTTTTTCGAGTGTAATCTTGCCCCATAGCAACTTCTGTAGTTATTAAAGGGATTTAAATGCTGAAAGCAAATCATTATTGATATTCATTGTAATTAACACAAAATGCAGCTGATCACAGTTTGAATGCCATGATAGTGATTTGCATGCAGCTGCAACTACAAGTCCTATTCAGCAATAAATTCAGTAGCCACTAACAACTTTCCCAAGTTGCGAACCGAGGATTTAACTAGTTGATTCATATAGCTATCCTTAAAGGAATACATCCACGATCCACCCGATGTAAGATTCGAATCAATTCTACACAATCACTGCTATCTTCTAACTCAAACTGCGATGTCATTTGCGTACACAAAAAATAATTCAATAATAAAACTTTTTTCCAGATTTATACATAAAAGAAATATCCTTGAATTCAAGGCGAAGCTCAAGAAATATTTTCATGTTTCTGTCTTGCACTGTGGCATCAAAGCAAACATAGCAGCTCATAAAACTAAAAGCAAATGTTGACACTGGGGGGGTTATCCTATTGTATATCATCACGGTGCAGTAAATCATGATCTCGGGTGCCATAAAAGGAAATCTACAACCTCACACCAACCATATGATAACATGACCAATAAAAAGTTCAACAAAGCGGAGATGAAAGAAGAAAGAGCGAATCCTAGGGATCCATTTTAACTTGATCCTTCATATGAGCGACTCATAGCCTTCTTTGCTATCTACCACATAAGAGATGTAAGAAAAAAAAAACAGATCATAAACAGGTTATGAAAGACTGGAAAATACAAATTAATGGAGATATTTGCATCACCAAGATACAAACCTGCTACCAATAGGATAAAGCTGCAATTACTAAGGACTTGCTAAGCATCTGCGATAAAAGAATCATCAAACACTAATGTTAATTTACAAGATTTGGTAGTAAGTTCAATAATTCAGCAACTCAAAACAAATATCACACACGAAACAAAGTCCATGAAAAAACTGAAGAAGCTTTGCTACTACAACTTGTGAATTTCATGACAGGGCAATCTCAGGTTTATTAATTCAAAATGTTTCTGCCCACATTTTCTTATTCTTTCAACCGTACTTGTTTCACAAGCAATAGCCTAAATAAACAGGAGGAGGAAATGGCAATGATCTGTTTGATGTATGAAACAACTTCCTCCAAAATGCAAGAGCCTTCCTTGAATCTGAGCATATATTTAAGTTATATTGTAAAGCAACATATACAACAGCAGAAGCATGTTCTAACAAACATTTAATTGGCACATTCTCTTTCTGAAAGTTTAGAAACACTGTAGAGCACGTCGATGCGATTTATCTTCCTATAATTCTCCAAGTTGAAGTAACTATGATTTATGAAACCATTTGTTCTTGCACAAACAACTTCTGATAGCCCTTTTGAGCTCCAATCATCTCAATTCCCAAAAGTTAGAAATAATCCAAATCCTTTAGTCATCAACTTGCTTTGTCTTTAGTGGGCAAACAACTGCTCAAAACATCTTAAGTAGCCATCTACATAAAGATACTATTATGCCAAATTGATACCAAGAATAACTAGTAATTAATACCGGGAAAAGACGAACCTCGCCAAAATATTTTATCATCCATGACAACAAACTTGCTATGCTAATTCTCGCTATGTGCAGTAACTGGTAACATTATACAACTTCGCCCTTATCATTATTTAACAAAGTAAAAACACATAACTGAGAGAAATGCTAAAGTCATCCGAACTAGACATCTAAACACCAGCAAGAAACCTAATTTTCAGCCATTCAAATCCACAAAAAGAAATAACCAGGGTAGTGTACAAGATAGGCTTTTCGGATCATATGACAAAACTTTGCTACTATCCTAATTATCAGTTCATACTATAAAAACACATCAGCAATAAGAAAAATAAAATAAAACTACTCATGCCATCCAAATTAAGCATTGAAACAAATACAAAGACCCCAAATTTCCAATCAAACTCAAACAGCCAACAATGAACCCCAAAAGGATTAACTTTTGCCACCTTTTTCCTCCACCTTGGCCTCCTTGGTTGTCGCCTCGGGCCGACTATTCCCGTCATCTTTCTCATCAGGATACCTAACAACAACAACAGGACAAACACAATGATGCACACAATAATCAGTAACACTACCCAATCTCCCATCATTCCCTCTTATCTCAGCTCCATACCCTCTACTCCCCATTACAACAGCACTCAACCCCAACCTCTCCACCTCAATACACAATCTTTCCCTCATATCATGATCTTTCACTATATGAATCTTAAAGGGAATCCCGGCTTCCTTCAAGGGTTTGGCCAAATCCGCCGCCTTCGAAGCCGTGAAGGCATCGAAATCGTCTTCCAGTTGCCTCTGGGTCTCCGGCGTTCGTGGGCTTTGTTGGGTCTGGGGAACCGGGCCCCAATCAGCTCCGTAGAGTACAGAGGTTGGTGACACGTGGAGGAGGATGACAGCATCGCCTGGTCGGAGGTAGTTTTGGACGGTCCAACGAACGGCGAAGGCCGACTCTTCGGAGAGATCAACGGCGACACCGATCTTACGGCGTTCTCCGGCGACGGGGGTAGGGGAGGAGGCGGCGGAGGTCGAGTGGTGAGGGGAGGACGGGAGGTGAATCTTGATGGATGGCAGCTTAGGGTCACTGTTGTTATCAGAACTCTTTTTCTTTCCTTTATTTGGGCTTTCCATTTTCCTTTTCTTTCCTGATTAGTTTTTTCCTTCAGAAAATGACAGAACTTTCTTCACCTTAACTGTTTGTTCCGAAAATTTACTTTTAATAAAAGATAAAATACTGATCACTAAATTATCTCTAAAAATATAAAATGATCATCTAATTTTCAAATGTTATATAATTAGTATTAAATTTTAGTTTTTATTATAAAATGATCAATGAATTGTTAACTGTCGTTAATTGGGTGACGTGGCAGTTACAGAAATTTGAATAATATAACATTTAATCCTCTATATTGATACATTTAATCAATTATCCCAATTTAACCCTAATTATTCATGTATAAATTTATTGAATGTGTAAATATAGATGATTAAATATGTTACTATACAAATTTTTGTAACTAACGTGTCTCCTAATTAACAATAGTTAACGGCCCAGTGATCATTTTGTAATAAAAAATAAAATTTAATGACCATTATGTAACTTTTGAAAGTTTGGTGACCGTTTTGTATTTTTAGGGATAATTAGTGACCATTTGTGTACTTTACCCTTTAATAAACCATAATTTTTTTTAATTTATATCATAATTATTTAATTAAATTTATTTATTTATCATTATCATAATTGATTTAATATTTAAATTTTAATTAAATAAAAAATAAATACATTGTGTTTGTGTAAATTTGTATAAGTAATTTGTAAATTATTTTTAAAATGGTAATTAATTTAATAAAATTTTAAATGGGTAAAATTTCGATACACATGTTCTATAAAAATAATTTTACACAAGTATGTATATTTATACTATAAAACTTAAATCCTAAATACTTAACCATAACCCTAAAATTAAACCCTAAACCCTAAATTCTAATCAGTAACCTTAGATTCTAAACCATACAACCTAAACCTTAAACTAAAACCCTAACCTCTAAACTATAAGGCATACCTAATTTAAAGTTTACACAATTTGTATATCAAAGTTTTTTTTTTGTTGCAATTTTTCAATAATCTTATATTTCTAATATTGTCTGGAGTAATATTACAGTGTGATAATGTCTGTGAAGCTAACATCCCATCAAGGAAGAAACAAAAATTATTTTTATGGTCAATTCGAATTGTAGATTAAAAGGAGGGTTAAGACTAATTTTACCATTTTATTAATTGTTTCATGTATACGAAAATGATAATGATATAATAAAAGAGACGCACTTAGGTGAAAACTAGTGGTGTAAATGGCATAGAGTTCGATGCAATGTTCGTGGACCGTTTGTTTATATCGTTCATTAAGTTAAATAAATGATTATGAATAAAATTTTCATGTTCGTTTAATAAATGAATGAACACGGACATGTCTGTTTGGTTCGTTTATATTCACAAACAAATTCGTTTATCGACCCGTTTATAAGCTCATTTACTTGATTTCTCTTATTTTTTACATTTAAAATATTGGCGAAGGTAGTATGGGTGTTTAATACTACCCGACCTGGTTGATCCGGCCCGACTACCCGACGACCCGAGAACCCCTGGTGTTTTACTAAAAGGAATTACCCGATCAGGGATTTTTTCATGGTAGTTGGGTCGTGTCTGGGCTAATTTTTTGGTAATCGAGTACCCGACTCGACCTGATACTTTTAATATATTTATTTTTTAGTTTTAAATTATATATTTATTTTAAGTTCTTAATATTTTTACCTAAAACTAAATTTAAATCTCTGAATTATTTCTATGTTTGTATTATGTACTTTTAAATTTGTTAAATATTTTTATTAATTTGTTAATACAAGATTTGGAAGAAAAAACAAGATTAATATTTTTAATGTCTTTTTGGTGATAAACTTTAATATATATGTATCCAAATATTCATCTTAAAACTAACTTCAAATCACTAATTTTTGTGTTTGGATTATGCATTATGAACTTTTAAATTTTATGTGTTTACTATGTGATTTTTTAAAAAACTTTTAAATTTAAAAATAAGTAAATAAAAAATGTGAACCGGGTACCCAGCTAAAGCGGGTCGAAACATGAGTCGACATATGTAATATCCGGAAGAGCCGAGTACCCGGTTTTCGAGTAAAATTGAACATATGGTGAATTTTGGAGTTCAAACTGTGAAGCCTAATGAGCTTAACTAATGGTGTAATTTCACCATTTTAGGAACATATAAACAAACATGTTAGCAGACACATAAACAAACATGTTCGCAAACGTAAAACGAACATGTTTGCGAATGCTAAATAAACAAACACAAATACCTTTAAAAATAAGTAAAAGAACACGAACATAATATTAAAAATTTAAATGAACACGAACAAATAAAGAACACAAACAAAATCTTGTTCGTTTTACACCACAGTGAAAACTCCTAAAAAGGGAAAACAACTTACAAGGACTAGAGATTCACTAATGTCAAATGTTACAAGTGGTACGTGGCTATGTGCAGCTTCTAAAGCTTAATTCTAACTCAAACCTCTATTATCCATATATAGGGATGATTAATTGACAAGAAAAAATCTTAAATTTCATGAAATCTTAAATTAAACCAAACCCTTGGATGGTTAAAAGCGAACAAGATACTAACTAGACTGGCAAATTTGACCGGAAACTTGAGACCTGAACCGATTTACTCGACCTAAGATCCGATATAGATCCGAACATGATGGTATAAATTTGACCCGAATCTGAACCAAAACGACCAGAATTTAGTTAAACCAAAAATCAACCCGAATCGAAAACAACCGAAACTGAAAACAACCCAAACCGAAAGCAACCAGAACCCAAAAATCAACCAAACCGAAAGAAACCCGAACCAAAAAATCAACCGAACCGAAAGAAACCTGAATTTAATTTCCTTAAATATGTGTTTTATTCTCGTTTTATATTATATTACTAATTAACAACTACCTTTAGTAATAGTTTAATATCATTTTTTTCTCCTTTAAAAGATTATCTTCATATTTTGACTCAAATTGAAAGCTGACCGATCCAATATTGGCTCAACTCAAAAAGTAATCGACCCGACATTGACTTGACCCAAAGAATCAACTGATCCGATATAAACTCGGCCTAAAAAGTCAACCAATCTGATATTAACCCGACCCAAAATTCAACCGATCTGATATTAACTCGACCCGATACCTGACTCGATTCAAAATAACATAGAACCGAACTAAAACCGAATTAGACCCGATTTAACCAAAATTGAACTTAAACCGAAAGTAACCCGAACCGAAATTCAACCCGACTCGAAGTAAACAGATGTGAACCCGATCCAAACGACCCAATTGTCACCTCTAATACTAATGCAAAATATTAGGATGCAAAACTGTTAGAAAAGTGTTAATCTAGGAATTAAAAAAATATACGGTAAAGATAAATATTGATATTGTTAATAAATCGAACATAAAATAAAATAAAAGGGTAAAGTTCACAACTAGTCACTCACTTTGGTTAATTATTCAATTTAATAACTAAACTTCTAATTGTTTCAATGTTACTATTAAACTTCGTGATTTACTTCAATTGGCTATTGAGCTCCTAACGGACGTTAAGAAAGTGACGTGTCAGTTAATAAATTTTGTATAATAACACATTCAATCCTCTACATATTCACATTCAAACAATTTAGTCTTATTTCGAGAAAAAAAGATAATAAATCCAACCCTCAATATTTACATATTATTTCAATTTGACCTTATTTTAATTAAAAATAATTTAACCATAAACTCTAAATCCAAAACACTAAATAAAAATATATAAACACAAAACTAAAAACCTCAAACCCATAAACCCTGAGCCTAAAACACTAAACACTAATTTAACCCTCAACTATTCTTTTTTGATTTATTTACTTTTAATAGGTCAGCATTGGCTGAAGATAAAAGCAAGGGTGATACAGCCGATTGGGGTGAGCTTTTTGTTAGAAGTCCTGCATTGTTTAAGGAATACTGGAAACTTCCTCAGGTATTTCGAGTTATTGTAATCTAATGGAATAATCTCCCATGATCGAGTTATTGTTGTTGGACTCATGAAAAAAAATGCTCAATTTTTTTTATATATTATAATGCCTTTTTAGGATTTTTCAGTTTTGCTGGAATTTAGTTCTCAATGGTGCTGCTTTGCTGTTCTTGGATTCGGGGAAATGGTCCTCCCTTCTTTTCCCCTTATACAAGGACTAAGAACCGTCTTCATATTTTGAGGCAGATCCGTATCCTAGACGTGTTATGCAAATTATGCTCTCTCTTTTTTATTATAAAAGATATATTATTATAGTCATCGATAAAAACCTCCTTAAGCTTAAATTGAGGAAAAGAGTAGCCATGATAATATTTACAAGAAGCTCTCGAGAAAAACTCGATCAAAACTCAACAACATAAACAAGATCATAAGACATAACTAGAGCTGGCAAACTTGATCCGAGAACTGAAAACCGCACCGAGACCAAAAATTGGTCTGAACACAACGACCCGAAATAAACTAAACCGAATTTCAGTTGAACCGAAAATAGACCTGAATCGATGTTCAACCGATCCGAATGGACCCGACCGATGTTCAACCGATCCGAATAGACCCGAACCAATTTTCAACCGAACCGAATGAAACCGAAAGCAACCCGAACTGAAGGTAACCCGAAATAAAAAAATATATTAAAATAAATAAATAAAGATGAAATGTGAATTGTCGCACAACATACTAAAAAGTCAAATATATAGGCTATATAAAGTTATATATAGGGGTAGAAAAACCTAACTCGCCTAAAAACCAGACTAAAACCGACCGATCTCCTATTAACCAGATATTGACCCGAAATCAACCGAACAAAATAACCGAATTGAAATCAACCGAACTAAAAATCAACTAAACCAAAGTCTTGACCCGATACTCGAACTGAAATTACCATAGACCCGAACTAAAACCGAACCAGGCCCGAACCAAATCGAACCGAATTTGAACCGAATGTAGCCAAACCTAAAATAAATCGAACCGAAATGACTCAAACCGAAAACGAACCGAACGACCCGTTTGTCACCTCTAAACATAACCAACGGAGCATAAAGCAAATCACAAGTTCCAATAAACAGATGTCACTTAGCCCCCTGGATAAAGCAAATTATGCTTTAAAATGGACAATAAATGCTAAATTCAATCATTTCCGAATTATAGGTAACCAAGGAATCGTTTACAGATGATGGTTCTTCAAGACTGGGGATGCTTGTAGAGTGGATGCGGTTTAATCAAATTAGTGTTTATTGTTTTAGGTTTAGGGTTTGAGGTTTTTGTTTCGTGTCTATGGATTTCGTGTTATATTTTTAGTGTTTTGGATTTAGGGTTTTAAGTTTAGGGTTAAAATATTTTTAATTAAAAATAATTTCAAGTTGAAATAATGTGTAAATATTGAGGGTTAGATTTATTATCTTTTTTGAAATTAGGACTAAATTGTTTGAATGTGAAAATGTAGAGAATTAAATGTGTTATCATACAAAATTTGTTAACTGGCACATCACTTTCTTAATGTCCGTTAAGAGATGAGTGGCCAAATTGAAGCAAATCACAAAGTTTAATTGTAACATTGAAGCAATAGAAAGTATGGTTACCAAATTGAATAATTAACCAAAATTTAGTAACAATTTTTGAACTTTACCCTAAAATAAATACAAAAATATTCGGAACATAAATCAAATATTAAAAACATAAAATTAAAATTGTTTAGCTGTATTCGGACATCAATTCGTGTGAGCAAAGTCGTTGGGACTTGTGAAAACATAGTTTTCTTAAGACAGATTCGTTCACCCTTATGGTACTTGAGAAACGTTGGACGTCCATCTCCCATAATACAACAACGAAATGAACACAACAGTAGCATGTCTGCAGTGATCAAGTGAATCGTAACATTGCCTTCTCTTATCACCAAAATCTAGTTTTGAAAATTACATAGTAAAACAATAGAAAATATTCTCTGTTTTTGAGTTGTATAACATATAATACGTTTACATGGTATTTATAAGGGGTTTCACATAGTAAAACAACTTCTAATATTATTGTCTGAATTAAAAGAAGCTTTTAGTATTTATCCTTTTAATTCCAAAACATAATTTGGAAAAGATATGCTCTATTTGAGGAAATATTTGGGTTAAAATATCTGCAGGCCTACTGAGGGCCCAATAGGTCCGGACATTCGCGTTACTCACGTTGTGCACGGTTGTACGTTCACTAACCAATAATTAGTTCCATGTTTTCCTCAACAATGTTTAGATTAATTTCTCATTTAAACTCCAAAATTATCATTTTTTTCAACAAAAACTATAGTGTTAAAGAAACATGTATTGAGCAGGAATGATTAATTAATTTCAATCTAAACCCATATTTAATAAACACTTGACATAACCAACAAGTGTTGGGTGCACTGCTGAGGCACATTGCACTCCCAAAGATAGGACGTGAGTTCAATCTTTGGAGACAACATTGTTAGGAGGGGCAGCCTCGCGTCCCTAACATGTACTGTAAGACGGACATGCATATAAAAAAAACTTGACATAAATCCTACTCATACAATTACAAGCCATCATCCAAATATGAGGGGGGGGGAATGAAAATGCATTTACAAGTTTATAATCCCCTAAAAGTAAAAACAACTTCCAAAGCTCTAATTTCTTGTAAAAACGACTATTTTGGTTTAGTATGGCAAAGCCAACAATATTTATATACACTTAATCTAAACTCATTGTTTAGTGAACAATACATTCTAATAAGGAAAAAGGTTAATATTGCAGAGCAAATATGTTTAAGAACCATGGGGTAAACTTTGTTTAGGACATTAGAGACAATTTGGAACCAATGTCTTTGGCATTTCAAAAAGTGACTTAAAATAAACCATATTCGCTAACACTAACTTAATCACTGTCGTTTTTTCACCCATGTTTGTTTACGATTTATGTTCGAAATTTAGAACAAAATCTATGTAGTCAGGAACAGACTCAAAATTTTGTGTTAGAGGGGTGAACCTGTAAAATTCTAAGGGGGCAGAAATAAATTTTCAATAGAAAATATATAGAAAACTGTTGGGCTCGATGAACACAACCAAAATGCTTGCCAAGTGGTGAAAAAGATGAAATTTTGGGTGTTTATGGTGGAGGTAAAGGATAGAGAAATTTGGCACAAAATTTAGAGTGGTTCGGCTTTCTAACCAAAGCCTACATCCACTACCTTAGCTCACCACTAAGGATTTTCACAATTCACTAAGAATTCTTCCCCTTTTCTTGTATTAGGAGGCAACCAATTACAACCTAGACTCCATCTCAAAGTCTAGCAACCAAAGCTCACAACCCTAGCTTTGGGCACACTCTTTAAACATGAGAATTCTAGCAAACAAGAAATCCCTCTAATATGTATGTGTTTGCACTCTTAAGCTCTCACTCAAATCCTAAAACACTTGAGCATGCATTGACAATTTAAGCTCACAAGTGCTTGCTTATATAAGAATGGACAATTTAACACTATGACATGATTTTGATCATATTGTTGTTGACAATTGAAGCATTAGTCTTCTATGGATGTTTAAAGGTCCCTTTTATACTCCTAATTGAGTTCCTAGCCGTTGGAGACCATTGGGATTGAATTGGAGCCATTGGGGCCTTTATTTCCCACAATAAATGCAGTTCTGGTGTTGTCCGTATCGATACGCGGGTAGTCGTATCGATACATCCAAGCTGTATCGATACGGGTTTTAACTACTAGAATTTTCCTGTATCTTGAAACTCTAAAGCGTATCGATATGGTGTATACTGTATCGGTGCGGTGACTTGAAAAACATAGGTTTTGCTACTTTAAACACATTTTAAATCATTCCAAAGCCTTGTAAAATTCATCAAACATATTTTTAAGTTGTTTGGACTTATAAACATTTTGAAATCTTTCAATTGAGTCTAAAATTATTTTTCAATTTATTATATCAAAACACATATCTCAATAATCTCCCCCTTTTTGATATAATAAAACCAACTTGAAAAATTGTTTTTGATTCTCCCTCTTAGTATTTAAAATTTTGAATAAGAGATTTTAAAATTTAAATGAAGTTAAAGCTCTCCTTATTCACTTGAAAAATCAAATTTTCAAACCATTTCTCCCCATTTTTATTATATCAAAAAGAATTTAAAAGACTTTAAGTTCAAAATAACAATGGAGGTTAAATTTTTTTGACAAAAATAAGAATTTTGGTTTTAAAAATTGGCTCATTCTTACTCAAAGCATCATCAAATGTTAGTCCAACAAATATGATAAACTAGTTGAACTAAAACAAATTAAAGCAAATAAATCCAACTAAATTTTTACCACACTTGAACTAAGGTATGATGTGAAGCCTTCATTCTTCAAGTGCTTTCCTTGTGTGTATGGAGCTCCCTCTCAACATTGTACTTTGTTGATCGTTCTCCATCACACATAAAATAAGACAATCAAGTATTTTGGTATCCAAATTGCTTTGCATCCATAGACGTTAGTAGCACAAAATTTAGTCCCCTTAGGAATCTATTTTTCAATTTCATCCTTTTTGTTTGAAGTGATTAGTTATTTTGGAACTCAAACACTTCTAAAACATTTTCCTTTAATAAATTTAGGGGCACTAGATTGTCTTACATAAAAATTTAATTTTCCCAAAGTGTTTTTCCTTTGAAGTTCATTGAAAATCAAATCTTTTTCTTTCTTAAGATCATCAATTTCCTCTCGATGATCTTGTTCCATTGTTTGAAGCAATTCTTGTAAATTTGAAACCTCAAGCTCAAAATCTTTGATTTTTGCTTTAAACTCTAAATTTGTTTTAAAAGCAAATCATTTTCGATTTTCAATTTTGAAATCAACTTCTTGTTTTTCAAAAATGAAGTCTTGAACTCAAAAACCAATTCATTATAGGCTTCTTGTAATTCATCAAAAGAATATGAACATGAAGTAGATGAATTAGATGTTACCCTTGAATCTTCTTGGATGGCCATGAGACAAATGTTGACTTGTTCATCTTCGGTGGAGTCATCATCATTCCAAGTAGCCAAATTTGCCCTTTTCTTATGGCTTCAAGAGCTTGAACTCTTTTTCTTCATCCTTGATTCATGTCTCGATTATTCCTTTTCTTTCTTCATGAATCGGATGAACTTGTTGAAGAGCTTGGTCATCTCTTCATCTTCACTTTCCTCCTCACTTAATTCTACATGATGGTATGTAGAGGATGGAAGAGTAATGACATTTACATCAATGCCTTGTTCTTTGATCTTCTTCTCCTTCTCCTTCTCCCTCTTCAAGGATAGAGACATCATCTCATGGGTGAGCAAAGATCCCACGAGCTCGTCAAGCTTGAGCTCATTCAAGTTCTTTGCTTCTACAATTGTTGTCTTCTTGGACTCCCATGATTTGGGAAGTGAGTAGATTAACTTCCGAACGAATTTGTCTTCTAGAATCTCCTCTCTAAAACATTTGAGTTGATTGATGATTGTGGAGAATCGGTCGAACATTCTCTTGATGTCTTCATCCGGGTCCATCTTGAAGTTCTCATACTCTAAGTTAAGAATACCGATCTTGGTCTCTTTTACTTCATCGGTTCCTTCGTATGTGACTTCAAGCTTGTCCCATACCTCATTGGTACTCTCACAAGAAGACATCTTCTCATAGATGTTGGGGCTAAATGCACAAAAGAGTATGTACAAAGCCTTGCAATTAAGCTTCATCTTCTTGCGATCATCCGCTTTCCATTTCGCCTTGCATCTTTGTAATACGAATGGACCATCTTCAAAAACGTCTCAAAGCTTGTAATCTTTGGCCTTGATGAGGAACATCATTCTTGACTTCCAATAAGTATAGATGGTCCCGTCAAAGAATGGTGGTCGATCAATGGATTACGCCATGGTTTCGGTTGATTGTGTGTTGGTCAAGCTTGCCGGATCGCCTTAATAGGATGTTAATCCTCTTTAATTGAGCATTTCTCTGATACCAATTGTTGGGCTCGATGAACACAACCGAAATGCTTGCCAAGTGGCGAAGAATATGAAATTTTGGGTGTTTGTGGTAGAGGTAAAGGATGGAGAAATTTGACACGAAATTTAGAGTGGTTTGACTTTCTAACCAAAGCCTACATCCACTATCTTAGCTTACCACTAAGGATTTCCACAATCACTAAGAATTCTTTCCTTTTTCTTGGATTAGGAGGCAACCAATTACAACCTAGACTCCCCCTCAAAGTCTAGCAACCAAAGCTCACAATCCGAGCTTTGGGCACACTCTTTAAACATGAGAATTCTAGCAAACAAGAAATCCCTCTAATAGGTATGGGTTTGCACTCTTAAGCCCTTACCCAAATCCTAGAACACTTGAGCATACATTGACAATTTAAGCTCACAAGTGTTCGTCTATACAAGAATGGACAATTTAGCACTAAGACATGATTTTGATCACATTGTTGTTGACAATTGAAGCATTAGTCTTCTATGGATGCTTGGAGGTCCCTTTTATACTCCCAATTGAGTTCCTAGCCGTTGGAGACCATTGGGATTGAATTGGAGCCGTTGGGGACTTTATTTCCCGCAATAAATGTAGTTATGGTGTTGTCCATATCGTTACGCAGGTAGCCGTATCGATATGCCCTTCTTCAGAACTAGCCGTTGAGCTCTTCTCAACTGATACATATCAATACACGTAGGAGCGTATTGGTACGGTCCTGCATTTAAATGACCGTTGGGGAAATGACCGTTAGGGGTAGTTGAAAGAGCTGTTGGGATAAAACAAAGGGTATCGATACACATTATAGCGTATCGGTATGACCATACTCTGTATCAATACGACCAAGCCGTATCAGTACGGGTTTTGGCTACTGAAATTTTCTTGTAGCTTGAAACCCTAAAGCGTATCGATACGGTGTATACCGGTGACTTGAAAAACATAGGTTTTGCTACTTTAAACACATTTTAAATCATTCCAAAGCCTTGTAAAATTCATCGAACATATTTTTGGACTTATAAACATTTTGAAATCTTTTCAATTGAGTCCAAAATTATTTTTCAATTTATTATATCAAAACACATATCTCAACAAAAACTTCAAAAGAAATTAAAGCATATATAAATTTCAAATTTTTAGGGGGACAACTGCCCCCTTCAGCCCCCTCTTGGTCCATCCTTGTACGTAGTAGAGATGCATTGATAGATACACCTCCGTTTAGTACCAAAACTCATTTTTGTCATATCCATATATCCATGAAATCTTAATTAATCGTATCGCATGCCTTTCGAAAGTTTTTCGTGCCTTAAACAAATGATCGCTCCATTTAATTTTTGTCATAATGCCAAAAAATGTCCTATAGTTTAACTGAATTGTCAATTTAGCCACTATTCTTTTTTTGAAACAATTTAGCCCTCATCGTTTCATTTTTTTATCAAAAAGGCCCCTATGCGGATGAAAATTATTTGTCAACCAACGATAAATGGCTTGAAATGATATGACAAAACTACATGGTAGTGCATGCCGCAATAGCAGTATCATATACGCAAATATGCCGACTTTACAGAATGACAAATCTATCAAAAAATAATTTTATAAAATTGTATAAAATATAAAATATTTTTTCTTCAGACGTGTTATTCTGTCAAGTCATTTCAAGCTGTTTACCGCAAGTTGACTATTTCTTCCGCATAGGGGCTATTTTGACAAAAAAATAAAACGTTAAGGACTATAAAAAAATAAACTCATAGGGGCTATTTTGACTATTTCTTCCGCAGATATATATGGTTCAATTTAGCCTATACATTTTCAATGTAAACGTGATTCCCAAAAATCTCAAACAATTACATCCATGCATGTATTCCATTCGAACCAACTAGCATCTCATTGCTTACATTCAAACAATCTCACCAAAACAAACAATCATTCACACATATATCATCCATGGATTCTAAATTTCTAACAAACATTCCTCATTTCAAAATATCAAAAGAAAACAAGAGAAAATTACCTTCCTTAGCAGCCATTCGAATGGACCACCAAAAACTAAGCATAAAAGCTAGCTAAAAATTCCATCATTCGTGAAGTTCACTCTTTCTCACTCTCACACTAAGTGTTTCGGTCACTAGCTCAAGGAAGAAGAAGATGCTTCTTCTTTGGTTACCAAAAACCATGTCTTCATCCCTCCACCAACTTTCTTTCGCCCAATGACATGTGTGAAAGCCCTTGGTGAACTTTTTATTCACCATGCAATCTTACAAATTTCATTAGTAAACAATTTGATCCCCTCCACTTATGACTATGTAATTTCCCTTTTAATTCATTTTAGTCCTTAAACATATTTTTAATCCTTTAAGGGACAAGTTGTAAACAAATGGTGATTGAAATCTTATACTCTTAGTGTTTTTGGGTATTACAACTTATTCGTAGCCTTTGATTATAAACGAATCATTTTTCTTTTAAAAATTATAATTTAGTTAATTAAAATTTTGTTACAAATAAGTTATCCCGCAGTTAAAATTAAAATGGATGTCCAACGTGACGTGGTATGATAATAGTTTTAGTCCCAAAATTTATATGTTATATTAATTTGGTCATGATTTGAAATAATTAAATAAATTTAATCATTCACTTTTAAAAATTATATTAGTGAAGTGGATGTGACTACTAACTAGGGGTGTCATAACTAGCCCAATGGGTACCCAGAGGCCCAATAAGTCTAATATCGCTACCATAGTATTACTATTTTTCATTATGCCTTTCACTTTATTAACTTACATTATGAGCTTATTGAGCCTCTAGGCTAGTTATGAACACCTCTACTACTGACAGACGATGTTAGGATCATAATGAGTATGTTCAATTAGTTTTCCGGTTGTCTAGTAGTGAAGTGATTGTGTCTGTCGAGCTATCTTATACAGTAGTAGGGATTACGACAAGTGGTCGAAGGGTGTGTTTGAAGGATACAATGTCAGAATTTTTAAATATGAAGGG
Source organism: Hibiscus mutabilis (assembly GCA_019671005.1). NCBI lineage: Eukaryota > Viridiplantae > Streptophyta > Magnoliopsida > Malvales > Malvaceae > Hibiscus > Hibiscus mutabilis. Next base: position 2,776,532 of record CM033735.1, on the reverse strand, counting down.
TTAAATTTATTGAATTATTTTAAATTATGACCAAATTGATAGAGCGTATAAGTTTTATGACTAAACTTGTTATTATACAAGGTCACGTTTTAATTTTAACGGTAGAGTGACATGTTTTTCACAAAATTTTAATTAAATAACTAAATTGTTATTTAAAAGAATATAACTTATATATTACTAAACTTATAATTAAGTGGCATGTGTAAAATCATTTTACGACTTTAAGAGGGCTTAATATTTTATAGCTTATAGCTTTTATAGTACTTTTTCATCACCTCTTGATCCCTTCCTTTTCAATGATTTTGGTTCACTTAATAAAATGTAAGGTAAATGTTTAAATTGTATTCTATTAATAGGTGTTTAAAGTTTTGTTGTTGCTAAAGTATGTGTTTAACACTTTATTCTATATTATTTTTTTATGTTAAACGCTAATTTTTTTATCAAATTAAAATGTGACACTTGATATGGTTTTAATTTTTTTTAATTTCCTTTATTTAAAAAAACACCTAAAGTTTTTAAAATTTCAAATCCCCAAATTTCTAGTCATAAAATCATAAATCCATGAATTTCTTTCCTTCGATCACCAATTCAACTATCACTGCCCACCTCTTTTTCGCCATATCTCGCTATGGATTACCCTACACTTATGTTGTTAGAAATCGACAAAGAAGCTAACAATCGTACGTTGAATGTGAAATTTTTAATTGAACAACAAATGACGAACTGAGCCTTGTAACTCTTTCAAAGAGATGAGGAGACCTCATTATTGCGGCGACGACGTGACGTTAGTCGGTGACATATGAGAGATTTAAATTTTTTTAAATAATAGGAATTTAGATTTTTTTTTAAAAAAAGGTAGAAATGAAAAACAGAACACATGTCAGGCAATGATTGAATAATAGATATTTTATGGACTTTGACGATTTAGTCTTAAAATAATAATAAAATTAAACATTAGACACTTACTTTGATTAAAAAAAATTTAAACGCATGTTTTATAAAAGATGTATAATTTATGTACTTATTTTATAATTAAACTTAAATGTAACTAAACTCTTTAATTGGTGTCTTACTTCTCTCCTCACCAATAAAATAAATAGTCAGGTGACATATTTAAGTGAAAACTTTGTCTTTTTTTCTTAGTAAAAATCGTCTATCATTTTTCAATGTCCTTACTTATATGACATTATTAAAAAGTAGGTTTAAATTTGAGATTAAAATTTAGGTTAGAGCTTAGGGTTAGAGTTTAGAGTATTTGGGTATATGATATATTTTTTAAGATTTAAAATTTAAAATTTAAAATGCTAAAAAGAGTCCTAAGATTTATGTCCTTTTTTCTCTCCAAACTTCCTTGTCACCTTTTTTAGATATTTACTGACTTTTCAAATTTGAGAAATCAATCAACAAACAACCCAATACTATTTGAGAGCTGAATTTCCTCATATGTTCTAGGTTGGAACAATACGAGTTACATAAATTAAAAATTCGAATAACTTGACTTGAAACTTTTAAAAAAAAATTATAAATTAAAAATTTGAATAACTCAAAATCTTTAGCAATTAGTGGATCAGTTTTTAAGTTCGAGTTAAGTCTCTTAATTATATCTGATATATATCACATATAAAAAATATAAAAAAAATATGTGTATTGTGTATGTTTTCATAAAACTATTTAAATTAGAACTAATTAGTACCGTAACATTATAAATATTTATAATTAATTTAAATAAAAATACTTTAACTCGAGTAACGTAAAAAAATTTATTCGACTCGATAAAATGTTAACCCTACTTTATTGTATTGACGTTGAACTTCTTTATTAATAAAATATGATTTTGGCTGGAAAAAAATGTCATCCACATACAAAGTAGCCACACATTAAATATAATTGACTGAAGTTTGATCCATCAACATCGAGAAAGTAAAGAATTATATTATTAAAGTGAATTTCTTTTTTCCAAAGCCTTCTTTGAATTTTGAAGTCCACAGAAAACTAACGCGTTTTGTTGACCATTTTAGTTTAGATATTAATTGAACCAAAACCCTTGAAAAAGGGAAAGATAGGTCGTGAAATAGTAGTGTTATAAAAATACAATGCCTTTTTGCTTTGTGTGTTTTCATGGTACAATATTATACCATTTTAGTACAGCCTGATGAAATGTTAAATTTTAGAATTTAAACTTTAATATCGTACATGAAATAAATGGTATCGAGATGTTTATAATTATAAATCATCATTGAATTTTATTTTCAAATTTATTTTGGACATTAAAGTTTTAAAACGTTTAATTTACTCGCTGAAGTTTAGATGTTGAACGCTTTTTGTTACTCTGGTATTTACCGTCGTCCGATGCGCACCATAAATTGTGGTCATTCTGTACTAAATTTCTCCACTCGCTTCGTTTATCTCTTAAGTCCGAATTTGATCTCCATTTTATCGGAAATACTCCGAAATTCATGAATCGAGCAAAAATCTTTCGATTTCTCTCTTGAAAAAGTTTTATAAGAATTTCAGTGACCAGAATAGGTTAATGAACGTCGTCAAAAAGTTAACGGAAGAGTGACAAAAAAAGTTAAATATCTAAACTTGAGTAGGTAAATTAAACGTCTTAAAATTTCAATAACTAAAATAAATTTGAAAGTAAAGTTCAACTATGATTTATATAATTTACCCTTTAACAAATTTCATATCCATGTCCCCCCACTAAAGCTAGATGCTTTAGCATTTGCCGTATAGTGTAATGTACAGTTCAATTCTATGGGTAATTTTTAAGAACGAACCATATCTAAAGCTAAATGCTTTCGCATTGCACAGCGTAAAGTGATATGGGTAAGTTTCCAAGAAAGAACCAAATGTAAGAATAACTGACTTTAAAAACCAGGAAAAAAATCTACTGATAATCCAATAATCTCTCATCAAATCTGGCAGCTACATCAGTATGTTTTCCTCTAAATCTTCTTCTTCTTCTTCTTCTTCCATGGTGAAAGCAAGGAGGTATGATGTTTTTCTTAGCTTCAGAGGCGAGGACACTCGTCATGGTTTCGTTAGTCATCTCCACAAAGAATTGTGCCGAAAGAAGATCGAAACTTTTATAGACGATGAGAAGCTACCAAGAGGAGATCAAATTTCAGAGGCATTGTTGCAGGCCATTGAAGAATCGAGGGGTTCAGTGATTGTTTTCTCCCAAGACTACGCTTCTTCCAGATGGTGCTTGGCCGAGTTGGTCAAGATCATGCACTGCAAAAAATCGAATCCGCAGCACTACTTTGTTGTTCCCGTTTTCTACTGTGTAGATCCATCGGATGTACGGAGACAAACCGGGAGTTTTTCAGATGCTTTTTCCAGGCATAATGACAGTTTCAAGCATGATGTTGACAAGGTTAATTCCTGGAGAACTGCTTTGACTGATGCTGCCAATTTATCCGGTTGGGATTCACATGTCACACGGTCAGTATCTGAATTTATAAACACTATATAATAGCCATCAATTTACTAAAAGAGACAAGGAAATATAATGTTTTCTAACAAAAACAAGTTTCGATTCGAGTATGTAGGCCTGAGTCAAGACTAGTAGATGAAATTGTCAAAGATATATTGAAGAAACTGAATCATGGAACCTTAAGTGCTTCTTTAGAGGGTTTAGTTGGAGTTGAGAGGCGGATGGAGCAAGTTATGTCATTATTTCAGGTCGGATTTCCTGACGTCCGAAAGCTAGGCATTTGGGGCATGGGTGGTATAGGGAAAACTACACTTGCCGATGCAATTTTTAACCATGTTTCAAATGGTTTCGAAAGTTGCTTCTTTCTTCGAGACGTGAGAGAATCAGAAGAACGTGGAACGTTACTCGAATTGCGTCAGAAATTCCTTGCAGCCATATCGGAAGATGGGAATTTAAATGTCTCAGCTCCCACAATTGGGACAGGGTTTCTTAAGGACAGGCTTTCCAGGAAGATGATTCTGGTAGTTTGTGACGATGTGTCAAATTCAAGCCAACTTGAGTTTTTGTTCAGTGGAATCAATCAGCTCGGCCCTGGAAGTCGAGTCATTGTTACAACTAGAGATAAACAAGTGCTAATTCAGAATGGCATTGATTGCATTTATGAAGTGAAGGAATTAGACAGAAATGAATCTATTCAGCTCTTCTGTCAACGTGCCTTTAAAAGCAATCATCCAAAGGAATATCAGTTGGAGCTATCGAAGACGGTTTTAAGTTTTGCTAATGGGAACCCCTTGGCTATAAAAGTTATCGGGTCCTCACTTTATGGCCGGAACCAAAGCTACCAGGAAAGTGCAGTAAAGAAACTAAAGCAGGTTCCAAATCCAACCATTCATAAACTGTTGAGAAGCAGTTTTGATGGACTGGATTGGGAAGAGAGAGACATTTTTCTCGACATTGCTTGTTTCTATAAAGGGGAGGATCGAGACTTTGTAATGAGTATTATGGATGCTTCTTATGTCTCTGCACATTCAGGAATCGATAACCTCATCGATAAATCTCTTATCTCTGTTTCGGAAAATATGATAACAATGCACGATTTATTGCAACAGATGGGTTGGGATATTGTTCGCAACGAATCACCTTCGGAGCCTGAAAGATGCAGTAGGCTATGGATTCCGAATGACATCCGTAATGTACTAATAGGAAACACTGTAAGGGCAAATCCATGTCTGAAACATATTCCAATACATACTCGTGCTAGATGCATGCAATATCCGGCAATTAATAGTTTTATTTTGCATACTGCTCTTGGTTCAGGGGACAGAAACACTCAGAGGCATGCTACTTGACATTTCCAGAATCTCGGAGTTGGCATTAAAACCAGATGCCTTCGTGAAGATGCCAAATCTGAAATTCCTCAAGTTCTATGATTCTGACAGATATAAATTCTTTCAAAAGAAATCCAAAATCTTCCTTCGTCAAAGGCTTTCATCACTTCCTGAAGAGCTAAGGTACCTTTGTTGGGAGGGATACCCTTCGAAAACTCTACCCACCGGCTTTTATCCAAGGAACCTAGTTGTACTTGATATGAGACGAAGCCATGTCGAACAACTCTGGCACGGAAAACAGGTACTTTTAATTAGTATACCATTATGAGTATGGTTCTTCAATGTACACAAATTTATCAGACACTACATTCTGATGCATGCAGGATTTAGTAAATTTGAAGAAAATCACTCTCTACGGTTCCAAGAACCTTGTAAGAATCTCGGACCTCTCAAGCGCCACAAATCTTGAAGAAATGGACCTTTCGTACTGTACAAACTTGCTGGAGCTTCCTTCATGCTTCCAACATCTTGAGAAGCTAACTCGTTTGAATTTGAGTTGTTGTAAAAGTCTTAGATTTCTGCCTAGCTTGTATAAAGCGACATCCCTCACCAAACTTGTTCTTAGTGGCTGTTCAAATCTCTCTAGATTTCCAGAGGTTTCGCCGAATGTAGCAGGGCTATATTTAGACGGAACAACAATCGAACAAGTACCTTCATCAATGGAGTTTCTTAGCCAACTCGTTTCGTTGTCTATGAACGAATGTGTAAGGCTGAAGAACTTTCCAACTGAAATTTCTAATCTAAGAACCCTTCAATTCCTTTCACTTGGTGGCATCCCAAATATCACAACATTTCCGGAGATATCGGTAAATATAATAGAGTTGAATTTAAGAGGAACTGCCATTGAAGAAGTTCCTTCATCGATCGAGCGTCTCTCTAATCTCCGTGAGATGAAGCTTTGGGGTTGCAGGAGGCTTAAAAGGGTCTCACCAAGTATTCATAAATTGAAATCTCTTGAGAATTTTGATCTAGCATGTTGCTCCAGATTGGAGACTTTCCCAGAAATCTTAGACACCATGGAGAGTTTGAGAATTCTTGATTTAAGAGAAACAGCTTTGAAGGAATTACCATCCTCAATGGAGAATCTTATTGGTCTTTCTGAATTGAGATTGAACAATTGTGAAAACCTTCTTTGCCTTCCCGGAAGCTTTTATAAATTGAAATCTCTCGAGGGTTTGTATCTTGGAGGGTGCTCAAGATTGGAGAATTTCCCAGAAATCTTGGACACCATGGAGATGTTGACAACACTTGATTTAAGTGGAACAGCTTTGAAGGAATTACCATCCTCAGTGGAGAATCTCATTGCTCTTCAGAATCTGAGATTGAACAACTGTGAAAACCTTGTTTGCCTTCCTCACAACTTCTATAAATTGAAATCTCTTGAGGATTTCTTCCTTGGAGGTTGCTCAAGATTGGAGAGTTTCCCAGAAATCTTGGACACCATGGAGAGGTTGGTAACCCTTGATTTAAGCGGGACGGCTTTGAAGGAATTACCATCCTCTATGGGGAATCTCATTGGTCTTACTGATTTGAGATTGAACAACTGTGAAAATCTTGTTTGCCTTCCAGATGATTTGTTTTCTGCCATCGGAGGAGCTTGTTTAACAGGTAATTAGGGTTTACGGTTTTTTGGTGACTAAATATTTGAGTCTATAAATATAGATTAAATTTAACCTTTAAAATTTAAGAGAGAAGAATTATATGAGAAAAAATTATTCTAGAGATGTAACAGTTTTTAAGATTTCTGCAATTATAGCGGTTATGTTTTAGAGACGGACATTATAAGAATATTGAAGAGAGTATTTTAAATAGTTAGAGATGGATATTTGTATTCTTTGTGTTCTCTATGTTGAGAGTGGATTGTTCGTTTCTTTAATCCGTTAAAAGAGACAAGGCTGAACCATGTTAAATCTTGTTTCTTATACATGTCTTATTGTTATCGCTTTAGATATTTTTATGCATACAAATTTCTAACAACATATATACCAGATATGCAGAAAGATGATCTCCCAGGGTTATCCTCATTGACGATATTGAATTTATCTGGAACCAATATGGAGAACTTGCCGACAGCCATCAAACAACTTCCTAGGTTGTGGAAGTTAATCTTGAGGAAATGCACGAGACTGAAATCATTACCCGAGCTTCCACCAAGCTTAGTACATTTAGAAGCACACGACTGCACTTCACTAGAGGATGCCTCAAGCATTAAAAAGCATTTTGAGAAAGTACTGGGAAATGATTATCCTCAGGTCTGCTTCTTCTTCTTCAATCTCACAAATGTTGTTTTATATGCTGAATAACCGATGGTGTTTCTAATAGTAATTGTAATCAAACAGGCATCCCCTCAAACAAATATGTTCACTGCATGCATCTCCGGAAGTGAAATCCCAGATTGGTTCGATTTCAAAAGCTCAGGATCTTCGATAGACATCCAATTGCCTTCAGACTGGTACAATAATAGCAGAGAATACTTTCCAGGTTTCGTTGTTTCCGCTGTCGTTTCGTTCCAAGACTGTTCTGAAAGCGCATTATTTCGCATTAGATGTGATTGTCATCTAAAATCCTGTAACGGCGACCGCGATGGCGTAACTTGTTTTTTCTCCATTTGGATGAGGCATCAACCGCATCAAGACGGATTGGTTGGGTTGGATCACTTGTTCCTCTTATATGACGACGACGAAGATGAAGTTAGGCAGTTTGTTGAAACTCAGGCATCAAACGAGCGTATCTGCAATGAGGCCTCGTTTAAATTCTACGTTGTACTTAATAGGCAGTATATGCCAGAACCCTTTTCTTGGGAGGTAAAACACTGCGGGGTTCATCCATTATTTGCAAAGGATGACACTGTGGTACATCCACCTAAAAGAGTCAAGCATATGTAGAAGGATGAGACTATTTTCGAAATTTTGAGTGAAGACTTAAAAATGAACTCTTATAGAACTAAAATATACGAGCATGATTAAATTTTGTGATACACATTATTTTTATTATTTTATTAGAAAAATATTTTAAATACAACTAAAACAATAAAATATAATACTAACTTACAAGATTATCACTTCAGAAATTACAGAAACCATAAAAATAAAAAATAAAGACCTTAAAACGGGAGTTCATGTTGCTCCCCTTCTGAGACGACACTGTAGTGAGGCAGTTGCCCTATTTCATTATTCCTCCGGTTTCCAAGGAGGCCTTTGCCTTTTATTTTTAATATCTTATTGAAACAAGCTTTTGCATTTGATGTATAATGTAAAGTACCATCAGTAAGTTTCTATGGTGAAAGATTTGTGTGTAAAGAAAATCGAAACTTTTATAGACGATGACAAGCTTCCAAGAGAAGATGAAATTTCAGAGACACTGTTGCAAGCCATTGAAGAATCGAGGGGTTCAGTAATTATCTTTTTTTTTTCAGAGACTACACTTCTTTCAAATGGTGCTGGGACGAGCTCGACAAGAACATGCACCGCAAGAACTTGAATCTACAGCATTACTTCGTGGTAAGCGATAAGCCCACATGTGTTAACCAGAAAAGGTGCGGCGGAAGTCTTATTAAAAAATGGATTAAAAGTGATATTTAGTACAATAAATAATTACATAATTTAATAGATGTGTATTTGAGAATCTGATGTTACGATGATATATTTTGTGCTTGACGAAAATCTCTTGATAAGTTTTCAGACTGTTTTGCACGACCCGTATGATCGATGCTTCTAACTAAAGGATCTCTTTTGCTATTGTCACACTCGCAGATGTTAGGTGTGAGAGCACCACTCGATTTCTGAACATATAAAAATACTAATAACCTGCTGGATTATTTAACTATAAAAAATTCTAAATAATTCCAAAAATTACTTTCAAGGATTTTCCTAGTTGAAAATTTTAAATAATACTATAAATTATTTTTCAAATTTTTTTCTGGTTGAAAATTCTAAATAATTCCATCAATTATTTTTCAAGAAATTTTCTTCTTTTTTCTAGTATACGCTTCAACTTTTGTGGAAATTGATGTTACAAACAACAAAGCCAAGCATAGGGAGAGATAGAAAGACATTTAAAATAAATATGTTTTGAATATCGTAAGCGAATTCAATCTTCAAACGGATTTAAGATCTTGATTTATTTTAGTTTTAGTGTAATGCATTTTGAGCTTTGTGTATGTAAAAAACTTTCGCTGAAAACTCACCTACCATAATAAGGTGTTTATTAGAGCACAGAAGATTTTCCCAGAAATCTTGGACACCATGGAGAGGTTGAGAAACCTTGATTTAAGGGGAACGGCTTTGAAGGAATTACCATCTCAATAGAGAATCTTATTGGTCCTATTGATTTGAGATTGAACAACTGTGGAAACCTTGGTTGTCTTCCTGACAGCATTTATTAATGGAAAATATCTTCGGTGTTTTATCTTTATGATTGTTCAAACCTTGTCGTAAAAAACTTGTTTTCTACCACTGTAGGAGCTTTATTACAGGCATACCAGAGATTCAGAAAGATCTCCATGGGGTGTCCTCATTGAAAGCTTTATATTTATCCGTAACCAATATTAAGAACTTGTCAACCGTTAGAAACAGAGATAGATCAAAGGAGGTGTTGTAAGGGATAGTCGCACCCCTTAAAATTTTAAACTCTTAACTCTTATACAGTTTTATCGATGATCTAAATTTACACTCTTAAAATTTTGTATTTTCGCGTCCTTTAAATTTCCTCGACGGTTCATACACTTGACATAAAATTTTATGTCCACTACAGTGAACTTGACATTAGATATGAATGTTTGTTTGTTTACAATGGGGCTTCGTTTAAATGCTACGTTGAGAAGTGAGGTGGCTCATCTTCAAGGGTGGAACAAGAAATTTATTCAAGGGATGTTATTTTGTCAACGGTTTAAAAGGAGAATTAATTATTTATAAAGGGTGTCGTTTTATTTATAAAGGAGTATTATTTTATTTATAAAGGAGTGTTATTCGCATGTTTTTTTGAATTTTTATATACAACTTATGTATAAAAAAAATTCTAAAAAATTTTAGGGTGTCAGTGCGGGGTTCATCTATCATTTGCAAAGGACGAGGCTGAGGTCCACCACCTAAAAGATTCAAATATGACGGTTGTACAGAAGTGGGCTAAAGGCTTTGTTGGCCTTGTTCCCCGACGATACTTAAGATCTCGACTTCGTTTAGATGACTTCCCCGAATACTTAGAAGATTTGGGAATCTCTTTCCGAAATCAGAGCTCACTGATTGGTTTGGCAACCCCAAAGTCTCCTCAATCTCTTTGTCTTTGTTAATCATGGCATCGAACTCTTCTACATCGGATGCAACCAGATAAACTTTGATGTTTTTAATCAGACCAAAACAAACTCGTGAGCAACGCTCCCTCTCAGTAGCTACCAATTCCAGTGCATACCGACTTAGTCGAACAAACGTAACTTAATATTCTGTCACCAATATCTTTCTCTGAATCATACTCATCAATTTCCCGATGAATTACGGCGGCAGTTATTAAAATCTAGTTATCAGATGCATGTTTGAGTTCAACACAGACGTATTGATTTTTTTCCCTAAGTTTTTATCCTATACTAGGAGAATTCTTGGAGGTTAGGAGGGGCAGAGGTATGTGGGGCCTGGGGCCGTGTGTTCAATTTGGATTTTTATATATTTGGACCTCTAATTTTTTAATTTATTTGAACAGTGTCTCCAATTTTTAATGGTTAATTATACTTTGCCCCTTATCTTGATTCCCGACAACGTCACTTGAGGCTGGTATTTCCATCCACATATCCAAAAAAAATGTGTCAGACAATCACATTGATATGCATAATGTGTTGTGCAACAATTAAAAGGTTGTTCTGCATATGAATAGCTGATACTGAAAGCATTGAACTCTCTATTCTAATCTAAATCCACTATATTCTCTTGATTTTTTTTTCTTCCAAATGTTGAAAATTTACAAAAATAGAGAAAAAACTCAAAAGGGAGCCAAGACAATCATGCTGAAATGCAGAAGGATGAACTTGGAGAAGGAGGCAAGACACACACCATGTAACATCCAGCAGGACTGCAGCTTATATTCGCTTCATCGAAATCCGGGAGCCCTAGGCGAGGAGGGTGGATGTAACCAGCAACAAGTGGCATGCATAATATGGAAATAACTATCCTTGAACCTGAGAAACAAAATGACAATAACATGCAACAGAAATGAAATATCAATGCTTTCTGCTTAGCTACAACCGAGGAATTCATACTTAAACATGAATAGAGAAGCAGTTCGTAAACCTTGCTTCATGGCAAGCGAAACATGGCCTCTTTTCCTCCCAGCAATCATCCATTTATCAGAATTCGCATTGATTTCATACAGCATCGCATCCTGTCATAAGTAATAAACATAATTGATAGTTGCTAAATTGGAAAAATGCAGGGTAGTTGCACAGTATTCATTAAAAGCTTCTCTACGGATATTCCTTTTTTACAAAGAAGGCCGCATAGTATGGGGAAAGAAGGAACTAGGAAGGGATTGCAGATGTTAGGATTGGAACCCCAAAACCGTTAATGCAACCTCTTAGGACTCGCCGAATGAACCGACAATGTTATGCCTCGGATGACATGGATCTTCTGTTACAAGTAATATGCCAAAATTTAACTCGACATCTGGTGAAATGTGTGCATGCTGATACCTGACAGACTTTGGTCAATATAAGGATTGTTTTAACTTACATTGTTTTGAGGAACTCTTTTCTCCTCAATGTCTTTCAACCTTTCAACCCTCCATTTGATGGAAACAAGTTTCCCAACTCGAAGACAATCGGAAGGAAGAGGCAGAAATCCGACGGCCAAGCATGGGTTAAGGATAGGCTGCTGCAAATCGAGTGTAATCTTGAAAGTTAAATCCCGACCAGTATCTTCAGTTTCATTTGATTTCATAGCCACAGGTGGATGTGCGCCGATGGTCCTATCGCCAGAAATTCCATATCTTATGTTTAATATGTTTTCTTGTGGTACCTTGTTTTCATCTGTAAATAAGGGGTATACTTCTTTGAGAGGTTATCACATATAGAGCTCGTCGATGATAAGATTATAGAAAAATGCATGACCTTAGTGTTCGGCATTTTATTGTGAATAAACAAGAGTAAGATAAGTAGAAGCCTACTACAGCCGTATACCCTGATACGATAAAAAGAAAAAGGAGTCGGTACCTTCAGCACTTCTCTTCTCCAAGCATAAACGGAAGAGGAGCCCGGCTTTTGAAGTTGGCAATATGATGAGTGGAAAAGACCCAGAAATTGGTCTTCCATTACCTTGTCCAGCATGAATAAATCCAGCTTGAAGATCAAGGCAAACATCGTAAACTGATAATGCGGCATTCAATTGGGAGTGCAGTGTTACCTGGAAGTTCCATGAACCTTCATGAGCTTCACGCAAAATATGGAGAAGTCTCAGGAATTTTATGACAGACAAATGATTGAGAAATGTAGTTTTCGGCATAAAACATGAATGGTAATAATGAAACGATCTCTCTTATTCATCTGCAAGACATACATCTATTTCACTACATACAATAAATTCCTTATCCAATATACACTGCATGTTTATGTCATACGAAATGGTATAGTCAGTGGTTGAGCAATGCCATTAAAACGTATAAGCTTATCACATTTTCGGATGCAATACAACAATCTCAAATCTGTCATCTGACAACTGAAGATAAGCATCAAAAGTAGATCACAAGAGATATGCTTGCCACGAGGTGGCTCATTGCAATATCCAATATATAAGAAAACCAAGAGACAAGGAGTTTGAGTCCTTTTATTTATACACAATAGTCACTTCATTAAAACGTTCCAGAAGACGCATAAATACATGAGTGTGGTTGAAACCAAGGACATACAACCTGCAAAAGCAAAGTATCATCGTTGCATTGATCTACAATTCTTGTGGTCACATGGAAAGGATCACTGAAATGCAAATCTATGGTTCTGCATATTAAAGTAGATCATGTAATTAAGTTCAGAATTCAAATACAAAACCAGTAAAAGCCAGAGAACAAAATATGAGTTATACAGTTGCTGGTGGGTGTGTTGCGCGTGTGTGTATGAGAGAGTGAATTCATATTCAAATGTAAATGATATTAATATATATAGAAGGCACTGCCTTTCATAGATCTGGTTTTTTGATATTCCAAACTCAAGCTTCAAAGCTATTGTCCTCGTTCTGTCCACGACACTTTGTTGGTCAGCCCCCCCTGCCACAGCATGCACCGTAACATAAATGATCTAGCTATCAGATGCAGCAAACACTCAAAATTCAAACCATCATAATTTTCTTGGTTTTTTTTTCCTGACCTGAAGATGACCCTCTTGCAAGCTTATCATCTATAGCACGAATAGGAATCCATAAAATCGAGGACGCATCACTGGCCCATTCTGGAAACTCCATTTTACCATTTACGAGGAATAGCTGCTTAAAGTGTTTATTAGCAGCCGGAGAAGAATCTTTTGCAGCCACAGAACTATCACCAGAGTTTTCTGTATCAGCTGAACCCTGAGCTGAATTTCTGTAGCTCTCCATCTCAATGGAATGTGACTCTTCAATCATTAAACCAGGACCAGTTTCAATATGCAATACAGCGCCTTTTAAGGAGTACTTTATAGGTTGTGCTATAATTCCAATCCACTGAATTTCATTAATCAGTAATGCAGATGATATAGCTGCAGACAGATCAGCTAGAGGTCTTGGTTTGAAAACCTAAGTAAATAGAGTTTAATCAGAGATTCAGACGATTGAAGAAATAGAAAAGACGGCTTCCTGATCTTACTATAGCTGTGAATTTCACCAAGTAATACTTTTAATAATAAAAACAGTTTGCATTTCAAAATGATTATGAAAATTATCGTGCTAACTTTTCTTAATCCATATTACGTGAGAAGACAGTACCTCAAATTCAGAAGAGAGAAAAGGACAGAGTGAGTACCTTCAAGATAGGCCGTGTTGGCCTCTCATAGCTCATGAAATCATCAGTATCTGCTGGACCTCCCTTGGAAAAACTATGAGATCTAAATGTCAAGTGCCCGACGTGGCCAGTAAGGACTCCTAACACATAGGAACCAGGATTCTGTGATGGTAAAGGAAAGGTGATTGGATTTCTACCAGGCTTTAGTACAGTAGCACTCGAGTTCCGTAACTGAAATAATAATCAAATTAACAAATCATGTGATGCAACACCATAGATTATAAACATACTAGCATCATCTTATCTTAGAAACCATACCTCACCACCTTCATCAGCATTATATGTAGCCACCAAAGTGAGACTAATAGAATCCAGAGTTATATCATCAGGAAAGCCACTCCAAACGGTCACAGACAAGGTTCCGGGATCCCCATCACATAACGCCATAGGAGGGCCAGGATTTCCAGAAAATGTAATTAACGATGATACATCAAGATGAACATCGTGCGTCATTTCACTATATGCATGACTAACCACTTCTGACTGAAATACTTGGCGTTCCTTTGCTGAAAATAAACCTTTATCTAGTGAAAGCAATCGCACGCAAGATGATAGGTAGCCAGCTTGGTCATCGAGTGATTTTTGACATTCAGCTAAATTGGGCAGGACTTCAGCCAATAAATCTTCCCATCTTTCACCAGCATAAAGGGCACAGATCTTCTCATATGACTTTGCAGCTAGGTCAAAGTTCCCACGCTTAAAACAGACAGCTGCAATTTCACCGTCGAGGACAACCCCGTATCTTTTCCACCAAGAATGATGGTAATTGTCAGCAGCACCTTTAGTTAGCTCCATATATTTTTGCTGCAAGGACCCAAACATATAGGAATTGATGAGACAAAAAGAGAAGATATTCATAACCTTGTACTTTTTGGCATAAGGTCTAAACTCTTCAGGCATTCAAAGTGATAACCCCAAGAAGACTAATTTTGGTGTAATTTTTTGTTAATTTTCTTAAGGACTCAAATATAATCTGAGAGGGCATAGAAATTGTGAAGCAAATTCAATTCAACTAGCATGGACTGATGAAGATATTGTCCCCCCCCCCCCCAAAAAAAAAAAAAAAATCCTCAAAGATGGATATGTGAGCTGTATACGTGCGTAGCCTGAGTTTGATACCTCAAAGCTCTCTACAGAAATCAAAATTTTCTGGAGATCAGGATTAGAAATTGTTTTCTTCAGAGCATATTCAGCAGCAACAAAAATTTCAGCAAGTCTCATAGGTCGACCAATCGAGCCAGGAGATGAGTAAGTACGTGACATCATAATTGCTTGCACTTTATCTGCTGGGGACTGCTTTGGTGATTCATCTGAAGCTAATCTGTCAGCATGCATACATTTACTTGAAATAAAACTTTTATTTCTAAAAAACAAAATGACAAAATGAAAAGGCAAAAGCAAACAATTAGTCACATCAATTCTTGAAATGAAAAACTTTCAATTGACTAGTTACTCATCTTCAAAACAACTGCTAAGAAACATTTGCCTTGATTCTTGAGATTTCCTTACCCATCATCAACATCAAACCCTAGTCCACCAAAAATCTCTGATGCATTGCCCACAGAAAAGGAAGTCCTTCGCCGGTTTGCCTCACGCTCAAGGACAGTAGGTTCCAACGGTAAGGGTTTCCTCTGAAGGCCAAAGTGCTTGGCTCTAGGACTTTCTTGCTGAAGCATCTGAACCGAATAGAGAAATAAAAGCCGAGTTAAAGAGAAAAAAAAACATTACCGGACTATAGTTGTGCATGCATAAAGCCTATGACTATAATACCATGAAGTTTAAATGGTGTTTTTCAAAATCTAGAAAAATAATACTATTACAGTGGAATGATCATATAGCAACTTAACTTCAGAAGCTATGAACTTGGCATCTGAACCATCATTGCGATTGAATAACATAAATTTTGGAGACCTAAAATGTTATTATGTACTTTGAGAAAAAGGCCACTTTCATCAGATTTTTAGCAAGAAAAGAAAGACCACCAAGAAACAATATTTCTACTTTGAAAAAGCTTACTGAATAGGAATAGGTCATTAAGCAGTCACACCATCTTTTCTTTTTCTAAATCTCTAGTTTTAATGCTATGAATGTTGAAAATACATGATGGAGATAAAATATAAGCCCTACACTATTACTTCCAATGAAAGAAACACATAAACCTGTATTAAAATGGTGTAGTTATTATAAAAAAAAAGGACCGTCATTTTTTCTGGTTTATGAGTTTTTTAATGTGGAATAATAACTTGCCTTTTCTTTCACAACAACCTCAGAGGAAGCTTCATCTGGAACCGAAGGCCAAACTGCAGGCCTGGGCCAAGGCAGCATGCTCAGAGAAGCACTTCTCAAAAGAAAGGAACAATATTGTTAGAACTGCCTTGACTGCATGAATGGTCTTTCTTTTATACTGTGAAACAAGTAACCTAATTCATGAAAAATGCACCGTGGATTTGATCTCGAAAAATTGACTGCATACCTGTTAACAGGACTCCTTTCTATCTCTGTTCCATATCCAATTAGATATGCAAGCCTCAATAACTGCCACAATTATCAACATGTTTCAGCACTGGTTCAACAATATGACAAATGGCATCCCTTATTTATTTAAAATAAGCAATACAATTTACCTTAGTCCTACATAGTGAGTAAAGATCACCTTGAACACGATAGAACTCCTTTTCGATTTCAGGGGATTCATCTTCACCATTATATTTAGAACCGGTTGCATTGATTAAAGCCAAGCATGCAGTGATTACCCAAACTTCACGCATGCAGAAGGGCAACATACTCTATAAGAAATCCAAGAGGAAATAATAAAGAAGAAGAAAAAAATAAAAATGGAAACAGTGGCCAAAACTGTTGCCGGAAGAAAACAAAGATTATCAAATACCTCATTTGATTGCAGTGATTTTGAGAAACTGATTATAAATGAATAACCCCTTGAAGCAACCTCGAAAGAACGATTCAATCTGAATAACAGCTGCAAGTTTCACTAATTTGTGAGACACAATGTAGGCACACAAACACAGCAATACTTGAAAGTGATGAACTGTTGAATAACCGAAAGAGAACATACTTCCTGATGATTTTATTCCCTAGTTACAGTGGTAATTATATAGAGAAAACAAGACTATACAAGGAAAGATAATCCCTTTAAGTATGCTACTATTGATTTACTCTATAACCACTTAATATACAACTACACTCCCCCTCTAACTGGAGCATAGATATTGGTCATGCCTAGCTTGTTACACAGATAGTCTTCTTGATTTCCATTCAATGCCTTTGTAAACAGATCATCAAGTTGTTCTCCTGTCTTCCCAAAGCCATTATATACCATATTTTCCAAGATCTTTTCTCGAATAAAGTGGCAATCAATCTCAATGTGTTTGGTCCTTTCATGATAGATTCGTTTCAAGGAAAAGTGAAGAGTAGCTTGATTATCAAACCACAATTTTGCTGGTGAAGAATGCTCCACTCCAACTTCCGTTAAAAGATGATGTATCCACATAATCTCACACATGGACTTTATCATAGCCCTATACTCAGATTCTGTACTGAATCAAGACACAACATTTTGCTTCTTACTTTGCCGGGATACTAGGTTCCACCAATAAATACAAAATATCCGATAGTAGATCTTTTATCGATCTTGGATCCGACCCAACCAACATCGGTAAAACATTCGATGCAAGTATGTCCATGATTTTTTGTACAATATTCCAAGCCCAGGAGCTCATTTCAAATGACATAGAATTTTCTCTAAAGCTGCCAAATGTTTGACTATGAGTGCAGACATGAAATGGATAACAATACTCACTGTGAATGCAATGTCTGGACAAGTCTTCAGTGTGAATTTCCCAACTATTCATTGGAGTACCTCAAGGTTTTGCTGCAACTTTCCAATTCCAGAAAGCAGGTCAATGACATACTTTGACAGATAAATTCCCTTTTTGCTTTTGGATACTTCTACTCCTAAGAAGTCCTTCAATGTGTCAAGTCTTCCGTGTGAAATTTGGTACGCAAGAAAGACTTGAGAGAAGAGACCCTTCATTACCATCACTGATAACGACAATATCATTGACATATACCATGAGAATAATGTTGGTTAATGGTTCTTTATAGAAGACTGAGTGGTCACATTTGCTCCTTTTTAGCCTAAACTCTTGAAATACCTTGTTGAATTTGCCAAACCATAAAAATTAAGGAATCGGCTAAATAACCAAATATTAATGCCCACATAAGTAACTGTCTATAAACAAGGCTCTAGCCCAATAAAAAAACAAAGTCACAATGCCAAAGTTGAGTACCAACAACGACTAATGCCTAGAAATCTAAGGCCAAAAATTGCACTGTACCAAAAAAAAACCCATGCACAGATCCACGAGAATTCTTGGTCGGCAAGAAAGCTGACGTTGCAGAAATGCCTTGAAGAGAAACAGAATTCTACTGTTTTCGATTGAATGAATTAAAAAGTTACAACTTTACATGCTTTTATAGGCAAGGACTTTAAGTTAGGTTAGAAGTCCTACTAACAATTAAACTCTAACTCTGGCTATTAGTACATGACTTAGATAACTAGTTCTCCTATACAGATTAAATAAAATACAAACTCTAGATAGGATACAAATTCTAAGTCGACTAAACTAACACTCCCCTTCAAGCTGGAGAAGATACATTGTATAATCCAAGCTTGGATAGAAAATTGTCGAAGAAGGCTTTTGGCAGTGCTTTTGTAAGAATGTCTACCACTTGTTCTTTGGTTGGGACATATTCTAATGAGGCCACTCCACTGGTTAGCTTCTCTGCGATGAAGTGCCTGTCTATTTCAACATGTTTTGTTCTGTCATGTTGAATAGGGTTTTTAGCAATCTGAATAGTTGACTGGTTGTCACAAAAAAGTTGGAATTTTTCTTTCTGTATCATCCTCAATTCTTTAAGTAATTTTGTTAACCAGATTCCTTCACACATTCCCAATGCTAATACCCTGTATTCAGCCTCTGCACTGTTTCTAGAAACAACTGTTTGCTTTTTACTCTTCCACGTCACAAGATTTCCCCAAACAAAGGAGCAATACCCACTGGTTGATCTTCTATCTGTCAGTTCACTGGTCTAGCTTGCATCTGAAAAAATCTTTACAGTTTTATCATGACTCTTTTTGAATATCAAACCATGTTCTGGTGTACCCTTCAAATATCGCAAGATCCTCTTTGCTGCTTCCATATGTTCCTGTCTCGGATCTGTCATGTGTTGACTTACACCGTTCATTGGAAAGGCTATATCAGGTCTTGTTAGTGATAGATAAATTAATTTACCAACCAATCTCTGATATAGACCTTTATCTGTCTTAGGACTATCATCATCTCTGCTGAATTTCAATCCTGCCTCCATGGGTGTATCTGCAGGTTTGCAACCCAACATTCTTGTTACTGTCAACAAATCCAGAACATACTTCCCCTGATTGATCACCAAACCTTTGCTAGACCTTGCTATCTCCAAGCCTAGGAAATATCTGAGTTTTCCTAGATCCTTGATTTCGAATTCCCTACTCAACAGGGTCTTTAATCGACTTAATTCCACTTCATCATCTCCTGTCAATATTATACCATCCACATACACAATAAGGATAACCCTTTTATTCAATGAGGTTACCTTAGAGAACAAGGTATGGTCTGCCAGTGACAGTTTGTCTGGTGAATCTGTCGAACCATGCTCTTGGAGACTGCTTAAGGCCATAAAGAAATTTGTCAACCTTGCACACCTTCTGATTTTGTCCAGCGCCTTCTAGTCCAGGTGGAATCTGCATGTATACTTCTTCCTCAAGGTTACCATTAAGAAAAGCATTTTTAATGTCAAGTTGATGCAGTTGTCAATCACAGTTTACAACTAGGCTTAACAAAACTCTAACTGAATTTAATTTAGCAAAAGGGGCAAATGTTTCCTTATAATCGACTCCGTAGGTCTGTGTGAACCCTTTGGCAACCAATCTGGCTTTATATCTCTGTATACTGCCATCTAAATTTTACTTAATGGCAAACACCCATTTGCATCCAACGAGTTTTTTACCTTGGGGAAGATCTGTAATGGTCCATGTACCATTCTTTTCAAGTGCCTCAATTTCTTCATCAACTGCTTCCTTCCACTTTGGATTCTGCAAAGTTTCTTCAATAGTCTTAGGAATCTATTCTTCATCTAGCTTTGCTGTAAATGCTTTAAAAGATGGCATCAAATTCCCATAAGCAGCATACCTTTGAATAGGATGCTTAGTACACTGCCTCACCCCTTTTCTTTTAGTAATCGGTAAGTGTTCAAATTCAAGAAGTGAGAAGGAATACTAGCAGAATCATTACCTCCACTTTCCTCACAAGCAGCTGGACTAAAATCCAATTCTTGGCGAGTACCAGATTGCAGAATGGTTTCTGGAATGGTTCTCCTTTTTTTGGTGTAAACCCGCAGTTGTTTAGGGGGCTGTGAAGAAGATTTGGTTGAAGGTCGGGTTCCTGTAGACATAGGTTGACGAGAAGAATGTGGTGTAGATAAAGTAATAAGGGAGGAGATAGGTAAGTTATTAGAGGGTGTCAAAGAAGTCTGAGGCTCAAAGGGTAATGAATCGGGAAGAGGTATTAAAGGGAAAGAATAAAGAGGAACTTGTTTGTGAGAATGCTGAAAGTCATCGAAATTCTCCCCCTGAATGGCAGCCTTCGAAAAATATGGTTTCTGTTCAAAGAAATTAAGGTCCAAAGAAACAAAAAATTTACGAGAAGGTGGATGGTAATATTTGTAGCCTTTCTTTAGTGAAGAATATCCTATAAAGACACACTTGAGAGATTTAGGATCAAGTTTAGACCGAGAAGGATCTAAGTTTTTAACAAACACAGTACATCCAATTACTTTCAAGGGAAGAGAGGATGATAATGGTTTAAAATTAGGAAAATAAGATAAAAGAACTTCTTTAGGTGTTTGAAAATTGAGGACTCGACTAGGCATTCTATTAATTAGATAAGTAGAAGTTAACAAAGCTTCACCCCATAGATACTTAGGAACATTGTGGGTAAATAAAATAGCTCGGGTTACTTCTAGTAGATGCCTATTTTTTCTTTCGACTATTCCATTTTGTTGGGGTGTATCAACACAAGAGCTTATTTGGACTATCCTTTTTTCTTGAAGAAATCACTTAAAGACTTAGTAAAGAATTCTCCCCCATTATCAGATTTAAAAATCTGAATTTTTGTGTGAAATTGGGTTTCAACCATTGTGTAAAATTTCTCAAAAACACTTGTTACTTCTGATTTTTCTTTTAGGAGGTAAGTCCAAGTGGTTCGACTATGATCATCAATAAAGGTTACTGTAGGATAATACGATATGTATAGAGTTGTATGTAATGTAAAAGTCTTGTAAGTCATGTAAAAGATTAAGAGTTATCTATTAGTAGGATAAGGATTAAGAGTTATCTAAGAAGTCTTCTATTGTTAGGAGTCCTAGTTAGAGTTAAATCCTCAAGGACTCTATAAAAGAGTTCTATGTTGTAACCTATGTGATTCATTCGAATAAAACAAAAACTTTCTCTTCTGTTTTCACAAACTTTCTCTTCTGTTTTTACTACTCTCTACATGGTATCAGCTTGGGTTTCGATCCTCTAAATTAAACCCTAGTCGATGGCCAATTCTTCTTCTTCTTCCTCGATCGAAATTACTTCTTCACCAGAAATTTTTTTCTGTTCGATGATGATCTCAATGAAACTTCCAGCCTTGTTATTACTTGTCATCGATCAATGGCAATAATTATTTGGAATGGTCTCAATCACAAGATTTTTATCTCGTGGATGAGGCAAATTAGGCTATCTCACAGGGAGATTGAACAGCCTACGACCCACCGCTGCTGGTTATACCAAATGGATGCAGGAAAAATAGCCGTGTGATGTCCTCGGTTGCTCAATTCTATGACCCCTAGTGTAGGCGGGAACTTTCTTCTTTACCAAACAGCAGAAATGAAATCGAGGGCTGTCCAAGAAACATATTCGAGTACGTATAACATCTCGAATTGTATGGGATTGAAGGTCGCTTGGTTCTCAAACAAGAAGGAATGTCACCACTCTATACTACAACACACTAAATGCTTTTTGGCAGCAAATAGATCTTTATGAACAGAATGAATGGGAGACACCAAGAGATGCTGCTCTGTACAAGAAAATTATTGCACAACGCAGAGTTTTCCAGTTTCTTCATGGATTAAATAAAGAATTAGATGCAGTTCGTAGTAGGATTCTTGGCAGCTCCCTCTTCCTTCGATTAGAGAAGTTTTTTCTGCAGTTAAGAAGGAGGAAAGCGGCGCAATGTGATGCTCCCGAATATTCTTCCCATGAAGGATCTGCTATTCTCACTGCACAACTTCTACTAGAAAAGGCAGGCCCCGTGTGAGCATTGCAAGAAACCAGCCATTCAAGGAGAAGTCTTTGGAAGCTTCATGGTAAACCGATCGATTGGAAGCCAAGGTCTTCTAGAGACACACAGTCCCCATCTGCTTTCGCCTCGAGTGTCACAAGTTTTACCAAGGAATGATCAAGACCTCCGAAATTGTTTGGAAAGTTTGCAAGCACTGGGAGGCAAATCTGCCATGAAAGAAATTGAAGGTAACTCCTTTCCTACAGCCCTATTATCCACACAACTTACTCCAACGTGGATCATCGACTGGGGGGGCATCGACCATATGACTGGTAACAAGGAATTGTTCCTTCAATACACAACATCTTCTTCTCGGTAGATCGATTAAAAACTGGCGATGGCTCACTATCTCTAATTCGTATCGTGGGTTCTATTAGTATTAATGAGAATCATTGCTCCATGATGTCTTATTTGTTCCCAATCTTGCTCGCAACTTTGATATCATAGCAAGCTTTCAACAGATTTAAATTGTTCCACAATTTTTAATGTTTCTGGTTGTGTTTTGCAGGCAATGGAGTCGAAGACAATGATTGGCAATGCTAGATTGCACAATGGCCTCTATGTTCTTCATGGCAATCCACCCTCTTCTATCTCTCAATCTCCTTGTTCCTTTACAGCCTTAGGACAAAGTAGTGATGTTTTATTGTGACACTTTAGGTTAGGTCATCCTAGTTTTCAATATCTTGCAAAATTGTACCCATCCTTATTCATCAATAAAAAGCCCAGCTTATTTAAATGCCATATCTGCCCTCTTGCTAAACAAACCAAAGCATCCTATTTGCCATCTACTTATAAACCATCTCACCCTTTTTCTTTGATCCATAGTGATGTTTGGGGCCCTTCTAGAGTGAAGAATGCTGATGGTTGTAAGTGGTTTATTACTTTTATTGATGATCATAGTAGGACTACTTGGACTTATTTGATGAAAGAAAAATCTGAAACTGAAAGCATCTTTGAGAGATTTTACACCATGGTCATTACCCAATTCCATACTAAAATCCAATTGTTTAAGTCCGATAATGGCAAAGAATTTTTTAGGTCTTTGGGTGATTCCTTTCAAGAAAAGGGATAGTTCAGATTAGTTCTTGTGTTGACACTCCCAAATGTAATGGAGTAGCGAAAAAGAAAGAATAGACACCTTCTTGAAGTCACTCGATCCCTTTTATTTACCAATAATGTTCCTAAATATTTGTGGGGAGAAGCCTTGTTAACTGCCACATACTTGATCAATCGCATGCCCAGTAAGGATTTGAAATTTCAAACCCCTCAATCCATTTTCTTGGACAAATATCCCCACTTTAAGCCTCTTTCTTGTACATTACCTCCTAAGATCTTTGGGTGTACAGTTTTTATTCATAATTCAGCCAGTAATAGGTCCAAGTTAGATCCTAGATCTGTAAAGTGTGTGCTAGTAGGGTATTCTTCACTTAAGAAGGGCTATAAATGCTATCATCCACCATCTCAAAATTTTTTTTTACTATGGATCTTACCTTTTTTGAACAGGACCCTTACTTTACTACGGCTGCAACTCGGGGGGAGAATTGTGATGATCTTGACCTTCCTACCAACATCGTAATCTCTCCTATTGTTTCTATACCTTCGACTTTTCATCCACTCACTCCACAAATCCGTCCTTGTTGCCTACAACACCCCTCAGATTTCACCAGATCTCCTTTACAAACACCAACAACTTCTCAATATCCTTCCAAAACACCTACTCCTCCCAAACAACTTTTGACCTATACAAGGAGAAAGAAAACTATACCTGAGGCCATCCTGCAATCTAACACTTGCCGAGAATTGGATTTGAGTCCAATTGCCAATATGGAAGATGAAGGAAATGTAATCAGTAAGTCTACTACTCCTAATCTGGATAATTTTCCTATTGCTATTAGAAAAGGAGTTAGACAGTGCACTAAACATCCTATCCAGAAGTTTGTTGCTTACAGCTCATTGATACCATCCTTTAAAGCTTTTACAGCAAGTCTAGATGAAGAAGAAGTTCCTACAACTATTGATGAGGCACTAAAGCATCCTAAGTGGAGAAGGGTTGTTGAAGAAGAAATTAGTGCACTTGAGAAAAATGGTACCTGGACAATAATGGATCTTCCCAAGGTAAAAAACACATCGGTTTGTAAATGGGTCTTTTTCTCGAAATATAACTCGATGGCGGTGTGCGAGAGATATAAAGCAAGGCTCGTGGCTAAAGGATATACACAGACCTATGGGATTGATTATATCAAACCTTTGCTCCCAAAGTGGCAAAACTCAACACTATTCGAGTTTTGTTAAGTCTTGCTGTCAACAATGATTGGAATCTACACCAACTGGATGTCAAGAATGCATTTCTTAATGGGAAGTTAGAGGAGGAAGTTTATATGAAGATCCCACATGGTCTGAAATCAGTTGAGGGAAATCAGAAAATTTGTAAGCTCAACAAGTCACTTTATGGCCTAAAGCAATCTCCTCGAGCTTGGTTTGACAGTTTACTGTGGTTATTCTCAAGAATGGATACAGTAAATACTAGCTGATCATACACTCTTTATTAAGGTAACTTCAAAAAATAAAAGGGTTATCTTAATTGTTTATGTGGATGACATAATCTTGACAGGAGATGATGATGAAGAAATTAGCTGCTTGAAGAATCTTCTGAATAGAGAGTTTGAAACAAGAGACTTGGGGAAGCTTAGATATTTTTGGGCATGGAGGTTGCAAGGTCAAGTAAGGGGTTGGTGATAAATCAGAGGAAGTATGTCCTTGATCTACTAGATGAAGTCTGAATGCTAGGGTGTAAACCAAAGAGATACACCAATGGAGGCAGGCTTGAAATTTACTAATGAAACAAGCTCTTTAGTTGACAAAGAAAGGTTTCAGAGATTAGTGGGAAAATTGATCTATCTATCACTCACCAGGCCAGACATTGCTTTTCCAGATTAATGTGATCACCAAAGATATGAACAATCCAAATGAAGAACACATGGCAGCAACAAATGTAATCCTCGTGTACTTGAAGAAGACTCGACATGGTTTATTGTTTAAAAAGACACGAGATAGATCTGTGAAAGTATTCACCGACTCTAGTCTGGGCTGGAGAACTCACCGAAAGAAGATCAACCAGTGGCTCTTTGTACTTTTGTTTGGGGAAATCTCGTAACTTGGAGAAGTAAGAAGCAATCATTTATCTCCGTAGCGGTCAGAGGCGAATTCGAGCTTTGGCACTAGGAATGTGTGAAGGAATTTGGCTACTTAAGTTCTTGAGGAGTTAAACACAGACCAAGAAAATAAGTTTGAGATCTTGTGTGATAACCAATCAGCAATTCAAATTGCTAGGAATCCAGTTCAACATGACAGAACAAAACATGTTGAAATATACATGCATTTTATATCGGAAAATGTTAACAATGGGATAGCTTCTTTGTTATATACTCCTACTGTATGACAGGACAGCTGATGTATGTACTTACAAAAGCTTTACCCAAATCAATTTTTGATGAGTTCTTATCCAAGCTGGGACTATACAACGTATACTCCCGAAAGCTTGGGGGGAGTAGGATAATACGATATGTATAGAGTTGTATGTAATGTAAAAGTCTTGTAAGTCATGTAAAAGATTAAGAGTTAACTATTAGTAGGATAAGGATTAAGAGTTATCTAAGAAGTCTTCTATTGTTAGGAGTCCTAGTTAGAGTTAAATCCTCAAGGACTCTATAAAAGAGTTCTATGTTGTAACCTATGTGATTCATTCGAATAAAACATAAACTTTCTCTTCTGTTTTCACAAACTTTCTCTTCTGTTTTTACTACTCTCTACAATTACAAACCATTTACTACCCGTAATATTCTTCACTTTAGGACCCCAAACATCACTATGTATAAGGGAAAAAGGTTTTGAGGGTTTATAAGTAGATGGTAAATAGGATTGTTTGGTTTGTTTGGCAAGAGGACAAATATGACATTGAAAAAAAGAAGGTTTCTTATTAAAAAATAATTGAGGGAACATCTTTTGAAGATAATAAAAGCTTGGGTGTGATAAACCTAAAACGCAATAACATAACATCAGATTGTTCTAAAGATGGAGATGGTGAAATTGTGGAAGATCTGGGACTGTGGAGAATATATAGACCATTCTGCAAGCTAGCATTGCCAATCCTCTTCTTGAAGTCCAGTGCCTGTAGAAAACATTGAGAATTAGAGAACTGGAAAAAGCAGTTTAATTCTTTTGCAACTTGCTAACAGACAAAAGATTGCAGTCCAGATTAGGTACAAAAAGGACATCTCGAAGGATTAAATCATCAGTAATAAACATAGAGCCATTGCCTTGAATAGGTGAGAAAGAACCATCAACTATTTTAATTGAGGATTTAGATGAGGATTGTTTGAAGGTAAAAGACAAATCTTTGTTACCAGTCATATGATCAGAAGCACCTGAGTCCACAATCCATTCTGAGAAATGCAAAGTAGAAAGAAGGGCAGTAGAGGTGTTCGATGTACCTTCAGTTTCAACTTGGGCTAAATTTCCTTCACTGCTTGCGGTGAATTTGCTAAACATCTGTTGTAGCTGAAGCATCTGTTGCTTGGTGAAGCCATTAGATGGAGGGGAAGAAGTATTATGTAAAGAAGATTCCTTTTGTACCTTATTGGCAGGAGCTTTCCAATCAGCTAGTTTTCCATGGAGTTTCCAGCAGCTTTCGTTCAGATGACCTGGCTTTTTGCAGTGATCACAATAAGCTCTCCCTTTTCTGGGCTTGGGAGAAGAAGACTTTTGTGTGACAAGTGCAGAACTGTCTGGAGGAGATGTGTCAGGAATCATGTACAATCTTCGGCTTTCCTCTCTTCGAATTTCTGGAAAAAACTTCGCGGAGTGAAAGAAGAGGATTTAGACCAAGAATGCGAGATTTGATTGGGTCTAGGTCTCGATTTAAGAAACTGGAAAATTCTTCTTTGTTCTGTAATTTTCCTGTATAGCGCAACATCTGTAGGTGTTTCCCAATCTTGAGCTTCATAAAGATCAATTTGTTGCCACAGATTGGTGAGTGTTGTGAAATATTGAGTAACATTCATCGCATCTTGTTTCAAGGTGGAGGCTGTGCTTTCAATGCCAAACAATTCAGAGTTGTTTGAACTAGAATATGTATCTTTCATAGCATTCCAAATTTCATGGGCAGTTTCATAAAGTAAAAATTGCGATCCTACATCAGGGGACATTGTATTGATTAGCCAGGACATAACCCTGCCATTCTCTTGAGTCCACTTCTCAAAATTCTGGTCATCGGCAGAGGGCTTTTTGTTTTTCCCGTTGATGTAGCCTAGAGTTCCTTGTCCAGTCGGAAAAATCTTAACAGATTGGGACCAAGGAATATAATTCTTGCCAACAAATCGGTGGCAGAGAGAGCTTGAACTGGTTGCGTCTGAAAAATCTGCCATTGTAACAACAGAGGAAGAAGGGGACTACAGCTCACTCGAACTCGATTGACGACTCATGGAAGGAGAGGAAGAAATTCGATAGGATTGAATTAGACTGATACCATGAAGAGAAACAGAATTCTATTGTTTTCGATCGAATGAATTAAAAAGTTACAGCTTTACATGCTTTTATAGGCAAGGACTTTAAGTTAGGTTAGAAGTCCTACTAACAATTCAACTCTAACTCTAGCTATTAGTACATGACTTAGATAACTAGTTCTCCTATACAGATTAAATAAAATACAAACTCTTGATAGGATACAAACTCTAAGTCGACTAAACTAACATGCCTCACACGTGTCGGCGTGTGAAAAGGATGAGTAAGCTGCACGAGGCATGTTACAACAACTCACCAGGAACCCAGTCACCACTTGTTCAGCCAGCCAGAACCAAGACACCTCTCCTTCCTATGGTGTTGTTGAGCACCGAAATGGTGACTGTAGAGAAATGCTTCAATGGGAAAAAATCAAGAAAAAAAGGGAAAAAAACCTAAGCTCTGTATACCATGTAGAATAACAGGAAGAGAATACCGTATGATGATTTCATCCACTAGTGACAATGGTATTTATACAGGGAAATCAAGACTATACAAGAAAATAAATAATCAGACAAAGAATAAGTCCTTTAAACCTGCTACTATTGATTTACTCCTATAACTACGTAACATACAGCTAACATAAACCATAGAATTC
Source organism: Hibiscus mutabilis (assembly GCA_019671005.1). Lineage (NCBI taxonomy): Eukaryota > Viridiplantae > Streptophyta > Magnoliopsida > Malvales > Malvaceae > Hibiscus > Hibiscus mutabilis. The sequence goes on along the minus strand of CM033735.1, from coordinate 2,748,107 downwards.
CAATAACCCATTAAGGGGGGAATTTTTGATAAAATTCTAAAATTTGACAACAGCAAATACTTATAGTAGTGCTAGTGACAATTACTCTCAAAGTCTGACAGTGAGATGCAAAGATATTTAATGTCACCTTTGATTGACAAGCAAAGAGATACTGTCTGAACTCAAACTCCCTGAATGTTTCATCTAGAACTATCTGTGTCAATGATTTGTTTCCAGGGTTAAGCAGTGCTGCCTGATCGTCACCGCGGTCTAGTCCTCCATATTCCCTATGCATCCCACCCATATTAACTGCACTCGTATATTAATAAGGAAGATCAAGAAGTGCTCTGGAAAAAAGAAATTACCAAAATTCACTGGAAAAGGGGAGCATTTCAAGAAATCACTTAATAATTACCAATAATAAATTTGGCATATGTGCTCACATATCTATCAAGTCAACTCAAAAATAAAATCTTGAGATAGAAATAGAAAATATAGAGTAGAATATTAAAACAGAACAAACTGGACACTTGGGAACACGTGTATATATGTATTTCATACCTGTTTCCATATAGCACAATTCTAGTTCATCATATTCACGCAAGGCATCCTCGTGAAGTTGAGCAATCTCAAACATAAATGCCAAGCTTTCCTAAGAAAAAGAAAAATGATGCACTAAACAGCCAAGCTTAAAATAATGTTTCTGTTTCTTATTCGAGAAAACTAAAAATAATGTAATGGCTAATAAGAATTATATTTGTTAAAGGGAACAATAGATTTGGGCAAGTTCACCATTTCTTTTTCCATCTACAGAGATAGAAAAGCATAAAAGGATTATAACATATGCTTTGAGATAAAACTGAAGTTTTCTTCTTGGGATAAAAATAAAACTGAAGTTGAGATAACACAAAAGAGTGGAAAATCATAGAGTTTATCCCTGGATCAATATAGACATAACCATATTCTAACTTTTAGAAGAGGGTCAAACCTTCAAAATGAAAAAGTTACAGAAGTTCCAAATTGGCATGAATCGCTGTTCACTAAGCTTGTGTATCTCATCCTCATAGAAATGTATTCGTCTATCCAACGTATTTTTGATAGACTCTATAATCCTGAACTCTAACTCTTCCCAAAAATTTGGTTCAGGGCCATGTATGTCAAATTTGCAGCACCTAAGTGAAACACAGTTTTAGAATATCAGAAAGCGACAAAGGAAAAATCAAACACCAGTTTCCTGAGGGTGCTACTTTAGAAGTTTCACTGAAATTTTCTTTTGCATAGAACTTGCAACATGCAAGAAAAAAAATCAAATCATTACTTCAACACTAAAATCATTGACACTGGCACAAATAACACTCATGACATCGATAAGAATATATACAAGCAGCTCAGAGATGCAAGTTTACCTTTCCCTCTTCTTGGAGCTGAAATCAGCTTCAAATTTGGCATATACTTTCTTAGCCATTTTAGTGGCCTGATCATTGCTTGGGAGAGCTCTAGACACAAATACAATGAACCATTCACGTTCATCATTTTGGGCAAACACTTTCAGGCGTGGTTTAAGAATATTCTTGAACTCATCGAGGTCCTGGGTAGTGGGGACAATGAATGTGAATAGTCATCAACAAGAAGATTGAACCAAACACCAATAAAAAATTATCAACGTTACGAAAAAAGGAAAATGTTAAAGAACTATTTCTTTCTCAAAGTGTGGTCATAGGTCTTTGAATCTAAAAATTGTTTAATCTTTAATATCATTCATAAAAGAGAATCAATGTACCTCACATGTAGCAAGAACAAGCGTCGCGTATGGCTCTCGAAACCAAAATAAGTACTGCTCCTGAGGAAACCTGCTACGTAATCTTGCATCAGTGGTTAGTACAAATTCAGCACGCAAATTCTCCAAAAACACGGGATTGCGGGTCTTGTTATTTAAGCAAGCTTTTTTAAATGGCAGCCGCTGTTCAAAACTACTCTTGACTGTAGGCCATATGTCACTGACATCTTCAACTGTAAACAGTTCATTTACAATACTTAAATATTAGTCGGAAAATCATAATAAATCCCTCATTATTAACATACAAACATCTTAAAGAGCATCATCAAACTTGGAGATCATCCATTTTAGAACGCGAAAAACTAGACTCGATAACTTTGAACACAATGCAAATATGATGCATTAAATAAACAGAAAAAACACTGTAAAAAACAACACATTTAAAAGTGATTGGCATGATTATGGCAATACATTTAATACAAATTGATACCTTCAATAATATGTATTGTTTTTATATTTACACAATTGAACACAAAATACATGAGATACTACCTGCATACAAACGAATTGTGAATTCTTTAAAAACATAAAACAGCAATATTTACTAAGGGTCCTTAACGTTTATACAAGCTAAAGGAGTGTGGCCAATCCCTTAGTCTAAAAACTGAAGAACCCACTTTGTAAAATCAACTAAGAAGCTCAAAGCTTTAATCACCAATAATTAACATCAACCCTTCGCAAATTTCCACATGAATAATCTAATCAACAACTTAGAAATTCTCCTAAAATTGTAAAAACCCAAAGTTAAAGAGATTAATTCAAATAAAAAAAGGGATTTACCAGCAACGATCATACAAGGACAAGCGCTCTTTATTGTTTGAAACTGAGCTAAATAGTTCGCCATTGTTTTCTTTCTCGATCTACAATAAACTAATAAACTCCATAGATAAAATGCAGAAACGTGAAGAAGAAAAAAAAGAAGGGGAAATGGGTTTATTTCAGTGAGTTTTTATGTTTTGGTTTCGCATATACTCCAACTCTCTCCATGGATTCAATCTCCCAAGTTTCTCGTCAAGCTCTTCGGTTGAGACAAGTTGGATTAAGTCAAAATAAAAATTATCAGTAATTTTGATTAAGATTATTATTTAAGAAAATTAAAGTTCCCTTCTTTGAGCAAAATTTTCAAACTTTTTACAGTCAAATATTATTATTAACGAAAAACATTTTAGGAATGAAAAATAAATGCATTTATTTCTTAGAGGTTGGAAAGCCAAACACGTCCTTAACTTCATCTGTCAATGCCCAAAACCTGCCAATCAAAAGTTTCCACGTAATCATATTTCTAGATGAGGCGCGCCAAAACCTCTCCATCTTTCCTTTCTGTAACGACCAGCCAACTCTTTTTTTGGTTCCTTTTTCCTTGCTATGGCGTTTCCTTTATCCTCTTCCATTACACTTTCCTTCACTCCTTCGATACCAACGCACCAGTCTTTCTCGACCCATTTCGGTTTTCGGTTCAGTCAAGCTCGTGATCAAGAGAATGCAAGACCCTTTCAGCTTAAAGTTCAATGCAAGGCTTCTAAAGGCAATTTTGTCAAGGTTGGGTTTTTACCTTGAATTCTTGTTGAATTTACCTTTATATAACTTTTGGGTTTGATGTTTTATTTTGATTTCCAGTTTGTGTTTAGTGACCGTTTAATCTGATACCAATTAGTACTTCTTAATCTGATACCTTGAAAATTAACACCCTTAAAAGAAAATTGACGCCCTTAAAAGGAAAATGGCACTCATTATTTATTACCATGTACTTAGAAAAAATTTAAATTTTGACCTTCCTCCAAACTAAATTTTCTGGCTCTGCCCTGTATGTGACTACCCATATGCTACTTGATATACTTCATCCATAACTTGAATAATGGAGTTAGGAAGAACCTAATTATATAGTAGCTAGACAGAAATTACATCCCTTTTTGTGTCAGTCAACAAATTGGCTGTGAAATCTCCTTATCATACTGTTGACAATGAAGTAGATTCCATGTTATTGAACCAAAACTATCCAAGCAGTTTAACTAGTTCTCAGTCATTCATTTTTTCTTTGTGATTCTTTTTCAATCCCATTCCTGTTTTCAAGGTTTTCCCTGCCTTCTAAAGTGAATTTAGTGATGCAGGATCAGTCACAATACCGAAATATTCCTACAAGTTGCAACTTGTCAACTTTGATTAATGGAAAGATGAAACTAGAGAGTGCGATTGCTGCGATACTTATTGTTGCCCAAGTTACCTCTCCATTACCTTTAGCTGGTTGGGACTTCTGGTCTATTTTGCCTGCAAATGCGGTGCTTTACTCTCCTGAAACAAAGCTTCCGAGGACTGGGGAGCTTGCTTTAAGGAGAGCTATCCCGGCGAATACAAACATGAAGGCTATACAGGTTTTGAACTGATAACTGAATTCACACATTTGGTATGTTTAGATGCTAATCAGCCTTTTTTGACTGTCTTTCTTTTTCTTATAGGCTTCTTTGGAAGAGCTCTCCTACCTGCTAAGGATTCCACAAAGAAAGCCTTATGGAACTATGGAGGGTAATGTCAAGAAAGCCTTAAAGGTACCTAGTATTTCCTTTTGCACAAAACTTAAGTAAGTTAAGGAACTCGTACCATTGGAGCTCACTCATATTTGAATGCATCTATTTGTCCATTCTGTTCATTCTAAGTTATTTTCCCGGTCATGAACACGTTTAAGTTTTGGTTTTATATGGCTTTGTTTAATTTCAGATAGCGGTAGATGGAAAGGATTCTATTTTGGCAAGTTTACCTGCAGATCTAAGGGAGAAAGGCTCAGCTCTATACAGTTCTCTAATCAATGGGAAGGTACAGTGGAAGAAGAAATTCATCTTAACTTAGATGAGAGATCATCTTTATCAAAGTAACAATCCCTAGTTTTCTATCTTCTTTTGTTTCATTGAGATCTCTCATTACAATTAGAATACTACTTTTTGGTTCACTAAACTTCACTCTTTAGTTTCTTTGACACGAACATCCTTTTTCCTTTTTTGAGCTACTAGTTCACTTGGATATGATAACAAGGTAATATGACTGGATAAAACCTAGTATATAGCCAGAAAAAAAAACATATCCTAATATCTGAAAATGGAAAGGCTTTCTCCTTGGGATGCTTTTTATCAAGCCGGAATGCTCAAACAAAAAATTTATATGAGTTAACCTTTGGTTCAGCAGCTCAGTTATGTATATGAAGCTATGGTAGGGAGGAGTTTTCCCTGATGAATGAATTCATTCATTTGCAGAGACCTCATGGACTGATTGTGGTATTCCTTGGTTTACTAGGGTGGATTAGAAGCACTCCTAAAATATATCAAGGATCAGGATCCAGATAGAGTATCTGTTGGCCTTGCTTCTTCACTAGATACTGTTGCTGAATTGGAGTTGTTACAAGTAAGTATTATGAAACTATTCCCTAGCTATACTTAGCGGGTATTTCGGATGCATTATTTACAATAAGATATTTGAAGGATCAAAAATTAGTTGGCTTCCTTTCCTTGTGTTATAGCCGCTGATTCTATATTCAGACTTTTTTTTTATTGTATGTGTTTAGTTGTTAAAATAGTATTAGTGACATCTCAACACATTGTTGTGGAATAGGCCCCGGAGTTGTCATTTTTGCTACCCGAGCAATACTTGAAATATCCAAGGTCAGCCTCCTCCATCAACTGAAGTCAGAATTTAATATTTTACTGAGGGTTGTTGTATTCATATTTTATGAATTGATTAGTTAATGCAATTTATTTTGTTTAATCTACTTTGGCTTACACATTTAAAGCATTCCACATAGTTCTCCCCATTTTCTTCAATACAAAATTCTTAGAAAAAATAAATTGATTGGCTAGTGCAATTTATTTTGTATAATCTACTCTGGCTTATATCACATATTTTATTTCTAACTGCTTTTCTACTATGATTGTTTCCTAGTTTTTTACTATTCAGTTGTTATGGTACAGTTACTCATTCAGCACTCCTTTGGCATGCATGATTACGTATGCGATAGAAAGCTTTGAACTGCTTCGTCTCTACTTTGATTTGAAATGATGTTCGTTGTGGTCTCTAGCCTAACAGGGAGAGCAGTTGTCGAACTTACTCTCGAGAAAGGAGATGGTTCATCATTTACCCCTGAGGTTGGTGGTGAACCAAAAAAGACAGCCACAATTCAGGTCTGTTGAACCTAACATAGTTTTGGTGAATGGAGCAGTTACTTTCTTGAGTGTTATTAGTCGTTTTTGCAGGTTATCATTATCCTGACAGTTTTATAAATTTCTCCTTTTCCATTTATCACCTTAAGACTTCATATCACGTGAAGAGCAGCAGTCTCACTGAACTTTGATTGTCGCCTAACTCGATTGTCGGAATTCAGAACAACATTAAATACTGCTGAGACAAAATAAATTATGACAAGAGCCATAAATTTGCTAACCATACCCTATATATTGTGACAAAACAGAAATAGAGCTAGCGATTGGAAGTTGAATAGCACTTAACAAATTTAAACTTAACTATCTACTATTAATTCAGGTTGTTTTGGATGGATATTCAGCACCGCTAACCACCGGAAATTTTGCAAAACTGGTAAGGTAGTTAAACTTCTTATTTTTGACATTGGCTTTTAATGCTTTGTCTTTTTTTACATTTTAATGCTGTCCACTCAGTATTTTGGTAACCCTTCATCGGAAACAAAGAAAAGATTCAGTGAGGTCTATAGTACAAGGTTAACTCGTACAGGCAAATGCTTGGTTAAACGTAATCAACCTTAGTAGTTATTAGTTAGAGCAAAACTTTAATTAGTTGAGCTATATCTATCTGTTAATGATAAATGTAGCAAGGGTGAAATCTTACTACCTTAGTAGATGAATCATTTTGTTCTTTGAACTTCTGGTTTAAAACATGTTGGTTTCTGGTATGCAAATTGGTTGAATTGCTGCAATATTTGTGAACAATAACAATTTGAAATGATTGATCTAGATGAACTCTCCTAAGCATTAGCTATAATTCTTCAGGTGACTGATGGAGCATACGATGGGACAAAGCTGAGCTGTATTAATCAAGCTATCATCTCAGAAAATGATACTGGAAAGAATGGTTACAGTGTTCCCTTAGAAATAATGCCATCGGGACAGTTTGAGCCTTTGTACAAAACAACATTAAGTGTTCAGGTATGAATCCATATCTGATTTGTACATACATCCAGAAGCTGTGGCTGATAAACATTTTTCAATTTAGTGTTTATTCTCGTTCTTTTATCTCTACTCGAAGGATGGCGAATTGCCGGTTCTTCCCCCATCTGTTTATGGAGCTGTTGCTATGGCGCACAGTGATGTCTCTGAGGAATATTCTTCACCATATCAATTTTTCTTCTAACTATATGATAAAAGAAATGTAAGTATACTTCAAAGTTCCATCTAATTCAATGATACTATCTACCTCCTATGTTCCTCAAAGTTTCTAAAGTTTTTTCACATATTTAAAGGATCATACCTCGTATCCTTAACTGAATATGTGTACGACACAGATAAATGAGTAACATAGTATACTTTTATTCTCCCCTCAACTTTGCCTGTCCAATACATCTTTGATTTATTTGGTTAAAGCTGTATGCTGATGACTTACTTGTTTATAGTCTGGTTTGGGAGGCATATCGTTTGATGAAGGTCAATTTTCCGTTTTCGGGTAATTTCATCTTACCCTTTAGAATACATGCATATATGTATGAGGTGATTGTTGGTTAGACTTTTCATATGAATCTAATTTCAACTTACAGATATACAACTGCTGGAAGAGAGATTCTACCACAGATAAGAACAGGAGATGTCATCAAATCTGCCAAGCTAGTTGAAGGCCGAGACCGTCTTGTATTGCCAAATGAGAGCTAATAAAGTTTTTCGAAAAGGGTCATCTCCATAGATTTCGAAATCCATGTATCAGACACGGATGTTAAGCTGTAAAGATAATTTTGAGGAGTTCTTGCTGCAGTTTTTTATTCGAGGTATTTAGTATTGGCCTCCTTTTTTTCTTCTAGATTTTGTTGTAAATTATTAAACCACTTTCAGTTTTTAAATCAATTAATTGAAGCTGTATTAACAAGCATTAGTTCTTAATTACTTGCATCCATTGCTTCTTCACTTCTATCCACTTGTATCAATGGAATTTTCAAAGCATCCTCTCACAAATTCAACAAGAACGGACTGAATGGATGGTAGTGATGCCTGGGAAACAAATTTGCAGTGAATATCTGAGTTTTTAAGGGCAAGTTTTTATACAAAGGTTGTGTAAAATAAAATTTATACAACAAAATCTAAAACTTTAAATTTTAAATCTTAAACCCTAAATTATAAACATAAACTCTAAAAACTAAACTTTTAAACTCTAAAACATAAACTAAATACCTAAACCTAAAACATATAACATATGAACTTGTTTAGACAAAAGTTTAAGCAACTTATATATCGGAAAATTTTCCTTCTTTTGAAAGGAGCAAAATTTGATTATCCGATGAATTTTGCATATATTTATTGCTTTGTGTCAATTAAAATAAGGGTAATTATACTATGGCGGTGGAAACAAAATGTTTTCACAAGCGCCCTAATTTTAGGGGTTGAAGTTTAGTTTAGGGTTTATATTTTAGTGGTTTAGGTTTATGTGCTTAGAATTTAAGGATTGTGGTTTGAATTTAGAGTTTAGGGTTAAAATTTAGGGGTTATAGGTAAACACCTAAATCTCTAACATATTACCCTAAAACCTAAACCCTAACTTCTAAACCCTAAACTCTAGCCTTAAACCCTAAATTCTAACCATATACCCTAAAACCTAAACCCCTAAACCTAAACCCAACTACAAATACCAAATTGAATCCCTAACCCCTAAAATTAGGACGCTTGTGGAAACATTTATTTTTCCTTAAAATAATTATTTTAATTTTTAAGTTAAATATCGGTTTAACTTTTTTAAGAATATTGTTTTTATGTTAAGAAGGATTTTATAATTTTTAATTTACACTCACGTTTATAATATATTTTGATACATGAATTTAATTTTAAGGTTTAATTTGATACTTTAATTTCTTGTTTAATTAGGTATTTAAACTTGATTTCAACATTTAATTAGGTGTCTAAATTTTTTTGTTGCTCCAATGAGGCTCTTGAAGTTTTTTCTTTTTCGTTTAAATTAGTACTAGAACTTTTTTGTACCTAAATTAGTATTTAAACTGGACCAGAAAAATATTAGGCACCAAATTGAATTCTAAAACCAAGTTCAAATACTCAATTGCACAAGAAAAGAAGGTTAGATACTAAATTGAACATTAAAGTTAAGTTTCAGGTAGTAGAATGTATATTTAGCTTAAAATATTAGGGTTGTCGGGGATTTCTGCTCACCTTTGTTCTCTGCAAGTCAAGACTCCCCCTTTCCCTTTCCCTTCCTCTTCCTCTTCCTCTCTACACCTCTCAATTTCATCAAAAAGGAAACAAAATTAAACTGAGCAAGAAGAAAATATGGCTGATTATATGACTGTGGAATTGATTCTGGAAATCCTCAAAATACTTCCAGTAAAGTCCCTGCTGAGATTCAGGTCAGTTTGCAAGACCTGGAACAGTCTGATTTGCGACCCATCTTTCATTTCAACTCATTTACAAGCTTCACTTTCCAACAACACTCGCTTTCTCCTCCTCGGGTGCGAGAAAAAGGGCAAAGAAAGGTTCTCTTTACACTATGATAATGATGGGATTCTCCTCTGGTGCGACAGAAAGGGCAGAGAAAGGTTCTCTTTACACTATGATAATGATGGGTTTGAGGAGTCCAAGCAGCTTCGATTCCCTCCCTTTGCCTGCGTGGTTGGTTCTTGCAATGGGTTGATTTGTTTTCAATTGTATCCTTTTGTTGATGCTAGCTTTAATTTCGTTCTTTGGAACCCTTCGATTCAAAGGTACATTTCTTTGCCCCCGGTAACCGGTATTGAATGTCTGTATTTTAATGTCGGGTTTGGGTTTGATTCGAGAACCAATGATTACAAGATACTTATAGTTGGGGTTTATAAGGATCGTAGTTGGATTCAGCCTTATTTGTTTTCGCTTAATGAAAATTGTTGGAAAAGGGTTACGGCTGTTTATCCTAATTATGCTTTTCGTAGTCCGATGTCATTGCATTTTGTTAATGGAGCTGTTCATTGGAAAGGGGTACAGCCATGCGATCTTGGGGTTTGATTTGAGTGCTGAGGAGTTTTTCGAGATAAATTTGCCTGAGAACTTAATTGGTTTGTGTCCTGTTGATTTATCAATCCTGAAATATGGGGAATCTTCCATTGCTGTCTCCACACATCCAACAGCTGCTGAGTTGCATGAGTTGTGGGTTATGGAGTATGGTGTGGTTGAGTCATGGACTGAAGTGTTGACATTACATAGGGTTCGTCGGAGTACATATCTTCCAAGGGTAATGGGGTTTAGGAAGAATGGAGAAGTTTTGTTGCAAGTGCATTATGTAAAGATGGCTTCACTTTATTTGAATTCCCAGCAAATCGGGGCTTCACTTCATTTGAACTGCCAAAATATTGAGCTTCATAGAGTTGTCATCAGGGCTAATTTATTTCTGTCGATAGTTATGCCGAGAGCCTAGTGTTGCTTGACAAGTCAGTCCATGTCCGCAGCGAGAGTGATGTAAATCATCCAATAGTTTCAAGTGATTTGGACGAATCGAGTGGGAGTGAGAGTGATATGGCATAGCACTAGTAAGTACCTTCACTTGTAATTTCATTAGCTGTCTACTGCTTAGTCTGTGTGGACTTGATATTTACCAAGGTTTTTGTCTTTATGAATCTAAGATTCAAGCTTGCATAAGAGACATGTGTATAACCATAACTCTTTGAAGAACACATCTGAGCATGCCAATATACACAAACTCCCGCATTTCTATTCTTTGAACTTTGAAGAACAACTCAATCCCCTTGTTTATGGAACTGTTGTCCTTATGGTTTCATGTTAGTAGTAAACCTATAGATTATGTTTGTTTCCAAATGCCAATTCCAGCAATGCTATCTTCTATTCATTAATTCAATGACACTTTCTGAATTCTTGCAGGACCCCAAGGAACCATGCAGATACATGCAGGAAAAGAAAAGTAATCATCTCTATGCCTTAATCTTTCATTTTTTGCTTGGAAATACAGTTTGTGTTGCATCCGACAATGAAATACTGCTTCATATATGTCGAGTACTATCTATAAAGATCTCATTTTTTGTTCTTTTCAAGGTAATACTGCTTCATATATGCAAAAGCGTTTATTGGCTGCAAAAGCATTGCCAAACACTTGGCTTTTGTCTTAGAAAAACCGTTTCAGAAGTGTTTTTGCAACCAAACAGGAGAAGTTAATTTTTATAGCTTTTACGGTTAAAAAGCCTGGTTGAAAAAAATGACAGCTTGTAATTTTCGAAAGTTTGGGGGAAATTGAAAGAGGCATAACAATGAAATTAGTCTGTTTAGGGGAAATTAACAAGCATTGCTTCTTTACTTGCATCCGCTTGAATCATTGGAATTTCAATGCATCATCTCACAAATACAGCAGGAAGGGACTAAATGGAGGGTGATGGCTCCTGGGAAACAAATTTGAAGCCAATGTTTGAGTTTCTTCAAGCCACTTTTTTAGGCAATGTATTGTGAACAATTCCCTTTTAGCATGAATATGTGCAAAGGTACAAAAATGACTCTAATTTGGAGGTCCGGAAAGAGATTTTAGATGTTAGGAGTTGAATATCAACTCTATCGAGTTCCATCTTTTATGTATGAATTAATTGAAGTGAGTTCTGAATTTGAAACTTAAACCCTTACTTGTGAAGCCTTTGTGGAACAAAATTGTGAATCTTATTGAGCAGGCGAGACATTTATATGGTCCTTGTAATATATTCTGCTTGATATTTACCTTGTATTACATATATTAAAATCTGTCCATCTATATATGGTGGGTGCACTCTTGAAGAACAGAAGTGTCTTCTTATCTGCTTGCCTTTGTCTGCTTAAGTTGCAATCCTTCTCTCCTACTCGCATGCGTACACTTCTAAGCATGCTAATACACACAAACTCCGGCATGTTTATTCTTTGAACTCTGAAGATCAATATTATCCCCTTGTTTGTATCGTGGAGTAAGGGGCTGTTGCCCTCACGTTTTCATCTTAGTAGTAAACCAATAAATTATGTTTGTTTCCGAATGCCAATTCCTGCAATGCTATCTTCTCTTCACTATTCCAATGACACTTTTTTTTTTCTTCTGAATTCTTGCAGGACCCTAATCAACCATGCAGATACATGGGTCATTGAAGCATATCGTTAAGGAGCAGAGCTTCCATATGTTGTTTTTTCTCCATTTTCCACTGCATTTTTTTTCTTTTAGTTAGAGTAGACTCCCGGTTGTACCAAGTCACCCTTGGGCAGTTTTTGTATTAACATCCATTTGAAATGCATTAATGGCCTTGCTAATTCGAACAGTCTTTTTAAAGCACTTTTAGCATGTTACTACCTTGTAATGGTGATTGCATGAACCACTTAGATAAGCCTCGGCTTCAGTTATGTTTTAATCGAATGGAAGGAAATTATGTTTTAACGGAAGATTTCGCCTAATATAATAGGCTAGAGTCAGGCTTGGGTATGCAGGCAGGGCTTGACAAACCATAAGTTATTCTGGTTCATATAAGCGAACCATGACTGTGTTTATCGACGCTTTGGTACTTTTGTTTTTGAGCTGGTTTGAGGTTTGAAGGACATTGATATCCTTGATTTATTTTCTTATACTGTGCTTATCATGTATTTAATATTGGCCTCCTTTTCTTTATATTCTTATAGTCATAGATAATAAATTCCAACTATAAAGAGTCCAAATTAACAAAAAAGTCTGATAAAATACTGATACGGAAATTGTTACTCTCCAAATCTCCCCTTTCCCTTTCCAAAAGGAAACAAAATCAAACTGAGCAAAAATGAAGAGGTCTGATGTCTGATTATATGCCTGTAGAAGTGGTTCTGAATATTCTCAGTGGACTTCCGGTGAAGTCCGTGGTGAAATTCAGGTCAGTTTGCAAGAGCTGGAACACTCTCATTTCCCACCCTATTTTCAGTGAGAAAGACGGCAGAGAAAACTTATTATCTTTAACGATGGGTTTGATAAGTTCAAGCAGCTTCCATTCCCTCCCTTTGGTTGTGCGGGTGACTTTCCTGTGGTTGGTTCTTGCAATGGGTTGATTTGTGTTCAATTAGATTACTATGATTATGATTTGGATTTCGTTCTTTGGAATCCATCCATTCAAAAGTACTTTTCTTTGCCTCAGGTGAACATTTGTGAAGTTGATTATTTTAATGTCGAGTTTGGGTTTGATTCGAAAACCCATGATTACAAGCTACTCATAGTTGGGGTTGATAAGGGTGGTAGTTCGATTCAGCCTTACTTGTTTTCACTTAATGAAATTTGTTGGGAAAGGGTTACTGCTGTTTATCCTAATTATGTTGTTGCTCCTCAAGCGTCATTGCCTTTTGTTAGTGGAGCTGTACATTGGTTAGGATACTAGGAAAGAAACAATGGTGGACACATCCATGTGATTTTGGGGTTTGATTTGAGCGCTGAGGTGTTTTCGGTGATAAATTTGCCCGAGAGCTTAACTGGTTTTAGTCATGTTGATTTATCAATTATGAAATATGGGGAATCTTCCATCGCTGTTAGCATAGATCCGTTACATGTGGAGTTGCATGAGTTGTGGGTCATGAAGGAGTATGGTGTGGTTGAGTCATGGACTAAAGTGTTGACATTACATAGGGTTCCTCGGTATGCATGGTTTCCGAAAGTATTGGGGTTTAGGAAGAATGGAGAAGTTTTGTTGCGAGTGCGTTATGTAAATATTGCTTCATTTGATTTGAGCTCCCACCAAATGGGGACTTCACTTTATTTGAACTGCGAGCTAATGGAGTTTCATGGTGTTGAGGTTGGGGCTATATTACTATCTCTCAATAGTTATGTCGAGAGCCTAGTGTTGCTCGACAAAGCGAGAATGATGTAAATCATCCTAGAGATTCAAGTGATTCGGATGAATCCAGTGGGGGAGATTGAGAGAGTGATGTGGCATAGGAATGGTAAGTACATTCACCTGTTATTTCTTTAGCCGTCTAATTTTTAGTTTGTGTGGACTTGATATTTACCAAGGTTTTTGTCTCTACAAAACTCAAATTCAAGCTTGCATAAGAGATATGTGTATAAGCATAACTCTCTTTAGGTTAGTTTAAATGAATATTCCTTCTCTCCATACTCGCATGCGAACACATCTAAGCATGCTAACATACAGAAACTCCGGCATGTCTTCTTTGAACTTTGAAGAACAACTCAATCCACTTGTTTGTACTATGTAGTAAGGGCTGTTGTCCTTATGTTTTCATGTTAGTAGTAAACCAATAAATTATGTTTGTTTCCAAATGCCAATTCCAGCAATTTTATTCATTAATTCTGTATCACTTTCTGAATTCTTGCAGGACCCTAAGGAACCATGCAGGAAAAGAAAAGTAATCAATCATCGCTGTGTCCTAATCTTCCATTTTTAGCCTGGAAATACAGTTACTCTTACATCCCACAATGAAATACTGGTTCGCACATGCCAAGTACTATCCATAAAGATTTCAATTTACTTCCTTTTCAAGGAAATACTGCTTCATGTATGCCAAAACTGTTTCGAAAAAGGTTCTTGCAACCAAACGGAGAAGTCAAAATTTTTAGTTTTTACGGTGAAAAAGTTGGGTTAAAAACAATGACAGCTTATAATTTTAAAGAAACTTGTGAGGCATTTGTATGTTCCTTGTAATATATCCTGCTTGATATTTACCTTGTATTAATTATACAAAAATCTATTGATCTATCTATGGTGCGTGCACACTTGAAGAACAGATGTACCTTTTTTTTATCAGTTTGCCTTTGTCTGCTTAAGTCACAATCCTTCTCTCCATACTCATGCGCATACATCTAAGCATGCTAGTATACACAAACTCTGGCATGTCTATTATTTGAACTTTGAACTTTGAAGATCATATAATCCCCTTGTTTGTACCGTGTAGTAAGGGGCTGTTGTCCTCGTGTTTTCATGTTAGTAGTAAACCAATAAATTATGTTTGTTTCCAGATGCCAATTCCTGCAATGTTCTCTTCCCTTCATTATTTCAATGACATTTTTTCCCCTGAATTCTTGCAGGAACCTAAGAAACCATGCAGATACACAGACCATTGAAGCATATGTCTGTCTTTTCATCAAGGAGCAGAACTTCCATATGGTCTTTTTTCTCTGTCTTGCCCTGCATTTTGTTTTTCTTCTAGTTAGAACTTAGAATAGACTCTCGGTTGTACTGAGTCACCCTTGGGCAGTTTACATATTGACATCAACTTGAAATGCACAATGGCCTTGCTAATCTCAAACAATCTCTTTGAAGTACTTTTGGCATGTACATTTAAGATGAAACCCAATATTTGGTTGATTTGTGTTTTCTTTCTCTTGGAACAAAGGAGACCTTAGCTTGTAGAGACTGTTGATGTTACTACCTCGTAAAGGTGATCACGTGAACCATTGAGCTAAGCCTCAGGTTCAGTTCTGTTTTAATTGAATGGAAGGAAAGTATGTTGTAACTGAAGACTTTGGCTTCGCCTAATATAATAAGCTAGACTCAGGCTTGGCCATACAGGTAGGGTTTAAAAAATCAGTTGTGACTTACTTGTGATGACAAATCGTAAGATATGCTAAATGCACCATGACTGTGTTGATGATGCTTTTGTACTTTGTTTTTGAGCTGGTTGAGGTTTGAAGGACATTGATAAACCTTGATTTAATTGCTTGTACTGTACTTGAATACTGTCATTACAGTTTCACATTTTCCCTCACCATGACCATGGCCTAATCCTTGATTAGTCAATATGAGATTTCTTTTTTCCCTCACCACTACCCCTGAATAAGAGTGGAATGTGTTTTTACTGAAGGTTGGTACAACGAATCCGTAATAGATTTCCACAACCCCAAGACTCAATGCTATACCCTTCTCTTCCCGTTGCTGCCGCCATCCCTAGAAATTATTGTCGTTGCTTTCCCTTTTTTGCCAGCGAGATTCCCCTTTCACGTTGTTCACCCTATTTCCCAAAATTCAGAAACGGCGAGGATCAATATCTGAAGTACGTCGTGGACAATGCTGTCTATATGGGAAGAACGTGATGGGCAGTCATAGAGTTCCCTTGGGACAACAAGTATGCCGGTGTGCAAATCCTTCTTTGAAAGGTATATGTGTATATGTGCATATGTGCAATGCATCAGCTGCATCATTTCTTCCAGCTGTATACTCTGATTATCTCTCTGTAGCAACTGCGAAACACAATTGTCCTGAATGTTTGTACAATTTGCTAAGTCACATGTAGATGCTTAGTATAGTTGTACGCATGTAGAATGTCCATATCAACTCATCAGGTGATGAAGAATGAGTGTCAGTATCGATGAGGACATCGATAATAGGAAGTGTGGGAGAATGTCAAAGTTGTCTCTTATTGTATTACGATCCTGCCTTGACAAGCCTGTTCGGGACCGAGCAAAGGCGGACCGAGCGATGATATGAGCAATGCCTGAAGAGCGACCAAGTCAAGGATGCAAGTTAGGATGCTTTGGGAAGGCGATGAAGGCCCTATTCAGAAAGTGTCCTCGTTTGGGACGAAGCAACGTCTACTCGCGTCATACTTGGTAAGTTTATTTAGCTCTTTAGAGGAAAGTGGTCTGGTGTTGGGTCTCCACCATCCTCCTCGCCAAGCGCTAGCAGCCGAGCTGCCTTGGTGTAAGTGACCTTCTCCTAGGCCCACGTAGGGCTTAGGTGTGCGGGCATTGGAGCCAAGCGGATGGCATGATGTCTCTCTAGGAGGACCTCTTAGGGACGGTTTGGGGCCACAGGGCCCCATATCGCGCTCGTCGCGAGAGTCAGAGGTTGGCCGCTAGCATTCGCTAAGCCCCGCGGGATATGATATTCGACTGGACGGCATGGCCGTGACACCAGGCAGGGGGATTTATATAGCGGTCCGCTGCCGCAATTACGGAAAATAGCGATCTGCAATACATCTTCACCCTAGTTAATGAAAATTGAACAACCGCAATCCAACCCCGGAGGTCAATTTTCTGTATTAATAAGCATTACTTCTTAACTACTTGCATCCATTGCTTCTTTACTTACTGAGTTACATCCACTTGTATCAATGGAATTTCAAAGCATCTTCTCACAAATTCAACATAATGGACTAAATGGAGGGTAATGATTCCTGGGAAATAAATTTGAAGTGAATATTGAGTTTTTTTAAGACTCTGTATATTTGTCTATTTAAATTCAAAAAATCTAAACCTATAACTCTAAAATCATTAATTTTAAACTTTTAATCCTAAATTACGAAATTATAAATATCAAACTTATTCATTGCTTCGTTCTGATTAAAATAAATAATTTATTTTTAAGTAAAATATCAATTAACTTTTTCAATAAGATTTTTTAGGCTAAAAAAAGAATTTTTTAGGCAAGTGGAGATGTGACAGAACCGATATCCCTCAAAGGTAGTTATGTCGGGAGCGACAAAGCTGTCGATGTCCACAGTGGGAGCCATGATAAGTACATTCACCTGTTATTTCATTAGCTATTTAATTTTTTAGTTGCCAATCTCACATTTATATGTTCCTTGTAATATTTCCTGCTTGATATCCACTTAAGTTGCAATCCTTCTCTCCATACTCGCATGCGCACACATCTAAGCATGCTAATATACACAAACTCCGGCATATTTATTCTTTGAACTTTGAAGAACAACTCAATCCCCTTTTTTGTTCCGTAAGGGGCTGTTGTCCTTATGTTTTCATGTTAGTAATAAACCATTAAGTTATGTTTGTTTCCAAATGACACTTTCTGAATTCTTTCAGGAATCAGGACCCTAAGGAACCATGCAGGAAAAGAAAAGTAATCATTTTTATGTCTTAATCTTCCATTTTAGCCTGGAAATACAGCTACTCTTGCATCCCGAAATGAAATGTTGGTTCATATATGCCATGTACTATCTATAAAGATTTCAATTTTTCTTTCTTTTCAAGGAAATACTGCTTCATATATGCCGAAACCGTTTCAAACGGAGAAGTCGATTTATTTAGCTTTTATGGTGAAGAAGTTCGGTTAAAAACAATGACAGCTTATAATTTTAAGGGAAATAAAAGAGCATAACAATGAAACTAATCTGTTTAGGGAAATTAACAAGCATTAGTTCTTAATGGAATTTCAATGCATCTTCTCACAAATACAGCATGAACGGGCTAAATGGAGGATGATGGCTCCTGGGAAACAAACTTGAAGCGAATGTTTGAGTTCCTTCAAATCAGTCACCTTTTTAGGAAATATATTGTGAGCAATTCTCTTTTAAGCATGAACATGTGCAAAGGAACACAAAGGATTGTAATTTGGAGGTCCGGGAAGGGATTTTAGATGTTAGGATTTTAATATAACTCTATTGTGTTACAACTTCTATGTATTAATTGAACTGAGTTTTGAATTTGAAATGAGTAGTGTAAAATAAAATATTATTAACACGGATGCATAGATCCTTGCAAAAACAATGTAATGTAAAAAACAAAGTTATTCAAAGGTTAGAAATTCTCTCACATAATTTTCATATTATTGTTATTATTTTTTATTTAAAGTTATCAAATTCAAAAGAACAAGGCTCTTTTTTCACCGGGATCATTCAATATTTTTATCACAACATTTTTATCTCTTTGTATTATTTTTAAACGAAGAACTTTAACTGAATTTCATTAATCAAAAGGAAGAATTATAAAGAATTACACACTCTAAACATGAATATTCATAGAGATAAAAGCATCATAAAATCAAAGAGCATGAAAGATAAATTAAACACAATCCTTCCTAAGAAAACTTATTCTGTTTTCCAAATAATTTCAGCAAAGATGAACTTTAACTAGAAAGCTCCATGTATCAAGCATTCTTTTCGCTGCGGGATCTTGACACATTGGCAAACTACCACAAGGGAATTCGAAAAATACCAGACCGCCGATGATCTTGTGACTTGAAACGCTTGATAATACTTGTTATCTGAACGCTAGATTGCTATAACATTAGACAAAACTGTCACAAAGACAGACAAATCTTGCAAAAAACCAGACAAACAAACTGTGATACAAGCATACAAAAAATAGCCAGAAAAGCATATGTAAAATAATTTCTGGTAAAGCAAAACAAAGAAAAAACAAACTAAAAAAAACAAATGATACCTCGTCAAAAGAGAAGAATCTTATATATGTACAACTAGCATAAACACTAAAAACCAATCGACGACATGAAGGCCATCGCTGGAAAAAGCTTTGATGAAGAAGATGAATTCAAGAAGGTTTTTAGAATAACTACCCCAGAGAAAAAATGGAAGTTTTTATTCTTTGTATTATTGATGGTTCCCTTATGTGATTACATGATAGTTTTTATTCTTTATTCTTAGCAAGTTGAAAAGACACACACGTGTTAACAAGCTACTCGAACTCGGGTCTCTTAGGAAGAATAATATTCCCTTTTCCACTGGAACCATTCAATAAATTCAGGATCAGGCACGTCTCGACTGTTAACGAAATGGACATGTGCTTCTTTCAGCTACAGGTTGATGGTGAGGACTGAAGAGGCTTACCAAACATTCCAAAGAGGTATAACAATGAAACTAGTCTGTTTAGGTGAAATTAACAAGCATTACTTCTTAATTACCTGCATCCACTGCTTCTTTACTTGCATCCATTTGTATCAAAGGAATTTCGATGCATCCTCTCGCAAATACAACACGAATGGACTAAATGGAGGGTAATGGCTCATGGGAAACAAATTTTAAGTGAATATTTGAGCTTCTTCGAGCCAATTTTTTAGGCAATATATTGTGAACATTGAGGACTATGATAAGATGATAAGTTCATATTCTCATCTCCTGGCCAGATTTGTTGCGGTGTGGGTGAACAAGCAGCCTTCAAGAATCAAGAGGAGGGGCCAACCATCTGGCAGTCTAAATTTTCACATGCAGAAATCGAAATTGACTTCGCTACTGGTTCTTGATCCATCTTTCGAGTTCTAAATCCTTTTGAAACTCAATATATCAGATCCTACATCGGAATCACCATATTTCGATTGTCATTCTCTAATAACCTTATTTCAATCAAACAAATACTAGGTCTTGGATCACCATTAAGACCTGGCATAGTTAAAAACAATCTCTATAACTTCTGAAGACAGAACTAGAAACTAGAAGCAGGTTTCATTTTGTTCCTAGGATAGTTAAAACCAAATATGATAATTGATCATTGTTGGACTGAACCTACCAAAGACAAATTTCCCACTGTAGATGGTAACAACATCAGTTGTTGTAGGAAATTGTCTCGCGTAATATCGAGCGGTGGAAGTCCAACCCCTGGAAATGATATTTGTTTTTAGAGTAATTAGACAAAGAATCAAACCAGTTTAAACAACCAAAACAAAGATTGAATCTTTAAATTGTGTTCCTTTACCCCAAGTGCACTATGTTTGCCTATGCCCACAAATAAAGCTACTGCAGTATAGTTCTTTGCTTCTCGAATCAAAACTTTTCGAGTCAAATATCCCCTGTATAACACCCCCAGACCCGGCTTAATTGTAAATCGGGTTTAAGGTGTTGAAAACAAATAAAGATCTAACTAGTAACACAAGTTAGATGTTAAACAAACCAAAACTAGATGCCATTTGGTCCTATATCATTCGAATGTTGCTAAAAGTGTACAAGATCAAACATTTTTGTTATAGTTCAAGTAGTCATGAGGGAACTAAGATGGAGGTTCAACTACACTCAAACAACTCAAGTCTAACATATGGGGAACTATAGCAATCGAATGCAAGCAAAACCAGGAAATATAGATTCAAGCATTTTGTTTTATTGATTGATTAGCCAATTGGGTTCTGGTCTCTTTTAAATTACTAAGTTATTCAACGTGATTCAACAGATTTCAAGAACAATCAGACATATAATTTTGAACAAGCTCACCCTAATCTAGATGGGCATGGTGACATCAAGTTTTAAGCTACAAACAACCAAATCTAGTTCAAACCATCTTGACTTAAGGCAATTGCATAACTAAGATGGAGTATAAAAGTGTTTAGTCAACTCTACTAACATGATCTACTTATGAAGCATCCTTTTCAAACATCAACAACATAATTTCAAATCACTTAGCCCAGACATGCTATGCCAAATTACTTATCTTAAACAATATCTAACCCTATCGAACAAACCATTCAAATCATCCAAGCCTAACCATCAACCATACCACTATTTCATCGAAGCTTTTAGGCAATCTAGGGTCAATATAAAGTTTACTTACAAACAAACACATATGACTTCAATATTTACATGCCATAGAAATATATCAAAAGATTTACAAAACAAGTGAGTGCCACAATCCCAGGAATCAAAATAAAATAGCAAAACATACATTTAGGCTTCTTGAGATCTTGCTTAGCTCATCGGATTTGATCTATGAGCACAAAAATCACCCTGGAACACATTAAGGAGAGTAATGAGAACTTAGTCAAGGAAATTGATATACAATAAGAATATAGAAACTTTAAATCTTGTATCCTATAATGTTAATGAGTGAATACATTGTATATAATCAATCAAGATACGCGCAACTTGCAATGGGATAAACCATGAATTTCTTTATCTAATTCGAAGCAAACATAATAACATTTAGCCTAACATGTGAATGATTCTAAGGTAGACATCCTAACATTTCCATGGCAATTTAATTTGAAACAATGCAATCAATTCATGTTTATCCAATTACCATCACTTGTAAGCATATTTCGAGCCTTTACTAGGGACACATAGTCCAATTTCAATCAAGGGATCATAATCCATTAATAATCAAGGGAACATAGTCCAATTCTCATTTTATACTATCAAGATTCGTTTTTTAAGAATTTCTTAAATTATTCTTAGCCTTGATTACCAAGTTAACTAGACACTCGAATCCAAAACAAGTAATAACAATAAAGGTACACAAAGTACCGAAACAAGGGTACACTAAGTACCAAAACAAAGGTACACTAAGTACCAAATTTCTCTTATTTGAACAAGGGTACCATTGACACCAATAGATCATTTGATCTTAGTAGACAAGGGACCGTAGTCTAAACTTATACGAGTTTGACGGACTCTATGGCATGTCAATTTTGTCTAAGACTAACTCAAATCAATGATTGTATTTGTAAGTTTATTTTCCATTCAATCAAAAGGCTTTGTATGCCTTAAATCATTAATTTAGTTCATTCAATTCACATTCAAGTCTAGTCTCAAAGTAACTATGAAAGTGTAACATGAAACAATCAACTTAGCTAATTCATGCTTACCTCAAGATACTCACCTCATAGAGAATTCATTCAAAACCTTAATTAAGACAATATGCACATATATTAACCTTTGTTGAAATTCAGTATTTAAAAATAAATGGACAGCCACAGGCATATCCCTACTCTAGGTTACACTTACGGGTAATTCCAAGCTATTGATGCTCCTGTATCACGATCCCCTTCTGCTTATCGTTGTTTTGATCTACGACAACCCTCTTTCCTTTCGTATCCTCTTGGTCTTATGAAAGTTCAATCTAACAACTTAAGTATTTCTTAAATTATTCTTAGCCTTGATTACCAAGTTAACTAGACACTCGAATCCAAAACAGGTAATAACAACAAGGGAACACAAAGTACCGAAACAAGGGTACACTAAGTACCAAAAAAGGGTACACTAAGTACCAAATTTCTCTTATTTGAACAAGGGTACCATTGGCGCCAATAGAATATTTGATCTTAGTAGACAAGGGACCGTAGTCCAAGACCGTAGTCCAAACTTATACGAGCTCGACGGACTCTATGGCATGCTGGTTGTGTCTAAGACTAACTCGAATCAAGGATTGTATTTGTAAGTTTATTTTCCATTCAATCAAGAGGCATTTTATGCCTTAAATCATTAATTTAGTTCATTCAATTCACATTCAAGTCTATTCTCAAAGTAACTATGAAAGTGTAACATGAAACAATCAACTTAGCTAATTCATACTTACCTCAAGATACTCACCTCATAGAGCATTCATTCAAAACCTTAATTAAGCCAATAAGCACATACATTAACCTTTTTTGAAATTCAGTATTTAAAAAGAAATGGACAGCCATAGGCATATCCCTACTCTAGGTTACACTTACGGGTAATTCCAAGCTATTGATGCTCCCGTAACATGATCCCTTTCTGCCTATCGTTGTTTTGATCTACAACATCCCTCTTTCCTTCCATCTCCTATTGGTCTTATGAAAGTTCAATCTAACAACTTAAGCTTCATCCAATCAATGGCTTGTTCTACCAAACCTTTAAGGGATTTTCATGAGCTCTTTCTCTCTACCTAACTTTCGGTCAAAACACAAATGAAGAAGGAAGATGGTTTCTTGCATCTTGACTAATTCTTGCTAGGACACCTAAGCAAGGTCCTTTATTTTCTATAGCATTTACATGCAAATACTTAAGGCATATAAGTGTACATTTAGGCCCTTTCTAAAATGTTCTTTCGGTTTAAACATAATTCAATTTAGTCCTCTTTGATTATCTTAATTATTTAGAGACATCTTTTAATTCAAATTAAAATATAATATCCTTCTAGGCCCCAATTTGGGGTGTTACAAATTCCCTTCCCCTTAAAGAAATTTGTCCTCGAATTTACCTGAGGGAAACAGATAAGGGTATTGATCTTTCTTGATAGGTTCGGGTTCCCAAGTGGCTTTATTGTCCTTGTGATTTTTTCATAAAATTTAATAAGAGTTATAGATTTGTTTCAAAGTCTTTTGGTCTCGTGATCTAGTATTCGAATCAGTTCTTCTTCGTAGGTTAGATTTGGATCAAGTTCCATGTCTTCAGGCTCAAGAATGTGGGAGGGGTCAGATCTATATTTACGAAGCATGGATACGTGAAAGACATTGTGAATCTTGTCAAACTCACTTGGGAGGGCCAATTTGTATGCTACAGAGCCAACTCGTTCTACTACTTCAAAGGGTCTGATAAATTGAGGACTAAGTTTTCCCCTTTTCTCGAATCTGAAGACTTTCTTCCATGGTGATACTTTTAAAAATATTCGATCTCCCACTTCATACTAAATTTCTCTTCTCCTTCTATCAGCATAGGCTTTTTGCCTATCAAAAGCTTCTTTGAGTTTACTATGAATGATTTTAATTTACTCTTCGATTTCTTTTAGCAAATTGGGTCCCAACACCTTGTTTTCTCCCAGTTCTGACCAGCATAATGGTGTTCTACATCTCCTACGGTAGATAGCTTCAAACGGGGCAATCTGGATAGAGGCTTGGTAGCTGTTATTGTAGGCAAACTCTACTAGAGATAAGGATTTCTCCCAATCTTTCCCAAAATCAACTATACAAGCTCGTAACATGTCTTCGAGAATTTGAATTACTCTTTCTGATTGACCATCAAATTAGGGATAAAATGCAGTACTCAAGTTGGTTTTTGATCCCAAAGCTTTTTGTAAGGCTTTCCAAAACTTGGAGGTGAATCGAGAATCTCTGTCGGAGATTATGGAGATAGGAACTCTGTGAAGATGTATTACTTCCCTTATATAAATCCTTGCCAATTGATCCAAGCTTAGATTCATTCAAACAGAAAGAAAATAGGTCGATTTGGTCAGCCTATCAACTATTACCCACACTGCATCATTCTTTCTTGGTGTCAAAGGTAATCCATTGACAAAGTCCATAGTAATTTGTTCCCATTTCCATTTGGGAAGTTCAATGGGCTGCAAGAGTGCTGTGGGGACTTGGTGTACAGCCTTAATTCTCTGAAAAGTTAGACATCGGGAAACAAATTCAGCAATAGCCGACTTTATTCCTGGCCACCAGTATAATCCTTTTAGATCCTTGTACATTTTAATAGACACGAGATGAATTGAAAAAGGGCTTTGGTAAGCTTCGATTAGTATTTCCTTCATTAATGTTTCATTATTCGGTACACAAACCCGATCTCTAAAATAGAGCAACCCATTCTATTTTAGGGTAAAGTCAGGGCTGGGTTCGATTTCAATCTTACTTAGGATTTTTTGAAGTTCAGGATCAGATTGTTGTAGGGTCTTGATTCTTGTCATTAGCTCAGATTTAACTTGAAGTTCAGAAAAAAGCCTTTGATTCTTTTAAAGTCTAAAATGAGAGTTGATGGTAACCGGGGCTACAAGACAATGTAACAAGATGGTTATCAACATGTAAGATTTGGTTTGGTTTAAGTTCTATTCGAACAAAGATGGACTAAGGTCGTTCGAATAAAATAACTTCTTACCATTCGAATGCTTGTGACTAAGCACATCAGGCACTACATTTGCTTTCCTCGGATGGTAATCGATGATCAAATCATAATCTTTAAGCAATTCGAGCCATCTTCGTTGTCAGAGATTTAGGTCTTTTTGAGTTAAGATATACTTATGGCTTTTGTGATCGGTAAACAAGTAACATCTTTCCCCGAACAAATAATGTCTCCAAATTTTGAGGGCAAACACAATAGCAACATCGTGTGTCAGGTAATTTAGCTCGTGAGGTTTAAGTTGCTGAGAAGCATATGCTATTACCTTTCTGTTTTGCATAAGAACACATCCAAGACCTATATGAGATACATCACTAAATATCATGTAGTCCTTCCCTGATTCGGGTTGTATCAACACTGGGGCGTGAGTAAGAACTTGTTTTAGTTGGTCAAAACTTTTTTGCTGCCTTTCTGACCAAACAAAGTTCTCATCCTTTCTGAGTAGCTTGGTCAAATCTAAAGCCAAGGTAGAGAATCCTTTTTACAAATCTTCTGTAATATTTGGCCAAACCTAGGAAAATTTTAACTTCTCGAATATTCTTGGGAGGCAACCAATCTACAATTGCTTGGATTTTCTTCGTATCCGCCTTGATTCCATCGGCCGAAATTACATGGCCTAAGAAAGATACCTCTAACAACAAGAATTCACATTTTCTTAACTTTGCGTAAAGCTAATGCTCTCGAAGGGTTTGAAATACAACTCGAAGGTGTTCAGAATGTTCATCCTTGTTCTTGGAGTAAACAAGTATGTCATTGATGAATACCATCACGAACTTTTTCAAGAAGGGTCTAAAAACCCAATTCATAAGGTCCATAAATGCAGCTGTAGCATTGGTTAAACCGAAGGGCATGTCAAGAAATTTGAAATGGCCATATCGAGTCTTGAATGTTGTTTTAGGCACAACTTATTCTTTGACTCCTATTTAATAATAACCTGACAGGAGATCAATCTTCAAAAACACACTTGCACCCTTAAGTTGGTCAAACAAATCCTCGATTCTGGGCAATGGATATTTGTTTTTAACCATAATTTGATTGAGTTGCCGGTAGTCAATACATAGCCTCATCGACTCGTCTTTCTTCTTGAAAAATAGAACTGGGGCTCCCCAAGGAGACGAACTTGGTCTGATGAAGCCTTTATCCTGTAGCTCTTGCAATTGCTTTTGAAGTTCCTTCAGTTCGACCGATGTCATTCTATAGGGAGTAATGGACACTGGATTGGATCCCGGTTGAACTTCAATCTTGAATTCCACTTTTCGAGTTGGTGGTAACCCCAAAAGTTTTTCGAGAAAAACATCAAGAAATTATGATACAGTTAGAATGGATTCCAAACTCGGTTGAGTCTTATTCAATTCGAATATAGGGGCAAAAATGGAATTGGATCCTTGCAATTTGTTATCTAATAAGATTATGGATTCTTTTCCTAACCCATGAAAAAAGTCTCTTTTGACTACAATCCACCCAAGCCTGATGTTTACCTAACCAATCTAACCTCAAGATTAGATCGAACTCATCGAAGGGTAAAGCTAACAAGTTTGCAGGAAATGGAATGCCTTGGATGAGCAGGGGACAATTTGTACATATTTGATTCACAACAACCCTATCCCCTAAAGGATTTGTAGCTACAAGATTACAACCGGTAACTTCAGGAGTTAACTTAAACTTTCCAATTAGTTTGGAGCAAAGAAGTAGTGGGTCGAACCTGAATCGAACAAAGCATAAACAAGATGGTCATAAAGTTCGATAGTACCTGCAATGATATCAGGGGAGTCTTCATCCTCACGACCCTGAACATGATACACTCGGGCAGAAGCCCAGGATTCTTGATGAGTAGAGGTAGGAGCTTGGTTCCAGTTCCTTCTCAAATTCCCTGACTTGACTTGTTTCGATCTTTTCCCCTGGAATGGTTGATTGGAGTTGAAATTTGAGGATGTACGGACATGAGCCTTGTTTACATTCTGCGAGTAATCCTTGATGAAGTGATCTAGTCCTCCACATTGGAAGCAGACATTGTTTTGTTTCCTACATTGACCCGTATGATAATTCTGATAGAATTTGCAAACCCGAGATTAAGATTCTCTGCCAGAATTTCTCGAGCTATTCACAGATATAGTAGGTGTCGAGGACTTGATTATTGTCTGGGTTTAGGCATGAAATTACCCCTTGGAGGAGAAAAATGGCTCAAAGAGTTCTCTTCTTGATGCTTTGGTTTCTTAGGTGGCCAAGAGGACTTATTATCATTTCTTGGTATTTTGTTTTTTCTGGAGTAGTTTTCTTTCCTTTTATCAACTGCCTTCTTCTTCGATTCAGTGGCAATCGCCCGATTTACCAATTCTTGAAAATTAGTGATCCCGAGAGCCGTAAACATAGGGCTTACTTCATCATTTAATCCATCAATGAACATACGGAATTTGTCTTCCTCATTCTTTATATACTTCGATCCATGCTTCTCTATGGGTTTGCCTTCTTGCTTTAAGTACAAGAAACACTTTCTACGCTCGGCCAAATACTATTCACTGATGTACTTTTTACGAAATTCTTTGAGAAAGAACTCCAAATTAATGATATGTGCTAGAGCAGTTAAAGTTGTAGTTTCCCACCAACTAAGGGCTTTATTAGCTAGTAAGGCCAAAGCACATTCAAGTTTATGCTCATCCGAGCATTGCAGTTGCTTTGTTATAATTCTGATAGTAGTCTCCAGCCAATACTCAGTTACTTTGGTATTTTCATCATCGGTCCCCAAGAAGGTATAGGCTCGGTGTTGAGCCAACTTATCAATTGGTGCTCTAGTTTGTCCTACTACCGGTGCAGGGGAGGAGTTTTGTTTCAAGGAAACAACAAACCGGTTGAACATCTTTGTCATGCTCAAGAAATATTCCTTCTAAATAAGATTAATTTGAGGAGCTTCAGGTTGATGTTCAGCAGCCATTTGGGGATTATGTTGTTCCTGATTCATCCTCACACTTCCTCCAAGGAGGAAGCAGCTGAACTTTCACTGTCCTTGCCCAGATGTGTTTCTGACATTTGAAAAGATTGATAGAACTCCAATGAGGTTCTTATTAAGCAAGATCACAAGTAAAGATCAAATTCAACTCCTAGGTGGCATAACATAACTAATGATGCAATTGAATCTGGTTTAGTCCTAGGACCAACTAAACCTTAGCTCTAATACCAATTTATAACACACCCAGACCTGGCTTAATTGTAAATCGGATTAAGATGTTGAAAACAAATAAAGATCTAACTTGTAACACAAGTTAGATGTTAAACAAACGAAACTAGATGCCATTTGTCCTATATCATTTGAAAGTTGCTAAAAGTGTACAAGATCAAACATTTTTGTTATAGTTCGAGTAGTCATGAGGGAACTAAGATGGAGGTCCAACTACACTCAACAACTCAAGTCTAACATATGGGGAACTATAGCAATCGAATGCAAGCAAAATAAGGAGATATAGGTTCAAGCAATTTGTTTTATTGATTGATTAGCCAATTGGGTCCTAGTCTCTTTTAAATTACTAAGTTTTTCAACGTGATTCAACAGATTTCAAGAACAATCAGACATATAATTTTGAACAAGCTCACCCTAATCTAGATAGGCATGGTGACATCAAGTTTTAAGCTACAAATAACCAAATCTAGTTCAAATCATCTTGACTTAAGGAAATTGCATAACTAAGATGGAGTATAAAAGTGTTTAGTCAATTCTACTAACATGATCTACTTTTGAAGCATCCTTTTCAAGCATCAACAACATAATTTCAAATCACTTATCCTCGACATACGATGCCAAATTACTTATCTTAAACAATATCTAACCCTATCGAACAAACCATTCAAATCATCCAAGCATAACCATCAATCGTACCACTATTTCATCGAAGCTTTTAGGCAATCTAGGGTCAATATAAAGTTTACTTACAAACAAACACATATGTCTTCAATATTTACATGCCATAGAAATATATCAAAAGATTTACAAAACAAGTGAGTGCCACCATCCTAGGAGTCAAAATAAAATAGCAAAACATACATTTAGGCTTCTTGAGATCTTGCTTAGCTCATCGGATTTGATCTATGAGCACAAAAATCACCCTAGAACACATTAAGGAAAGTAATGAGACATTAGTCAAGGCAATTGATATACAATAAGAATATAGAAACTTTAAATCTTGTCTCCTATAATGTTAATGAGTGCATACATTGTATATAATCAATCAAGATATGCGCAACTTGCAAGGGGATAAACCATGAATTTCTTTATCTAATTCGAAGCAAACATAATAGCATTTAGCCTAACATGTGAATGATTCTAAGGTAGACATCATAACATTTCCATGGCAATTTAATTTGAAACAATGCAATCAATTCATGTTTATCCGATTACCATCACTTGTAAGCATATTTCGAGCCTTTACTAGGGACACATAGTCCAATTTCAATCAAGGGATCATAATCCATTAATCATCAAGGGAACGTAGTCCAATTCTCATTTCATACTATCAAGATTCATTTTTTAAGAATTTCTTAAATTATTCTTAGCCTTGATTACCAAGTTAACTAGACACTCGAATCCAAAACAGGTAATAACAACAAGGGTACACAATGTACCGAAACAAGGGTACACTAAGTACCAAAACAAGGGTACACTAAGTACCAAATTTCTCTTATTTGAACAAGGGTACCATTGACACCAATAGATCATTTGATCTTAGTAGACAAGGGACCGTAGTCTAGGACCGTAGTCCAGGACCGTTGTCCAAACTTATACGAGCATGACGGACTCTATGGCATGTCAATTGTGTCTAAGACTAACTCAAATCAAGGATTGTATTTGTAAGTTTATTTTCCATTCAATCAAGTGGCATTGTATGCCTTAAATCATTAATTTAGTTCATTCGATTCACATTCAAGTCTAGTCTCAAAGTAACTATGAAAGTGTAACATGAAACAATCAACTTAGCTAATTCATGCTTACCTCAAGATACCCACCTCATAGAGCATTCATTCAAAACCTTAATTAAGCCAATATGCACATATATTAACCTTTGTTGAAATTCAGTATTTAAAAAGAAATGGACAGCCACAGGCATATCCCTACTCTAGGTTACCCTTACGGGTAATTCCAAGCTATTGATGCTCATGTATCACGTTCCCATTCTGCCTATAGTTGTTTTGATCTACGACAGCCCTCTTTCCTTCCGTATCCTCTTGGTGTTATGAAAGTTCAATCTAACAACTTAAGCTTCATCCAATCAATGGCTTGTTTTACCAAACCTTTAAGGGATTTTCATGAGCTCTCTCTCCACCTAACTTTCCGTCAAAACACAAATGAAGAAGGAAGATGGTTCCTTGCATCTTGACCGATTCTTGCTAGGACACCTAAGCAAGGTCCTTTATTTTCTATAGGATTTACATGCAAATACTTAAGGCATATTAGTGTACATTTAGACCCTTTCTAAAATGGCCATTCGATTTAAACATAATTCAATTTAGTCCTCTTTGATTATCTTAATTATTTAGAGATATCCTTTCATTCTAATTAAAACCTAATATCCTTCTAGGCCCCAATTTGGGGTGTTACACTCTAAAACCCAATTATGCAAAATCTGATTATGAAATCAATTATTTTTTTTGCTAAGCAACCGTAATTTTATTAATAACGATAGCTACTAGAATCAGTAGCAATACAATACAAAGTGGAAGTCCCAACCTACTAGCCAAAACAGCAAAAACGCCAAGACTTTAAACATACGTAATTCACGTTATAAGTTGAGCTACAACAATCAAAATGAACCCAGGACCTAATTACAGCTAACACCAAGACTAATCAGCAAGGCAATGCAACAACTTGCAACCAGCTTTACCAATTCACCCTTGCAAAGGATCCACGAACTAGTTACCACCATGTTTTGAACAGTTCAGATACCAGAATTAGCCAAAAACTTTGCTATCTCATTGCTTAAACGAGATGCATACAAAAAATTGACATGTTCAACCCTTTAAACAATGCCGTGAATATCCAGAAACATCGGCCACCAACACCTCACCACTTTCGAATTTGATTCCACAAATAACTTA
The DNA here is from genome assembly GCA_019671005.1 of Hibiscus mutabilis. Lineage (NCBI taxonomy): Eukaryota > Viridiplantae > Streptophyta > Magnoliopsida > Malvales > Malvaceae > Hibiscus > Hibiscus mutabilis. Next base: position 2,716,778 of record CM033735.1, on the reverse strand, counting down.
TAAAAATGCTAATGTGATCATGGCCACCTATGAAAATCCTCTTCTTGGTGATGTTCATGTCTACCCTGAGATTCAAGTGATTCTAACGATTCGAGTGGGGGAGAGTAATTTGTCATAGGAATGGTAACTGCATTCCCCTATTATTTCTTTAACTGACTAATTTTTAGTTTGTGTGGACTTGATATTTACCAAGGTTTTTTTGTCTCTATGAATCTAATATTCAAGCTTTCATTAGAGATGCGTATATGCATAACTCTCATTGTGTTAGTTTAAATGAATAATCCTTCTCTCCATACCTTGAATGTGCACACATCTGAGCATGCTAATATGCACCAACTCTGGCATGTTTATTATTTGAACTTTGAAGATCAACTCAATCCCCTTGTTTATTCCGTAAAGGGCCATTTTCCTTATGTTTTGTCAAACACTCAGCTTTTGGTTTAGAAAAACCGTTTCAGAAGTTTTTTTGCAACCAAATGGATTTAGCTTTTACGGTGAAAAAGCTAGGTTAAAAAATGACTGCTTATAATTTTCAAAAGTTTTTGCATCCATTGATTTTTTTAGTCTGGGTAGGATTTAGTTTTCAGGATTCAGGGTTTAAAATTTAGGATGACATACATATTCTCATCTTCGCTGCCACTGAATTCAACTTCCAATGGTTCTTCTTTAATGGTCGAACACTGATGACAATGATATGATGAACAACTCGATAAGTTCATTACCCGGTTAACAACTGAGATGCTCTTGGTCAGCTTTCTTGCGGTGTGGGTAAACAAGCAGGCTTCAAGAGGATGGGCCAACCAGCAGGCAATCTATATTTTCACGTGCAGAAATCGAAATTGACTTCACTACTGGATCTTGATCCATCTTCCGTGCTCTAAATCCTTTAGAAACTCTATATATCATATCTACATCGGAATCACCATATTCTGATTTTCATTCTCTAACAACATTGTTTCTGTGATACCCTCACAAAGAACCTAGAAGGTATTACCTAATTAAAGGAGGAAAGCAACTAACTTAGCAACCAAGACAACAATCGGAAAGCTAAAGGAAATGTAGAACAGATCAAGCAATCAAATGTAAGAATCTATACAGATACAAAGGAGTTACTTATCTAAGAAGAGAAAACAAACTAGCCTGGTATTCGAATTAGGAGAGACAAACATACGCCAATCAAGAATCTAGCATTTAGAAATTCAGCATGTAAATTTTAAGGCTAATCGATTGAGCTTAAGACTAGGATTGTTTATCACCATTTAAATTCTATGATTTAATCAAGCAATTGTTCGAACAAGTTAACAAGGTTTCAATTTAACATGGCTTCAAGAAATAAACAAGATTGGGATTCCATTTTCATAAACCACAATATTACATCTCAATTCGGTGCCAGATCTTCCCTTTTTGTTATATATATACCAAACATAACCACTAAACATGCTTCATAAATAATCGCATGATGAAAGGGCAATGTACTCATTTATATAAGCATAAGCAATTTCTATCTAGCTGGGTATATTTTCACACAACTAATTCAACTAATTGTGATTTAGTTCATGAATCATGAAGAACTCCATTCAATAGATTAAGCATACCAATCAAAATATGGCAACATTCCATCGAAAGCTCTAACTAAACCAAACTATCATGCTTGGACTAACCATTACTACAGTTATCCATAATTCAACAAAACAAGCAAGCAAATCAAACATGTCACATACAAAGCTTAAGGACTTTATACAAGCATCTGAGATTTACTCCAAGCATCCTAAGTTAAGTTTACATACTAGTGCCACCCTTTATAGGAGTCCATAATTAACCTATAAAACATACTTTAGGTGTCTTCTTATGACCTTGCGCAACCTTCCAAAATTCAACTTAGATATCAACAACTCCTGAAAGGTCAAGGTGAGCAATTAGAAAATTCAGCCTTGTCAAGATACGAAACAATATGAGTGTAAACTACTTAACCAAGCTATTTCTAACATAAACATGCTTTAAATAGAATAACTCTATCAAGTCTGAAACTAAACATTATATCAAACAATTTCTACCAAACTCACTAAACCATAACCAATGTTATCAAACACTCTTCAACTCAAATTGATTGAGCATATTGCAAGCTCTTAAACGAAGAATGATTCATTATATTCATCATTCAATCATGTATAACAACATGTACATCAAGCATACACCAATTCATCTTATTCGAGCAACCCCTGGTTGGTATTAGTAGCCTTGATTAGTTACTAGCCTAGGATCAATCTTTATCTTCAAGAAATTAACAAGCAATGGTAGATCTACCATTGGAATTTTCATAGATTCGAGTATATTCAAGGTACCTTGGTACCAACAAGGGACCGTAGTCCATAACAAGCTAAGCTCAGGAACTTTGGCATGCCAAACAAGCTAGGACCAATACTAATCAGGGTATTTAAGATAATTTTCGTTTCATTGACTGCATCCTCTAGATACGCAAACAATTAGTTATACTTATTAATTGTTAACTAAGTCAATCCATTTATTCACGCCAAGGCCATTGCGTAAAATTAACAACAATCACCACTTAGACTGGTGTACTTACCTTTTTCAACAATTTCCACAATAGCTCACATGTGCACTTTAGCTTTAAGCAACAACTCGATTTCCTTAATACCATATAACAAAATCTATGCTAAACAATTATGGTTTACACTCACAGATATGCCGAGCTACTCCTGATCATGAATCACCACTCCCTTCTGCCTTTCATCCCCTTGATTAACTCCCTTCTTGTCTATTTATAATAACAATTCAATGGTGCATTAGAATCATTTTATTATCATTTAATTGTTACCTATCTATCACACACATGCTCAACAAGCCTTAAGGTAGAATTTCTAATGGTTCTCCATATATTCTTTACACTATATCATTAAGTTTCCATAATTAAACAAGTCAAGACATTGGACATATCACAAATGTACAAAGAAGCCCTCTTTTAATCACAAGCATTTCGAAAATGCCCTTTGATGTCCTAGACATTTTTGCTTATTTAAACACCTTTCTATCAAGCTTATAGCATCCAATTTACCATTTAACTACTTATCATGTTTTAAGTCATCTCTTAGCACTTAATTTGCCTCAAACAATATTTAACTTAAATCAACTTTTCAAAACAGTCCCGTAAGGTACTGTTTAATGCAGGGCAGTTTCTAGTTCTTAATAATTTCACTTAAACAACTATTACAACTCAATCTAACCATTCTCATGTTTTCTATTGATCACTACAATCTTGTAATACATCAAACCCAAACATTTTGTCATCAATTCAATGTTTAAACCATCCATAACATGCCAATTATCAAAACAACTTCATTTCGGTTAATCTAAAAACAGGGTAGCTTCCAATTCTTTTAATTCTAACTCCTAAACTTATATATATGAACTCAAAACATTTATTTCCAGCATTGAGGACCAACCTAATGATTCAATTCAACCATGTCACAACAATATACTTCTATCTCAAGCTTCAATCAATATATATTTTTTTAAATTCACTCTAGAGCCACCATCAACCCATTTTTTTTCGATCATGCAATGATAATTAAAACAAAGATTGGACTAATCTACCAATACTCTTTGGCTAAGATTCGAATCAAAGAAGAGTTGAGACAACTTACATTCTTAAGCATTCAAGTATAATTCAAGCACCCAAAACAACCAATTTCCCAAGCAAGCTAATCACCAGAACAAACTCTCTCTCTCTCTCTCTCTCTCTCTCTCTCTCTAATTTTCGATGTAAACAAGAATGAAGATGAAGGCTATCATTTGTTTGTTTCCAATAGCCGATTCAATTGAGGGGAGAAAGACATATGGATTGTCCACAAAGTCTTCGAAATTTGGCATGCAATACTTACGTTTTGGAAATTAAGTTTTTAGTCAAATTTACAATTGGACCTTTAAACTCTTCATTCTTCGATTAAGACCCAAAATCCTTTATTCTAATAGTTTAATCTCCCAAATTAACTACAATTCAATTTAAAAACAGTACATCCTCCTTAGCCATGTTATGGGATATCACAGTTTCAATCAAACAAATACTTGGTCTTGGATCACAACTAAGATCTGGCATAGTTAAAAACATTCTCTATAACTTCTGAGGACATAACTAGAAACTAGAAGCATGTTTCATTTTATTCCTAGGATAGTTAAAACCAAATATGGCAGTTGATTATTGTTGGACTGAACCTACCAAAGACAATTTTCCCATTGTAGATGACAACAACATCGGTCGTTATCAGAAACCGTCTCTCGTAATATCGAGCAGCGGAAGTCCAACACCTGAAAATGATATTTGTTTTTTGAGTAATCAGACAAAGAATCAAACCAGTTTAAACAATCAAAACTTTTCGAGTCGAATATCCTCAGGAAATCTTACCTTTAAGACCTATCTGAACACAATTATGCAAAATCTGATTATAAATCTATTCATTTATCTAAAATGCCAATGATGATAATGAACATACCTTCTTCATAGCGCATAGGCCTTCATATGCTTATACATAAGCCTCGAGGTTGCTAAAAAGAAGAAGAAGAAAAAGTAGTCATGAGATATGGTGCGGTGGTAGCACATTTCATCCCTTAACCATGAGGTTAGGGCTTCGATTTTTATCCATGAGAATAGAGTACATTTCATGGACAATCGTTTATCTCTTAGTAAGAGCACATGTGATAAGAGAATTAGTTAAAGTTATCCACGATGGAAACTTAAAAAACTTTCAAAAGCCACTAAATGACATCACCTACTGAAAATCAATTATATTTTACCCAAAGTTCCAAGTTATCAAATCAAAGTCACTAATCGCAATACTACTTATTCTCCAAGGGCTTCTTATTAATAAGAAAAATGTTTTATGTGTTTTTTTATTAAAAAGGAGTCAATAACCGATCAAAGCACGACAAACGTGACCAAAAGATGTCAAATTATTCCCATAACATGTTACGTCAGCCTTTTCTGACTGGTTGAGTGGTGGATTTATTATAAAACAATATTGTTAATAACCATTTTATAATTTTTTAAAAACTCAACACTTATTCATGAGAATGAAGTACATTTTATGACTAATCATTTATCTCTTAATAATAACTCATGTGATAAGCGAATTAGTCATTGTTGTGACGTTGAATACATTAACTTAAAAAAGCGTTCAAAAGCTACCAAATAACATCACCTACTGAAAATCAATTATTTTAAAAAATCGCAACACTATTTCTTCTCTAAGGGCTTCTTATTAATAAGAAAAATGGTTTATAACTTTTAAACTTCAATGGTGGAAAAAATCAAACTTGAGACTATTAGTGTAATTTAACTATTTTGTAACTATCGATACAAAATAATAAGCCTAGTTTTAAGGCAATTGTTACTCGCATCGCATACCTTCTTCATAGCGCATAGGCCTTCATATTCTTATACATAAGCCTCGAGGTTGCTAAAAAAAAAAAAGGAAGAAAAAGTAATCATGAGATATAGTGCGGTGGTAGCTCATTTCATCCCTTAACCATGAGGTTAGAGCTACTATAATTGCATTAAATGTAGAAGTTCACTTTTAGTAGGATTAATTTTCCTTCAAGTCAGAAAGTCTGTATTGCAGTGTGGTCACGCCTTATTCTGCGTACGCTTCTGGTTTTGCGCAAGAGATTTTCCAAAAACGCCAAAAAAGTGCTAAAACTTGTCTTTTACGTATAAAAGATCGTTAAGGCCTAAAAATACCTACAAAACCAAATAGGAACCGAATCAATGGCTTTAAGATAGATTAATATGCTAAAACATAGGATTTAATATATGAAAAACATGCAAATATATGACTTATCAAACCCACTAGAAGAATTACCGGGAGTGCTTCTTGAGACTCTAGGTGAACCAAAAACAGAATCAGGAGAATCATTAAGGGTAAAAGCATGTGAATCAAGTGACTCATGGGAAACATGTGAAGGAGAAGCAAAATCAGAAACATTAGGGGTAAGAATAAGAAAGTCATCATCAGAAACAAAGGGTTGAGAAGAATCAAAATTAGAAAGAAGAGAAGAAGACAACTTAAAAGGAAAATAGGTCTTGTAACACCCCAAAGAATGGCTTAGGAGAATGCTACCATTTTAATACAAATTTACTTGTTTTACCTCATTCTTCATCCTAGATTTAATCAAGAATTTAGAGTCAAGTGAAAGAAGAAGAAGGAACTAAGTATCGATGTTGTAGTAATACTAAATTGTTAGGTGACTTAAAGTAAGCTATGGTACCAATTGAATAAAGTAATTAAATAACAAGGACCAATTGAGAAGTTGAGAAAGTAGGTTAACCATTTTACAAAGGATTGAAAAGAAAGTATTGATAGATAAGAGGAATGCATGTAAATGTGATGAAAAATTAAGGACATGAATACATGTCACAATCTAGTGAGCCCATGTGCAAAGCAATCGGTCAAGACTGGTTTGAACCAACAATCTTCTTCTTGTTTGTTTGTTTAGCCGAAACCAACTATTGTGAGAGAAAGGAGAGAAAGCTTGGGGAAATTAGCCATGGACGATGGAATTGAAAGCTAAGGAAACCTACATTTTTGAGGGATTTTGTATCTAACCCTAAAACAGAAGAAGGAATGCGATTTATTAAGTAACAGGCAGTTTAAATGCATCCCCCCAGAATTTAATTGGGACATTAGAATTGAATTTAAGGGCACGAGCAACCTCAAGGAGGTGCTTGTGCTTCCTTTCAGCAACTCCGTTCTGCTGAGGGGTATGAACAAAAGAGCTTTGGTGAACAACACCCAAAGATGAGAAAAAACCAGAATATTCTGAATTAAAAAATTCAGAACCATTATCACTACGAACAAATTTAATAGAAGCAGAAAATTGATTTTTAACAAAGTGAAAAAACTGTTTAAGATAAAGAACAGTGTGTAATGCTCTGAACCATGAGTTATGTTAATATACTCATGTCGGCGCTTAGTATTTGATCTTGATCAATCGAAAACGCACATGTGCTATAGTGTTTGATATATATACTTACATATGTGTATATATTAATTACGCACTTGATATGCTTGTAATTGTCTGATTGATATCTTTGCTGAAATACCATTCTCTTTATTATTTCGTATATGTCGCATGCAGAACGTGTACACCATGATTGATGTGCCTTCATTTAGTTATCTTAATTTCATGAATGTTATGTCATATTTATGCCCAATCTCTATATTGGCATGCTTTGGATAGTTTTAGTAGGGTAGTTGTGTGTTACTAGACTTTCAAAGGTCAGTGTTTGAATTTCTCTTTCCACTCAGGTTAGTAGATTTCGAGCATCGCGCAATGCGTCGACATCTTATCTACTATCTAGACGTGGAAGTCAACTCTTATAACTGTATTTACAGTGTATTTATGTTTTACGATTTGGTTTATATTTTCTCAAATTTTACTTCAAGTTGCGGGTCTTGACTTAGATGTGACCTAGATTCGTTGATCTCCCGGACTAAAATTTGGGTGTTACAACTATTTTTGAATTCTTGCATGACCCTAAGCAACCGTGCAGACATGGGCCATTGAAGCCTGTGTCAAGTTTATAAAACTAAATTAAACTTTGAAGTCAACTTTAGATATCAAATTAACCGAGCCTAATTTACAGTCATTTTTGTGCATTTGCACATGATCATGCTAAAAGGGAATTGTTCACAATATTCGCTTCAAATTTGTTTCACAGGAGCCATCAAAAGGTTCTTCTGTTCTTCAACAGTGCATCATCAACACAGCCCTTGTGCATTTAGCACATCTTATGATTAATTTGTCATCACAATTCACAAATAAGTCACAACTTGTTTTTCAAGGCCTGCCTATTGTATTAGACGAAGCCGGAGTCTTCGGTTACGACATACATTCCTTCCATTCAATTAAAACATAACTGAACTCGAGGCTTAGCTTAGTGGTTCATGCTGTCTCCTCTACAAGGTAATAACATCTACGATCACTAGGAGCTGCAATTGCCTTTGTTTCGAGAGAAAGAAAACACAAACCAACCAAATATTGGGCTTCCTCTTAAATTTACATGCCAGAAGTACTTTAAAGAGCCTATACATTTCTATGAAAACTGCCCAAGGATGACTCGGTACATGTTCCAAGAGACTATTCTAACAAGACGGAGAAAAAAGACCATATGAAAGCTCTGCTCCTTGATGTAAAGGCAGACATATGCTTCAATCTGCAAGAACTCAGAGAGAAGTGTCATTGGAAAACAATCAAAATTTATTGGTTTGCTACTAACATGAAAACATGAGGAAAACAGCCCCTTAATATTACACGGGTACAAACAAGGGGGTTATATTGATCTTCAAGGTTCAAAATATTGACAGGCCGGTGTGTTTTTTTTTTAATTCTTCTAAAATTTTTATAGACCTTAATTTGTGTGTTCATATCCCTTCCATGTTATTTTTTTTTCACATCAAGTTCTTCAGTTACAACATACTTTCCTTCCATTCTATTAAAACATATATAATTAAACCGAGGCTTAACTTAGCGGTTTACTACTAACTGCGGACATCGACCGCTTTGTCGAGCAACGCTAGGCTCTCGACATAACTATCGACGAATAGTAATCCTGTTCCGACCAGCTCCATGAGGCTCCATTTGCTGGCCGTTCAAATCAAGTGAAACCATATTTCCATTAGCCAGTTGCAACAAAACCACACATATCATAGTGGATTCTTTCGATAGCAATTAATGTTAATCATTTATCTCAACATATTATTCCATTAAACCAACACAAAGAAAGTATGCGTATACACATATCTCTTATGCAAGCTTGAATTTGATATTCATATAGAGACAAACATTGGTAAATAGCCCTTATTAATAATAACCCTAATATTTAAGGTAAATATGCATTCTACTACCTGAATTTAACTTTATTGTTCAATTTTTTATCTCTTTTTTTCTTTATCCAATTAGATACTTGAACTTGGTTTTAGATTTCAATTTGGTATCTAATTTTTTATGGTCCAATTAGGTCCATAAATTTGACTTCTTGATTTATTTTAAGACTTGAACCTTAGTTTTTTTTTGTTCAAGTTGATATTGATGATGTTTAATCAATTTTAACCTAAAACCCATGCTTAGATAATAATTTGAACAGAAAGAACTCTGCAAATACCATTAGTAGACTAACTTCAATGAATTGTTTTAAAGAGTAAGAGTGGTTTAATAATTTACAACAAAATTTAGAGAAGAAAAAGGAGGCCAATACCAAATACCTTCAATAAAAAACTACAGCAAGAAATCCTCCAAAAATCATCTTAACAGATTATAGGATAACCCTTTTTGACCAAGTTCATTAGTTCTCATTTGGAAGTACAAGACGCTTCAACTAGCTTGGCAGATTTGATGACATCTCTGGTTAATGATATAGGAAATTAAGATAATCAACCTTAGTAGTTACTAGTTAGAGCAAAACTTTAATTAGTTGAGCTATTTCTATTGAGAATTGCCGCTACATAGTTGATAAGAATATGAAATTCAATTTGTTAATATGGCCAATCAAATCAGTAAAAACACAATCCACTCTTATTTAGGGGGCTAGGGTGAGGGAAAAGGGAAATCCCGTATCGACTAATCAAGGATTAGGCTGTGCAGAGGGAAAAGATGAAACTGTAATAACAGTATTCAAGTGGATGATATGCGTTATCGTGAATGTCGTCCTACAGTCCGACCATCCTTACGACATGGTAAGCACAGTACAAGCAATTAAATCAAGGTTTATCAATGTCCGTCAAACCTCAACCAGCTCAAAAACAAAGTACAAAAGCATCATCAACACAGTCAAGGTGCATTTAGCATATCTTATGATTTGTCATCACAAGTCCCGACTGGTTTTTCAAGCCCTACCTGTATGGCCAAGCATGAGTCTAGCCTATTATATTAGGCAAAGCCAAAGTCTTCGGTTACAACATACTTCCCTTCCATTCAATTTAAACATAACTGAAACTGAGGCTTAGCCTAGTGGTTCACACGATCATACCTTTACAAGGTAGTAACATCTACAATCCCTAAAAGCTACGGTCTCCTTTGTTCCGAGGGAAAGAAAACACAAACCAACCAAATTTTGGGTTTAATCTTATATTTACATGCCAAAAGTACTTTAAAGAGACTGTTTGAGATTAGCACAACATTGTGCATTTCAAATGGATGTCAATATGAAAACTGCCAAAGGGTGACTCAGTACAACCGAGAGTCTATTCTAAGTTCTAACAAGAAGAGAAAAAAATGCAGTGCAAGACAGAAAAAAGACCATATGGAAGCTCTGCTCCTTGATGAAAGGGCAGACATACGCTTTAATGGCCCGTGTATATCTGTATGGTCCCTTAGGTTCCTGCAAGAATTCAGAAAAAAGTGTCATTGAAATAATGAAGGGAAGATAGCATTGCAGGAATTGGCATTCGGAAACAAACATAATTTACTGGTTTACTACTAAGATGGAAACATGAGGATAACAGCCCCTTACTACACGGTAAAAACAAGGGGATTATATTGATCTTCAAAGTTCAAAGAATAGACATGCCAGAGTTTGTGTATATTAGCATGCTTAGATGTATGCGCGTGCGAGTATGGAGAGAAGGATCGCAACTTAAGCAGACAAAGGCAAACTGATAAAAAAAAGGTACTTATGTTCTTCAAGAGTGCACCCACGATAGATAGATTGACAGATTTTAGTATAATTAATACAAGGAAATATCAAGCAGGATATATTACATGGAACATATAAATATCTCGCCTGCTCAAAAGGATATATTACAAGGAGCATACAAATGCCTCACAAGTTTCTTTAAAACTATAAGCTACCATTGTCTTTAACCGAACTTTTTCACTGTAAAAGCTAAAAAATCGATGTCTCCGTTTGGTTCCAAGAACACTTTTGAAACGATTTTGGCATATATGAAGCAGTGTTTACTTGAAAAGAAAAAAAAATCTTTATATATAGTACTTGGTATACATGAACCAGTATTTCATTGCGGGATGCAAGAGTAACTGTATTTCCAGGCTAAAAATGGAAGATTAAGACATAAAGATGATAACTTTTCTTTTGCTGCATGGTTCCTTAGGGTCCTGAAAGAATTCAGAAAGTGTCAGAGAATTAATGAATAGAAGGTAGCATTGCTGGAATTGGCATTTGGAAACAAACATAATTTATTGGTTTACTACTAACATGAAAACATAAGGACAACAGCCCATACTACACGGTACAAACAAGGGGATTGAGTTGTTCTTCAAAGTTCAAAGAATAGACATGCTGGAGTTTGTGTATATTAGCATGCTCAGATGTGTGCGCATTCGAGTATGGAGAGAAGGATTATTCAATTAAACTAACACAAGGAGAGATATGCATATACACATATCTCTTATGCAAGCTTGAATATGAGATTCATAGAGAGAAAAAAACCTTTTTAAATATCGAGTCCACAAAGACTGAAAATTAGACAGCTAATGAAATAACAGGAGAATGCACTTACCAGTCCTATGACAAATCACTCTCTCCCCCACTTGATTCATCAGAATCACTTGAATCTATAGGATGATTTACATCACTCGTGCCGTGGACATTGACCGCTTTGTCAAGCAAGACTAGACTCTCGACATAACTTTTGACAGATAGTAAATTGGCCCCGATGTCAACTACATGAAGCTCAATCTGCTGGCTGTTCAAATAAAATGAAGCTCCCATTTGCTGGGAGTTCAAATCAAGTGAAGCCATCTTCGCCATTATGCATATGCAACAAACCTTCCCCGTTCTTCCTAAACCCCAATACATCCGGAATCCATGCATACCGAGGAACCGTATGTAATGTCAACACTTTAGTCCATGACTCAACCACACCATACTCCTTCATGACCCACAACTCATGAAACACACCAGCTGTCTGATCTGTGGTGACAGCAATGGAAGATTCCCCATATTTCATAATTGATAAATCCAAAGGACCCAAACCAGATAAGCTCTCGGGAAAATTTATCTCAAAAAACTCCTCAGCACTCAAATCAAACCCCAAAATCGCATGACCGCAACCACCATTGTTTCTTTCCCGATATCCTGACCAATGAACAGCTCCATTAACGAAAGGCAGTGGCTCAGGAACAAAAGCATAATTAGGAGAAAATGCAGTAACCCTTTTCCAACAATTTTCCTTATGTGAAACCAAATAAGGCTGAATCCAACTATCATCCTTATCAACCCCAATTATAAGTACCTTGTAATCATTGGTTGTCCAATCAAACCCAAACTCGACTCTTAAATCCTCAGCTTCAGTAAAGCTAAGCTGAGGCAAAGAAATGTACTTTTGAATCAAAGGGTTCCAAAGAACGAATCTCAATTCATTATCATAGGGATACAAACGAACACAAATCAACCCATTGCAAGAACCAACCACAGGACAATCAGACACGTAATCGAAGTCAGGGAATTGAAACTGCTTGAACTTACCAAACCCATCATTATCATGTTAGTAGTAATCCAATAGATTATGTTAGTTTCCTAATGCCAATTCCAGCAATGCTATCTTCAGTGACACTTTCTGAATTCTTGCAGGACCCCAAGGAACCATGCAGATGCATGCAGGAAAAGAAAAGTAATCATCTTTAGTCTTAAATCTTCCATTTTTAGCCTGGAAATACTGTTACTGTTGCACCCGACAATGAAATACTGCTTCAAACATGCCAAAAGCTTTTGGCTTTAGAAAAACCGTTTCAAAAGTGTTTTTGCAACCAAACGGAGAAGTCGAATTTTTGTAGCTTTTATAGTGAAAAAGTTCAGTTAGAAAAAATGACAGCTTATGCACTAGTATGTTTTGGGGAAATAAAAGAGCATAACAATGAAACTAATCTGTTTTGGGGAAATTAACAAGCATTAGTTCTGAATTACTAGAATCCATTGCTTCTTTACTTCCATCCACTTGTATCAATGGAATTTCAATGCATCCTCTCACAAATACAACATGAATGGACTACGTGGAGGGTAATGGCTCCTGGGAAACAAATTTGAAGCGCATATTTCAGTTTCCTCAAGCCACTTTTTTACGCAATATGTTGTGAACAATTCCCTTTGAGCATGAACATGTGCATACTTATTTAGAATATAGATTGCTCAGAGCCCTTTGACGGGCTGAACCACAATTATGGTGAGCTGCATACTTATTGGACTTGGATGCTGTTGTTCCATTGATCAAATCAAAGAATTCTTTCAATCTTAGAAGTCATAATCTGAGAGCGCCATTAGTGCCATATATGTATGTTTCAAACAAATATGACAATGTAATATGTCATTAAACTGAGTAAGAATACAATGAACCATGGGAAGAGTTCCCTGCTCCTAGTCCTATGAAGTAAATATATTTAGTTATGTTCTCTTCCTATCTCGGAAACTAGGCCATTTAACTTGAATTCCTATTGATTCTTATCTCTGAATTCTTCAAAGAGAGAAAAAAGAAGTATAGTATCGCAAAAACAGGGACGAATAGAATTTAAATAACGAGGTGATACGGTATAAAGGCTAGAAAGAACAACTCAAATCACACGGGGAATAGAATTCAATAACAAGGTGATACGGTATAAAGGCTATGATCTTTTTCTCTCTAGCCAATGATTAACAGTAGAAGTGAAATTTACCAGATAGAACAGATCCATGAGTCAAAAGTAGAGAGAAACTTGTATTACAATTAAAGAGAGATGTACGGATAACACGTCTAATCGGCATTATCAGGGTAATTCATTTGAATCATTGCTATAGAAAAAAAATAGTGTAAACAACATGGTCAAAAGTAGTAGAATTCATTTCTCAAGTAAGAAGAATCAAGTAGATATTCATGAAAACCAAAAATACCTCTGTTGTGCTGTCGTCTAATGTTCATTCCATAACAACTTTGGCACCAAGAGCCTTCATCTTCTCAATTATTTTTTCACCTTCTTCCTTGGAGACCCCCTTCTTCAAGACAGAGGGCGTTTTCTCAACCAAATCCTTAGCTTCCTTGAGACCCAAATCAGTAAAACCCCGAACCTCCTTTATTACTTTAATCTTTGAAGCAGCATCATATGACTCCAATTTCAATTCAAAAACAGTCTTATCTGGCTTTTTCTCTTCCTTAGCAGCAGCAGCCGCCCCACCACCACCAGCCTTCATTGTCAAGCCAGCAGCAGCAGCAGCCTTCATGACTCCCACAGTGGGCGGCTCGGTCATTCCACGTTTCTTCATTAAAATAGAGCCTAACTCAGCAATTTCAGACAAAGTAAGGGCAGAGACTTCATCAACGAGTCTCCAAACACGCTCAGTTGGAGGACTTCGATGTTCAGTGGGATCGAAATTAGAAGGATCGTAGTCAGCGGGGAGTCTTCTTTGATCGATCTCAACCTCTTCTTCCTCGTCGTCTTGTTCTAGCTTTGCAGGCTGGTTAAAATTTCGAGATAATCTGATTGAACCGGAGGCATTGATGCAGTAAAATGTATTAGGTAAACGATGCCTTAGTCTTAAAAGGATGCTCATTTCTTTTGGCAGCTGAAATGATGCAGGATCAGGAAATAAAACCCTAGACAAAGGGGGAAGGTGGGGGGGGGGGGGTTGCGGTTCCAAGCTTATAAATGTGATTATGTGAAGAAGCAGCTTCACTCACTAATCTTCTGACCTCAGAGTAACATGTGTTTGGAATTTGGGCTTTTTAATCTTTAAGCCCTCCCAACCAGGTAGTGGCTGCCTGTTGGGTCTAAAAAGAAAGGACCAAAGCAGGACCCAATCGACACATTCCCAAGAAGCATTGACTCTAGGTTTTCTCAAGCATAAGAACAAAGTGGTGATACCTCCACGCCTGGGTTCACATGTTCAAAACATGCACGGATTAGCGAGAAAATATGACACTACGTGAACCACTAGAGCTTCAAAAGCCGAGCAAATCCCAATTTTCTTAGAAAATCCCATCAGCCATCTTCCTTGATCATCTCGTATTAGGCCACCACAAGTTGTCAAATCATCACTCAGTCGACTAGCACTATCCGGGTTAAGCTCGTGCCATCCACTTGGGGGAAATTTCCAAAATGTATAAAAATGAAGGAAGCATAAGAGTTAAGCTTATTGAATGTTATTTTTCTTTGTCTGAATGTTTGGTTGACTCTGTTTCTGATATGCGTTTAAAAGTTCTCTTCGTTTATGGTTTTGGGTTTTGTAGGTACAGGCATTTGATGTTGAATATGGTTTCTCTTTTGCCTCACTGTAAGAAAGATAACAAGGTTGAATCAAGGAGTAATAAAGGGGCTACCTTGAATGAGCTTATTGAGTTGAGGGGTTGACTTAAAGTGTATAGAATTATATAAGAATGAAGTCTTGTTTCTTGTGGCTTAATGAAGTTCATTTTGTTGTTTCAGTTTACACAATGGAAGAACTGAAGCTCACTGGACATCATTTGAAATGTTCGCTCCCTTTGTTAACTTTCTCAAGCAATTTTAAAAACGGTGCTCATTGGAAGCTTCTGAAGGAGATGATCCTACAAGTATCACATATAGATGAAACATTCAATTTCCATTCTTTGAATTAACTCATTTGAGTTCTCCCACATCTTTCAACCTGTAGCAATGCATATTCTTGCAAATAATACTGATATATATGAACTATAGATCATGTGTTTATACAATTTTACGTGGACTATTCTTCTGATATTTCACTTAAATATACTGCGGGGTCAAGAGGCGAGAGCTCCATGACACTTTCCTTTTTTGTGTCAGATATTTGGAACTCCAAAGGAGCACAGGAAATCTAAACCTTATCATGATCAGGTCTTCGTTTTCTCGATTGTTGATGACCAAATATGGTTCCGCAATTACCAGGTCAGTGAACCATATAACATATATGGCGCAAGTGAGGAACATGCATTAAATTCGAAAGCAGGAATTTCATTTATGCTCCTTTCTGTCAGAATTTCGTGGACTCTACCATACTGATTTATGGTATAAACACATTATAGGTGGTCTATCTGAATTTCTCTTAAAACAGCCGTTTCCTAATGCAGATATCCGTTTCTCTTAACACTCTCATTCCCTACCCGTCGTTCATTTCAGCTCATTTACAACCTTCACCTTCCAACAACACTCCCTTTCTCTTCCTCAGGTGCTGGAAAAACGGCAAAGTTGACTACTTTTTACACTATGATAATGATAGGTTTGATGAGTTCAAGCAGCTTCCATTCCCCCTGCCTCTGGTCGCCTGTCTGATTCTAGAGTTGTTGCTTCTTGCAACGGGTTGATCTGTCTTCATTTTTTTTCTCCATGATGGTTTGAATTCAGCTCTTTGGAACCCTCCAATTCAAAAGTACATTTATTTGCCTCAGCCGAGCATTAGTGATGATGTGGATTTAAATATCAGGTTTGGGTTTGATTCTAGAGCCAATGATTACAAGCTGTTTATGTTTGGGATGGAAGATGGTCGTAGTTTGTGTAAGCCTTATTTGTTTTCACTTAATCAAAATTGTTGGAAAAGGGTTACTGCAGTTTCTCTTAATTATACTTTTGATCGTGTGACTGGGATATCATTGCCTTTTGTTATTGGAGCTCTTCATTGGTTAGGATATCAGACAACAAACTATGAAGAATACAGTAATGCCATTTTGGGGGTTTGATTTGAGTGCTGAGAATTTTTTCGAGATAAATTTGCATGGGAGCTTAATTTGTTCGGATCCAATGGTTTTAACAACTGAGAAATATGGGGAATCTTCCATCGCAGTCCTTAAGAGAGATCGGGCGAATGACTTGCATGAGTTGTGGGTCATGAAAGAGTATGGTGTGGTTGAGTGATGGACCAAAATGTTGATATTACGTAGGGTTTACCGGTATGCTTGGATTCTGAAGGTATTAGGGTTTAGGAAGAATGGGGAAGTTTTGTTGCAAGTGGCTAATGGAGAAATGGCTTCACTTGATTTGAACTGCCAGCAAATAGAGCCTCATGGAGTTGAGGTTGCCACACAAATAATGTCCCTCAAACGTAGTTATATCGAGAGCCTAGTGCTGCTCGACAAAGCTGTCAGCCCTGTAAGGACCGGTAAGTGCATTCTCCAGTTATTTCATTAGTTGACGATCAGCATTGATTGTCAATCTCACATTTGAGAGATCCTAGCACTGATACAAATGATTAATTGAATAATACTTTGGTATAAATGATCAACACTAATTGGTATTGTAAGTTAACGCTCCTAATCTCACATGTGAAAGATTGTAAGGATCCACTATGATATATGTGTAGTAAGTAGAAACTTAAACCCATACCTGTGGAACAAAATTGTGAATCCTATTGAGCAAAAAAATTAAACTTAGCAAAAATAATGGAGCCTCATGTAGTTGAGGTCGCGACAGGAATAGTAACCCCTAGAGGTAGCTATGTTGAGAGCCTAGTGTTGCTCGACAAATCTATCCATGTCCACAATGGGAGCCATGGTAAGTACATTCACCTGTTATTTCATTAGCTGTTTAAATTTTTAGTTTGTAAATTAGCATCGATAGAAATGATTAATTGAATAATATCTTGATATAAATGATCAACATTGATTGCCAATCTCACATTTAAGAGATTGTAAGACTCCACTGTGATATATGTGGGGAAAGTATAAACTTAAACCCATACTTGTACGTTCACAGTTATATATTCCTTGTAATATGTCCTGCTTGATATTCACCTTGTATTACATATATTAAAATCTGCAAATCTATCTATGGTGCACTCTTGAAGAACATGAGTGCCTTCTTATCATGTTTGTATCAGTGCTACAAACGCCAATAAATTATGTTCCGTAAGGGCTGCTGTCCTTGTGTTTTCATGTTTGTAGTAAACCAATAAATTATGTTTTTTTTTTCAAATGCCAATTCCAGCAATGCTACCATTCATTAATTCAGTGACACTTTCTGAATTCTTGCAGGACCCCAAGGAACCATGCGGATACATGCAGGGAAAGAAAAGTAACCATCTGTAAGTCTTAATCTTTCATTTTAGCCTGGAAATACAGTTACTGTTGCAACCGACAATGAAATACTGCTTCATACATGCCAAGTACTATCTATAAAGATCTCATTTTTTGTTCTTTTCAAGGTAATACTGCTTCATATATGCAAAAGCATTTATTGGCCGCAAAAGCATTGCCAAACACTCAGCTTTTGGCTTAGAAAAACTGTTTTTCAAGTGTTTTTGCAACGGAACGACATCTTCTCGGTTGAAAAAAAATGACAGGTTAAAATTTTCAAAAGTTTGGGGAAAATTAAAAGAGGCATAACAATGAAACTAGTCTGTTTAGGGGAAATTAACAAGCATTACTTCTTAATTACTTGCATCCATTGCTTCTTTGCTTCTTTACAACATGAATGGACTAAATGGAGGGCAATGGCTCCTGGGAAACAAATTTGAAGCGAATATTTGAGCTTCTTCAAGCCAATTTTTTTATGCAATTCCCTTTTAGAATGAACATGTGCAAAGGTACACAAATGACTGTAATTTGGAGGTTCGGGAAGGGATTTTAGATGATAGTATTTGAATATCAGCACTATCGAGTACCGTCTTTTATGCATGAATCAATTCTACTGAGTTTCAAATCCAAAGTAAATATTTTCATGTATGGAACCTGGCAGAAACAATTTTTTTTCAGATTCTAAAGAACACATTCTTATATCAAAATCTTGAAGAACAAGGAAGATTTTCGGATCTGCCGGACAATTTTGTAGACTTAAATTCTGGGTTGAAACTTTTGATTTCGTAGACTTAAATAGGGGAAATTTTGAAACATTTTTATATCAAATTATGCTTTTCATAGTTTTGATTTCTATTCAGCTGCCGCGAAGTGGACCATCAAGATGTTCTCTTGGCTCGGGGGTTGGGTTTTGATGTTTATCAAAATTTCAAGCCTTTTCCTTTCAATAAGATGATGCCATGGGTTCTTGTTTTATTAGAAGATATTATTAATTATCTGTTTTGTTACAAAATAAAATATTAGTGATCAAAATGTATTTTTTTCAAACTTTAATGGTTTTAGGCCTATAAAAATTTCAAGTCTTTTCCTTTCAATAAGATGATGTCATGGATTATTGTTTTGTGGGAGGGTATTGAATCATTAAAAAATTGTCCGTTTTGTTACAAAACAAAAAATATTAGTGATCGAAATGTAACTTTTTTAATTTTGGTGGTTCGAGGTTTATCAAAATTTATACTTTTTTCTTTGCCATGGGTTATCGTTTTATTGGTAAAATACCTAAATCAACATTTAATTTTGCTCGCAGACCTATTTTGGTCATTAAACTTTTAAAACGATTAATTTACTCATTAAATTTTACTTTTTGACCTATTTTGGTCACTTTAAATTATTTTATTAATATTTTAATATGACTTGAAATATTTTATTATTATTAAATATAAAAATTAATTTAAAATAAAAATAAATTATATTTTATTATTATTAAATAAAAAAAATAAAACTACCAAATCCCCAACACTCAAAACCTCAAACCACTCTCACCATCACTGGTCACCCACTCTTTCGCCGGTGTTACCCTCACCGGCCATCCACCCTTTCGGAGGCACCATCTACCCACCCGAAATCAAAACCCAAGGTGCTGCAATGTTTGATCAAACATTTGTGTGAATCTTTGTTTGTAGATGATCGAACTTCTTACATATGTTTATTCGTCACTTTGTCGACCATTGTTTCTTTCATTACTGAAGATTGTTGTCTTTAAAACTTTGTCAACTTGTGGAACAACCTGGAGAAAAAAGCCCTGAATGTACACATTTAGAACATCAACTTACAAATACAAATTGAATCGTGTTTAACTAACCTAGATTACGAAATTAAACAAAAATACCTTGGCTGGTTCCCATTTACTGGCAACTGCATTGATTCTAAGAGAATTTCTTCGGGATCTAGCTGGAAACACACAATCAAAAAGAGAACCCCATTAAGAATATATATACACAAAAAGGAGCTGATATTCTTGTAGAAAATTGGGGCTAGGGCTAACGCAAAACTAATAGATAAGATTGTAAGTAGATGACGCCGGTGAGGGTGAAAGTGGTTTGAGGTTTTGAGTGTCGGGGGATTTGGAGGTTTTATTTTATTTTTTATTTAATAATAATAAAATATAATTTTATTCTTATTTTAAATTAATTTTTATATTTAATAATAATAAAATATTCCAAGTCATAACAAAATATTAATAAAATAATTTAAAATTTGTTTTGAAAGTTCAGTGACCAAAATAGGTCTGGGAGCAAAGTTGAGTGATGATTTAAGTATTTTACCCTTGTTTTAGTGGAAGGTATTAAATGATTAAAGAAATTATTTGTTTTGTTACAAAACAAAATGTTAGTGATTGAAATGTAACTTTCAAAAAAAATTATCGGTTGAATGTGAATTAGAGTTTTGTTTTGACGAGTTTGAGATTTGAAGATTGTGAGAACAACGTCGAACTACGACAATTCTAAGCTTGATTGGAGAGCATTCTTTGGTTTTTATTTCGAATTTGGATTTAGAGTTTCTCTCCCTAGAAGAGTGATGATGTTGTTATTGTTATCCACTTTCAAAGGTTTTTGGTACTGACGCTCAAACATAGAAAGATTTGTGGATGATGAGGGAGTTTCGATTGTGTCTAATGACAACGAAACTCTTTAATATGATGGTTGTTGTGTTTAGTAGCGACGATAATCATAAAAGCGTTCGACAGTAGCGATACGGGTGAGATGAAGTTCTCAATTGCTAATTTGAAAAAAAATTAAGATCTTTTTAAGAAGACGCCTTTAATATGCCACTTTAGTTTTTCTACAACAATGACTAAAATATTTATGTAACTTACCCTTATAACTATTACATATCTAAATATTTAATAGTATTACATTTTGATATCTAAAATTGATTTTATGGTTTATTTTGATATCTTAAATTTTTTAGTCCACCAAAATATAACTTCAATATTTAGTTTAATATCTATTTTTTAAAATTAGTAATTGAACTTACCCTATAAATCGGGATTTAGTTTCATGGAGTTTACTGCCCCATGGATGGTGCAAATCAAATGTGGAAGGAACTCGTAATATGGATGTCGATGTTGCTTCTTGTGGTGAAGTGGTTCGTGATGATAATGGTTGTTGGTTGATTGGTTTTTTCAAGCAAATAATTATGCGTTTGATGCTCGATTCTAAATTGTGGTGAATTTTAGAGGGCCTTTTATGTGCATGGTCTATTGGCATTTGCCGTCTCATCCTAAAGTCAGATTGTTTGGAGGCTGTTCGTTTGCTTAAGAATGACGAAGATGACCATTTTGCTTCAACGCTAGTTTATAATATTCAATCTCTTCTGAATCACACTTTGAAAACTCAAATAGAGCATGTGTTTCGAGAAGGCAATAAACTAATCGATGGTTTAACAAAGATTACAAGGAGAGGATATCTACTTTGCTATAGGTTCTTTCTTTGTTGCATGATTATTGTATTATTTAAGTCATAATTGGCTTATAGATTATCTTCTTTCTTTATAAAAAAAATCACAATAATCATTTTTGAAAGAAAACTATACTAATCTAAATAAAAAATCAAACTTAAGTACGATTATACAAGATTTTACATTTCAAATTGACTCTAATTAAGGTATACAATTTAATTTTGTAACCTTTTCTTTTTTTTCAAGTAACCATTATCTTTTTTCAACATAAATGCCGGTTTTTATTTTATTTTATTTTATTTTGAATAGAAATGCCGGTTTTTATTAAATAAAACCACGGAAGGAAAGTGATGGTTTAATTAGATGTGAGCTATGATGGAGTCGAATGAAAAAATTTAAGTTAGGCGAGTTTTTGTGTCCTATTTTGTAACTCAAATTTGTTTGAAAATTATTCGATTAGAGTTATTAAAGTTTATGTTCAATTTAATTGTAAATATTTATAATCTTATAGTATTAATTAGTTCCAATTTAAATGGTTTTCGACCATATACTATATATATATATATAAATATATATATATATATATATCTTTTTTCATATGCAATATACATATATAAGTCAAAGTTGTTAAAGTTTATGTTTGAAAATTATTCGAATAGAGTTATTAAAGTTTATGTTCAATTTAATTGTAAATATTTATAATCTTATAGTATTAATTAGTTCCAATTTAAATGGTTTTCGACCATATACTATATATATATATAAATATATATATATATATATCTTTTTTCATATGCAATATACATATATAAATCAAAGTTGTGAGACTTGACTCGAATTTAAAAAATAATATAGATGTTGGATAAGGTGGATATGTTAGTTTGCAAACCAGATAGGATGGGGCATTTCTCAGTGCGTGCATTGCCGGATTTATTACTGTCGACGGATGCTAGAACGGCAGACTTGGGGGCCTGTTTTGCTTGGGGCCTTGCTGTCCCACCGAAGGTGCAAACTTTTATTTGGTTTGCTTGTTTGGGAGGGTTGCTGACTAGCAATTTTATCAGACATTGTGGGATTCATGTGTCTACTTCGCTAGATATATATGTTTGGTGTGGCGAGGGGGAAGGCAAGTTCGATCATATTTTAGTCCCCGAGCTTGCGTTGTTCTTTGTCTGGTATATATTGGAGATTACGGGTCTCTAGTTGTGCTGCTCTTCTTTGGTTCCTTTGGCTCGCTCGGAATGATAAGATTTTTAACGATAAGCGTTTGGCGATGGATGTTATTTTCTTTTTGGTTAAGCTTAGGTCCTTATATAGGGTTAAAGCGACGAAGGAGGTGGATTTGGTAGTGGAGGATCAGTGGTGGGATTGTCCTTGGACATATTTAGCTCCGTTCATATTGTTGGTTCCGTAGTTGGGTGTTACGTGGATTCCTCCGCCTCATAAAACTTTTAAGTTTAACGTGGATGGCACCGCTAGAGGGAAATCGAGACCAGCTAGTATGGGGGTGTTGAGGGATTGTCATCGTCGTGTGCGTGCATTATTCTCGGGCCAATTGGCCGGATGGAAACAATTGAAGCAGAGGTGATGGAGATTGCTTATGCCTTTCTTTAATTCTAGATTCATTGTCTGAGTTTGGTGATTGAATCAGACTCTAAAGTGGCAGTAGAGTGGATTCTTAATCTTGAACGACAACATTGGCATATATGGGTTTTGTTTCGTAACATTGATGCGGCTTGTGTGACGTTGCCCAATATTTGTTTTAATCACATTTTTCACGAGGGCAACATGGAATTGCGGATACTTTGACAAAGACTAGTGTGGATAGGGGCTCGGCTTTCCGAGTTTTTCTGAGTGCTCGTGGACGTGGTCTGTCATCAGGAGGATTTTCCACCAGGAGGATGTGCGATCTCAGACTCTGTTGGCATTTGAAACCTCTATGGGCAGTTAGGCGCGCATATGATTGCATGGGAGTGTGCGTCAATTGGTGGCTGCAATTGCAGATGTTTTTGGGTGGGTTGGCTTGTTGTTGTTTGAACCTGCCGATGTTTATGGGTTGGCTTGTTGTTGATTGCTTTGGTGGGAGTTTGGTCTCGGCTTGGGGGGCGAGGGTGCTTTTCTTTGAATAGTGTTTGGGGTTGGCTATGGTGGCTTCATTTATCGTTTTGTTTTTCTCATTTCTTTCGAATTATGGTGGGGTTCTGTTTAGGTTTTATGAAAGCTTTTAATGAGACTCATGATAGTTTCTCTGTATGATTTTTTTTTTCATTTATAAAAATGAGTTGGGGTTGGCTATGGAGGTTTTTCTGGCTCCATTTTTTTTTCTTTCAGGTGCAAAAACTATCTTCTTGTTTCTTTTTAGGTTCTTAAACTTTTTTTTTTGCCCCTTTTAAGTGCCCAAACTATTATTTTGACCAAAAAATGATAGTTTGGGCACTTAAAAGGGGGCAAAAAATAGTTTAGGCACTTAAAAAAAGGAGATAATTTAAGCACCTAAAAGGACAAAAAATAGTTTAGGCACTTGAGGAACCATGCAGATACATTGGCCATTGAAGCATGTGTCTGCCTTTTTGTTATGGAGCAGAGCTTCCATATGTCTTTTTTCTCCATCTTGCACTGCAATTTTTTCTAACAGTTCGAACTTAGAATAGACTTGCGGTTGTACTGAGTCACGCTTAGGCAGTTTTCATATTTTGACATTCATTTGAAATGCACAAATGGCTTTGCTAATCCCAATTCTCAAACGGTCTCTTTAAAGTACTTTTGGCATATAGATTCATGAGGAAACCCAAAATTTAGTTGGTTTGTGTTTTCTTTCTATCGGAACAAAGGAGACCGTAGCTTGTTGGGATTGTAAAGGTGATAGCGTGAACCACTGAGCTAAGCCTCGTGTTCAATTATGTTATAATTGAATGGAAGGAAAGTATGTTGTAACCGAAGACTTTTTATAATATAATCGGCTAGACTCAGGCTTGGCCATGCAAGCAGGGCATGAAAAACCAGTTGTGATGACAAATTATAAGATATGCTAAATGCGCCATTACTGTCTTGATGATGCTTTTGTACTCTATTTTTGAGCTGGTTGATGTTTGCAGGACAATGATAACTTTGATTTAATTGCTTGTACTGTGCTTATCGTGTACTTGATGCATGTCTCAAATTTTATTTATTCTGAAACCAACATAAGAAACATGGTATTATAATAAAATGAAACAAGAATCTGATATGAACTTGTATGAATTGTTAACCAATTAAAATTTATATAAACATAAAATATGTTACTCATGAAACATGCAAGAAACACAAAATATTCTCTATACAAGTTTTAGATGAATTTAAAATGACTTTGACACCAAAAGTATTATGCATGAACAATTAGGTAGAACACATTATGCATGAACACAAATTTTGGGTTTGAGTTTGATTCGAGAACAGATGATTACAAGCTACTTATAGCTGGGGTTGAGGAGGACGGTAGTTGGATCTAGCCTTTTTTGTTCGAGAACAGATAATTACAAGCTACTTATAGTTGGTTTGAAGCGGATGGTAGTTGGACCAAGTCCTATTTGTTTTCACTTAATGAAAATTGTTGGAAAAGGGTTACTGCAATTCCTCCTAATTATACTTTTGATCCTATTGAGATTACAGTGCCTTTTGTTAGCGGAGATGTTCGTTGGTTAGGATATCAGAAAAGAAACAATGTTAGATTCAGTAATGCGATTTTGGAGTTTGATTTGAGTGCTGAGGAGTTTTTCTAGATAAGTTTGCCTGAGAGCTTAATTGGTTTGGGTCCCATGGATTTATCAACTAAGAAATATGAGCTGAGGGAAGAACGGGGTTTAGGAAGAATATGGAAGTTTTGTTGCAAGTGGTGAATGGAAAGATGGATTCACTTGATTTGGATTGTCAGAAAATGAAGCTTCATGGACTTGAGGGAGTGGAGGTTGCGACAGGAATGATATCCCTCGGAGGTAGCTGTCTAAATTATGTTTGTTTTTGAATGTCATTGCCTGCAATGCTATCTTCTCTTCATTATTTCAATGACACTCTTTTCTGAATTCTTGCAGGACATTGAGGAACCATGTAGATATTGGGCCATTGAAGCATGTGTCTGCCTTTTCGTTATGGAGCAGAGCTTCCATATTTCTTTTTTCTCCATCTTGCATTGCATTTTTTTTCTTCCGGTTAGAACTTAGAATAGACTCTCGGTTGTACCGAGTCACCCTCCCTTAATGCAGTTTTCTTATTGCATCCATTTGAAATGCACAGATGGCCCTGTTAATCTAAAACAGTCTATTTAAAGTACTTTTTGGCTTGTAAGTTAAAGAGGAAACCCAATATTTGGTTGGTTTGTGTGTTTTTATTCGCTCGGAACAAAAGAGACCGCAACTTGTAGGGATTGTAGATGTTACTACCTTGTAGAGGTGATGACGTGAACCACTGAGCTAAGCCTCGGGTTCAGTTATGTTTTAATTGAATGGAAGGAAAGTATGTTGTATCCGAAGACTTCGCTTAATATAACAGGCTAGAGTAGACTCAGGCTAGGCCATGCAGGCAGCGCTTGATAAACCAGTTGTGATGATAAACCATAAGTTATTCCAGTTCATATAAGTGCACCATGACAGTGTTGATGATGCATTTGTACTTTGTTTTTGTGCTGGTTGAGGTTTGAAGGTCATTCATAACCTTGATTCAGCTGCTTCTACTCTGTTTATCATGTCGTAAGGTTGGTACAATGAATCTGTAATAGATCTTCACAAACATCATCACATGTATTGTGATGATTAACAAATGGGTTAAGGATAAACTTTGCACCAAGCTCTCTACCGTTCTCCCTCGACATCACTTCATGAGCATAAACACCCTCATTCTTTAGTCCCAATATAGCTTCTACATCTTTAACCGATATAGTAATTTTGTGTCCTTCAAACTCAATAACACTCCTTCAAACATCAAAACTTTCCATCAATTCCCCACATAGGTCCCAGCGTACTGGATGAGATTTTATAAAAAGTAAAGACCCAAAACCAATTTCTTCAAGAATAGGATCAATCCACATCGTCTTTAATCCTTTAATCAATTCGTACAATTGTTTCTGACTACACATTGTCTCAAAAGATGTCTACATATAAGATAACTAACGGTTATTACATCAATCTTAATATAACTTCAAACTAATTATATTGCTAGCATTACCTTCTTCGGAATGCCTGATTTATATTCTTTGTATGCCTCTTTCTCCTTCTCAGTTTCACTAATGTAAGGTTTTTTTCTTTCTTCGACATTTTCTCCTATTTCTTGCCTAACTCTTTCCTAACCTACACATGACAAATTCAGAAGAATTTAACATCTTACAAACGCCTTTAACAAACATCATAAAACAGTCAAACTGACCATATTAGTGACTTTTTTCTCATTTTGTTTCATCCTCATACATTCAGCTCTACTGTAAAAAAATAACAAAGTTACCCTTTCAATCATTAATTGTTAGATGCAATAAGATGCGTGCTTAAATACGTAAAAAATCAACTTACTAAAAGTGAAGGAATGGTGGACATGTTTTTAGTGCGTATGGCTGATCACATTTGGCCAACATCTCAATAGTGGCTTCATCATCAACTTATCAGCAACTTCATTGGCAATTGTATCAGCATCTTCAACATGAACTCTATCAGCAACTTTAGCAAAAACGAGATTTAAATTTGCAGCTGCCATCCTAAGGACTAAATACTCAAATGAATCAGTGATAAATAAACCCATCGATCCTCATTACAAACAAATCTAACGTTTTTAGGTTCAAATATATGAAAAGGGTATCATTTAAAAAAATGATATTTTCATTCTGGATCGATGACAAATATTCAGTTCAAACATACTTCCTCAAACAAAAAATGCAATTTCATGCCAAAATTTTCAAACACAAACCCTAGATTTCATGTATTTCGCAATTAAACAAACTTAGGGTTTCGATTGTTACCTTCGCTTTGTTCAAAATGGAGAAACTTCAACACAGTAGCACAAATTTTCAGTTGCAGACCTAAATTGTTAGGAAAATATTGAGGTTTTGATCTTTACAGTGTACGTTTATGACAAATCGAGAGGATTTCCAAATTTTCAGTGTGAGATGTGTTCTAACCCTAAAAAGTTATTAAACAGATGAAGGTCGATTCTCGTTTTTATGGAGGCCATTAATCGCTACGTGTACCGATACGACTAATTAAGTTGCGATACCTTGAGAAAACTGGAAATATGAAACGTTAAAACAAAAATATTATATTTATCTTGTTTAGGTTTCGATACTCGACGATTTATTCTGATACTTTGCGTTTCAACCTAATATGTTATCTATCTTCGATACTTATGCAATTTCGCTACTGATGTCTTCGTTCCGAAACTTATAATACAAACATGTATTGTTAAAGGGATTGTACACATTTGTAGTTTGAGCATTTATCTACACGTTCCGGTACATGTCCAAAGTTCCGAAACCAGGAGATAAACATTAACTATTACGCTTTAATCCTAAAACGTTACTTTCACAACTTCAAGTTTCGGTACTATATATAAAATTTTGATACAACTTCTGTCAACGTTTATTGTCACAAACTTTACTAACAATATAGGTTTACTCATTTCTCTACAAGTTCATGCACATCTTTGAAAGTTTGCAAACCATGGAATGAATGTCAAATGTTTCCCATTAAACCTAAAATGTTACTTTCACAACTTCAAGTTTCAGTATCATATATATAATTCCGATACATCCTCTATAAATGTTAATTGTTACAAACTTTACTAACAATCTAGGTTTTTCATTTCTCTAAAGGTACCGATACAATTTTATCAATTCTGAAACGTTACCTATCCAAGTTAAATTTAATGCATCATTGTAAAATATTCGGTTGCAACAAGCATGGTATCCCCATTAGGTTCTGATACTACTTACTAAGTTCCAATACTTACCGACAACAACCTCTTCTCGATTCTGTGTTTTTTCATCTAAATCTGACGGTCAAAAACAAATGTTCTAAAAACGATTCTCATCTAACGTTTTTAAGAACCCACCATTTTTTAGCCATATGTTAACATGTCTTTCTTTCGACTTGCCCCTCTATTTGTTTATTTGATCTTTTGTGGGTTTAATATTAACAGCGTGGATATTTTTTGTTAAATATAATATAATTTTAAAAAAGTAATTTAATGATAATATTATCCATTCAATTTCAATTATTAAATAAAAACTTAAGTTCTTAAAATTAAAAGTGTAAAACTTTGATACATAGGCTGTGTAAAACTAATTTTAATTTTACACAAGCCTGCGTTTTTATCTTATAAAATACAAATTCTAAATTTCTAAGCCTAATACCTTAAAACCTAAACCTTAAACCCTAAATTCTAAACATTAACCTTAAATTCTAAACCGTACAACTTAAATCCCTAAACTTTTAACCCTAAACTGAACCATTAACCCTTAAATTTGAAAAACACGTACACAAACTGTGTATCAAACTTTTTATCATATTAAAATTCAAATATAACAAAGAAAAACTATATTATTAGTGTAAAAATTGTAAGTTTGATTCTTAGAAAACTACTAAATTGTACCAACGTCTAGTCGAATTCCGATACAGTTTTTAATAAAATCTCACACTTTTTACAACAAATTTCTATCTTTCTTTCTAGATTTTCTCCATGAAAAATCCTTCCCTATTTACCATAAAAAAAAACCCTCCATTAATATCAAAATGCAGCTTTTGTTCTTCATCTAGTCCTCCTGTTTAAAGCCTGCTTCCTATTTCCATTCCCTCCTCGTCATCTTTCTCTTTTAATCATATTCTTGACTGTCGGTTTTCCACTCAAAACCATTTCCCAAATTTCCCATTTCTTTATCCTAATCCTCTGCTTCCATTGTTCTTGCTGTTTAATTCTCTTAGGTCTTCAAAACTAATGGCCAAAAAAGCTTATAATTTTATGTACTTTTCAGCCAAGTTTATCTTCCAGACTGCTTTTGGGACTATAATTTAAACTGGGTTCCTTCCCGTTTCGATTCTCGTTGAGTTATTATATCCCAGTCGTTACTTACTGTTCGTTTCTCAGTATTTTCTTTGCAGCAAAAAGAAATGGATTGTGATTATCATGCTACTTATGTCAATGGTGAAGCTGAAGCAGATTCCAAGCCCTTTTCAATAAGGTGGATTTTCCCATTTCCAATGCCTTGTTATGATTTTATTTCTTTTTCTTTTATATCATTATTTCATGGTCCTTAATTTACCTACTATACTAGTTTGCATCTTCTTGCCTAACATTACCTTTTAACTTTATCTAATTACTTGCACCTTTTCTGATTTTCCATTTCATGCATTTGGTTGTTTTTCTAAGTTGTGTGTGTGTGTAGTTTGTAGTTATATATAATAGCTTGAAGTATAAATCTTGATTAATTTTTGAAACTTTATCAAATTTTCAGTTGCTGATGAACTCTGTTCTGTCATCTATGATTCTTCTATTCCATGCTTTGTTTTAATGTTTTGGAAGTGTATTGTTCACCATTTTCATACTGTTGTTTTTAGGTTTATGTACTTTGATTTGCTGCTTTCTTCATTGTTGTAATTTGTATAATCTTCAGCAGTGCATGATAACACATTCAATTAGGGAGTTCAAGAAACTATTGCAAATTTAGGATTTCGAAACGATTCATAGCGGCGTTCCGTTACAAAAAAGCCACCAACTTCCGTGTTTTTTTTAAAATGAGCGGTGGGTTTGTTAGAAACCCCGGTTTTTGTAACAAATGATCTTTTGTTTTCCAGACTGTTTGTTGCTGATGCTAGGCTGAGAATGTAGGCTGGACGTGCTCCGATCAACAACATAAAGATCACGTTTCCTTCGAAAATAAGGTGGTTTTGCAGGAGAAATTGATCAAAGACGAGTGTAACTGTTACTATGACGAGATGCTATCATAAGCCCCCTGCCATGAAAGCAACTTAACTTTTGATTACACTTCCAATGTCACAGTTCCGGTAAATTGAGAATCAAGTTCCGTACAAGACTCTCACCTGGATGTTCATCAGAGAATCGATACACTTCCCTCCAAGAGGACTAGACATAAGCAAAGAAAGCGTAAAGGGAGACGAAAGAAACAGTTGATGTCGGATATTTTAGCAAGAGCAAAGCCATGTACCTTGGAGTTCTAAAGATAAAGTTTGGTGGGTGCATATCCAAGTCATGGAACATCAATAGATTAAGTGATACATCAGTATTCAAGGTACATTTTGTGCTTTCTTTCCTGCTATACTTTGAACCAAATGTGATTGTTTTAATTGCATTGTTAAAGCTTTCTAGAGTAACCAATCTATTTCTACATAGGTTGCAAGAGACTGCCGCGTAATTTCGGTTTCAGTGATTATCTATGTTGCTTGGATTCGGGTCTGCAGTTTCAGGCTACGAGTATGGTTTCGGCATCCGCACTGGTATGTTGGATATTCTCCGAGTGTCTTCATTTATGTGAAGTATCCTTTAGAGGGTTATATCCGCGTGCCTATATTCGTATACCCCCTCTTATATATTGCCTTCTGATTTTACCTTCTCAACGTGGATACTTATGTCAGCTTCAAGCTATCATATATATATATATATAAGGTTATGAACCACTTGTACAGTATAAAAACTTTTAGTTTTACACTGATTTTGGATTATTGGATGAATATAAATTTATGATCGAAATTATCATTTTTTTTCTTTTTATTGTACGCACCACTGTAAACTATTATTTTCTCCTTTTATCCACTTCTTTTCTTTCTTCCTTAAAAATATCATCTTATATACGTATATAATGAGTCTTCAACGAATGTCGATATAAACCACAAAACTATAAACCACTTTTTTTTTTTTACTTTTTAAAATGACTTGAAAACTTTGGGGGTGTTCAATTAACCCTATTTTAAATTGAATTAATATTTAGATAGGTTTCTCCCTCTACCGTTTACATAATTTAATAGTAAAATATTAATTTATTATATTAATAATTAATAGATCTATTTTTAGATATAATGTAAAAAAATGTCCCTAACGTTTGACTGCATAGTCGTTTTAGTCCCTATTTTTTAAGCACTTTAACCTTCAACGTTTTATTTTAGTAAAAATAACACATCTGCAGATGAAAGCTGTTAGTCAAAGTAATAATAATTGACTTGAAATGATGTGACAAATCTACATGGCGATGCACACTAAAATAACAATGTCATATGCACAAAGGTGTTGACTTTACCAAACAAGACATCAATCAAAAAATGATTTTATAAAATTTTTTTTCTACTGACGTGTCATTCTGTCAAATCATTCAAATTGTTTATCGTCGGTTAACTAATGATTTTCTTTCACGAAAGGGTCATTTTGATTCGAAAAGAAACATTGAGAGTTAAATTGTTTCAAAAAAAATAATAGGGATCAATGTTAAGGGTATTTTTTTTACATTATCCCTTAATTTTAAATAAAATCTACGATAACTGCCTATTTGGTCACTCAACTATGTCGTTTTTCTATTTTGGTCATCCAATTATTTTTGGACATTTTAGTCTCTAATGTTATGTTTTAATGCCATTTTGATTACATGCTGTTAATTTTGACTATTAATTTAACGAAGATTGTGATGTGTCATATTATAATAACAAATTTAGTGCTCAAAACTTATGTATTCAATGAATATGATATTAATTCAAAATAATTCAATAAACTTAATTTAATCTTCAATGTGCTATCATTATTATATGCATTTTTATGTTAGTGTTGATAGTATTTATCATTCCCAAAGATATTGGTGTTTGTTTATCTATCGTTTTTTGAGTTGCTTGGTTAGATTTTAACTCTTTCCCTGTATGATCCTATTTTATGTTTTAGTGGCTAGTTTATGCAATTTGATGATTTTAGGGGAAATGACTGACTAATACGATTAATGTACTATAATTTTATAGACTCTTTTTGTAATTTTATTGTACTTTCTCTTTATTGGATAAAACTAAATATTATTATTCGACAAAAAAAAGTAATTAGCGGTCTATAATGACCAATTATCCATGAGATAAGGTAACCAAACTTATGTACTAAAGTTTGCAGTAATACCCTGCATTTGTAAACTAAAGCATTTTGGAATCACATTTAGGATGTCCTTTGATCATAAAAATCTAAACATGCAGTCAAGGACTAGTGTTTGAAGAAGCACATCATACACCAACAGCATAACAGATGACAGAACACAGCTGCAGCTGAATCCATGCTTCTTACTGATAATAAGAGAAAACCGTATATATAGTTTGTAGCAGGGTAAGCAGGAGCAAGACAGTTGCAGCAACAAACGAACAACCTGACCAGGGAGAGTTAAAATAATCTTTCTTCAACATGGCAATATATCTTCTCCATTTTCTCTTCACCCTTTCCATGTTCCATTTCCTCTTGCAAAACTTGTTCACCTTAACAAATGTATCGGCATAGTAAAAGTTGTCTGAAAAGCGCAAGTCGCGTGAAAAGCGTATAGAGTCGCAAAGTTTGTTAAACATTTGGGCAACTGCATCATCTTCCCCAAACCGTTTATCAATAATCCCACTCTTGCAGAGTAATTGCACGTCCTTGCCGCTGTTGATGAGGTTATCCATGAACACCACATAATCAGAAACATAAGTTGGTTCCCCGGTTTGGGTGAATTGTTCGTAGGCCATGAAATTCCGCAAGAGACGCTCCGTGTTATCATCAACATGTAGGATTGGAATACTCAGTACTCCGGTATCGGTTATGTATGTTATATCAAACAAGTTCTTTTTCTCTTTTGCCTGATCGTGGCATAAGAAACCGATTCCTGCATCTTCCAGCTCTGTAGCACTGTGTATGAACTTCCATGAGCGGTCAGATTTCCGTGTCGCCTTTTTAAATTGCTGGTGTTGCCTTATTCCTTGAGGTGAAGGACAACAACATTTATGTACCAAGTCTAAAAGATGCTTTACATCTTTTGCGGGAGGGGTATAGCTTACATTTACAGAACATTGCAGCCCTTCTCGGAACAAAGAAAGGGCCGAACGGGCGAAGCGATCAAGATCCCTTCCATCTCCTTCTCCATTTCGCATTATCAGACAATCCAACTTGAAAAGCACAAAGAAGGGAAGTTGATTCTCTAGCAGCAACAAATCATACCACATGTCAGTTTGCACATGTCGTCCCTGTTTGCGAAGATCTTCTGGATACATATTGTTGATTAGCATAACAACGAAGCATCCGTCGTAGACCATCATTTCTAAAAATTTGGCACAGTGGTCGATCGGTCCACCGTAGCATTTGCGAACTCGTTCTTCCGAGGCTTTCATGGCCTTCATAAATTCGCCGGATTCAAGATTTGTTAACTTAAGTACCTGATCAACGCAACTTTGTTTGATAAGTTCCATCGCCTTCAAGTGTGGCTTACCATGGTGGTAAGGACCAATTGAAATCACATTTGGCTCGTAGGCTATTTCCTTTACTTTCCGTAGTCGATGTGGCACTTCATAAATTGCACAACCTGCCTGTTGCAATGGTGGGTGAGCAAATTAATTTGTTAGTTACAAGGCAAAAAAGAAAAACTATTTGGACAAGAAATTTGCATTTTTTTATGTCATTCCAATCAATTTTTAAGGATAAAGTACACAAACGGTCATTAAACTATCTCCAAAAATACAAAATGATCACCAAACTTTCAAAAGTTACATAATAGTCATTAAACTTTAGTTTTTATTACAAAATAATCATTGGGCCATTAATTGTTGTTCAGTTGATGATGTCGCAGTTATGAAATTTGTATAATAGCACATTTAATCCTCCATAGTTATATATCCAATCAACTTAGACATCATAGGGGTTAAATCAGGACTAAATTGATTGAAAATGTAAATGTAGAGGATTAAATGTGTTACTATTCAATTTTTTTCTAACTACTACATCACCCAATTAACGACAGTTAATGGCTCAATAACCATTTTGTAACAAAATTAAAGTTTAATGACCATTATGTAACTCTTGAAAGTTTAGTGACCATTTTACATTTTTAAGGATAGTTTAGTGGCCATTTGTGTACTTTACCCAAATTTTCATACAAATTACTATACTTAAACTTCTTGTATTTTATAACTTTTAAATCAAGAATAATTGTGTATAAGTGCATTCAAATTCATAGTTTTCTAGATGTTGTAATACTATATCTGACACTTGAAATTATAATATTAGATATTATGGTAAAGACATAACTTAAATATAGGGTAAACTATTTATTTGATATCTTATTTATTTTTATGATTATGTTTTGGTTACCTAACTATTATTTTTGACAAAATTGTTGATACCCGTTGTAAAGTTTGATTGTTGACTTAACAAAAATTTTGATGTGATATGGTACAATAACAATTTTAGTCCCCAAAACTTACACATTCTATAAAATTAGTCCTAATTTGAAAAAAATCAATAAATTCTCAATATTTAAAGGGTAAATTACATAAATCATCACTCAACTTTACTCTAAAACCTATTTTGGTCACTCAACTTTCAAAACGTTCAATTTAATCACTCAAGTTTAGAAATTGAACATTTTTTGTCACTCTTCTGTTGAATTTTTTGACGGCATCCATTTACCGGTGAACAAAGGAACTTCTCCAAGATCTGAATGGTGGAAAGCTTCATCGGCACGAGGGAAGCAATATACTAAGAAACAAGCTACATCTAACGGTGGATGAGGGAGATCGGAGAGAGAGAAACTAAAAAGTTTTTGTTTGATTCGTGGGTTTCGAGGCACTTTCCGATGAAATGGGGGTCGGATTTAGACTCAGGGGAGCGAGACAAAGCGACTGGTGAAATTTGGTACCGAATGACGGCGACGGTGAACTGTGGAGTTACAAAAAATGTTCAATGTCTAAACTTCAGTGATAAAAAACGTTCAATATCTAAATGTTAGTGAGTAAATTGAACACTTTGAAAGTTGAGTGACCAAAATAGGTTTGAGAGTAAAGTTGAGTGATGATTTATGTATTTTACCCATATTGAAAAATCCTATAAATTTGGTTCTCATTTTAATTTGAAATAGTTATTAAATTATTATTAAATATTAATAAACAATTAAATTATTAACAAATTATTATTAAATTAATAAAATATTAAATTATCAATAAATAGTATACTATTTCAAATTAAAATGAGGACCAAATTGATAGGATTTTTAAATCTTGAAGATTTATTGAATTATTTCAACTTATGACCAATTTGATAGAATGTGTAAATTTTGAGAACTAAAACTGTAATTGTACCATGACACATCATCATTTCCTTTAAGCCAACAATTAAACTCAACAACAAGATACCTACATAGAAAAGAAATGTAACGTTATGTACAGTTTTAGTAAAAATAATAGTTGGATTGCCAAAATAAAAACATAAAAATAGATGAAGTATTAAATAGGTAATTTACTTTAAAATATAACGCAAAACATTATACGATAAGAAAAAAAATATGACATAAGAAATGAATAAATGAATTCATCAACATTTGTATAACACAAATTATTAACACTAGATTTTGTCTCACCCAATGAGAGTGAACAACATCATTTTATATAGAAATTTATTTTAACAAATGATTAATTATTAGAGTGGCAAGAGATTTTTATACAAGTTTATTTTGTGTTTGATTCTCAAATGACGCTTTTAATTGTTTTATTTAAAAATTATATAAAAATAAAAACATCTTTATAATAATATTGATTATCCTTTAAATAAAAATATTTTAATAATTTCATAACAGAGTTGGTAACGAATTAATTCATGATACGTAGTCAATCAATCATTTTACATATAGTATAAATATCAAATTTTAATATATGAATATCCAATCAATTCCTATTTTTGTTATAAACATGTATATTCAATCAATTAGTTGATCAATCTATTTCAGATATTATAAAGGTTTGTTATAGAAACGATCATCCAACTTAATTTGTTTTATTTAAAACGTCAATATTCAAATCTCTGATGTTGTTTAAAGGATATAATATCTTATCCACTATACTAATCGGTTGTTGGTGTTATTCTATTATATATAGAAAGGTATAATCACTTAGTATTCAACCTATTAGTCTACTAATTTTCCCAATCTAATTTGTTTCATTCATAATACCTCACTCTAAGCGGCCTAATGTTTCTTCCGGCTAAACTAACTTGTAATGAGTAATTTATCATTATATTTTAAGTTTTTAACTCTACATTAACTTTGTCACTTTATTTTGTTTGATTGAATTTTGACACTGAAGTTTAATTTATGATTCAGTTTTACAATAATAAATTAATTAATATAATATTAAAAAGCCTTAAGAATATAAGAAGTCCTTGAACTTTTAGGAAAATTAATTAAGTTCTTGAACTTTTTTGTACCCAATTAAGCCATTGAACCAATAAATTAAATTAATTAAGTCTTTTGACCAACTTTGACCATTAAATCTTGACATTTTTTTGTTAGATATTATTGCCACACGTACACTACAGTTCTATCATGTGAAATTTAATTTTTATAAAATATTTTTTAAGTTTTTTTAATAATTTTTAGGACTATTAAAGAATTTTTCAAATAAAAAAATTCTGAAAATGTCAAGTGATAACATTGTGACCTGATGCACTGCACCCGTCAAATTCAACAGTCAATATTGATCAAATGGCTTAATTGAGTGCAAAAATAAATCAAGAATTAATTAATTTTCTTAAAAGTTCGAAGGTTTCTTACACCCTTAAGCTTATTAAAAATTAATAAGAGCATTTACTTATTAAAAACTCATTCTTTTTTATTAATAAAACTTATTTTTTAACGATTAAAATATGTGAAATAATACTTTTCTTGTTAAATTTGATTTTTAATCATCAAAATCAATATTGAAAGGTTAATGTCATTTATTTATTTAAAAAAAAATCCAATTTGGTGGTAAAATTGGATAAAATTATAAGTTTAGTTATAACATTGGATGGCATTTTATATATTACATCCAAATGAAATAAACAAAAAAAATTAAATATCACATTGATCCATGTTACTTTGATGAGTGTTTTAATTATTTTATTTATAGTATATTAAAAAGGAAAAACTTTGATATACAAGTCGTGTAAACTTTAGTTTATACGTGTCTTTTAGTTTTAGGGGTTAGGATTTTAGTTTAGGGTCTAAAGTTTAGGGGTTTAGCTTGTAAGGTTTAGAATTTAAGGTTAATGTTTAGAATTTAGGGTATAAGGTTTAAAGTTTAGGGTTTAGTTTTTTAGGGTTAAGTTAGTAATTTAGGATTTGAGTTTTTATATTGTAAATACATAGGCTTGTGTAAAATTAGTTTTACATAGCATGTGTATCAAAGTTTTATCCATATTAAAATACATGGAGTTTTACCATCTGGTTTAGTGGTTAAAGATATTCACGTCGTCTCATTTTGCATGTGTTTAAATCACATTTATTTTTAAAAATGTAAAATATATTTTTACTTAATAAAAAAAATTAAACTACATCGAATATATTCTATTTTAAAGATAATTATGATGAATGTCATTAATATTAATGAATAATAATTATAACTAAAATTTCAAAACAAACTATTAACCTTCAATTTATTGACTCTCATTAGATATTCAACATAAATTAAAATATTTATATTTTCTAATTAAATTGAATGACCCTCTTAACTAAAATTATAGCCGAGTGACTCCGAGTAGTTTATGTTTTTTAATGGTATAAGAAAAGCTTAATGTACTTTCCCTCCTAAAATATATCTGTTTTTTAACTCTCTTAAAATATTTTTTTTTTATCTCTTTTGCCTCTAACGTTTTTGTCGTTGCTCATGTTTCCCCCAAAAACTAACAATATTAAAAATAATTATTTTAGCCGATCAGAACGTGTCAAGTCATTTTATTTATTTATTTTAAAATTTTAAAATAAAATAAAAATATTAAAATATTTATTAATTTAACCTTAAACCCAAATACTCAAAATATCCAGCATCTTTTTCTTCCCCAATTTTCCTTCTAAATTGAAACCCAACTGCTTAAGCTCTATCTCTTTGCTTACAACTCTCTCCAGGCTTGATTATACGTATTACCCACACTCGTTTTCGAGTCAAATGGTTGACACCAGTAACAATTTGGTGAACCCGAGGATGAAGATGATCCATTAAACTTTAAATGACAACAAGAAGAAGCATTCACATTCCTTTCTTCTTTACAAATTCCATTAAAATCACCATCACCATTGTTACAGCAACCTTGCTCCTTGTTCCGACTCTATGGGAGACAATTTCCAGGAACAGAGCTCGTCTGTTTTTAAAAATAAATAAAAAAAATGACGTAGCACGTTCTGATCGGTCAAAATAAGTTCTTTTTAACAATTTTTGTTAGAGGACAAAAAAGTCAAAAATACTTTAGAGAAAAAGTTGACAAAACATATATAATTTTGGGGGAGAAAAGTGCACTAAACCTATAAGAAATTACACACATTCTAATTAAAAACTAGGAACTATATGAACACACGACTTCCTGTTTTTTTTTTCACTTTTTTACTTCAGTTTTTCACAGACAGCTCGAGTGCGTTTAATCTTTTGTTTCCTTCATTAATTAAAGAGCTTTGATTCATGCATACCTCTCTGGAAGGCGGCGGTGGAGGAGGAGGAGGAGGAGGAGGTGGTGGAGGTGAAGGTGCACAGCAAGGAATGTCAGAACCATACTCTATATCAGGCGAACGCGAACAGCAACGCAAAAGAGAACGCGCACGAGACGCGGTGGCTGAACTTCCAATTGGCATCCTCTCGGCGGGTACACTTCCAATTTGCACCCTCTGCACAAAAGCACGCGAGAGATATTTCTTTCAGTTTTGAGAGATATATATATATATATATATATATTTTCTTTCTTATAAAAATGAGGAATCTATA
This sequence comes from Hibiscus mutabilis, assembly GCA_019671005.1. Classification (NCBI taxonomy): domain Eukaryota; kingdom Viridiplantae; phylum Streptophyta; class Magnoliopsida; order Malvales; family Malvaceae; genus Hibiscus; species Hibiscus mutabilis. The sequence goes on along the minus strand of CM033735.1, from coordinate 2,677,369 downwards.
TCCATTTAGTTGATATTATCTGAAACCTGTGGTTTCAGTTTAGCTAACTTTTAACAAATTTTCCGATTTTAACCCAACGGTAGCTAATAATTTTGTTATACAAAAAAAGTAACTATCACACCTTTTTCTGATAAATCATATAATCCTATGACTTCATCTACTAATAACAATAAAGTTAAAAAAATAAATTGTAATTACAATTGAAAAAAGATATATGAGTTGATATAAACTTTAAAGTTGGAAAAATCATAAAAATGATAAAAAAATAAGGGTTTTCAATTTTATGGAATGAAAATCATAAATTAAATTCATTGCAGGACTTATTCTATCTTTTCAAGAAGATACTATGTCGCCACTTAGATTCAAATCTATATGCCCTAACACTACTTTTTAAGAGCATCGTGTCTTGTGAGTCCGTTTTTATTTAAAACCCTTTAATATCAAAATAAGTGTCTAAACCTTATCCATTTTCTGAGATAGATGTTTGAATTATTTCTTAGCTGAAATTGATGTCCAACGTTTTATTTTGATACGTTTCAAAATTAACCCGTTAAAAAAAATCGTCACCCATTCATAATTCGACATAGTACTTTTATTTTTATCTAAAAAACTGAAAACCCCCCTCAAAATTTCCAAAATTCCCGAATCCCTAAAACTCAAACCTTGAATTTTACCTTCTAAAACTATATATATATATAACACTTTTCATCGTGAACAGATTGAACATTAGGCTCACTAAATAAACATGAATAGAAAGAAGAAAAGGCAGGACAAGACTATAATCGACCAATAAATTACTTACTGATTTTATGCACGATGCACCTTAGGCCAGAAGGAAAGTAACCAACAGAGACCTGTCAAAAAAAAATATCAAACCGAGAGAAATGTTGAAACAAAGTGAAAAGCTTGGGCAAGATGAATTCCCGTAATTACAAACTATTTTTTGACTCACTGCATTTCACTTTACTCTTTTTATTCACACTAGAAAATAAAACACGTGTTTATAGGCATTCGACAATTGAATTGCATTATTACCTGCCAACTACCTTGATTATTTATTACAATCTTATCCACGACTTTTACCAATCAAGTCGTCCTTTGCATTTTCTTCATTTACAATTTGCAGTATTACCTGCCAACTCCCTTGCATTTTGCCATTTCGTAGGTGTGAATATATGTTGGGCTTTCCTTTAGTAATGGTTTGTATAAATGCTATTTTATTTTAGAGTTATTGTTTCATGAAAAAAATATTTTACAAGTATTTCTAATTTTATTTATAAAAATAATACTTATTTGTATCTCGTATAACAAAGAGTACTCCGTAAGTTATGTGTTGGACTTGATATGATCAGTCGAGTATTCCAAGAAGGGGTAGATTGGTTTATTGAAAAATTTTGTGGAAGCAATAAAAATATAGATAACTTTAAGTGGTTCAACTTCTAAACTAAGTGATATAATCACACATTTTTAAAATATTGACGACGACTTCGTTATTTTTATTTTTTTTAAACGTCAAGCCCAAAAAAAAAAATGCGAGAAGAATATTATGCCTGCATTAAATTAAAATATAATAGTCGTTGAAAGCATTAAATTAAAATATAATACCAGTACTTGTGGGTTGAGTATCAATACTAAAGGTTAGGTATTGGTATTGATGAGTGCTACCGGTACTAAAATGACTTTCTAAAATTTTGGAAAATCTTTGTGTATCGGAACTAGCAAAGCCTTATTGATTTTGATTGGTTTGAGTATCAGTATCAGTATCAGTATCAGTATCAGTATCAGTATCGGTGGTTCACTACCAGTATTAAGCAAACGCTTTTGACATTAAGACAATTTGAAAATATTTGTGTAAGTTAAAATACTTTGCAATCAATTTGAACATATTTTTTAAGTTGTATGGACTTTAAATTATTTTAAAATTTTTTAATTAAGTCTAAAACATTTTTCACATAATTTGTTATATCATAATATTAACTTAATATTGTATTTTTTTGTAAGACGCATTTCTCATGACGTGCCTTTGGTTATGCTTCTAAAATGAAAATTAAAAATAATTAATATACTTTGTGAGTCAGTAGCAGATTTATAATTTTTATATAGTGATGTTAGAATAAATTAAATGAGATCAATTTTAATATTTGCTATGAAAAATTCTATACTAACTCTTTGATAACCGCATTTAACTTTTTGAAAATCACATACCATAACAAATCAAGTGAGATCAATTGATCCCTAAGCTATATGCGGTTCAGCACTGTAGTGAGTTGATGTTCAATCACTAAAAATATCTAAAATAATCATTGGATTTAATATTTTTTTATTTTTTGTACGCTTCTCATGTATTAAATTATTTATTTTTTTAAGACCCATTGATTGGTCGCGTGGTCAAAGATAATCATATTGTCTCATATTGAGTGGGTTTGAGTCTTAATATTTTTATAATGTAAAATCTCTTTACTTAATAAAATTATTTATTTATTTTTGTTGAGATATGTGTTTTGATATAACAAATATGAAAAATGTTTTTGGACTTGTTTGCGAACTTTCAAAATAATTCAAAGTCCTTAAAACTTGAAAAATATGTTCGAAAACTTTTTGAGAGAGTTTTTGACTTGAATAAATTTTTTCAAAGCCTTTAAAAGTAAAAAACAGACCCTGAGTACCGGTACAGTTGTAACCCGTACCGATACCCAATAGAGCCCGTACCGATACGGTGAATCCCCGTACTGATACGCCCCTTTATTTTTCACCAAACTGATTCTTCTAGTAGCCAGTCAGTGTACAGATACAGACTTGTCTGTACCGATACGAGTGATCTAGTACCGATACAGAAATATCGCGTATCGGTACCCAGTTAACGGTCTGTAACGACTAGTTTGATCTTTAAATGCAGGTACCGATACGAACTCCAAGACTGGATAAACATCCCCAACGGCTCTAAACCTTTCCCAACGGCCATAAACGGCTAGTAGCTTATTCCACACTTTAAAAGAAGACTTGAGACACTTGAAGATGGTTAGAGACCACATCCAAGCTTAATGATCAAGAGAAATTAGCATTCAAATCTTATTTTCTTGTTTCTCTTATAAATATTTGTATAGAGAGTGATTTTCATTGTTTTATCTTTCATTCTTCTTGTGAGCTTAATTGTGTGTAAACACACACCTAATGAGGTACTTGGTTTATCAAAATTTACCTTGTTTAAGGGAGAGGTTCTAGTTTTGCCTAAGTAAAAATTAGGGTGGTTCTATTTTAGCCATCGAAAAGATAGGATTGTAAAAGTTTTCTCTTGAACCTAGAAAAAAGGAAGAATTCATAGTAGTAAATTGAAAAATCCTTAGTAGTGTGCTAAAGTAGTGGACGTAGATCTTGGTTGAGAAGGTTGAACCACTCTAAAATCATTGTGCAAATTGTCTATAATTTTTCAGTTTAGCCAATTCATCCAAGAAGCCAAATCAAGACGATATTCAAAAGATCGATTTGAGAGTGCAACGAGCCTATCAATTTTTAATTTCAATATGGGTAAACTACGCAGATGATTCCTTTTGTTTTTGGCATGTTCTCTTTTGATCACCGGTTTTGAAAAAAGTAACATTTTGTTCACTTACGTTTCCGAGTTATAATGTTTTGGTCACTCAGACGTTAAACTTTGTTAGACTGCTTATATGGCACGTTAACAAAATTGTTAATTTCTACTTTAGACCCTAAAATTTTAAAAGTTTATTTTTACCAATTTTTTAAAAAAACATAAAATCAATTTATCCTCCCAAAATTGTGGACCATCCCATGGTTATTGGCAAAGAACCTGCCACTTCGTTGCAACCTCTGTATACAAATTAGAACTTGACTTTGCAGTCTGCGCTCAACTTAAGGCATGAATCGATTAAAGTTTTAAACATAATGGGCGTGGACAAAGGATTACCTAACCATTCTACTGCCATTTTAGAATCACTCTCCACAGTCATAGCATACTTATTGGCCCAAAGCGATCTTTTGAAAAGGGTGATAGCTTCATTTATTGCTAAAATCTCTGCGGACATAGCATCGTTTCTACCCACCGATTTGGAAAATATGATCAAGGTAGCCAAGTTCTCATTTCTAAGATACCCACCGATCCCTGCCTCTCCAAAGCTCCCCTTACAGCTCCATCAGTATTGAATTTTAAAGTACCACGTTCGGGAGGCATCCACGCTCCACCTTTTGCATTGTTTGTTTTGGTTTTGATGAACACTAAATTTCCAGGACTCATCACCATATCCGACACAGTTATCTCCAAGTCTGGCCACCTGGCTTTGCACCACCAACATAATCTCATCATACATAAATCAAATATGTACTCCATATCAATCCTTGCGCCTTTGAAAATAATCTCGTTTTTATATAACCATATTGACCAAACTATACAAAAGAAGCTTAGGAACCAAACCTGAGAATGACTCGACCCCTGGTGTGTGGAAAACCACTGCTGAAAAAGGTCCCTAACATTACCAGGGATAATAAAATGAAGGTTCCACATACCCCACCAGCGTTGTCATAATCCCCAAGTCAAGAAACAGCGGCAAAACAAGTGGTTGATGGATTTTGGTTCCTTTTGGCAGAACGGGCACAATAGTATTTCATGAACAAGGCACCCTTTTTTTGACAGTTCAACCTCTGTCGGAATTTTTCCATGCAATAATTTCCAAACGAATGCTTCGACATTTGGTGGAGCTAGATTACTCCATACTGCTTTCCGGAGGATATTAAAATTAGTATTATTGGTGCAACTTACTTTGCAAAAAGATTTGACGTTGTATATACCGTTGGGCGATGCTATCCACCTTAAATTGTCCGAAATATCTGGTTTTGGTCGGCTGCTGTTGATGAGATTCATGAACTCCTCCCAAATTTCCCGCTCTCAATCGAATAATCTTCTGCGGAGGACAATGTTCCAACACCAAATATTATCTTCAAACGATCCGAACTCGGCTATGACTCCTATTTTTTTATTGGCGACAGCATAAATTCTCGGAAACCTATCTTTTAGAGCTTCATTTTCGATCCAAACGTCTGTCCATAAATGGATGAGACCCCCATCGCCAACACAAAAAACTACATTCTTGGAGAACACGTCTTCACGAGTTTTCATTTGTCTTGAGATGCTTCTCCATATCCAGGATTTACTGGATGAATTGAGGTTGGAAGGTAGGATTGATCGGACGTTGGGCTCATAGATTGCTTTGATGACCCTTCTCCAAAAGCTGCTTTGTTCAGTTCCGTATCTTCAAAGCCATTTACACCGCATTGCCTTATTCTTTGTGTTGAAATAGGTAGAGGCCTAAGCCTCCAGCTTCTTTTGGTAGGCACAAAGTTTCCTATTTGATCCAGTGAATGGTGCGTCGATCTAGTGAACCCCATAGAAATTTTGCGACTAACTTGGAAAGATAGGCGCTTACCGAGGCTGGCATAGGAAATAAGGACATGTAGTACATCGGGAGGTTAGTGTGAAGATACCATCATTCATTCTAATTTCGTATAAATTTTCACATAAAACAGACACAGTTGCAGTTCATCACCTACCTCTAGAAACAAACACGACTTTCAGATTTGCACTCCTTAACGTTTAACGAAAAAAATCACATGCAAAACCCAGAAAATATACATATGAAAATACGAGGGTACAACCGTCTTTCTAGTAACATTAAAGTTACTGGCCAAGAGGCAAAACTGGCCGTCCTACCAAAACATCACTTGGTAAAACGGCGTAAGATTTCGAGTTCTAAATAGGAATGGAACTGGTTGGGCTGCATTTTTGGCTCATTCGAACCTAATCCAAAAATAATTATTTTAAATTTGAATATGATCCGACCTTATTCTTTAAAAAACTCGACATGATCTGATCCAAAAATTATATACCTTAAAAATATAGAATTTTAAAACTTGGATTGGATTTTTCACTCTAAACACGAATCCAACCTAACTACGCCCTTTATAAAATCTCGACCTGATCTGATTTAAATCAATTTTTTTTATAAAAATACCTGACTCGACCGGGTCGAAATCCGGCCGGGTAAGATAAAATATCCATCCCTAATTCTAAACTTGTAGATGAGAAAAATAGTAACGGATGAGCTTATCAAATGAAAATGAAATTCGATCTAATTTGATTATTAGATAGCTAACATAATCGAGATTTAAATACTAATTTTGACTTGAATCCTTGGGATGAATTCAGAAGAACACTGAGGGAATATCGAGTCAAATAAAATTGCGAGTAATTCCAAAAAACGATGAGAAGATATCAAGAATTCAAGATCAATTCAAAAGCTGCATATAGATTTTTTTTCTTCTATGACAAACCTAAAAACAAAAGAAAAGGTCAAGGAACATAATCATGCTCAAGTGTTGGCTGTGTTCTGATCATTGATGCAGAAGACATTTTATGATCACCTCTAACCCATAACGTATCCAATGCCACTTGTGAAATCGGATTTTTTTCTCCATTTTCTTTATCTTCCTCCCTCCCCACCATTTCACCATCACCACTGACACCAACACCGACACCAACACCGACAGCCCAATAATTTTAAACGCAAACGCTATCACCCATCATTTCCAAACCCTACCTTTCTTTTCCGCCGTCTACGTTGGTTGCGGCGGCAAAGTTTGAGGGGTTTTAGAATATTCCAGTCTTTTTTTTAATAGTCTTAAAATGATTATAAAGTAGTATCTGTCCATATATATTTTTAACCATTTGACAAAGTACAAATACCTTGTAGACAAAATAATTTGAACATAAATCTCTTACGATGAACATCATTATCTTTTTACTAGGATCACTTCTCTCTTGGTGATCTGATTGGAGGAGGGCATAAATGAAAACCAGGGATGATTGTGCTATATTTAATATAGTGTAAGCCCGAAAGAATAGCTTATTAGTGAGCTGACAGAGGTTGAACTCGCAAAATGACTTTAGCCCCGATGGGTTCAAGTCCCCTGGCAGCGACTCTCATTTGTTTCATTTCATTTTTAATTTTTTCTCAAATTAGATTAAATTTTCATGTTTTACATGATGTAAGAGAATCATATCTATTTACCTTAAATAATGTTCAGAGTAAAAATTCTAACATTGTGGATGAATTAAAATTTATTAGGGGTCGTCCCTATAATAGACGTCTACGATATTTAATTCAAATTAATCCTAACATAGTAAAAAAACGTGATTGCTAAAAAGTTTATGTTTGTTATGTTATTTCTTGAAGATTCTTTTTTCAATGGGAACGTGTGGTGCAATTAACTCTAAAATTAAAGATTTTTTTATTTTAAAAATAAAAATAAAATAAAATTACAGAAATAGGTCACATGTCGCGTTTTTATTGGATAATGAAAATTGATTAACGTTTAACACAAAAAAACCTTAAAGTGATTACGAAATGAAACGTTAGACACCTACTTTGTCAAAAAATACTTTAGACATCAATTTGGAAAGAAGTGTATAATTTGTGCACTTATTTGACGGTTAAGTATTTTTATAATTATAGTTTTTAAAATTTTATACTATATATATAAATAGAATCAAGTTCGAATTGGAAAAACTAAATTCACATAAAAATTGGAATTAAATTAGAGCAGAGATGCCAAAACCTATAGCAAAAACTAATGTCTAATCTCAGTTAAAGAACTCTGATTTTTCCAGTTCCATAAACGTGGAAGAAATTGAAAGGACACATTTTGCATACACCTTTTCGCCAAAATCAAAGCTTTACCGGGAGTTCCATGTTAGAATAGTAAAAATCTTATATCAAACTTAATAATTTAAATATGTCATGTTAGACCATGAAGAAAAAAATCAGATAAGAAACGCTCCTAAATCTATCAATATGTTAAAATCTTTAAGCCTTGAGGTTTTGATCTTTTAAATTATCATCGATCATCAACGTTGAGAACAAATCGGTGAATGTAAAGACGACTGGTATTCTTCGATGAACAAATTAACTATAGCAAGGGAGGAGCAGATGGCAAGAACGAAAACTGCTTCAATCGGATTTCGAGTATCATCTTTCTCTAATGAATAGATTGAACAGAAAAGGGTTTCAACAATTCTAGTAATCTGCTTTCGGATTTCGAGCTCCGTCTCCCTTGAATAAATGGAAGCCCTTAGTAACGATCTAGAGACGTTTTGTGTTTATTTCGATGGAACTCACCGGACTCTTGACGTTAAAGGCAAACTGCTCGATTCCGTATTATGGTTCATCACGAGGTACTCTATCTGCTGTTCTCTTTTTAATCTGTAATAGCATATAAACATGATTTCTTGAATACACTTGCACTCGGTGTGATCGACTTACACTTTAGCTTGGGGAAGTGCAGCTGAAAACAATGTCTGAATGCAAGAATCCAGTGAGAAACAATCGTGTAAACCATGGAAAAGGAAGAGGATTTCCTTAAACGTCTTCACATTGAATCAAGTTTCAAATATGCAGGAAAGAAGAAAGTTGCAGGGATTAGTATGAGTTCAAATGTTGAGGATTAGACAAGCATTCTTACAGTGACCAATTCAGATGCGGCTTTGTTGAGATGATAAAATTGTCTATAAACTTGGTTCGATGGTGGTTGGATTTGATCGATTCCATCTCCTCCCCGTCATATGATTTTTTAAGTTTGATTGCTGCTATTTGTAAGAGACTATGGGAAGCTCGAAACCTTTGGATCTTCCAAGGCATCCTTGGAAATCCAATCGAAGTTTGACTTTCGATAGCGAAAGAAGATGTTAGAATTCAATGAAACAACCAATTCCCCTCCACTCTTCTCATGGCTTTGGGTCCCTAATGTGGAAGACTTTGTCAAAATTAACTGTGATGATGCTTTTAACTGTTATCCTATAAAACCTGGCATTGTTGCTGTTATTCGTGACCATAGTTGGACAAAAATAAGGTTAATCCGAAATAATTAAAAATAATAAATCGAATAAAATAATTGAAATAAACACAATATTATTTAATTCAAAATACCGTTACGAAATAACTAGAAAGTAATGGCTGAGCCTGTAGGAAATCAGTTTCCTTAAGACAGATTCAACAGCTCTTCGGTGTTAGAGATCTTCGGTCGTCGGTCACCCATGATACAACAGCAGATGATTATCTTCAGCAGCACAACTGAGTAATCATGAACGAACTCAAGCCTTCGACTATCACCAAAATAATGCAGGTTTTCCGAGAGAGAAAGCTGTTGAAAAATTGTGTGTTTAAAACTGAAGAGAGACCATGTATTTATAGGGGGAAATTAGGTTAAACGTGAATTAAAAATATTTTGATTTTGTCCGCATGTCCATGTAGGGCCTGACCGGTCCAGACATTTGCGTTGCCCACATCATGTAGGTGTGCCCCAACCCAAATGGGATTGATTTGCACCCCCACCTGCGCACGAGGCACAGGTCCAACTCAAGTCATTCAATGACCACAAAGTGAGTAAGTATATATAAACACTTCCCATTCCATTTATCTCATCAATGTGGGATTGGGGGTTTCCATTTCCTTTTCTCAATTCATAACTCCTTACTTTGAGCATCAACTTCTCATTCATTACTCACCCGTTTTGAGCATACGAGATACCGTTGTAATGGTCTCATGGAGTAGAATAGATCCAATCGAATCCTTATTCGAATCTCCATCTTTACCCATTCGAATCATGCCTCAAAGTAACCAAATTCTCACGTTTTCCAAAAATCCTCCACGTGAATGAAATTGATACATTTTATCAAAACATTTTGACTCGATGTGGTGATAGTTTCTACGATTTATAGTTGCATAGGATAGGTAGGTTTCCTCCTTTGAACCCTCCATTGTGAAAGTATATTTACTTTACTGGCTATCTAGTAGACGTGATGTCCTTGAACTATTCAGCCGTTTGTGTAAACGATGATATACTCCACACAACTACATTTCAGACACTAGTTTTGTTCTCATGGTTATGTCCATATGGCCGTGGACATCGCCTGGTTCTGCAAGAGTTTGAGAGAACTATGCCCAAATAGTCTCTTTGAAGTGGCCCCACTTCACTCTCACATAGGTGACTTATGTTGCTTGGCTTACCAAAGCACACAATGGTCATTAAAAGCTTTGCTTAGCTTGTTCCGCTTTTAGTCATTGTTTACATCATAGGAATGGACTTGGGAGAGTAACCCCCCACAATGGTCGCACAAGGTATATGCAATTAGGTTGTCCTTTTGTACCTAGATCTTGGGATCTTCAGTCAACTAGGTAGGATTTTCCTTCACATAGCGCCTTAAAGTTCCATAGGCTTTAGTCTCATTCCTTTCGATGTTTTCTCAACTTGATCTTGATTTAACCCTTTGGTTAGCGAATCCGCAACGTTATCCTTTGATTTTATATAATCAACAGAGATAACTCCATTTGAGATCAGTTGTCTAACGATGTTATGTCGACGACACATATGTCTCGACTTACCGTTGTATATACAATTCTGTGCCCTAGCAATCGTTGCTTGGTTATCGCAGTATATACATACTGTGGGCACAGATTTTGGCCATTCAAGAATATCCTTAAGAAATTGTCTAACCATTCGGCTTCTTCTCCAGATTTGTCTAGAGCAACAAACTCAGATTCCATCGTGGATCTGGTTATGATTGTTTGTCTTGAGGATTTCCACTATACGGCTCATTCTCCCAAGGTGAAGACATATCCACTTGTGCCATTGGTATCTTGAATATCAGATATCCAACTAGCATCAAAGTATCCTTCCAACACATCAGGATCTCTGGAATAATGCAATCCGTAGTCTCAAGTATATCTGAGATATCTCAGTATCCTCACAATTGCTTTCCAGTGGTTTTCACTTGGATTGCTTGTAAATATGCTTAAACTGCTCACAGTAAAAGCAATATTTGGTCTAGTACAACTCATAAGACTGCCTATGACCCTTGCATATTCTACTTGGTCAACACTTTGGTCTTTGTTCTTAGACAACTGTTGGCATGTGTCTATTGGAATTTTGGCCATACCAAAATCATCATTGCCAAACTTCTCAAGGATTTTGTCTGCATAGTGTCATTGAGTCAATATGAGACATCTATGTGACCGTTTGATTTGAATGTCCAAACTCATATCGTCTAATCTCATATCTCTCATGTCAAATTTAACATGTCATTGGTACGTTTACCATTTTATTGTTATCAACATAGGATCATATATCCTAATGCACACATTTGTCACACTCTAAATTTTGTCATTATGACAATGTTTTCGTTTCAATCTTTTATTGAACGTATGGAAAAATTTTCCTTTACTTTGGTAATGGAATATTACCTTTGGAAGACGCCCCCACATTTTTATATAGTTGTAGGAAGGTTTTATTTCCTTCCATAACTCATATAGTGTCGTGTCTCATTGAGAAGAAGTAAATAGTTAATAGAACAACTCCCCCCACATGTTAGGCACATTTTGAAGTTTCAATTCTTATCTTCAAAATCATTGTACCCTTTGACGTTGCAACGTTACTCACATAGAGTTTCTCCAAATTAATCGATGTATTAATTTTGGATTTCAACATCCTACTTATAGAGAACAATTTCTCTATACCATATTTGCTTTTAAGCAAAATTAGTTTGTTCTATCATTTTGAATAAACATCGCTATGATTTATATCAAGCAGATTCGTACTTCTTCGTATGTTTCACATTTGAAACGAAAGGGATGTGTTCCATGTTAATTAGTCTACGCAAAGAATCATAATTAACATGTCCATGAAACAATTATGTAACCCATGTTACTTTCAGAAATAAATTCACCAATATATTTCCCTTAACAGAATAGATTCAACACATGATTCTAGCATAGAAATAAATTTAACGATTTATTTCCTTTTACAAAATTGAATCATACTTGATTCCCAATAAATTCAACGATTTATTTTCCATACCAAATAGAATCATACTAGATTCTTACGGAAATAAATCTAATGATTTATTTTCCTCGCAACGTTAGAATCGTACAAGATTCTCTTGAAAATAAATTCAATGATTTATTTTCTTTTCCAAAAATAGAATCAACGCAAGATTCTAATGAAGAAATAAATTTAGTAATTTATTTCCATCATATCTTTTGTTAAACAACAGAGATATCAATCCAATTTAATTCTTTTTAACCAACAGAAATCAAAAGGAATTAATCCTTTGATTTTAATTCCATTGATTCTTGTTTGGAAGATCAAGTAAACCCGTTAAAACGGCAAGAATTAATTCTCGAAACGAATTATTTACGAGATCTTTATTTCCAAAACAAATCACGAAATTTCTCATGTTTATCCTACATTTTTTCACGGAAAGTTACTAGTTGGAATAATAATCCAAAGTGTTTCCAAACACACAAATAATAATAATTTTAATAATTATTATTATTTCACAATACAATATTCCTTTTCGTGATCCATCTCTCATTTGAGGTTCGATTTCCTTGGCAACAAAGCCCTTTCTTTTCTTTGTTATAGAACAAGAAAGAAACATACACGGAATCAATAATAATTCCAATAAATTGAAAGATTATTTCGTTTATTTTTGATTTTAATTTTTCACAAAATTCGTAACCTCAGTTACTCCTGTAATCGCTAATTTTATCCGAGGAATTAACCGTTGTTTTTACATTCTTGAATAAGGGCTTCATTAATATTAATATATTAGTATTACCATTTGCCTTTACTATATGTTTCACTTTATAACTAGTATCTTATAATACAACTATTGTCTATCTTAAATATATATGTAAAGAAGGGAAACGAAAGTTTTAAACATTATTATTTTGAACTATTAGATGCTATTGTTATATTAATTAGTATTACAATTATCAAAATAATTAAATAGGTAAGCCCAATGTGTTTAAATAAAAAAAAAAGAAAGAGCCCAAGTTTTTATTCAAACAGTCCACTTACAATACAAAATACAGTTGGCCCAGCAAGGCTCTAAATACATTGGAGGAAATCCTAACTATCTTTATCCCACAGATGATCCTGGACCATTGGATCTAGGATGATGATCGAACGGCTGAGATGCACGCAGAACATTCTAGAGAGTCCCATGCGCCGCACGCGCGACTGCTTAGGAACCCCCACGCGTGCGTAGGATTCACGCACGACTCCTTCATCTTCCACCCGCACGCCTGACGCCTTGACTTCCGCGCACGATGAGTGATCATCCGCTCCAATCGCCACGCCGGACGTCACGGTTCATGGGCAAGACAAACAAAGGCAGAAACATTAGAGATAACAGGCCGACAACCAAATCAAAAGACAGCAAAATCATTATCAACATGCAGCCAATAGGATTTTTCTTTTTATTTCCAAACTAATGTAACCCTGGATATAAAAGGGAACCCAACATACATGTAACACAGATTCAGAATTCCAACCAGCAATACAAAAAACAGATTTCAAAGGTACATTTATCTCTCAAAAAAACATACATATAGATAGATAACTAGGGTTAGATTATACCTTCGAGCCTGTTTTCCCCTCTGATGACAAGCCTTGTAGCGTCATCCGGCGTTACGAACGGTGAGTCGGCAGGGGGAAAGGCGTTGCTTCGAGTCTCGGTTCAAAAAAGGACTTTTCATTTCAGCTTTTGAGGAATAGAGGGTTTTCGTTTGATTCTGTTGAAACTAGGTTTAGATTGGAGTTTAGGAAGCAGAGATGAGTGTTTGGGGGGTATATCAAAGGTCGCCGGCCATCGACGAACGACGGCCGACGAGGCGGAGCACAGCCAGATTATGGAGATAGAGGTGGTTTCTGGGTTCGGGGATGAACACCACGACGGTGTTCATCCCCGTTGTAGAAAAAAGGAAGAACGGTGAGAGGATTTTTAGGTTTAGAACGATAACCAAAAAGGGAAATTATTCTAAAATTTTATGTTTTATACAAAGCCTGTCTTTTTTTTGGGATATTCACATTTTGAGTCCCTCCGACTCATTGTAATTGCGCCAGGAGGGTCTCCGCATGGGAAAATAACCTATTTGATCCTTCCGCATGGGCAAATAACCCATTTGATCCCTCCGCATGGTCTAATTACGGGATAGAGGCCACTCCGCCTTTTTTAATTACCGTTTGGGTCCTCAAACTTTTCACTGGCTCGCAATTACACCCCGATTTCTCATTTTTCTTTTACATTTCTCCCTTGATTTTTTTCTTTATAATTTGGTCCCTTCTGGTGTTTAATTTCTTTTTAATGTACATGCATTTTATTTCAATTTGTCTATGTTATTATTTTTATTAACGATTCATTTTACTATATAGATGTAGTTATTAGATTCTCTATTTTGTCAATTTGTTACGATATACATATTTGCCCTATGTAAAGTTTATTACATGTGTATTTTATTGCAATATATGATTACCTCCTTTTAAATAGAAAGAAAAGAAAAAAAACAACTTAAAGTATGTATCTTTAGACATATGGACATTGAAAGTTTCTTTTAATTAATTAAGCATGATATGTTTTTCCTTAAAGTGTATGTAGTTAGAAATTCAAATATAGTATATGATATGTGGGTTTAGGTGCTTTGGGCCCTTCTTCTTGGGCTAAGCTTAGAAACTTGGGCTACTTGGTCTGTTGGGCTTTGGGTTTGTTAGATTAGGCCACTTAGATTAGATTAAGCAAGATTAGTTTAATTATTTTAAAATCATGTGCTCGTCTTATAGGGGCACGATCTTTAAATAGATTAAATTAACTTAGGATTAGAATTTTTTTAGAGCCTTAGTTAGAATTTAGGTTTGAACTAGCTTAATCAACTTAAATTTGTCATGGTCTTATTGGGATAAATGTTAAGTTCGTTAAGTTAGTTAAACGACTCCATAATTACCTTTAAGATAAAGTTAATAAAGAGATTAGATTGGCACTTAATTAAGGCCTTGGTTAACTTGATTAGTTCTTAAATAGTGTTCTTGGCTTATTGGAATACTAGTTTAGAACCAATCGAATTAATTACCATGTTACAAGATAATCCATAACTTATTGGGTTTTTCTAGATTTTAGGGTTTAGTTAAGTTAGGCTAATATTAGATTCACTTAGCTAATAATTAGATCACCAATTGAATTTTTCATAATTTGGGCCTTTCAGGTTAGGACTTTTATGGGCTTTGGAGTGTTTATCTTTAAGCCTTTTGCTTGGCATTCATTTTTAATTGTCATTCATGTGAATCATTTATTTGGAATTAATCAATCTAAAACATAGAAAAAGAGGTAGTTATTAATTATGATATTTGTGTCGTAACGGTCTTACCTTAAGGGATGTTGACCAAATATTTGGATTAATCCCTACCATCCCGAGGTAAATGATAATCCAAATTGGCAATATCATGACATCACATCTTAAATGTTTGCATCATGCATAAAGGTGATGTACGAAAATTGAATCATAAATTAACACGGCAGTCGGGCTTATTCGATGTCGGTTTAATCTATGATCCGATGTAACGTTAACCTTACTAGTTAGATGTCCAATTAATTTGAACCCACCAATTTGATAAAGACCGTTAATTAAAGTGAATTTTCAATTAGGGTCACCAAGTTAAAATTCTTTTCAAATTTCGACAATTTTCTTCAATTCAAAGCAACAAATATTTTCGGTACCGGTTTCCGGGCGTGATGGGGGTGCTAATCCTTCCCCACACGTAACCAACTCCCGAACCCTTTCAAAATGAATCTATGGTTTTGTGGTGTCCGGCCTACCTTATCTAAGTGGCCGGTGGTGACTTCAAGTTTTTATCGATTTTCAAAAGAATAAGTTTTTTTTAAAGCCAAGATTACAAATAAATTATTTTGGGGATAACCCGTAGAGCCAAACCCATAAATTACCCACTCTTCCAAGAAATGTCACTACAACTCCCAACGACAATTTCTATAAAACAGATTGTCTCGTTTATTTTGAGATCTATGCAAACCCGTTAAAACGGCATGAAAAGTTCTTGAAACATATTTGTTTGCTTTCTCAGAACCGTAATTATTTCTAATCACCTTGGATTTGATAACGATATTCTATCTTAAGATTGTTGGACAAAACAAGGTTAATCTGAAATAATTAATAATAATAAATCGAATAAAATAACTGAAATAAACACAATACTATTTAATTCAAAATTCCGTTATGAATAACCTGAAAGTAATGGTTGAGGCCTACAGGAAACCAGTTTCCTTAAGATAGATTCGACCGTTCTTCGGTGCTAGGGATCTTTGGTCGTCGGTCTCCTAGGATACAACAGCAGCTGATTATCTTTAGCAGCACAACTGAGTAATCACGAACGAACTCAAGCCTTTGACTATCACCAAAATAATGCAAGTTTTCCGAGAGAGAAAGCTGTTGAAAAATTGTGTGTTTAAAATTGAAGAGAGGCCATGTATTTATAGGGAAAAATTAGGTTAAACGTGAATAAAAAATATTCCAATTTTGTCCTCTATCAGATATTTGCGTGAACTGCAAGCATAAAATCAAATCCGAAAATATCTCTTTAATTTTGGGATAATATGCTTGGTACAAAAGGAAAAAATTAATTCGAAGTGGTAAAATATCCATAGGACCATGTAGGGCCCGACCGATCCTAACATTTGCATCGCCCACGTCGTGCGGGTGCGCCCTAACCCAAATGGGATTGATTTGCACCCATTTGCGCGCAAGGCACAGGTTAAGCTCAAATCTTTTAATGACCATAAAGTGATTAAGTGTATATAAACACTTCTCATTCCATTCATCCCATCAACGTGGGATTGGGGGTTTCCACTTCCTTTTCTCAATTCACAATTCCTTACTTTGAGCATCAATTTCTCATTTATTACTCGTCCGTTTTGAGCATATGAGATACCGTTGTAAAGGTCTCATAGAGTAGAATAAGATCCAATCGAATCCTTATTCGAATCTCTACCTTTACCCATTCGAATCAAGGCTCAAAGTAACCAAATTCTCACATTTTCCCAACAGTTGACACAACGAAAGCATTTGCTTGTCGGCTCGATGCTGTTAATGCTCTCCGTCAAGGTTGGACTATTGTGATTATTGAGTCGAACAACAATAGATTTATTGATCGAACAAACAACATCGCACTGGAAAAGCGTCGCAATTACATCGGCTTGCTAAGAACATTATGAACCCTTTTGTAATTTCTTCCTTTCGTAATCAAATGGTTTTCTTTGTTAAAAATAATGTTTTTAAAGAACATGCAATGAAAGCCAAGGTAGTTACTAAAAAGTTATAGAATGAATCAAAAGTTAATGGTTTTGTGATTAAATTATAAGTTATAAATAATTAAAGTATAGAGAAAAAGTTCGATACACAGTCCATGTAAACAAACGTTTATACGTGCATTTCAAATTTAGGGGTTAGGGATTTAGTTTATGGTTAAAAGTTTAGGGGTTTAAGTTGTAGGGTTTAGAATTTAAAGTTAGTGTTTAGAATTTAAGGTTTAAGATTTAGGGTTTAGTTTTTTGGGTATTATGATTAGAAATTTAAAATTTATGTTTTATAATATAAAAACACATACTTGTGTAAAATTAGTTTTACACAAACTGTGTATCAATGTTTTAGCCTAAAGTAATAGTTTTAATGCATCCACACAGTAAACCACGAAGCAATAAAGAAATCCGGAGACCTGCGTCCTGCAAGGCTGCAACACACTACTGCAGACTGAAACGGCAACTAACAAGGAAATGAAAAGTCTGTGGTTGTTAATATATATAAGGCAATTGTAAATCAGATATGTTCTCTGCCAACTCTGCCCTTTCCCTTTTGAAAGGAAACAAATTTAAACTGAAGAGATGTCTGATTATATTCCTGTACAAGTGATTCTGGAAATCCTCAGAAGACTCCCGATAAAGTCCCTGTTGAAATGCACGTCATTTTGCGAGAGCTGGAACACTCTCATTTCTCACCCATCTTTCATTTCGACACATTTACGAGCTTCCCTTTCTAACAACACCCCCTTTCTCCTCCTCGGCCATTGGAAAAACGACTCAAGAAACTACTTTTTACACTATGACACTGGAAAAAGTAATTATACTTTTAAACATGCGTTTTCATTGCCTTTCGTTAATGGAGCAGTTCATTGGTTAGGATATCAGAAAAGAAACAACGGTAGCCTCAACAATGTGATTTTGGGATTTGATTTGAGTGCTGATAAGTTTTTCGAGATAAATTTGTCCGTGAGCTTAACTGGTTTGGATCCCATGAATTTATCAACTATGAAATATGGGGAATCTTCCATTCCAGTGCTTAAGACAGATCGGGTAAATTACTTAGAAGAGTTGTGGGTGATGAAGGAGTATGGTGTGGTTGACTCATGGACTAAGGTGTTGACATTGACATTAAATATCCAATGGAGATGGTCTCCGAGGGTAATGGGGTTTAGGAAGAATGGGGAAATTTTGTTGTATGTGTCTAATGGAAATATGGCTTCACTTGATTTGAACTGCCAGCAATTGGAGTTTCATGGAGTTGAGGGAGTTGAAGTTGCCACAGGAGTGTCATTTGAAGGTAGTTATGTTGAGAGCCTAGTATTGCTCGACAAAGCTATCGTTGTCCACAGTGGGAGCCATAGTAAGTACATTCACCTGTTATTTCATTAGTTGTTTAATTTTTAGTTTGTAAATTAACATTGATAGAAATGATTACCTTGATATAAATGATCAGCATTGATTGCCAATCTCACATTTGAGAGATTGTAAGAACTCACTATGATATGTGTGTGGAAAGTAGAAACTTAAACTCATACTTGTGAGCCATCTGTGGAACCAAACTGTGAATCTTAATGAGCATAAAAACAGAGAATTCACTTGTTATTGTTGGAAAAAATGTGATGGATGAGAAATTGATGCTCAAAGTAGGTTTGTGAATTGATTTAAGGGAAAGGGAAAAGCTTATATCTCATATTGATGGTTTACCAAACGTGAGATATATTTATATATAAGACTCTACTTGGTAGTTATTGAATAACCTAAACATCCGGACTGGCCGGGCCCTACATGGACTTGCGGATATTTTAACTCATTATGAGATAATTTTCTTTAAATATAGCATTTTTAATATCTCAAATAAAAGAATAAATGATCAAAGATTATCCTTAAATTTGAATATTATTTTTTGAATATTCTGGAATTAAAAGGATAAATATATGATAAGATATTATCTTTTAACTCAGATATTATTGTGATAATGTTATCTGATAAATAAATTTTATTTTAAATAAAATTCAAATAATTTACAATTTCTATTTCTATTAAAACTCCTACTGCTATAAATAGCATGCAAACCTATTAGGTTTTACTACTGAAAAAAACACAGAGATTTTTCTAAAATGTTTTCAGTGATAAAGGAAGACAAGGTTACAGTTCGTGATCTCTGCAGACATGCTACTATAGTTGCAGTTGATCATCTAGTTGTTGTATCCTATGAGATAGACGACCAACGTATCTCAAGCACCATAGAGTGACCGAAAATCTGTCTTAAGAAAATTGTGCTCGCACATGCCTCAACCCGTTTCTACGTAATCTAATTACGATTTATTTATTCGATTTTCTATTTTAATTTTAGATTTATTTAAAGTTAATTTTATTCTGTTCAATCTAATAAAATTATCGGTATTTATTTTTATTGTTTTATTATTATTATTGGATTATTAATACCTATTTTCTAACAATCTTAAAACAGAATTTTTTGTTGAAATCTAATCTAATCCAAGACGAAAAGATTATAGTGTATAAAACAATTGCTTATACCCAAAGACTATCGTAGCTGTTGATGGCAAAATTTCATACCACAACAATGGCTTAATCCAAAGTGATGAGAGTACTTTGGGTAGAAGCATACGCATGACTCATGATGCCATTGGATTGAGCGTTAGTGCACCCAAATATAAAAACAAGACCTATGGCTATTTGTCTCGGTAGATTTGCTAGTGGGCCACAAAGTACATATACCACAGGTAACTCATATATGTTTTACACTGTATTATGGTATACTGATTTTATGTATTACGTAATAACGGAATCATGGTAATGTTAAAACCATATATACATGTTCTTCTTAAAACAAAAAGGAAACAATAAATATGTGTATGTATGTATTATGGTATTATTTTGAAAAATATTATCAGGGTATGATTTTGCCTATGTTCATGTATAATATAAAATATGACATGAATTTGGAATATTTTGGAATTTTTTGTATCTCTATAATAATTGTTGTTTGTGTTTTGAAAACACTGGGTTATTATTTTTCTACTAATAATTTCTTTTAAGAAATTTATAGAGACGAACAAGATACTCAGGCGAATCTTGATATGGTTGGAAACTAAGATCTTGTAAACAATTTGTTTTAGGATTTAATTCCTACCATTCCAAGGGGTTTACTGGATCTTCTTTTCAAAACAAGAATCAACGAAACCGTTATCGGTTTGTAAACCGAGATCTTGTAAATAATTCATTTTGAGATTTAATTCCTGTCGTTTCAATGGATTTACTTGATCTCTTTCTCAATGAAGAGACAATCTGAATAAATCTGGTTTATTCAAATTTTGCTGTGGACAAATCTGTTTTAACAGAAATTATATCGAAAGTAACATTGGTTACTATTCTGTTCAAAAAAATCTTGTGCGTTGATTACAATCAAGGTCTTGAATCAAAGCATAGAAAAACTTTGTTTTCTATGTCAAATTAAATTATTAAAGCCTAGTTTGATGCATGTTATGAAGTGTACAGTGTTTAAAAATGACTAAAGAATTGTGAGGGTCGTTGGACCGTAAGTACAAAATAGAAGATGTCGGTGCTAAAACTTCTTAGTTACCAAATTCTTTTATTTGTGATGATTGATCCCAAATTATTGTGAATTAAAGGTAGTGACTTTAACTTATCACTCATTGTATTCTCGCAAAAGGAATGGTTGAAAGTGATTCCGTTCAGGCGTTAGTCATTTGAAAAGCTAACCCATGTTTAGAATGACTTCAAGAACTTCCTTTGTAACATCCCAAAATCGAGCCTAGACGGAATTTGAATCCGGTGACCAGAAAGTCAAATTATAGAGTTGACTTTTGACCAAGTGGTCAATTATTGAATTATTGAGTCCCCAATTAAGCATTGATATTGTTAAGGACTATATTGTGAAGTTTGAAACATGTTTTAGTGACCAAATTATAGAAATTAGAAGTTTAGGGATAAAAGCGTAGACAACTGAGAGTTGAGGGACTAATCTTGCGATTAGCCCCTCCTCAAGCCTAATCGCCACATACATGGGATTAGGAAATTGAGTTCCTTCAATTGAATAAAAGCTCAATTGAATTCTATAGTAAAAAGAAAATAAAGAAAACTTATCCGGTTTTTAGCTTAAGCAAGCACCTCCCTATCTTCCTCCTCTAGCCACCTTAAGCACATACCTCCATTGAAGCTCAAGACAACCAAGGTGAAGAATCACCAAACCCTCCTAATTCCACCAAGCCCAAAAGCAAGAGAATTGTTATCTGGGAGCCTTGAAATCATCAGTGAGTGTAGTCGGAGTCAAAGGATTGGCTAGGTGCCTTCCTGATTTCATTAATGTTGAATTATTGCATTTCCATCATTGACCAAGGTACGTTTGTATCCGATCCTTGTAGGAGGCATCGTTGGTAAGCGTTGGTAAGCTTGTTACATTATAGATTGAATGTTGAGTCATTACATGATCATTGATATTATGATAGAGTTGAAATAAGCCATGTTAGACAAATCACATATCATTGTCATTGATATCGTATTACTATTGCTATTGTTACTGTTACAGTTGTTGTTAATGTTACTGTTATCGCTACCGATAAGTATTAAATCCTTGGACATGAATGGACATGGGATACAATTGGCATGCCATAGAATTCATAAGCTCATTGGTAAAGGGTGGACTACGGTCCTTGAGCTAAGGCTCTTATCGGTGATGTTGACGGGATGTGATTATGTTGGTCCTATTGGCGATGTTGCTAGATATTGACCATTCATTGTTGGTGATGTTGGTTGGGAATTCGTGTATCCACTACATGTCAATCCAAGGAAAATATATGTGAATAAGTATTGCAAGTATTGTTAAAATATGATTTAAGATGCATTTACTTTGATGTACATGCCATTGATGTTCATTTTATTGTTTTGACTACCTCACTAGGCTAAGTAAGCCTAATGCATCTCATTTCCATGCATTTTTAGGTTAAAGCTTAGTTGGATCGAGGATCAGAACAATGAGCATTTTGGAGCAAGTCACAAACCTATATGTAATGTTAATCTAGCCCTTGAACTCCTAGAATGGTGGCGTAGGGCCTAAACAAGTTAGTTTGGTCCCATTTTGCATGTATGTATTGCCTTCTATGTTAAAGGAGCCTAAATGCTCAAAATGGCCATGTTAGTATTTTAGTAAGAAGTATCAAATTTGCATATTTGGCCTAATAGGTGAAAACTTAGTAAATGGATTCAGATAGCCTTAAAATTTGGCACGCTAGTATATTAGTTGGTTATAAACTTGTGGGTAAAATTTCGTAGCAATTAGACATTGTTCCACAGGTTAATTCAAATAAAAACCAGATAAAATCTGTCATTATAGGGCAGGGGTATCGATACGAGTGATGGCGTATCGATACGGCCTTGCATAATTGGCCTGGTCAACCTAAGTCAAAAGGGAGTGTATCGATACGACCTAGGCGTATCGGTACGAAAATCGGTCACTGGAATTTGGGGAAAATAAAGGTATCGGTACGGTCATAAGAGTATCGATACGAGGTCAACGAAGTCAACCTGTATCGATACGACCCTAGCTGTATCGATATGGGCTGTTATCCTTGAATTTGAAAATTGGAAAAATTGACTTAGTGTACTGATACGGCCTCAAGTGTATCGGTACGGGGTCAGTTAATTTAGTTAAAAGACATAGAAACCAGTTTTAAGAAGTTTGCAAAATGGTCATTGGATACTGTAAAGTCTAATTGGATGGGTAAATGATATCGAAACGACAGGAAAATTTGCAGACTCACTGTTATTATATTGAATTTCATTGTTGTTCAGTCAATTTCTTGAAAGGACCACTACATTTCAGGATTTATAGATTAGTCCCTAAAACTTGCAAAAGTTATAAAATAGTCATAAATGATGAATTGTTGTTTGCATTGGATAAGTTGGATAAATGTGTATATTTGGTGATGGTTGTAAAGCATAATCTGGTTTAATGGTTGATCATTTGATTGAATTCATCGCATCAATCATTGTTTCGTTCATTGATAGCGTTCTCTAACCCGAATATCTTCTAGGTCGGGTGGGAGATGTTACAATTGTGGTATCAGAGCTAGAGTTTAGTCAATTCTAGGACTAAACTAGAGTTTGTTGCATGGTCATTACATTACATACGCCACCTAGGAGTTTAATTTGATATATTGTGACTTGCGACTAATCCGATCATTCTTCCTTTATAGTGTAAAGATGTCTAACTCTGATAAGGCTTATGAAGAAGTTGAGCACATGGTTGGCTCCTCAACCAATGGCAAGGAGAAAAGGAGAGAGAATCTTCTTAACCAGCAAGTACCTCTATAAGAGCTGGTGAACACTAAGCCCGTGATACATGCTGCTCAATTTGAGTGCTATAAGAACATGACTGAGATATTCAAACAGTTCATGGCTACCCTCAAGTTTGAGCAGTCTGCACAGTCTTCTATGGCTGCTACTCCCGTTAATCGAGCCCTTATCGACAAGTTAGCTCAACATCAAGCTACTACCTTTTCGGGTAAGGCCGAGCAAGACCCTGAAGTAGCGGAGCACTGGTTAGATAGCATAATAAGAATCTTAACCAAGCAATTACAATGATCGGATGAGTATAAGCTTGAGTATGCTCTAGCTTTGTTGACCGATAAAGCTTTAAGTTGGTGGGAAACCACGACTCTCACCCCTCCCGAAGAAGTTGTAACCTGGGAGTTCTTTCTGTGAGAGTTCAAGAAGAAAATATCAATGAGCATTACCTAGCTAAGAGACGGGATATCTTCCTATATTTGAAACTAGGTGAGAGACCAGTGGAATAGTATATCCATGACTTCTGCAAGTATTACAAATATGGGATTGAATACATCAAAAAAGAAGAAGAGAAGTGTAGAATGTTCATTGCAGGTTTGAGTGATGAACTACGACCTTTGTTTACTGCTTTAGGGATAAGGATTTCCAAGAGCTGGTAAATCCAGTGATCTCCACCGAAGGTACTCAGAGGTCGCACAGGTTTAACAGGTCGAGTTGGTTTGAGAAAAGGTCGCGAGATGATTCTCGACCCACTCTACCATACAAGAATAGCAAGCAAAAACAAGGATACAAGTCATCGTATCAGCAGCAGTCCTTCTGATTAGGTGATTATCCGAAGCCACAAGTTATGTCTCAGTCAGCTGCAAGAACTGCCTCCGTGGAAAGTACTAGAGGATTTGGATGGGAGTCTCAATACCCGGTTTACAACTACTATCAGAGAAGGTAACCTTCAGGATAGTGCCGCAAGCAATTAGGGGTGTGTTTCTTCTGTGGTGAACAAGGCCATTTATTAAAGACTGTCCGATAAATACTAATAAACCTCTTACACCGGTAGTTCCGACGTCCCCTACTCAGTCCTTCAAGGGTAGAAGACAGAGACAAGATGCATCGAGAACTTTTGGAGGACCCATCGGTTCTGCAAGGGCTCCTAATCGACAAGAGTCTAAAGCTTCGACTCAAGTTTATCATGTAAGGAACTGAGAGGGGGACGAGGATCATGTTGTCATCACAGGTACTGTTGAATTGTATACCCATCTTGTTTATGCATTAATTAATCCGGGATCTACTCATTCTTTCATAAGTACTGTATTGATTAAGAGATTTAAGTTGACATCGAAACTTATAGCTTCTAAGCTCATTGTGACTAACCCTTTAGGGGATAGTGTTGTTATTGGACTCATAAGTAAGAATTTTTCCCTTGTAATACAAAGGATACCTTATTCGGTTAACCTAATGGCCCTCCCCATACATGAGTTTGATGTTATTTTAGGACTTGATTGGCTTAGGGAGCATCAAGCTTGGGTAAACTGTTCAAAGAAGAAGTTATACCTTCGAAGTCTGGGCAAGGAGAGTGTGACTCTTATGGAATCTAAAGGCAAGAGATCATTGTTGTATGCCATTGTAAGCAAGAAAGGAGCACAGTTGCAAGATATAGACACCGTGCAAGAGTTTCTCGATGTGTTTCCCTATGAGCTTTCATGTTTACCCCTTACTCGTGAGGTTGAATTTGGGATTGAACTGCAACCCGAACTACTCCGGTTTCTATTGCACCTTATCAGATGGCACTGACAGAACTTATCGAGCTCAAAGTGCAAATCCAAGACTTGTTAGACAAGGGCTTCATTCGACCGAGTTCCTCTCCTTAGGGAGCTTCGGTCCTCATTGTTAAGAAGAGAAACGGATCAACGCGTCTTTGTATTGACTATCGACAATTGAACAAGCTCACAATCAAGAATAAATATCCCTTACCAAGGATCGATGACTTGTTTGATCAACTGAAAGATGCAACGGTCTTTTCTAAGATCGATTTAAGGTCTGGATACTATCAGATGAAAGTGAAAGAGTGTGACGTGTCCAAGACGGCTTTCCGTACAAGATATGGCTATTACGAATTCTTGGTTATGCTCTTCGGGTTAACCAATGTTTATGCTGCCTTCATGGATCTTATTAATCAGGTTTTCAGACTCTATCTTAATAAATTTGTAGTGGTGTTTATTGATGATATTCTGATCTACTATATAAGCTAAACTGAACATCGTGAATATTTTCGTATTGTGCTTTAAACCCTTTGGGAGAAGCAATTGTATGCCAAGTTCAACAAGTGTGAGTTCTGGCTCACCCAAGTCTTGTTTTTGGGTTATGTGATCTCGACTGAAGGCATTCAAGTAGACCCAAAGAAGATCCAAGTCATAGTTGATTGGAGACCACCAAAGAATGTAGGTGAAATTCGTAGCTTTCTCGGTCTTGCTGGTTACTATAAGAGATTCGTTAAAGGATTCTTTATAATATCAGCTCCGTTAACTAAACTTCTACGAAAGGATGCTCATTTTGAATGGAATGAGAAACAACAAAGAAGTTTTGACCAACTCAACCAGACACTGACTCATGTACCGATTCTGATTCAACTTGAATCTAGGAAGGATTACACTGTGTATAGTGATGCTTCGCACCAAAGGTTGGGGTGTGTACTGATGCAAGAAGGAAAAGTTGTTGCTTATGCATCAAGGCAACTCAAAAAACATGAAATAAACTACCCTACTCATGATCTTGAATTGGTTGCGGTTGTATTGAAGATATGGAGACATTATCTCTATGGAGAAAAATGTTATCTGTACACTGACCACAAGAGCCTTAAGTACTTGTTGACTAAAAAAGAACTCAATCTCAACCAAAGGAGATGGATGGAACTTCTCAAGAATTATGATCTTGTCATTGATTATCACCAGGCAAGGTCAACGTAGTACCAGATGCGCTCAGCCGCAGGCCTTTGCCTACACTTCATGCTATCAATGCTCATTTTCGACTTTGAAAGCATCGTGGTTTTATAGCTGAACTTCAAGTTCAGTCCACCATTGTGATGAGAATCACGTGTCTACAAGAACAAGATCCTGAATTAAAAACCATTACTTCTAGACTTTGGGATAATCTTAACCCTAACTTCATGATTAATCCCGAATGACTTTTGTTCTTCCGTAACAAAATATGTGTGCCTAGTGATGAGTCTCTTCGTGATGAAATTATCCAGAAGGCCCATTGTAGCCCTTACTTAATTCACCCAAGAGCAATAAAGATCTACAAAGACCTACGAGAATTGTATTGGTGGCCTGGTATAAAAGCAACTATTGTAGAATTTGTATCGAAATGCCTCACATGTTAACGAGTTAAAGCCAAGCATCATAACCCTACTGGATTGTTGCAGCCCATTGAGTTCCCTTAGTGAAATTGGGAAAAGATAACCATGGACTTTGTTAGTGGTTTATCGTTGACTCCAGCCAAACATGATGCTATGTGGGTTATTGTAGACCGCTTTCTAAGTCAGCACACTTTATACCAGTTAGAATGGATTACGGTCTTCCTAAACTGGCTGACTTGTATATTAAGGAAGTCATTCGACTCCATGGTGTACCATAGTCTATCATCTCCGATCGGGATCCACGGTTTGCATCTCAATTCTGGAAGTCATTGCAAGAAGCTCTGGGCACCAAAGTCTATCTTAGCATAACTTTTCACCCTCAATCTACTGGTCAATCAGAAAGGGTAATTCAAATATTATAAGATATGCTTTTATGTTTGTGTTATTGGTTTTGAAGGATCTTGGGAAAGGTCCCTACCTTTTGTTGAATTTTCTTATAATAATAGCTACCAGTTATCCATTGGCATGGCACTGTATAAGGCATTATATGGCAGGAAGTGTAGAACACCGCTATGCTGGTCTAAACTTGGTGAAGGCAAGGTGTTGGGCCTTGACTTACTCCGAGAAATCGAAGAACGGGTAACCACCATCCATGACCGTTTGAAGGCCACCTTCGATCGACAAAAGGCCTATGCTGACCTCAAGAAGAAGGATGTACAGTTTGATGTTGGTGAGAAAGCATTCTTAAAAATCTCCCCATAGAAGAAGATTCTGCGTTTTAGTAAGAAGGGGAAATTAAGTCCCCGATTTATTGGGCCATTTGAGGTGATTGAAAGAGTTGGCCCTGTAGCTTATCGGTTAGCCTTACCCCAAGAGTTAAGCAAGATCCACGACATGTTCCATGTATCGATGCTTCGCAAGTATAGATCTGATCCATCGCATGTTATAGAGCCCGAATCTATGGAACTCCAACCTAATCTCTCGAACGAAGAAGAACCAATGCAAATATTGGCAATGAAAGTCAAGAGGCTTCAAAATAAGAACACCCCGTTGGTTAAAGTATTGTGGAGAAGTCACAAGATTGAAGAAGCTACATGGGAACCAGATGAAAGAATGAGAAGTCAGTACTCGCATCTCTTCGATTCAGGTAAAAATTCGAGGATGAATTTTTCTTAAGGGGGAGAATTGTAACATCCCAAAATCGGGCCTAGACGAAATTTGATTTCGGTGACCAGAAATTTCACATCAAAAAGTCAAATTATAGAGTTGACTTTTGACCGAGTGGTTAATTATTAAATTATTGAGTCCCTAATTAGGCATTGATATTGTTAAGGACTATATTGTGAAGTTTGAAACATGTTTTAGTGACCAAATTATAAGAATTAGAAGTTTGGGGGTAAAAGCATAGACAACCGAGAGTTGAGGGACTAATCTTGCGATTAGCCCCTCCTCAAGCCTAATCACCACATACGTGGGATCAGGAAATTGAGTTCCTTCAATTGAAGGAAAGCTCAATTGAATTCTATAGTAAAAAGAAAAGAAAGAAAACTTACCCAGTTTTTAGCTTAAGCAAGCACCTCCCCATCTTCCTCCTTTAGCCACCTTAAGCACACACCTCCATTGAAGCTCAAGTGAATGATGGAGAGATGGCTTCACTTGATTTGAACTGCCAACAAATGGAGTCTAATGGCGTTGTGGCTGGGACTGGATAAATATCGTCAATAGATAAGTCGAGAGCCTAGTGTTGCTAGACAAAGCGGTAGGTGTTCACGGTTAGTCCTAAACCACTAAGTTAAGCCTCGATTCAATTTGGTTTTAATAGAATAGAAGGAAAGTATGTTGCAACGGAATGAACATGATATGATTAAAAAATGACAAACTTGGTGAAAGAGTTCGGGGCAATTAATTTTTTTTTAAAATTTTAGAGGTTTGAATTTAAATTTTTAAAGGGTTTAATTTATATTTTTAAATTATTTAGGGTCTAACTAAAATTTTTAATAACTTGAGAGACTTAGTGGTAATTTTTTAAAAATTACGAGAGGATACTTGATTAAAAATATTAAAAAATTTCAAAACTTAATAAGACTTTCTAAAAATTCTGAGGGGTCAAATTAAAAAAAATAAATGTTAAAGGACTAAACTTTTACTACCTTCCGCCCCTGGTAACATGGAACGGATATGAACTCATAAATGTGTCAAAATATAGGAGGTAACAACATTTTGGTCTACTTGAGAAATCATTTTTTTACTCGACTCAAATCGCAATTTCATAAACTTAATTCGACTCGAAATTTTTTTAAATAGAGTTTGAGTTATAAAATAAAATTTTGAATAACTCTAAATTTCTAGTAATCAGTGGATCAATTTTTAAGTTTGAGTCAAGTCTCTCAATTTTGTTTGATATATGTATATTTCACATAAAAAATATGAAGATATATGTTTATAGTAAGCTGCTTAAATTGGAATTAATTAGTACCATAACATTAAAAATATTTAAAATTAAACTTGAACAAAAATTCGAACAACTCGAGTCAACTTGACTCGACTCGAATTTTATAAACTTGACTCGACAAAAAAATCAAATAATGTTTGAGTTGTAAAATAGGACTATCAACTTGATTAACTCAATATTTTTTATTCGACTCAACTTGAGACGATTGAATACCCGCCCTATCAAAATATATGTGGTAAAAATTATTAATTTATTAAAATTTATATAAATATAAAATATCTCACACATGAAACATGCAAGAGCACACAAATTAGGGTCTATAAAAATTTTAGAAGAATTAAAAAAATAACACACCAAAAGTATTATGCATGAACAATTGGGTAGAACACACACATATATTATGCATGAGCAATGGATGCGTGATAGATTAGAAAAATAACACACCAAAAGTATCATGCATGAACACATAGGCAGAATACATGTATATTATGCATGATCAGTTGATGCATGCCAGAGATATGAAGATATATGTTCCAAGAATTTTTTTAAAACTTTGTGTTGTTATGAATATTTATCTATCTGGATGTCTATCATGATAAGAGCTTTATTTAGGAGAATTGATTTACTTTATTAATTAGAGTTTAATGTACTATGTACTTCTTATGCCTATAAATAGATGATTTGATGAAGGCATTGTACACAAGTCAATATTGAGAATAATACAAATCTCTCTCTTTCTATCATCTCTTTTTTCTTTTATTTTTGTTCATTGTTCTTCGTTATTTTATTCACAACACGTTATCAGCACGACTTGATCAAGAACAATAAGTTACTTGCATCAAGGATCATATTCATCAATCACGATTTTCCATTCGAGATCTTAGATGATTAATCAATCGAATTTTCAATCATGTTTATTCTCTACAATCTGAGATAAGTATATTTTGTTTTTTTTGTTAATCGACTGCTATTTCTTTTAATTATAATATGTGGATTATTTTATGTCATGAATTATTTGAATTCGATCGATAATTTGTTGGTGCATTATCTTTTATAAATTAATCATGACTACCCGTAATCTCGTGTGTATATATATATATATATATATATATATATATATATATATATATATATGTGCACGATTATATGGCTTCAATAAATAATAAACAAATCAAAGAAATAAAAGAACTACTTCTGGTATTTATGTTTGACAACATCTTTAATAATGATATTATAATATTAATGATGATATTGTTTGTTACAAATATTAATTTGATAGATGTTGGTTGATAAAGTTACACTGGTAATAAGATTTCTCTTTGTTAGTTCATTTATTCCTTTTCTCATAACTTGTTTGTTAGGAGTACTATGTTCGAATATTTTTGATCTGGTCTCTCATTGTTATATTTACGTCATATTATAATTAAAGACCAATATTTATTTATTTACGATCTTGATGTTTTAATAATGTTTTGAGTTTTACATGTCTTTAAATAAATTGGAAAGAGACATGACATAAAGGGATTACGAGAAGTTGTGTTGGTCATTTGCTATGTCTTCATTGTCCTTAAGAGAAAAATCAATATCAGTAAATTCTAATTTTATTTTTATTTTTTGAAATAGGATTTTAAAGTGCGGTAAATCATGGTGATTTTGAATCTACAAGAAGGCTATTATAAAGTCTATATTTACTCGAAAGCAATAATTTTTCTACGTCGAAAAACTCGACTATAGACTTCTCTCAAGTTCAAGTTACAAAAATTCGTCTTGATCCAAAAAAATTGTGGGAGGCATTCCCTGAAGTGAATGCAAGAGTGATGTTTATTCCATGCGATTATTGGATATGTTTCAATAAATTATGGATGTTCTCTATACTGTTGGTTTAATCCAAATATATTGGCTGGACATCCAGTTCTGCGAGGCTATTGGTCTCAAATGAGGTTTCTAAAGAACCTTGTGAACTAGTTTAACAATGCCGCGGACGAGGATTAAATATTTGGAATAATTTGCTCAAAATAAGGCTAGAGCCATGATACTTCCTGAAGTGAATGCAAGCATGATGTTTATTCCATGCGATTATTGGATATGTTTCAATAAATTATGGTGATTTATGTTCTCCATGTTGTTGGTTTAATCCAAATATATTGGCTGGACATCCCGTTTTGCGAGGTTATTGGTCTCAAAGAAGGTTTCTAAAGAACCTTGTGAACTTGTTTAACAATGCTGTGTACGAGGATTAAATCTTTGGAATAATTTGCTCAAAATAAGGCTAAATCCATGATACTTCTTCGTTGTCACCTCCACGAGGGGTTGAAATCTGAATATCTAACGGTGAAAGATCCTCTTATTATTTGGAATAATCTAAAGGAAAGATATGATCACCAGAAAATTATTATTCTTCCCAAAGCTCAATATGGTTGGTTGCATCTGAGATTGCAAGATTTTAATTAGTAAGCGAATATAACTCTGTTATGTTTTGAATTACTTCACAATTGAAGTTATATGGTTAAAATATTACTGATGAGGACATGTTAGAAAAAGCATACTCCACTTTTCACGCAAATAATGTTGTCCCCATACACAATATCGTGAAAAATATTTTAAAGGCCAACTAGCTCCACTCTATTCCTTGAAGTGAATGTGAGATTATATTATGAAAATAATAAAAGCCACATTAGAAGTTGTGGTCGTGGTCGAGGCCATGAATATAGACATTGACAATATGGTCATTTTAAGAATGTTTATACCCATTAGAAGTGGGGTTATAAGAGTAACAAGAGTGATAAAGATCTTTCTAAGGAAGTAAAATCATTTTTTATTACCAATGCGATGTTATAAACCATTGGTCTCGTACTTATTGTACGCTGAAAAGTCAACAATCATTAAATGATAAAGGAAATAAAATAGAAGCAAATTTTGTTTGCGAAAATGACGAAGATGATATTGGTCCAACTTATTTGGACATTGTTGGTCCAACTCATTTGGACGTTGTTGAATTCCTTATAACCCTCGAAGGGAATAAATCATCTTCTAATTATTTTCATAACCTTGAAGAGAATTATTTATCTTTTTTATTTATTTTGCTTTATATTTATTTACTTTACACATTAATTATTTACATTTTATATTTATATTTATATATTATGATATTTATTTATTTTGTTTAACATGATTACTTATCTAATACAATTTATGGTGACGATTTATGCTTAGCAGAAGCATAAGATATATTTTCCCATTTAAATGCAAGGGAAAAATATGAGTATTATATCTCAAAGTACTAAAATATCAATGCTATGGAAGAGCAATAAATTCTTGAGAGAAAGCACATTATGAAAAGTGCATAATTGTAAATATCACAATACAACATTAAAGGTAATGACATCGTCACCACTAAAAGTGGATATAATCTTTTGGGAATTATAGATAACATATGTTATCAATTGAAATTTGAAATAAGCCAATGTGGATATAAGTTCTGATAGCCAAAAAGTCAGTTGAAAGCTCTAGAAGAGCTATATATTGTTACCAAAAGATAATTGTCACTAAAAGCTCCTAAAAGAGCTAAATATATTCATATTCAAAGGAACAAATTTTGGTGGACAATGTATTATCAAGTTTCAAAGAAATTTGTATATCAAAATTTATACCACACATGTACAAGTGATATTGAATCACATGTTTTGGTAAACCAGAAGTTTACAAATTCAGGAATATATATACACACATGTATATATAGTTGGCATGATCAGTTATACCATCCTGATCAATAATAATGTGAAAGCTATTGAAATTTATATGCACATTTATTAAAAGAACTTGAAGCTCTTGTGGTGATTGTTCTCAAAGGAATTGCTTAAATTCCACTTACAAAAAGAACATAAAGTTCTTGTGTTGCTTGTTCTTAAAGGAAATGATTAAGATCCCACTTACTAAAAGAATTTGAAGTTCTTGTACTAAAGTTGAGACTGCATGTCTTGCATATCTGAATGAAATATGGGCCCATTTATCCACAAATGTGGAAAGTTTTATATGATTTTAATAGATGCATCTACATTGTTTTATCAACTTACAACCAGAAGTTTGTGAGATTGATTTTAAAAGGATTCAGATTATGCAATTAGACTATTCATCTTGCAAAAGCTAGTGGGTTTATATTTTAGGCTATATCAGTTAAAATAACTATTACAAAGCCTATTGATTATGAAAAATACAGTTTAGCAAGATTTTAATTGGATGCCTCCTCTTTAATAACTAAACTATGAGAACAAAATTATCTATATGGTATTTCACATATAGCAACACTTATACGTGTCAAGCCAATGAGTTATAATAAACAACTCATTATGATTTGAATTTTGGTCAGAAGTTATATTTCCCATTTTAGATCTTTTGAATGTGCGATATATATTTGAATTGCTCTACCACACCGCACAAAATGGGTATATAAAAAGGGTTGAGAATATATATTGAATATGAGTCTCTTTTTATGTTTATATTCTTAAACATTAATTGGATAATCATTTATGACACAGCCTTTTCTCAACATCATGGGGAGATAATAATCAGTTGGATAAAGGAAAATGAATTATCTTTATCTAGATCCTCGCATATGAACCAGAAGTTCATAAGATAATTCGTGTTATTACATGTCAACTGCCATACATATTACTGACCAAATGAGAGTAACTAAGTCTCATATGCCAACTGAAATGCTCTAAATTTGAATTACATGTTTGAGCGAATGGATGTAAATCATGCATGAAGTGTGAAAATTGGTTCCAATGATCAAAATTTGCGTAAATGGAAAATAGTATGGGATGGTCATATATTGGAGGGGGTGTCCCTGAAGAGACCCAAGACATAACTAATAATAAAACTCTTGAAGAGTTTCAGGTACCTGAAATAAAGATTGAAATCTTGAAGAGATCTCGATGAGTTATGTCACTACGAGAATGGAACCAGAAAATTGAAATGTTGTCGACAACGATTTTACAAACAATTTTACATAGAAAACTTCTATAGAAGTAAAGAAAGAAAATGATGATCTTGTATAGAAATCTATAGATATTGAAATGATTGACCAATATAGAAAGACACTTTGAACTTCCAAAAGAGAAGTATTTGGACCAACAGTCCAAACACCTAAAGGTGTAATGCAAGTGAGGCACAAATAAGTAGTCATAAATACGACTTGAATTATGATTTATGAAGAGTTTTTATTACTTCATGGTGGATGCAATTACTTTGGGAGTTATGAAATATTTTATATGCGCCTAATTATTTTGTGTAAACATATTTATCCTTGAAGGATTTAAAATACTAGAAGCATTTGAAAAATTTTCAAAGAAATTTATCTAGACATGTCTCATTGAATATTTATATTTTTGCACATTTGGTATGATTCCCATAGTGAGTACTAATTGAGAAAATACTATAAGAACGATCAGATTTTCTTATATATTTTATAAAGGAGTTTGGATCAAGATTCATTATATCATTAGAGCTCCTAAAGAGTTTCAAATTGGAAACTCGTGAGGAGCTTTCAAAGCATTTGATGAAAGTATTTGAGAAAATAATCTTGATAACATATTTTGTCTCAACCTAAAGATCGAGCACTTAAATATGTGCTTTTGTCTATGAAGGAACATATTACTCCAAAGTTTCATCCTTCGCGATCTTCAGAAAAAATAGTATTCAAAATTGAATTATGAAGATTCAAAGATCTTATGAGATGTTTTCATGAGGGAGAGTAAATACGCATTGCACTCTTTTCCCCTTAACTGAGGTTTTTTTCCAATGGGTTTTCCTGGTAAGGTTTTTAATGAGGCAACATATTATGTGTATCAAAGATGTGTATACTCTTTTTCCTTCACTAAAGACATTTCCCCCCACTGGGTTTTTATCTTAGTAAGGTTTTAATGAGTCACATTATCTTCATAGACATCCAAGGGGGAGTGTTATGAATATTTATCTATGTGGATGTCTATCATGATAATTTATCTATGTGGATGTCTATCATGATAAGAGCTTTATCTAGGAGAATTGATTTACTTTATTAATTAGAGTTTAATGTATTATGTACTTCTTATGCTTATAAATAGATGGTTTGATGAAGGCATTGTACACAAGTCAATATTGAGAATAACGCAAATCTCCCTCTTTCTCTCAACTCTTTGTTCTTTTATTCTTGTTCGTTGTTCTTCGTTATTTTATTCACAATATCCGTTGTATATTTTAATTTTATAGTTTAGCTATAAAATAAGTGCTTAAACTATTGTTATAAATACTTTTCTTGTCAAAGTATGTGTCTAACGTTTTATTCCATAATTATTTTAAGGTCAAATCGTCAATGTTTATTAAAAAAATCATCATTGAATCATTGCTTGACACATAGTTTTAATTTTCTTTGATTTTTTAAAAAATAAAAGTCTTAATTTTTTTTAAAAAACCCATAAATGTCTAATTTCTCACAAAACCCCGAATTTCTAATTTTTTTAAAAAATATCCTAAAAATCTTAAAGTCTTTAAGGGAGATGGTTGACCTATATGATGTACTTTTTGAGATTTAGGGGTTTAGAAATGGATATTAGGTGATTTTAAAAAATTATAGATTTAGATTTAAGGATTCAGAGTGACGACAAAAGAAACAACCAATTAGCGGAGTCCAACAATGAAAGAGTGCACGATGGTGTTCGACAACAGTAATGAACGTCGGAATACTAAGACTTAAAAATTTTGTATTAGAAATTTGAGGTTTGAAGCGCTCTAGAAAAATGTTTGAAGTAGGCTTCGTTCAACAATATTTCTCTAACGGGCATTGGAGCGCCAAATGAAGAAGTAATGTCGAACAACCACATATGCACGCTGAACGAGCATTTCCACCCCTGATTTAATGCTCAAACAGATGTTTCGCCATAGTTAAAAAATCCAGCCTCTCTGAAATCGACACCACAACAGGGTTCAATAATCCATGTTGAACGGGGCTTAGAAAGCTTTTGTCCTTGTTAGAAAAAAAGTACTATCATTTCACCATTTTTTATAGTTATTATTTCGTTCAATAATCAATAAAAAGCATTACTCCATTAGAGTAAAAAAGTCCTTTGTTCATTTCCCTTTATAGCTCTCAATTTCATCCAAAACGAAACAAAATTAAACCGAGCAAAAAGAAGAAGAAAATGTCTGATTATATACCTGTAGAAGTAGTTATCAGAATCCTCAAAAGACTTCCGGTGAAGCCGCAGATGAAATGCAGGTCAGTTTGCAAGACCTGAAACAGTCTGATTTGCGAACCATCTTTCATTTCAGCTCATTTACGAGTTTTACTTTCGAAACCACCCAACAACACTCCCTTTCTCCTCCTCAGGTGCTTTAAAAACGGCAAAGAAAACTACTTTTTACACTATGATAACGATGGGTTTGATGAGTTCAAGCAGCTTATATTCCCTGCCTTTCGTTGCGTGTCTGATTCTATAGTTGTTGGTTCTTGCAACGGGTTGATCTGCCTTTATTTTTTCCGCCCTGATGTTTTGAAATTCCTTCTTTGGAACCCTTCGATTCAAAAGTACATTCCTTTGCCTTGGCCGAGCACTTATTTGTTGTTGGGTTTAGCTTTCGGATTCGGGTTTGATTTGAGAACCAATGATTACAAGCTACTTGTAGCTGGGGTTGATAAGGATGCTATTCGGATTGAGCCTTGTTTGTTTTCACTAAATGAGAATTGTTGGACTGCAATTTCCCCTTATTATGCTTTTAAAGCTGAGTTGTCATTGCCTTTTGTTAATGGAATGCATATCAGACAACAAATAACGGTGGACTCAGTAATGCGATTTTCGGGTTCGATTTGAATGCTGAGGAGTTTTTCAAGATAAGTTTACCCGAGTGCTTAATCGGTTTGCATCATAGAGATTTATCAGCTATAAAATATGAGGAATCTTCCATTGCAGTGCTTAGTAGGGATTGGGATGGTCAGTTGCATGAGTTGTGGGTGATGGAGTATGGTGTGGCTGAGTCATGGACTAAGGTGTTGGCATTAGACATGGTTGACCACTATGGACGGTTTTTGAAGGTGTTGGGGTTTAGGAAAAATGGGGAAGTTCTGTTGCAAGTGGCTAATGGAGAGATGGCTTCACTTAATTTGAACTGCCAGTAAATGGAGCTTCATGGAGTTGAGGTTGGTGCGGAATTAATATACACCGGTAGTTATGCCGAGAGCCTAGTGTTTCTCGACAAAGCGGTCGATATCCACAACATAAGCCTTGTAAATCTTTCTTTAGATTCCAGTGATTCTACATCTCTGATGAATCAAGTGGGGAGAGAGGATATGGCATAGGACTGTAAGTTCTTTCACATGTCATTGCATTACCTCTCTAAATTTTGGTTTGTAAATTAGCATTGATATAAATGGTTAACATTGATTGCTAGCTCACATTTGTGAAATTGTAAGAAATTCACATTTATGTATGTTCTTTGAACTGTGAAGATCAATATAGTACCCTTGTTTTTGTAACATGTAGTAAGGGGCTGTTGTCCTCATGTCTTAAGTTAGTAGTAAACCAGCAAATTATGCTTGTTTCCGAATGCCAATTCCTGCAATTCTATCTTCTCTCCATTATTTCAATGACATTCTTTTCTGAATTCTTGCAGGACCATGAGGAATCATGCAGATACACTGGCCATTGAAGCATGTGTCTGTTTTTTCGTAATGGAGCAGAGCTTCCATTGAAGGAATTAGAGATGTCTGTCTACTTTGTGTTCTAAGAACCAACATAAACAACCTGATATGATAAAAGATAGTAACATTTATTTATGAATATGTTAAAACTTATGTAGTAAGAATTATTAACCTATTGAACTTTGTATGAGCATAAAATATCTACACATGAAACATTGAAGAACACACACAAATTATTAACCTATTTTGATTTTTTTTTAATAATCTAAAGGCGATTACAAGGTAGTATATGTCCATGCATATTCTTAATCTTTTAACAATGCGCATACACCTTGTAGACAAAGCAATTTGAACCCATGTCTCCTAGGATGAACATTATTTGCTTTCCCACTGGGACACCAGTTGGGTTCTATGTAGTTGAATATTTGTGAGAAATAGTTGGATTTGGATGTAATTATATGTAATTATATAAATGTGACATGTTTGGTCAACCATTATAATTAGGATAAAAATCATGTCCCTTTTTGGTGCCCCTTCTATGCCCAACAATAAAAAAACACTAAAAATTTAAATTCTTAGCTCTAGCCCTAAATTCTAAATCCTAAACCTTACCCCCTATACCCTAAAAATACATCATACTCCAAATTACCTAAACCCTAATCCTAAACCTAATTTTTAGTATGGAGCATAAATAAAGTCACAAAATGGGTAGAAGAATTATATTCTTATAATTTGTAGATCTCTTTGAATTGAGTTAATTGAAAGCCTCTAATTACACTTTTTAATTTTAGAGGAGGGACGTGAGAATTGATTCGTTATTGCAGAGCCGGTCCTGACATTTTTTAGGCCTTGAGCAAATTATAAAAATGAGGCCCCCATTTAGTTATAATCTAAAAATGTAATCCATAATAATAATAATAATAGCATAAAATTTTGCTCACAAATATATAATAAAGTAAAAATGCAAAAATTTTAAAAATAACTGTGTAAAATTGTCAAAAGCATAGACAACCTCATGTAGAGAAAAAATGCTTTCAACTATAACTGCACATCAAC
This sequence comes from Hibiscus mutabilis, assembly GCA_019671005.1. NCBI lineage: Eukaryota > Viridiplantae > Streptophyta > Magnoliopsida > Malvales > Malvaceae > Hibiscus > Hibiscus mutabilis. The sequence continues at coordinate 2,638,299 of CM033735.1, read as the reverse complement.
ATAATTAAAGTATCAAATAATCATTTAAAATGACTTCTTCTAGCATTTTAAAAAGCAAACTCATCAATAATATTTTAGTAATCTATTGCTCTAACATATCTTTTTCAATACATAAAAGTGTCAATCCATTTAACCTTTCTTGAGACATAGTTAACCGTAAATAAAAATTTAACAATTTTAATTTAGAAAAACTTCTTTCTGCAGTTGCTACAGTCACATGTATGGTCAATAATATTCTATATGAAATTGAAACATTAGGAAAACAACCTAAACTTTAGAAAAATTTAAGAATTTCAAGTGCCGTCTTAATTTCTTTTGGCAAAGTCACTAGTAACACTTTCAATTCTAAAAATAAATTATTCGAATCAATATCAAAAGAACTACCATATTTCAAAGAATTTTCAAGGTTAATACAACACTCTTTCAATTTATTATCGTCTAGAGAATTTAATTTTTTTGAATCAAACAAAAAACCAAAAATACTATCATATGCTTGCAATTCATCAAATCTACTTTTTAAGGCAGAAATAGCAACATCTACAACAACAACAACAACAAAATAATTAACTCTAAAAGAATCTTCAGCATATAGTATATTATCCTTATGTGCATTCTCATCAAATTGTTTTTCCTTCGAATTTGTCATTTTTTGGAAAAAAATAAGTTCAACATTCATATCCATTGCAATACTTGTAGCAGTAGTCATGGCAGAAGCAAATCTATTTTCTCTATAATTTTCAGAAAAAAAAAAATCAATCCTTTTAATTGTTCTATAGCAACATCGATACACATATCTTTAGATTGTAATAATTTACTAACCATATTAATACAAAACAAAATGCCATGCCAAACAACCACACAACAAAAATTCAAAATTCTTTAATTCGTTAACTAAACTCTCAGCTTCACTTTTGGTTTTAGCATCATCACTATTTTTAATTAATTCTAACAAGGTTTCTTTTATTTGAGGAGTTTAAAATCTAATGACTTTTACACTTTCAATGACCATGTGTTAGATAGTGATTTAAGAGATAAGTCATCCACACAATCATGCATAATTTTCTAACGTTTTGTTGAGCTACTAAACAATGAATATTTACGTTGAATAACTTCAAAGAAAGATATTGCTTTAACATAAGAGTGTGCCATATCACAGATAGTAAGATTAAGAGAATGACAAGCACAAGAAACATACAATACTCTAGGATTTATTTTTAACAATCTTTTTTGTACACCTTGGTGTTTTCCTTTTATATTAGATCCATTACCATAACCTTGCCCCCTAACATTTTGAATACCAATATCAAGCGATACTAATGCAGACTGAAATTCATTAAAAATTCCATATCCAGATGTATCATGTACATTAAAAAAAAATTTAAAAAGTATTTTTAAACTTTTATTGGGCTAACTGACATGTCAACACACCGTATAATTAAAGTCATTTGTTCTTGGTGATTTACATCTGGAGTGCAATCAAGTATCACAGAAAAATATTTAGCCTCTTTGATTTTAGAAATAATTGCACATTTAATCTTAGAAGCTAACATAGAAATCAACTCGTTTTGAATTTTATGACTAAGATAATGATAATGTATCTCATTATTATCAATGCAACGAATATGCTCTTGCATCACTAAATCGAATTATGTAATCATTCCAATTAATCCCAAAAAATTATCATTATTGTCTTGATAGAGTCTCTCATTAGTTCCACGAAAAGGCATAGTATTTTTAGCAAGACACTTTACTATAACAATTATTCTAATAAGAATTTGTTTCCGATGAATTTTCTCTTTTAAAACATGTTATTGCGCATAGTTGTTAATTGTTTTATTCTTTGCTAATTTAATTTGTAAGTCGATTTATGTAATATGTGTTGAATATTATTTTCATGCGACTTAAGGTTTTCACTAAGATGTCTAGTAAGAGTTCTTGTCCTAAACAACTTACAACAAAAGCAAGATATTTTATCTTTAAATTTTGAGTACACTAGCTAATTTCTATTATGTTTCTCCCCATTTGGTAATATTTTAGTACAATGAGAATCTGAAAAATGCCTAGAATTACTATCTAGTGAAAATTTCTCACCAAAATTTTTTATTGGACCCTTTTCCAATAATAAATCTCTTGTTTTGTTATTAAGACCCTCCCAATTTTTTGGATAAAAAATGTCTAAAGAGAAACTAGATCTTTCACTATTCAAATAATCTTCATCAACAACATTAGACTCATTATTATCATTTTCATTTTGACTTAATTATTCTACATGACTTGATTGTCCTAATTTTTTTATAAAAATAAATTTATCTAGTGCCCCTTTTGTGATAAAACTAAATCTTCTGGTTTTCTTTCCTTTTTTTCTTTTCTTGTACTCGAATTCATATTTTTTAGATGACATATTTAATAAAAAATTATGAACAATTAACAAAATAAATATATTAACAAAGAAAAAAAATTGAGATTCAAACTTTCATTTTTTCTTCTTCTTGATTTCTTGAATAACCCTTTTGAGATGTGATGCTAATATCCAATGATGCACTTCCAAGTTGATGTTGAATTTAAAAATTAATTTGTTGAATCTTAAAAATATTAAGAAATTGCACGCTTACAGCAATGGAGAAATAAGTAGAGTATTTGAGGAATTGAAAAGTGGGATTTTGTTTATGGGGATTGAGAGTTTTACCGTTATAATAAACAAATAGTTAAAATTATTTTTTTATTTTTTTTCTTATTAGTAAATCATGGCTCATATTATTATTTTTTTACTTGTTATTTATGATCTAAAATGGAGGGCTTTATATAATATTATAACTAAAATTTGAGACCTTTTATATAATATTATAACTAAAATCATTTTACATAAGGTGACTATTTTAAAGCTTAAATACTAAAATTTAAATTTTTAACCTTACAAAATTAAATAATAAATTATAAACACTAAATTCTAAACCTTACAACCTAAGCTCTTAAACCCTAAATAGAATTTCTAAACCTAAAATTAATTGTCTATGTGAAATTACATAGTGTGTGCATCAAAATGTTTTCCAAAAATTAAGATTGAATTATACTTGCATATAATTACTATTATTTTATAATTTTTAAGTTACATAGTTACGTTAATAATATATTGGCATAAAGACAAAAATGCCCCAAACCCTTGATTTTGTCCCCTATTCTTTTTTTAGAGCAATTCAACCCTCAACGTTTCATTTTGGGTCAAAATGACCCCTCTACGGATGAAAACTGTCAGTCAACTGACAGTAAATGGCTTAAAATGACGTGACAAACCTATATGACAGTGCACGCTGACATGACAGTAACATATAGACAAATGTGTTGACTTGAAAAAACATTACATCAGTCAAAAAATAATTTTATAAAATTATATAAAATAATTTTTTCTACTGACTTATCATTCTGCCAAGTCATTTCAAATTGTTTATTGTCAGGTTTCTAACAATTTTCACCCGTAGAGGGGTCATTTTGACCCAAAATGAAACGTTGAGGGTTGAATTGCTCCAAAAAAGAATAGGGGCCAAAATGACTATCCAGTCAAACATTGAGGGTATTTTTTGACTTTATGCCTAATATATTTTGATACATGCATTTGATTTTGAGGTTCAATTTGATACTTTATTTTTTTTGCAATTAAGTAATTAAACTTGACTTCAATATTCAGTTTGATATCTAAACCTTTTGTTGGTCCGATTAGGCTCTTGAAGTTGACCTTTTCGTTTAAATTATTATTTGAACTTAATTTTTTTGTTCAAATTGATGTATAAACTTGATTTGTAGGTTAAAATTGGTTAAACATAGTATTGATTTGAATCAGATAGTTTGATGACTGTAAATTGGATTAACCAGACTAGTTTGGTGCCTGCTGTTTTTGAAGATTTAGTGTCGAAGTGTAGACTCTTTGTATCTCAACCTCACTGGAAAATTGAATTTGCCTTTAGGGAAAGTAACTGTGATGCACATGGGTTAGCTAAATGTGGTGTTGTTAGGACAACTGATTTCTTGTGGGTTACTGAATAATTTTGCAAGGGCTGAGTGTTGCTTTTCGGGTACTGGTTTTGATCTTAGTGGTCTGTTAGCAAGTTATGGGAGTACTCTATTATCGTGTACTGTAGTTGTTATAAGAACGTTTTGTAAGTCTTATTAATCAATAAATTAAGGTACTCTTCCCCTATTAAAAGTGAAGGGGATTTTTAACGAGACTCATCACCTTTAAAATAAATAATATCAATTTGAGCCAAAAAAATATTAATTGAAATCAAGATGCCTAATTCATGCACCTAATGGACCATAAAAATTTAGATGTTGAATTGAATTCTAAAACCAAATTCAAGTATTAGAATGTATATTACCTTAAAATATTAGGGTTGTCATTAATAAGGCGATTATTACTCAGCTCTGTTCTCTGCTCTCTACACTACACCTCTCAATTTCATCAAAAAGGATACAAAATTTTCCTGTAGAAGTGATTCTGGAAAACCACCCAACAACACTCCCTTTCTTCTCCTCAGGCACTGGAAAAACCACAAACACAACTACTTTTTACACTATGATAACGATGGGTTTGATGAGTTCAAGCAGTTTCAATTCCCTGACTTCGGTTGCGTGTATGATTCATTAGTACTTGGTTCTTGCAGTGGGTTGATTTGTCTAAAAATTTTCCCCGTTGATATTTTGAATTTTCTTATTTGGAATCCTTCGATTCAAAAGTACATTCCTTTGCCTTGGCCGACGACTTATTTGTTTTGGGGTGTAACCTCCGGGTTTGGGTTTGATTCAAGAACCAATGATTACAAGCTACTTGTAGTTGGGGTTGATAAGAATAATAGTTTGATGGCTTGTTTGTTTTCACTTAACGAGAATTGTTGGAAAAGGGTTACTATTTCTCCACATTATGCTTTTAAACATCAGACATCACTGCCTTTTGTTAATGGAGCTGTCCATGGAATAAGATGTCAGAAAAGAAACAATGATGGACTCAGTAATGTGCTTTGGGGTTTGATTTTAGTGCTGAGGAGTTTTTCGAGATAAGTTTGCCTGAGAGCATAATTGGTTTGAGTCCTATGTATTTATCAACTATGAAATATGAGGAATCTTCCATTGCAGTGCTCAGGAGGAATTGTGATGGTCAGTTGCATGAGTTGTGGGTGATGGAGTATGGTGTGGTTGAGTCATGGACTAAGATGTTGGCATTAAATATGATTGACCACTATGGACGGTTTTTGAAGGTCTTGGGGTTTAGGAAGAATGGGGAAGTTCTGTTGCAAGTGGGTGATGGAGAGATGGCTTCACTTGATTTGAACTGCCAGCAAATGGAGCCTCATAGAGTTAAGGTCAGGGCGGGATCAATATACTCCGGTAGTTATGCCGAGAGACTAGTGTTGCTTGACAGTGCGGTCAATGTCCACATCATGAACCTTGAAAACCTTGTTTTAGATTCAAATGATTCTCATGAACCAAGTGGGGGAGAGAGTGATTTGGCATAGGATTGGTAAGTGTGTTCACCTGTTATTGCATTAGCTGTCTAATTTTATGTTTGTAAATTAACATTGATATTAATGATACGAATAATACGTTGATACAAATGATCAACATTGATTGCTAATCTCACATTTGAGAAATTGTAAGCAATCCACTATGATATATGTGCGGAAAGTAGAAACTTAAACCCTTACTTGTGAGTCATTTGTGGAACAAAACTGTGAATCCTATTGAGCAGGCTAGACATTTATATGTTCCTTGCAATGTATCCTGCTTGATATTTATTTACTTTGAATTACGTATTTTAAAATCTGTCAATCTATCTATGGTGGCTGCACTCTTGAGGCAACAGATAGGGGTGATAATGAGCCTGACCGGCTCACGAGCTACTCGGGCTTGGCTCGGTCAAAGCTCGGCTCGAGTGAGCTCGACTCGGGCTTGGACTCGGCTCGAGACTTTAACAAGCCGAGTCGATCCGACCCAAGCTCGGCTCGAAAAGCTCGGAATAATTAAATATATATATATATATGCACTAAAAGTAATCTATTTAGCAAAAGATACAACAATTAAGAAAAATCACTTTTAAATTATAGTTGTATTAAACAACAATTATAGTCGTAATTATTTAAATTCACTTTTAATAATTTTTAGATTGCTTCCTAACACTTATATTAGTATATTACTAAAATTAAATGACTAAATTGAATTAAAGTAAACTTTACACTCTAAATTAAGAAAAAATCAAGGACTAAAATAATAAAACTAAAAAGTAACATGGCTGAAATGAATATTTACTCATCCCTATAAAGCTTGAGGGGGAGAAAACATGTTACACTTACAATACACACCCAATATCCCACATCTTTAACATACATAAAGCAAAAAGAGCAAGCAGCCTATAAATAGGTGCTTAAACTTAAAATAATAAGTTAATTCGTTTTTGGCCTTTCAGCTGAGATCAAGTAAATGTGGGCTTTTTGTACTCATGGGTTTTTAATTGAGATGGCTTTAAATTTGAGCTTTAAAAGTTTGGATTAGTTTAATGATCCTTGAGTTTATCATGGTTTATTTTGAGCTAAGCTTGAGCCGAGTTGAGCTTGACGAGCTTTGAGCCTGAGCCAATTCCAATAGTATTGTTTTTGAGCCGAGCTTGAGCCTAAAACTTTGAGCTCGATGAGCCTCGAGCCCTTGGCTAATGAAAACTTAGCTAAGTATGATAAAAATCATACTTAGCATCTTTGAAAAAAAATAAAAACTTGAAAAGTGTGGAGAAGAAAAGTAAAAACTTCTATTAATAATGAAAAGCAAGAACAAATTAAAACCCAAAAGATGAGATATGAGAGATAATTTTTTGAGTTTGCCCAATGGGATATTTATTGTAGCCCAAAACCCTAAAAATAACCCTAAAGAGATAAAAGATAAATCCCAAATTATTCAAATTAATTATAAAAGATAATTCCAAAGTTTGAATTTAAATTATGGCTGATAAGTCATCTGAAACACGGCTGATAAGCTATCATCGTTGCTGACGTGGCGTCTAGTCAGACTTTCATGCCCAGATTCATGCCTACTAATCTAGTCGAGTCCAGAAAATAAAAAAATGCACAATTTCAGCAGTTTAAGCAACATTCCTAGAATCTACTGTTCTGCATTGAAAATGAACAAAAATGCCCAAATTAACAAATCAAAACAATCAATCAAGGAGTAATTATCAATAGAATAATGCATAACTTAAGCACTAATCAACGAGTCATATGAATGACAATTAAGGGATGACAAACAAAAAACTCAAAATGAAACACACAAAAGCCCACCCGAAGTCCTAACCTAAAAAGGCTCAAGTTATGGAAAGTCCAATTAGTGATCTACTTATTAACTGAATGATTCTAATATTTAACCCTAAAAGACTAGAAACCCTGACAAATTATGATAATTAATTTTAAATTTAATGTCAATCTAAACTTGAAGTTAATTTTATCTTAAAAGTAATTAAGAAATGCTCAATTAACTTAATGAATTTAACATTTACTCTAATAAGCCAAGGGTAAATTTAAATTCACTAAATTAATTCGAACCTTAATCTAACTGAGGCTCTAAAAGAACTAATCCTAAATTAACCTAATTAATTTAATGGTCGTGCCCCTATAAGACAAACACACGATCCTAAACTAATTAAATTAATTTGCCTAATTCTAATATACAACTAACTTAACAACCCAAAGCCCCAAAAAAAAAGCAAGGCCCAAACTATCACACTAAGCCTAGATCAAAAACATAAACAAACATTGTATACTACCTAAAGAAAATAATGGATAGACTTAAAACTATATATATTATATACTAAAACATATATTATACATTTTGCAAAATTCTATTATATAATCAAAAAACTATAAGTTATATGTAAAAAATATATATTATACATTTTAAAAAATTTGATTATATACTTTAACAACTATATATATTATATATTTAAAAATATATATTATACATTTCTATAAATTTCTATTATATATTTTGAAAACTATATATATAATTTATCACAGCACATATCATTCGAATTAATTTTCAACCACAAGGCTATAATCACAAACAAGCAACATCAACATATGAATTAAACCGAAATTTAAGAAAAATAAATATACAAGACTTAAATTTAAAAAATGCATGAAAAAATAAAAAATGTTTTTTTTAATTTAAAACTAGAAAATGGATTGGATTGAATAAATTGGAAATCGGGGGGGGCGCAAATTAAAGACATTTAAACTGGTTAAAGAGGGACGAAATTAAAAACAATCGAAAAGTTTCAGGGACCCGAGACATAATTTACAAAGGCAGAATGGTTTACTCTTGTAATTAGCCTACACGGAGGGACCGATATTGTGATTTGCCCATGCGGAAGGACCGCGAGCATAAATATTTTAGGGTGGAGGGATTTAAAGTGTAATTAAACCAATTTTAAAACGGTAAAACTCTATAAATAGGAGCTTTTAGGCCCATTTCCCCTTCTTTTAGCCAAATCAACCACCCTAAACTCTCTCAACCCTCTCCCTATCTCGGCAGAACGCTGCCATTTGCCGGGGTAAATACCCAAAATCTGACTGATGACTGCCGTGTCGGTCGTCGCTCACCGGCAGCCAATAAACCTTTGAACCCACCGAAACACTCATTTTCACACGCTAAACCTTGATTCAAACTTGATTTTTTTGCAAAATCAACCCCTTTTCCATTAAAACCCCCAAAATCGAGACCAAATATAGGGCTTTCGCCACCTTTTACTCGCACCGACTCACCGCGTTTAGCCTCGAGGAGACTGTGGGATTATTGACGGTGAAGTAACTGTTGGAGGAAACCGAAACGATACAAAGAGGAGGCGAATCGGCGAGGGTAAACTCTAGCATTTCCTTTTTTATGTTTTTCTTTGAAATAGAAAAATAGTAGAAGAATACCTTGAAAGGCTTTTGTTTGTATTGATTCTGAATATTTTCCCCCGTCTGAAACTTAGGGTTACAAATGCTTACAATCTTGTTTTTATCCTCTTCAGATTACTCATTGTTGCCTATCATCTATTGTTTACATTTCTAAGCAAAAATTAATTGGTTAAACTGTGGATGATGATGGCACTGCTTTTCTCCATTTTTTATGTTTTTGACTGATCAGTGGTTAGAGAGTTGGTGGTCACCATACGGTGGCAGCGGAAATTTCGGCGAGGTGGCCACGCGGACATGGAAGATGAAGCGGTGCAGGCGCGTGAAGAATCTGAACAGCCGAGGCATGTATCACACACACACGTGGGGAGCTGGACGGTCGGCGCGTGAACTTCACGGGCGCGTGGAGGGGCGTGTGGGATCTGATGGGCCTCCTTCATTTAATCCCAACTGTTGGATCAAAATTTGATCCAACGACCTAGATTGGACGGCTGTAAGGGAGATGTTAAACCAGATTAGGGTTTTTTGTTTAACCAACATTGGCCCCAAAATGGGCTATGTAATATTTGTGTACACTTTATGGACTGTTTAATTTAGTGGGCTTGTTTATTTAAACTTGGGTTGTTTATTATAAGATAATATAGTTTATAATTTTTAAACTATTTTCTGATTTTTAAATAACAATATAGTAATAAATTAATATATAACCATAATAATAGTAGTAATAACACCAATAAAAAACATAATAACAAAAGGAGCAAATACCATAATAATAATAATACATACAGTAATATTAAGACAACCATGATAGCAATTAAGAGGTTAAAATAAAAACACAAAGAGAATAATATACTATAATGTTTAGGGGTTTCTTCAAATGGATAATAACATAATAGATTATAACAATAATATGGTAACTCATATATATCACTTAGTAAATTTTTTTTTGGTTTTAAAAACATAACATATAATACGATAAAAAAAAATAACATAATATGGTAGCAAATAATAAAACCTAGATATATAAATGCTTAACTAGTAACTAATTTTTTTGGTTTTTTTTGCAGGTTTTAATAAAAGGATAAAGTAAACAAAACTCATATTTTTTTATAAAAAGTAGTAACATATATAAGCTCTTTATTGTAAAATAAATAAAAAATAGGCCAACACCCTGGATAAAATTAGTGATTACAGGTTGAAAGAAGAATTGTGGCTGAAGGTTAAAGTCCTTATACCTACTACTGTTTCTGAGGCAAGCCGACAAGCAAAGCTTTATGAAATGGCTGCTGAGTTGGAGGGAAAGAAATGGAGGTACATTGCTAAGCCTTCATTCTATCAAAATCAAACTGCTGTAAAAAATACACCTCATCCTTTAAGTCAGAAGTCTCCTGTGGCACAAATAGCTCCTAAGCAGTCCTTAGTGGAATATAGCGGGCCAACAATCTTTGCTTCAAGTGTGGTGAGAAGTATAGTCTCGGCCATCAGTGCAAATTCAAGCAGTTCAATCTCATGGAAGAAGTACCAGAAACTCAAGAACCTGAAGAGGTTGCTGATACATGACATGAAATAGTTCCAATTGACAATCCAGAAGGTGAGTTATAGATTTCTATTAATGCTCTAATTGGAAACGTTGGTCATCATACATTGAGAATTCAAGGGTCAATTGGGGGTAAACCACTGAATATTTTGGTTGATAGTGGTAGTACCCATAGTTTTGTGATAGCCTGTTGGGCTAAGGAAGGTGTGGAACTTATCTCTACTAAGCCATTGACTATAACAGTGGCTAATGGTGAAAAATTGTACAGCACAGCGAAGAGCAAGCAATTGATTTGGCAAATGCAGGGCCATCATTTTGATCATGATTTTCGAGTACTTCACATGGGGGCAGTGATATGGTATTGAGGGTTGACTGTGTGAAAAGATATAGTTCAATAATTATGGACTTCAATGTCACGACCTTGTCTTTTGTTAAAAAAAGGAAAACAAGTGTTATTACATGGTGGAAGGAAGTCAGTTGAGCTTACACTAATTTCTAGGGGAAAATTACAGAGAATGGCAGAGAAAGATGTGGACATGTTGGGTGAATTATATTAGCCGACTTGTGAAGGACTGGACACTACAGTTCCTAAAGACTTGGAGGCATTGTTAGAAAAGTATACTTCTGTTTTTGATGAACCTCGGGGCTTACCTCTAGTTAGAACCTAGGATCATGCCATCACATTGCAGCCTGGCTCTCCACCAGTGAACATGAGGTCCTACTGTTGGGAAACATCGGTACACCCCATGGCGCAGCGAAAAAATTATCTGGCATAATCCACCAGTGATCCATGTACAAGGGACAAATTCAGGGTGATAAAGGGTGAAACATTACCTTAATAAATCTGGAAATCCATAGGGAATTCAGAATAACCAAATCAAATCTGAGTCGTCACAATAGCGTTCCGACCTCTACTCAGTCCACCCGAATAAAACGAACAAAATTTTCTCTTCTCTAACTATTAGAGAGTTTTTTTTTCAAAAACGAGGGATAAATGGCTGCTAGACCTTATGTCTTTATATAGATATATATATATATACTTTAATAATATTTGATAATTACAATAACTTATCAAATATTAACATATATATATACATAAACGAAATTATCCATAATTACAATAATTATAACAATTTTAGTTTCTCACTAATTACGTGTACAACAAGTTTGTACACATGCTATCTAATCGATATTTGTTCGTTTCAATCATAGGGTGTGACCCTTGTTGGTTCATGTAATATTAGCAGTAATATCCAGAACAATTCTAATATTACAAGCAATGAGTGGCATCTAGCAATACATCATTGCTACCTAAGTCATGGACTAGTCACACTTGTATAGTCCATCTAATGTTTCTTGATATCTTGAGTAGACTATTATAAATGAAAAATTATGATATCTCATATCAATTTATTCGAGCATGGCCATGTATTTTCTACTCTCACTCAATCAAGTGGCATATGATATTACTCCTATTATGTAGGAGGGACAAATCCTATATTGATAAACCATATTTCGATACATGGATTATGACATATCCAATATCAATTTTTATAGTGTAGTCAATTACGACACACGTTTGACTGTATCAAAATATGTCACTCATGATGTTGAAATAATGATGATCTCAAGTCTGAGGATCATACTTGTAGTTATCACCATAAGCAATGTTGTGACTGTCACATAATAATCCAAGAAACATGCTCATAGCGGGTCAGTCCAGTATGTTGTTCCATAACATATACTTATGTATTGATTTTGACATCTCAATGTCAATGACAACACTTTGTCATCAATCAACTACATATTAGTCTTAATACATTATTGTTGTCCAAGCCCACAATAATTTTTGACTAAGGACATTCAAGAATAACTATATTATTCTAAGGACTTTATTATAATTCAGTTTATTTATAGATACACAGAATAAGACTGAAAAATAAAAATGGCTTTATATTAATAAACAAGATAAAATAATTATGTTTTTTACCACCATCTCATGATTGGTCTTTGGGCATACTCCAACAATAGATTTCCACATTTCTAGAAGGCAGAAGTTGAAAGATAAATTTTTGAGATGCTGAAGGCATCTATTATACAAACTAAAAAAAGCCCTTTTGCCTCCCCTTGTTTGCTAGTAAAGAAAAAAGATGGTTCTTGGCGCCTTTGTGTTGACTACAAACAATTAAATGCTATGACTATCAAGAACAAATTTCCAATTCCTATTGTAGAAGATTTGTTAGATGAGTTAGCTGGTGCAATTTTTTTTTTCTAAAGTGGATCTTAGATCAAGCTATTGGCAGATTAGAATTAAGCCTGAAGATGTGGAGAAGACAGCCTTTAGAACTCATCATGGTCACTTTGAGTTCAAGGTCATGCCATTTGTGTTGACTAATGCCCCTGCCACATTTCAGTCCTTGATGAATGAATTGTTTGGCCCTTATTTAAGGCAGTTTGTCTTGGTCTTCTTTTATGATATACTGATTTACAGTAAATCTTGGGATGATCACCTTCAGCATTTGGAATTGGTGTTACAATTGTTGAGATCGAATCAGCTTTATGCTAGAAGGAGCAGATGTTTTTTTGGCCAGGCTAAGGTGGAGTATTTGGGGCACATAATTTCAGAGCAAGGTGTGGCTACAGATTCTTCTAAAGTAGAGGCAATGAGAAATTGGCCTTTACCACAAAACCTTAAAGCTTTGAGGGGTTTTTTTGGGGCTTATTTGTTACTACAGAAAATTTGTCAAACACTATGGAGAGATCAGCAGGCCACTTACAAATATGCCGAAAAAAGATAGGTTTTCTTGGACACCAGAAGCTAAGGAGTCCTTTGAGGCTTTAAAATCTGCTATGTGCAACACTCCTGTGTTAGCTTTACTAGATTTTTCTAAACCCTTTTGTTTGGAGACTGATGCTAGTTCCAAGAGTATTGGGTAGTATTGACACAAGAAGAGAGGCCAATAGCTTATTTAAGTAAGCCACTAAGCCCTAAGCATGCTGACCTGTCAGTTTATGAGATAGAATATATAGCCATTCTAATGGTTGTAACTAAAAGGAGACGTTATTTAGAAGGGGCCCCATTTGTCATTAAGACCGACCATGAACCTCTCAAACATTTGTTGGAACAGAAGTTAACTACCACTGTTCAAAAGAGGGGTTTGACTAAATTATTAGGTATGGATTATGTGGTAAAGTTCAGAAGAGGGAAGACAAACTTAGTAGCTGATGCCTTGTCCAGGAAGGAAGAGTTGCGTTCAGAGTTCTGTCAGTTACATGCTACTCATATAACTCTAGCTTGGGTGCTTGAGGTTGAACGAAGTTACAAGGGAGACACTTCTGCTCAAGACAAGATTACAGCTTTGTCAATTCAAAAAAATAGCATTCCAGATTGGTCATTCAAGAAGGGGATCCTCAGATATAAGTCTCGGGTGTACATTGGTGATCAGGGAAATTTAAGACAACAGTTGCGGGACTTCTTCATGATTCTCCACAGGGTGGACATTCTAGTATTTAAGCAACTTATTACAGATTGAAATTATACTTTTATTGGCCTGGTATAAAAAGTGCAGTGAAATCCTATGTGCTGAAATGTGATGTATGTCAGCGTACAAAAAGGGAACATGTGGCACACCCTGGGTTATTACAACCTATAGCAATTCCACAGCATGCTTGGGAGGTGATTACTATGGACTTCATTGAAGTATTACCCACTTCAATGAATTACAATTGTATTCTGGTTATTATTGACAATTTTACTAAGTTTGGTCATTTCTTAGCCTTCTCTCACCCTTACACAACCACTGAGGTTGCCATGGTTTATTTGGACCAGATTTACAGGTTACATGGCCCTCCTTAGGTGGCCATTTCGGACAAGGATAAGACATTTACGAGTTTTTTTTGGCGAGAGTTGATGAAACAGCTGGGTACAGCTACACATTTTACTACTGCCTATCACCCAGAATCAGATGGTCAAACAGAGATACTTAATCAGTGTCTTGAGAAGTATTTGAGGAGTTTTTGTTTTCTCAAACCCATTAATTGAGCTAAACTACTTCCATAGGCAGAATGGTGGTATGGCACCACCCATCACACTACAAATTTTGGCTATGACTCAGTAATCTTCCTATGACTCAGTTGTTGATTCAGTGGACAAATTTTGGCCCTGAGAGTGCTACATGGGAAGATTACTCGTCCTTGAAATCTCAGCTTCCTGATTTCAATCCTTGGGGACAAGGATCCTCTGCAGCGGGGGTATTGTCATGGCCATTGTTGGAAAGGAAGGTGAGGAGAATGTGGGTTCTGTGAATTGTGAGAAAAGGGGATTAAGGCTCAAGGGGAGAAAAGGGAAATTGAATGATCAGAAAGGAGGGAAATGAGTGAGAAGTTGGAACGCAACGTTTTTGCAATAGCTGAAATGGAGTAGGCCGAACCAGCTGAAGCCCAATTATGTGGAATTGGTCAAGAGCGCCCGAGCCAGTTTGAACCCAGAGAAGAAGAGTAAATCAGAAATTACCGTTGTTATGGTTCATATGTTTATCTTTATTTCCAAGTTTTTAGGGGAAGGACAGGACACCTGTACACAAATAACTACCTGGTGTACCTAGATATATTGATCTTTTGTAGCCGAAAAACCCTTATGCATTTTGATGAATGAAAACACTCTACTCTTTTATCCCAAATTCTTCTATTTCTTATATCCTTTCTTCTGTTTTCTCAATTTTTTCTAAAAGTTACAGTCCAACCATTACAATTGGTATCTAGAGCAAGTCCTTATTGATCCACCTCCAAAATGGGAAAGTCAAAGAAGAATCAGCAAATGGGGGAGCCTGCCGATCTGACCACTATCCAGCATCAGTTGGATGAGTTGAAGGCTGACAAAGGCACTATGTGGACACGGATGGATCAGCTTGAGTCAAAAATGACTGAAAATCAGGCCGATATTCGTAAACTCATTGCGCTGTTGACTAAGGAGGTTGAAGATAGTGAGCCAGCAACTCCTGATTTGAATCAGCTTTCTGCGCCTATTCAATCCAAACAGGAGGGTAAAAAAATCAGTTCATGTTACTATTGTAGAGGATAAAGAATGATATTCTATGAAGCTAGATGAGCCTGGTATTTTAGCTTCTAAGCCTTTATCTACTACCTTGCCTGGTGACAAACTGAAACTGGGAGGTCCCTGGTCTGAGAAGGGGGATGTTTCCTTGCTTCAGGATCCTTTTAATCCTATTAAACACGAGAAAGTGAGTCAGGCGATCCATTGGAACAATTTTAATTTACGACCTAAAGTTGAACTTCATATATTTGAAGGGGACAATCTTAGAAGCTGGATTCGAAAGTGTGAAAAGTATTTCTCTATTTTTTTTTGTTCTTGAAGAAGAAAAATTAGAGCTAGCAGCCATGTATCTTATTGGGATGGCTGAAACGTGGCTTGACGGTTATATAATGCAAAAACATAACGATACTTGGCAGAAGTTTGTGGCTGACCTATGCCATCGTTTTTGTGACAAAGCTTCTGATGGCATCATTGAAGAATTCAATAAATTGGTGCAGAAGACCACTGTAGAGGAATATCATGAGAGGTTTAAGGAATTAAAACCTCGTATGCTCGAGCATAATACTCTTCGGAGGAAGATTGACAAGCGTCGTATATTGTCAAATAAATATTTCTAAATCTCAGAATAAATATAAAATAGCGTAGTATAGAGAAGAAGGTGTCGGTCCACAGGGACTTAGGAGTTTCCGAAATACTATTGTTCTGATCCTGACTGTTGCGAGGTAATTTAGTGAATGGGGGTTTGATTGAGATAACTAGAGAATAGGAGTAAAATTACTACGAAAATAATGAGATGAAAATAAACTGATTAAAATAATTAGCCTCAGGCTTTTGTTCCGCTTCAATTCAAATTATCATCGAAAAAGAATTTTTCAACTTCGGATACATGCCGGTTACAGTCTACAAGGCCCAACCCTTGTAACTTATTTTTCTCTCCGGTAAACCGATAATCTAAAATCAATTTTTAGATTTCAGTTTTCTGGTTAGACTAACCACGCCTATCGCCGTTAGAATAAAATAGTTTTAAAGTTTTGGAAAAACCCGACTCGGATTATGTTGTCTCGATGAGAATCGAATTCTGTCGCTAAGTGTGTTCATAGGAAGTTGAAACCACGACTATCGTCGATTCTTCCTCCCACTAAATCTCAACAACAATCAGATCAACGCTAGCTTTTTGAAAAGAAAGTGAAAAGATTTTAATAGAAAGGCCGGTTGCCGATCTAAGCGATCTAAGTTTTTAGAAAAATCGAGAATGTAAAACAAAGTTTATTAAGTACATTTTTAATTCTCACGAGGTGAATTGAAGCTTCGCTTTAAGCCATTGGCTAATAGAAAATTTAGCTAAGCATGATTCTGAAAGAAATCATACTTAGCATTTTAAAACAAAGTAAAAAAAAACTAAAAAATGAAGAACGAAAAGAAAGAGATTTTATAAACTTCAAAGGTAAAACAAGCCAAGAATGAGAGATGAATGATAGCATACCCTAAAAGCGGTATTTATAGTTTCTAAAAACCCTAAAAAATATCTAAAAAGATAAAAGATAAATCCTAAAAATATTTAAATTAAATACAAAAGATAATCCAAAGTTTGAATTTCAAATCTGCCTTGATAAGTTATCACAATGCGGCTGATAAGCTATCGTTGCTGCTGACGTCATCCTCTAACACTGTTGACGTGGCGTCTAGTCAGATTTCATACCAAGATTCATGCCCACTAGCTCAGCCTTGACTCTAGAGAAAAATCTGTTGAACTTTGCTCATTTTTAGTGTGATTTCCAGAATTGATGTTCTGCAAAGAAAACATCTAAAAATATTCGAATCAGCATCATGAACTAACCATTTAGGGCATAATTAAAGATAAAAATGTGACTATTCAGACCACTTATGAAATTCCCCCTCACTTATTCAATGCTTGTCCTCAAGCATGCCTTAGTTAAATAAAAGAAATCTCAGATACGAAGATATGTGAAACCTTCAATTAATCAAAACTCATAATCAATCCTTAGATTGATCACAACTCTTAAACCAAAAAACTAAACACATGCGTTCTCAGGTTCAAGGTCAGATTCGGAGGCTTTCGGGTTAAAATTTGTGAAACATACTTCAAAAACGGACTCAAGACGTCAAAAAACATAAAATATGGGTTTTCGAAAAAAAAGTTGACTTTTTGGTCAAAGTAAACACTAACATTAGCAGTAAACTGGTAAAAGTCAACTAAGTTGACTCGGGCGAGTTGACATGATGAGCTAACTCGGACAAGTTGACTCGGCGGGCTGACTCAGACGAGTTGACTCGACGAGCTGACACGAGCAAGTTAACATGATGAGCTAACTCGGACGAGTTGACTCGGCGGGCTGACTCAGACGAGTTGACTCGACAGGCTGACTCAGGCAAGTTAACTCAACGGGCTAACTCGGACGAGTTGATTAAGTTAACTAAGTTCGAGAATGAAAGAACTGTAAAGATGCATGATCTTTTAAGGGACATGGCATTACATATTGCAAAATCTCGATTCTTGGTGAAAGCTGGCACGATGTTAAGAAAGCCACCAGATGTGCAAGAATGGAGCATAGAATTGGAGAAAGTTTCATTGATGAGTAATTCGTTGTTGTATATACCATCAGAAATGTCACCCCCAAAGTGTCCCGGGCTCACAACACTGTTGTTGTCTTATTGTAATATTGCGAGTATTCCCAAAGACTTCTTCGAGCATATGGATGCACTTAAGGTTCTTGATCTTTCTAGGAATCCTATCAAGCATGTCCCAGGCTCCGTATCAAACTGTTCGATGCTCACAGCATTTTTGTTGTCTTCTTGTTATATTCTTAGCATTCCAGAAGAGCATATGGATGCACTGAAGATTTTTGATCTTTTTGAAAACCCTATCAAGAGTCTTCCACCTTCCTTCTCAAATTTGAAGAATCTCACCTCATTATAGCTTGCTGATTGTGAAGACTTAGAGAATGTTCCACTGTTGTCAAATCTTCGAGTTTTAAAGAAGTTGCATCTTCAAGGAACATATATCAGCGAAATCCCTCAGGGGAAGGAGAACTTGGTGAGTCTGGAGTACCTAAATCTAGGTTATTTCAATACAATAAATGAGATTCCAAATGGAATACTGTCAAGACTTTCTTGCACGGCCGAGAAGAGCCTTGTCAATACAGAATCTATGTGGGAGATGTAGAAGGAAAATGGCACTGGGTGCTTTTTGATACAAGAAAACTCATTGCTGTAAGTGGCTGCAACATCTATACCAATCAGATTATGCTTCCACAGGATATTGAGGGATTGCATATAGGGGACTGCAATCTTGACTGTAGTTAAGAATACCCTCTTTTCTCCAGGTTTATCCTCTTCTCACCTGTCTCCTTTTCATCTCTTAAATTTCTTCAAATATATGGCTGTAGGAATATGAAAAAGTTGTTCTCTCCAAACTGCGTGCCGCTAAATTTACAGCGTCTTACTGTTGTGGGGTGTGAGCCGGTGGAGGAACTAATAGCATCAGAAGTTGAGGCTGAGGAAAGAGGAAAGGTTATCACGGAATTCCATCTTCCACAATTAAGGCAATTGATATTGGGAGATCTACCTGAATTGAAGAGAATTTGCAGTGTTGGTGGAGAACGGGTTTGTGATTCTCTTCTAGGAATTGAGATAAGAAATTGTCCGAAATTAAAAAGGATGGCTCTTAATCTTCCCCAACTTGATAATGTTCCACCTTCTGCACCTGCAGCTGTCTCTCTTTCCATTTGGATAGGGTCAAAGGAGTGGTGGGAATCTGTGGAATGGGATGCCAAGCCTCTTTTGGAGCCCTTTGTCAGGGAATTCTAATGGTAGAAAGATCAAACAGAGCAGCTGAGGAGTAACATTTTTACGGGACACCATGAGCATCATTGACCACTCAGTCAATTAGTGGATCTCAGCTGAGGAGTAACATTGAGTATTCATTCATATGACAAATTTGCTAGGATCATCATCTTGTTATATACTACTAACACTTCATGTAAATGCTTTAGTTATGGAAGAGCATAATCTACACAAAACTTGTATGCATATATAATATGCTTTGCTTTGTGCTAGTTGTTGGATTTAAGAAACATTAGACTTGCCAATCCGCAAGTTTGGATAACTATACTGTGCTATTATTTCATATTGATTGTCTTTAACAACAAAGAAGCCTGAATGGTTTCTTCATCATATTCATCGCTCTACAATAGTCCTTTGTTTCCCAATTTCAGAATACCCTTATTGTTCAAATCATTGAACAAAAATGGCAGACTCTCCAGATTAACTAACCAGCGGCTTCAACAGCATCATGGGAGACAATTTCAGGCTTCAGACCAGATTCGTCCTTGACAATGAATTCAATTCCCGACTAGGGAAGTATCGCAATGGTCACAGCCAAAACCATCAAGGACCGACCACCATCAAACGTGTACCAGAATGCAAATTAATGTCATTTTGCTTAGCTTTCAATAAAATTCTAAGTTTGCTGGGTGGTTAGGCATTAGCTTTTGTGTTCATAAGTAATTGGTTCAAACCTCTCTTCATTTCAATTTTTTTTCTTCTAAATTTTCCTCTAATAAAACGAGCTGCATAAATATGACGTTGTGTTGGTTTAACAGCCATGTTGGCAACTGTCGTGTATGTTATCGAATTAATGATTCAGTTTTATTTGAAATTCACCCAATGTACGTGGGAAAAAACCCACAACTCTCCACCATTGAAAATATAATGACCAACTAAAAACACTAATAAAAATTATTTAAGTCAACTCGTTTGGAGTTAACATCACCATTTCAATAAAATTCTAATAATTGTTGAGCAAAAAACCTCGTTTGGAGTTTATTTAAGAAACCAATAAAAAAGTCAGGTTTGTCAATTCTCTAGCAAGGTTAAGTTAGACAATATCATAATTAAATCAATATAATACAAGCAATAGTTGGCCTTGGCCCTTGGAAATGTGAAGTGCCAGATAAATGTGGAACATAATATAAACAGCCGATTAAGGAAGTTGTAATGCAACTTTCAAGTAGAATACTTGACCAGCAATTCTTTAATTCTTTGAAATGTTTCGACGTGACAGTAGCAACTTCCATGAAAGTTAAGTGGCCTCATTTCTTCTTTTTGGTTGACTTTTTTTCCCTTTGTTTCTTTCTCTTTCCCCAGTTCCATTTCCCTTTGTTTGAACATCCATAAAGGCACAAAAGTGTATTACTGTGCTTTTTCCTGTTCTTGATTCACTACTTGTTTGCTATATGTTATTATTGTAGCAGGTTCTGTAGCTAGCAAGCAAGTTTTTTCTTCACTGTTCTTACATACTCGGAGCCAAATTAACTCTAGCTCCTCCACACAGGTAATTTTTTTCACTGTTCTTATATTTAACCCTATGTATCTCTTCACTGTGTTGCTAGCCCAATTTCTTAGAGAGTGTTGTTTTTTCATATGTTAGGAAGATCAAATCCGTATTTGTATCCGAATATGTTTCTAACTTGTTACAGCCACAGTTTACATGCTTCCAAGGTACCATTAGGCACATGATACGGTAGAAGAGTAAGAGAAGAAATAGTATTCTAGCATCTAAACTGAGATTTAGGTTCTTTTTCATGATATGGGAAATGGTTATTAAACAAAAAATAGTTTTACTAACGAATTGTGGAGTAAAATAAAGTTATTTTTTTAGTGAAGTTTAGATACATTCACCTGATGATGCGTTATTATTTGGTTTCTAACATATTGCTTGTGACTTACAGCCATGGACTTCGTTCTGAATAAGATTGATAAACACTTGGACAATCACATGAGCTTTGATCAGAATTGGAAGGAACTTAAAAGGAAATTAAAGGAATTGAACGGTCTGAAGGAAGATACAGAATCTACAATGAGCATCGAGTTGCGGCCAAGAAAGAAACTCAAGGCGGAAGTCCAAATCTGGTTGGAAAATGTTGAAAGAATCAATGGCCAAGTGCAAGACCTTGATGGAAAAATCGGTGGAAGCAATGCTCTTACTCGTGGATTTCAAACAGAAGATGTGTTAAAGAGTAAAAGGGAAGTTGAAGAACTTATTCAACGAGGTAAATTTCATGGAGGTTTGGTGGTTGACAATCCTCAGTGGATCGGACAAGTTTTGTCGACAACAAGTTTATCAGGTGAATCTGTAAAGGCATGTGTTGAAGAGATCTGGCGGTGCTTGATGGATGATGAGGTTCGAAAGATTGGAGTTTGGGGGATGGGTGGCGTGGGGAAAACAAGCATCATGAAGCTTATAAACAACCAACTATTAGAAGAGACGGGGAAATTTGAGATCGTAATTTGGATCACTGTATCCAACTATTAGAAGAGACGGGGAAATTCGAAACCTTCTAGACAAGGGCAACGCCGGTTGAACCAACCAATGATGGAGGTAGTAAAAAAGGAGATATAGAAACTCCTTGATGTAGATGTAATCTATCATATTTCCGATAGTAACTGGATAAGTCCAATTCACGTGGTACCTAAAAAGACCGGAGTTACGGTGGTCTAAAATTCGGAAGGAGAGTTAGTTCCAAAACGTGTACAAAATGGATGAAGAGTCTGTATCGACTACAGAATGTTGAACTCTCTCACTAGAAAAAACTATTTTCCTCTTCCCTTTATAGATCAAATGATTGAGAAATTAGCTGGGAAAACTCATTATTGTTTCCTTGATGGTTTTTCAGGTTTTTTCCAAATTCCAGTTGCGCCAGAAGACCAAGAAAAAACAACTTTTACTTGTCCGTTCTGTACATTCACATATTGACGGATGCCCTTTGGCCTTTGTAATGCACGGGCCACTTTCCATAGATGTATGCTGAGTATTTTTTATGACTATGTGGAGAAGGGCATCGAAGTTCTCATGGATGACTTCACGATATACGGTAGTTCTTTTAGTGAGTGTCTTGATAATTTAACTAATGTGCTTAATAGATGCTTAGAATTTAATCTTGTTTTGAACTATGAAAAATGCCATTTTATGGTTGATAAGGGATTAATTTTGGGACATATTGTGCCGTCTAATGGAATTGTCGTTGATAAGGCCAAGACTGATATTATACGCTCACTACCTTACCCCACAACTGTGAGGGGGTTCGTTCTTTTCTTGGCCATGCAGGTTTCTACCGAAGATTTATTAAAGATTTTTCAAAGTTGGTGCAACCGTTGTGTGAGCTGTTACAAAAAGATAAAGTCTTCAACTTTAATCCTGAGTGCCAAAAATCGTTCGATGTACTTAAAGAAAAGTTGACCACGGCACCAATTGTCAAAGCACCAAATTGCGAATATGATTTTGAGCTTATGTGTGACGCATCAGATACGAGCGTTGGAGCTGTTCTCGGACAAAGAATCAGCAAAGAACCACATGTTATCGCATATGCTTCAAGGGCTCTGGACTCGGCTTAGAGAAATTACTCGACAACATAAAAAGAATTATTTTCTATTGTCTTTGCTTTAGAAAAAAATTAGATCCTATTTTCTTGGAACTAAAGTGATTGTTTTTTCTGACCATGCAGTTTAAATTGTTTTTTCTGACCATGCAACTTTAAAGTACCTTATGAGCAAAAAGGAGGCGAAGCCAAGGCTTAGCCGATGGATCCTGCTTTTACAAGAATTTATTTTGGAAATTAAAGACAAGAAGGGAAGCGAGAATCTCGTAGCTGGTCATTTAAGCCTCGTACCCCTTTCTATAACCGATCCACCGCTTCGAGAAGAGTTCCTAGAGGAACATTTGATGTTGGCGCAGAAGATGGTTCCATGGTTCGCAGACATGGTAAATTACTTGGTCACAGGTAAGTTACCCTTAGACTTGCCTAGATCTGGAATTAATCAACTAAAGCATGAGTCCCGATATTATATTTGGGATGATCCTCATTTATGGAAGCATTGTTCGGACCAGGTAATTAGGTGATGCGTCGCTGAGGAAGAGGTAAATTCTATCTTAGACTTTTTCCATTCTTATTCATGTGGTGGTCACTTTGGACCAAAGCAAATTGCCCATAAAATTTTGGAATGTGGTTTCTTTTGGCCTACTATATTCCTTGACGCTTACTTATATTGTAAATCACGTGGTAAGTGTCAACGTGTAGGGAATTTAAGCCGAAGGAATGAGTTACCTCAAAATCCGATTCACATCTATGAGATTTTTGATGTGTGGGGAATCGATTACATGGGTCCTTTTACTTTTTCATTTGGAATTTTTTATATCATTCTTGCAGTTGATTATGTTTCTAAATGGGTGGAAGCTAAGGCTACCCGAAATAATGATGCTAGAACCACTGTTATTTTTTTGAAAAATTCTATCTTTTCCAGGTTTGGCACACCATGAAAAAGTTCGGAGTGACTAAAAGAATTGCCACTGCTTACCATCCGTAGACCAACGGACAACCAGAAGTGTCGAACCGTGAGATTAAAGCAATTCTTGAAAAAATTGTAAAACCGAATCGTAAAGATTAGAGTCTCAAGCTGTCCGGCGCATTGTGGGCATACCGGACAGTTTATAAAGGTCCCATTAGAATGTCGTCATATCGGCTCGTTTTTGGTAAGCCATGCCATTTGCTGGTTGAATTGGAGCATCGAGCCTATTGGGCAGTTAAGCAATGTAACATGGAGATGGAAGCAATCAGAGAAGCGCGGAAGCTACACATTCAAGAGTTAGAGGAAATTTGACGAAACGCTTACGATAGCGCTCAAATATTTAAAGAGAAGACGGAATAATTCCACGATCGAAGAATATCTTTTAAATCGTTTACAATTAACCAAAAGGTTTTGTTGTTTAATTCAAAACTTAAACGTTTTGTACGCAAACTTTGATCGAAATGGCTCGGCCCATTTACGGTAACTTAGATTTTTCCTCATGGCGCGGTGGAGATAGAAGACAATTCTGGAGCTCAATTTAAAGTAAACAGCCAAAATTTGAAGCCGTATTATGAGAATGCCACGATAGGATTAGCTGAGGAGATCGAATTAAAAGAACATGCGCTTTAAAATTCAGCTCGTCGAGCTAATGACGTTAAATAAAGCACTGGATGGGAGACAACCCATTTTTAATTTACTTTATTTATTTCTTTTCGATACAATTTTTCTTAATTTATTTATTTTCTTTCTTTCTATTTTATTTTTGCATTAAATCGTCTGCTATCACTTATTGTTAATCGTATTTTGCATCTACTATGTACAGGTTTTGCAAGCATGGAGCACGTTAGCACCTCCCTTTTAATTGGTGCACTATACCGGCCCCAATTCAAAAATCAAAATCTAATTTTGACAAAATCTTCCTATCATAATCGGCCAAATTTTGACCCAATCATATTGCCTTTTGAAATTTCATGGGCCCTACTTGTGATAAGTTATCAGAATCCTTTTTTAATTTCACTTTTCTTTCATGTTTCCCTCCCTAGACCTTTTTCAATCTCCCTATCATAACCGGATCTTCACGCTATCGACCGCCATGTAGTCCGTTGACACCATCATCACCATCATTCCGCTCTATGCCCTCCGCTGCATCATCTCAGTCGATGCCAGATGCCGCTGATGCTAACCAGCCATGACATGACACACCTTCAAGAATTTTGACACCATCATTTCAATCCATACACAACAATACTGCGTTTTCCCACTCCATGCATTCGTCTTCGCCGCGTCAAACAACCGAGGTAAATTCTGATTTTATCTCTGTTACTCCTTTACTAATGTTCCATCATGTTTTTGGCTTCATAGACACCTTCGGAACTAATCTCCACGCGAGCGGTCCATTGATAGAACAACCAAAATTTCGGCATGGACATCGTTCTGATTAGCCCGCTTTGTCCCACTCGAACAACGAACGTCCAGATTCTCCACCATTCACAGCAAGCTCGGGAAACAGTACCGTTCTGAACGAACAACCCAATCAAGAAGAGCGTTCAGAACGCTATCGATGTGGTCGTAGGTATTCAGTTCCAACCGAGGAGGTTTTACATGGCTATTTAGAGTTTGATGGTGACAACTTGGAGCGATTTAATCGTATTCGCCACCGTCATTTTCAAGTCTGTAAGTATATTCCTCCCCAAATTTTAGAAAGTTTACACTTGCGCGAGCCTGTTATGCAGTTCTTTGATGCGATTGGCTGGGCAACTTATCCAAAAATTAGATGTAACACGTATTATGAACTGGTTTTTGAATTTTATGCCACGTTTTCATTTGATAAAAATCGTGTTATTTCTGTGCATTCTCCTGATGTTGTATCCTTTCGACTGCTTGGTCAGTATTTTATAATGTCAATTACGAAATTTAATTTTTATATGGGATTCATGATAAATGTCACGGAACCTGGGTATTTAACTGCTTTACTTGAGATTTCGCAGGACTTTGACAATGACATGTGCTATGAAACTCTTACTGGCTTGGCGGGTTCCAAATATGATCCGCATGCGACAAAGGGATAGGTTATTCATAATTTGGCGCTCCGCTACATACATCGCTTCCTTGCGTACAACTATTCAGGTCGTAATGACACTTCTTCCAATTTGAGTAAGGTCGAACTTTTCTTTTTATGGTGTATGCAAGTCGGCATTAAGGTAAATTTAGGCTTTTGGTTTGCCTATGCCTTTGAGCGTATTGCGCGAAACAACTGCCCTCTTATTCTTGGTCCTTATATCACACATCTTGCATCTCGACTTTTCCCTCTGACATTTGAACCTTCATAGTTTACTTAAGCTTTTTCCATGGATGATTTGGATGCGAGGTGCTTGGATACAATGGGTCTTCTAGCCAGTACTCATGACGTGCCATATATTGTTCCTCCGGGCAGTAGTACACCTCGTAATGAGCGCTTTTTCCTCCAAAAGTTGGTTCCTCATCCAACACAAGAAAACAATCCGCATCCGGATGTTAACGAGCGTCTGAACTCCATCAGAACCAATATTGCCGAACTCTTATCCTTCCTTCGTCCGGGCACATCTCGTCGAGGACGTGGGCGTAACCGCAATTAGCTCAGGGAGTATTCAATTCCCTCTCTTGCACTTTATTTTCCATAATGGGACATTATGATTAAGTGAGGGGTGGAATTAGAAATCAAATTGACTCTTACTTATGATTTGCGATTGAAATTGAGTTGTTTCTTGATTAGAATTGTTGATGACCTTGGTTGCTAGTCTCTTGTTTGATTTAATTTCTTTGCACTTCTTTGTGAATTCAATCTTGTTCTTGTTGAATTTAGGATGCAGGATAGCATGGCATGACTAATTTATGTAAATTTTTCATCGTCGTTTCATGAATTTGTTGATTGAATTGGATGCATGACTTAGTTCAATAGACCTTTCGTGTGAGTTTTGAGCCTTATGAGCATATATTTTTATTCTTGCTCTTTGTTTCAAATGAGTGTGCCAAACTAATTGATTGCGTTCTAGAACTTGTAACTCGATGCTTGTTGAGACTACACATTTTGATTATGATGCTTTAATGTGATTGAGGCATTAGGATTAAACCAATTTTTCTTCCCGAACAAAATAGCCTACCCTTTTTATTTATTTATTTTCCACTTAGTGAACCGTTTTTGAGCCTTTAATCCTTTTCTTTGTTTACCATATCATTAAACAAAGCCTATTTTACTTTTTATTTTCCCTTCAATTATTTTTGTCACCCTTTTTCAGGACAAGTTGAGGTTAATTCGAAGCGAAAAAAATAAAAAAAAATCAGATTCGAATCAGTTCAAAAAAATACTGTGCAGAAAAATAAATAGTGCAGTGCAGAAAAAAACATTGTGCAGAAAAATAAATCAGTGCAGTTTGGTTCGAACAGGGCAGAAAAATACAGCGCAGAAAAATTGCAGAACCGTGCAGTGCAGTGCAGTGAAAAAAAGCAGAAAAAGAAAAAGGACCAGTTCGAATGAAAAAAATGATTGATTTCTTCTTTTCTCTTCGAATAAATTCTTTGGAATAACTTTACTTGTCTTGACTTTTTAAACCCCATTTTCCGGCCTTTTATCCTACCCGAACCTTAACCCCGTTCAACCCATTTTAAAGTCCTCTTGATTTTTGCATCATTTTCATATTAAGTAGTGGAGATTAGATCTAGTTACAAGCCTATGGTAATGAGTTGATTAGTTTAAGCTTGAGCGATTCTCTTACCCAAAATACTTGAGCGAAATAAGTGAACCAATGTAAAGAGCTAAGTCTTGTATTCTTTAAAATTGGCAGACGATTGAAATGCCTTGGTCGATTTACACTTAATTGATTATGCCATGATTGATTGATCTTGAATTTCAACATTTACTTGATTTAATTTACTTTAGAAATCTTTGAAATTCTATGAAATTGGAGTTGACAACTTAAGGTTTTTAGCATGATAATTGAAAAATGCTTGAGGACAAGCATTGAATAAGTGAGGAGAAATTTGATTAGTGCTTAAATTATGCACTATTCTATCGATAATTACTCCTTGATTGATTGTTTTAAGTTGCTAATTTGGACATTTTGTTTATTTTCAATGCAGAACAGTAGATTCCAGGAATGTTGCTTAAACTGATGAAATTGTGCAATTTTTTATTTTCTGGACTCATGGCTGGATTAGTGGGCATGAATCTGGGCATAAAAGTATGACTAGATGCCACGTCAGCAGCAATGATACCTTATCAGCCGCGTTCCAGATAACTTATCAGCCAAAATTTAAATTGAAACTTTAGAATTATCTTTTGTAATTAATTTAAATAATTTGTGATTTATCTTTTATCTCTTTAGGGTTATTTTTAGGGTTTTAGGCTACTATAAATACCCTTTTAGGGCAAACTCAAAAATCATCTATCATCTCTCATATCTCTCATCTTTTGGGTTTTAATTTGTTCTTGTTTTCTTTATTAATAGAAGTTTTTACCTTTTTTTCTTCATTTTCACTTTTTCAATTTTTTATTTTTTCCAAAGATGCTAAGTATGATTTCTGTCATACTTAGCTAAGTTTTCCATAGCCAAAGGCTAAAACAATGACTCAATTTCAACTTGAGGATTGAAAAACACTTAAACAACTTAGGGTGTCTCTCTCAGTTTTCTAAACTTAATTTCAAAATCAAAATGATTTCAAAACCAAATATTGACGTTGGTCAGGATGTTGTTTTGGTTAAATGTGTGGGAGAAAGGATCAGTTATTGAAGCACATTCGACTTCCTGGGAACACACTCAGCAAAATAGTTTGTTAAGAGGAAACTGAGATCGGAATCAGTTATTATTGAAACAACATAGGCTGAGTCGGTCTTTACTTAAACATTTTTGATCTACAACATTGTTGTTAATTAGATCAATTTCCAAAATTGATATCAAAGATGGCACTTCGGTATATAAGGCACAGTCACAAGGATTGATCCTTGTAGGCAAGTAACCGACGTGAATCCCGAAGTGAAAAATCCATTTTCCGATGATCCGAGGAAACTGAGCTAAAGCAAGAGCCCGAGGCTAATCTTTACCATATTGAATCCACTTCCTAATCTTTTCTACAATCTTTTTTTTACTTAATTCTACAAATCTCCACCATATTTAAATATTATTCAACTCTCTTGTTGGCTCACCAATTGAACAAACATAAATCAGGAAGTTCTCTTAGTCCTTGTGGGATCGACCCTTACTTCTCTTTTACTACGTTTGAATTCCTTTATTTATTATTTGAAAAATATGAATTTTTTGACGCGAAAACGACGCGTGTCACTTTGTTAATAGGAACTTCAATGTTTAAGTAATGAGGGTTATAAATAGATTTTTGAAAGAAAAAAAAAAACATTTTAAACGTCAATTGATACCCTAACGCCCAGTTGACTCCACAGTGCCTATAGGGTTTTTTTTCCAACATGAAACATAGCCTCCATAATGGACCTATAATCTATTTAACGATAAAAAGAAAAGAAAATCTCAAATAAATTATCAATAAAAATTATATATGTAAAAAGATGGAACCCACCAACCTAATTAGTAGTAATAGGTTTCAACATTATTCACTTTTCTTTTAAGCAGTAGACGGATTTTAGGGGTATGAATTTTTATATTTAGTAAAATCATATGAAAATTTAAAAATTCTAAGGGTGCACGATTAGATTGACAATATAAAATATATATTGTTTGGTTTAATTATAGGTATTTAATTTATTAGTTGATTAATCCGAATAAGATACTACATATGCTATTATGAAGACAACCCTTCTAACTTAATTTTCTCCGTTCACAACGCCAAGACTTGAACTCCTAGAATGCTAAATATTTCCAATATTTTCACATTATGTATTTATGTGCCAACGAAGACATTATTATATTACATGTTGGTGTATTGATCAAAACATTTTGAGTTTAATTAAACAACCAATCAAGAAAGTTAACCATGTCAAATCTCTAGATGGTTGCGTTAAAAAGTAATAATAATAAGGGTAAAGTTCACAAATGGTCACTAAATTTTGATCAATTATTCAATTTAGTAACTAAACTTCCAATTACTTCAATATTACCATTAAACTTTTAATTTTGATTCAATTTGGTCATTGACCTGTTAACATCTGTTAAAAGGGTGACATGGCAGTTAAAATATTTTATATAGTAACACATTTGGTCATCCAGGTTTGGACATTCAAACAATTTAATCATAATTCAAAAAAAATCAATTCTTATTATTTACACATTAATTCAATTTGGCCTTATTTTTAACTAAAAATAATTTAACCCTAAACCTTAGCACCTAAACTCAATCCAACCTTTGCACCAAAATATTCACTTTTAACGGCCAAAATAATTGATTTAACTAAAACCAGGTTGGAGCAAAACTAAAAATATTAATGATGCAATCTCAGCATTTCTTTATGGGAGACCTGCAGGATTTAACTTGGGTGATCCTATTCTTCTCATCGCCCACAGCAACAACAATATGCACCACTTGGGATTGGGTTAAGACCTCTAAATTCCTCAAATTCGGTTTCTGGTATGGGTTATGACCAGCTCATCCAGCAATATCAGCAACATCAAAACCACTCCCAGTTTCGTTTGCAATAGATGTCAGTTGTTAATCAGTCATTTAGGGAAACTGGGATGAAATCAATGCAGGCTGCAGTCTAATACTGACCCATTTGGATTACTTGGTTTGCAAAGTGTGCTAAGGATGAGAGATCCCGATCTGTCTTCTCTTGCTCTTGGAAATTGGAATTGATCTAACATTTAACAACACTTGGGTTAAATTTGAATTCATGAGAAATTTTTACAAGACATTTGGCTTTCCATGGTCTGATGAACCAACTAAGGGTGATCCAGAGTTCACTGTTCTGCAATGTTATTACAACCAACCTCCCGCTTTACATCAAGGTTATTTTTCAAAGTTCTCAGTGGACACATTGTTCTGTATATTTTATAGTATGCCAAAAGACGAAGCTCAATTATATTCTGCAAACGAACTTTACAATAGAAGCTGGTTTTATCACAAGGAGCACCGCTGCTGATTTATACGAGTTCCCAACGTTGAGCCACTGGTCAAGACAAACACGTACAAGAGGGGTTCTTATCACTGTTTTGATCTGACAACATTTGAAACAGTTCGCAAGGATAATTTCGTTCTTCATTATGAGATGCTGGAAAAAAGACCAGCATTACCTCAACATTAGCAAGTTCCTTTTCCCATTTACAATGTAAACGCAAAAGTATGCAAGTCATTCATTACTGTGCGAAGGTTGGATGATGGGAGGGATAATTATTTTTAGTTTTGCTGCAATTTGGTTTTGGTTAAATCAATTATTTTGGCCGTTCAAAATAAAAAAATTTGGTGCGAAGGTTGGATTGAGTTTGGAGTCTAAGGTGTAGGGTTTTGGTTGTAGGGTTAAATTATTTTTAATTAAAAATAGGGCCAAATTGAATTAATGTGTAAATAATACGGGGTTAAATTTAATATATATATATTTTAACTTAGGACTAAATTATTTGAATGTCTAAATGTGGAGGACTAAATGTGTTATTATACAAAATATTTTAACTGGCACGTCACCCTTTTAACGGATGTTAACGGGTTAGTGGTCAAATTGGTGTTGACAACTCGATCATCTGGTGTGTGTCGGCAAATGGGTGGTAGAGTAATTAAAATAAAGCCTCTGATGGAAGAAGAGGCATGGAAGTTGTTCTTGGAGAAGGTGGGTTGTGATGTTCTCAATATTCCAGGGGTGGAACCAATTGCAAGATCAATGGCTAAGCGTTGTGCAGGTTTGCCCTTAGGAGTAATTACTATAGCTTCTTGTATGAAGGGCATTAATGACATTTGTGAATGGAGGAATGCACTAACAGAATTAAGTCTACGCCAAAAAAGTATTAATGGATTCGAAGATGAAGTGTTTCAGCAATTACAATTTAGTTATGATCGTTTAAAGGATCCTAAACTCCAACATTGTTTTCTCGGTTGTGCATTATATCCAGAAGATGAGGAAATTGAAGAGGGAGATCTTATTGAACTTTGGATCGCAGAAGGGCTTGTGGAAGAAATGGATAGCACGCAGGCAGAGTTTGACAGGGGTCATGCAATAATGAATAGACTCATCAGCAATTGTTTGTTAGAAGTTTTTACTGAAAGGGAAAATGAAAGAACTGTAAAGATGCATGCACATATTACAAAATCTCAATTCTTAGTAAAAGCTGGCATGATGTTGGAAAAGCCACCAAATGTGCAAGAATGGAGCATAGAACTGGAGAAGGTTCCGTTGATGAGGAATTGGCGGTTACGACTTCTCTATCCTATGGAAGTGTTGCCCCAGGCTCACAACATTGTTGTTGTCCGATTGTGCTATAACGATTATTCTTGAAGGATTCTTCAAGCATATGGATGCACTTAAAATTCTTGGTCTCTCTGGAAATTGTATCGAGTGTCTTCCAATTTCCTTATCAAAGTGTCCCAGGCTCACAATATTGTTGTTGTCTGGTTGTCGTCTAAAGAGTATTCCAAAAGGCTTTTTCATGCATATGAATGCACTTAAGGTTCTTGATCTTTCAGGAAATCCTATAGAAAGTCTTCCAATTTCCTTATCAAAGTGTCCTATGTTCACAACAACGTTGTCGTCTAATTGTGGCATGGAAGTTGTTCTTGGAGAAGGTGGGTCGTGAGATTCTCAATATTCCAGGGGTGGAGCCAATTCCAAGATCAATTGCTAAGCATTGTGCAGGTTTGCCCTTAGGAGTAATTACAATAGCTTCTTGTATGAAGGGAATTGATGACATTTCTGCATGGAGGAATGCACTAAAAGAATTAAGTCTACGCCATAAAAGTGTAAATGGATTCGAAGATGAAGTGTTCCAACAATTACAATTCAGTTATGATCGTTTAAAGGATCCAAAACTTCAACATTGTTTCCTCAGTTGTGCATTATATCCAGAAGATCGGGAAATTGAAGAGGGAGATCTTATTCAACTTTGGATTGCAGAAGGGCTTGTTGAAGAAATGGATAGCATGCAGGCAGAGTTTGATAGGGGTCGTGCAATAATTGACAGACTCATCTGCAATTGTTTGTTGGAAGTTTTTACTAATTTGGAAAATGAAAGAGCTGTAAAGATCCATGATCTTTTGAGGGACATGGCATTACATATTGCAAAATCTTGATTCTTGGTGAAAGCTGGCATGATGTTAAGAATGCCACCAGGAGTGCAAGAATGGAGCATGGAATTGGAGAAAGTTTCATTGATGAGTAATTCGTTGTTGTATATATCCTCGGAAATGTCACCTCCAAAGTGTCCCGGACTCACAACATTGTTGTTGTTTGATTGTAATATGGCATGTATTCCTGAAGGCTTCTTCAAGCATATGGAAGCACTTAAGGTTCTTGATCTTTCTAGGAATCCTATCAAGCATCTCCCAGACTCCTTATCAAGTTGTTCATGCTCACATCATTGTTGTTGTCTTCTTGTTATATTTTGAGCATTCCAGAAGGCTTCTTCAAGCATATGGATGCACTCAAGATTCTTGATCTTTCCGAAAATCCTATCAAGAGTCCCCCACATTCCTTATCAAATTTGAAGAATCTCACTTCATTATTGCTTGCCGATTGTGAAGACTTAGAGAATGTTCCATCGTTGTCAAATCTTCGAGTTTTAAAGAAGTTGGATCTTCAAGGAGCATATATCAACGAAATCCCTCATGGGATGGAAAACTTGGTGAGTCTCGAGTACCTAAATCTATGTTATTTCAATACCATAAATGAGATCCCAAATGGAATACTGTCAAGACTTCATCGTCGGTGAAACACTGATAAGTGGAAAGGAGGTTGGTAGATTGAAGAAACTGTCACAGTTTAACTTCGTATCTCCAAGCTTTTCGTGGCCGAGAAGAGCCTTGTCAATACAGAATCTATGTGGGAGATGTAGAAGGAAAATGGCATTGGGTGCTTTTTGATACAAGAAAACTCATTGCTGTAAGTGGTTGCAATATTTATAGCAATCAGATTATGCTTCCACGGGACATTGAGGGTTTGCATATAGGGGACTGCAAACTTGACTGTAGTGAAGAATACCCTCTTTTCTCCATGTTTATCCTCTTCTCACTTGGCTCCTTTTCATCTCTTAAATTTCTTCAAACATATGGTTGTAGAAATATGAAAAAGTTGTTCTCTCCAAACTGCGTGCCGCTAAATTTACAACGTCTTAATGTTGTGGGGTGTGAGCCGGTGGAGGAACTAATAGCATCAGAAGTTGAGGCTGAGGAAAGAGGAATGGCTATCACGGAATTTCGTCTTCCGCAGTTAAGGCAACTGATATTGGGAGATCTACCTGAATTGAAGAGAATCTGCAGTGTTGGTGGAGTGCTGGTTTGTGATTCTCTTCTAGGAATTGAGATAAGAAATTGTCCGAAATTTAAAAGGATGGCTCTTAATCTTCCCCAACTTGGTAATGTTGCACCTGCAGGTGTCTCTCTTTCCATTTGGATAGGGTCGAAGGAATGGTGGGAATCTGTGGAGTGGGATGCCAAGCCTCTTTTGGAGCCCTTCGTGAGGAAATTCTAATGGTAGTAGGATCAAACGGAGCAGCTTTTGTGAACTCAAGTATTCAAGAATATGAACTCAAACATTCAAGCTAAATTTCAGTGAAGAACAAGAAAATTACAGCATTAAAGAAGACAATAGAAGAATGGTTGATGTGTATGCTGTTTCGGCATGGACTGCTCTTGAATCAAAACAGCAGCTGAGGAGTAACAATGGGTTATCATTCATATAACAAATACTGATATTTTAAGGAAATCGGAGAATTCGAGTAGACAAATTTGCTAGGATCAAGGATTTTAAATTGTGTGTAGAGATCTTCATCTAGTTATATACTACTAGCTGTTCATGTAATTGCTTTAATTATGGAAGAACATAATCTACTCAAAACTTGTATGTATACATAATATGCTTTGCTTTAATTTGGATAACTATACTGTGCTACTATTTCATATCGATGCTCGTTAGCAAAAGAGAACCCTGAATCCAAAGAACACATTCATCTAAAACACAGAGAACCCTGGATGGTTTCTTCATCATATTCATGGCTCAACAATAGTCCTATGTTTCCCAGTTTCAGAATTCCTTCATTGTTCAAATCATTGAACAAAATGGCAGAAACTCTGGATTAGCTGAAGGCGAGGGCTCAGACGAAGCAGAAGCAAAGGCCATCTTAGTAGCATTGGATCTGATCTTGGAGATGGAATGACAGAATAAATCTTCCTTTATCATTGAGTCGGATAACGAGTAAAAGCATTAGACCTTGGACGATGTTGAATATGCTAGTAGATATTGATCAAGCTTTAAAGAAGTTTGATAACGTAGAGGTATGTTATGCACCTGGAAGCCGGAATGAGATGGCAGATGTGCTAGCAAAGGTGGGAATGATTAGAACTTCGATC
Source organism: Hibiscus mutabilis (assembly GCA_019671005.1). Lineage (NCBI taxonomy): Eukaryota > Viridiplantae > Streptophyta > Magnoliopsida > Malvales > Malvaceae > Hibiscus > Hibiscus mutabilis. The sequence continues at coordinate 2,602,928 of CM033735.1, read as the reverse complement.
TTCAAGGCCTGAGGGTAATCTGAAGCAGCAAGTATTTGACATTTCTTATTTTCTGACCACTGTAATTGGACGAAGGATACATATTTCTATATTTTCACATTATGTACCTACCAAGATACTATTAATATTACATGTTGGCGGAGTGAATCTCCTCGTTTGGAGTCTATTTAAACAAGCAATCAAAAAAGTCAACTTTGTCAATTCTCTAGCAAGGTTAAGTTAGACAACATAATATTGAAATCAGTATAATCCAAGCAATAATTGTCCTTTACCCTTTGCAAATGTGCAATTGAGAAATCAAGTAGAACATTTGACCTGCAATTCTTTAATTCTGCAAAATATTTCGACGTGACAGTAGCACCTTCCATTGAAGGGGCACCACATTCAACCATGCTTACCACTTTCATTTCTTTCTTTTTGTTTTGACTTTTTTCCCTATGTTATGATTCTTTTGTTTCTTTCTTTCCCCAGTTCCATTTCCCTTTGTTTGAACATCCATAAAAGCACAAAAGTGTATTTCTGTGCTTTTTCCTGTTCCTGATTCACTACTAGTTTGCTGTATATTATTATTGTAGCAAGGTTTTCTTCACTGTTCTTATATTTAACCCTATGTTCTATTAATTTAATTTTATTATTTGTGAGAGGGCAGGTGAAGAGTTTTATTTAGTTTCTAACATATTGCTTGTGATTTACAGCCATGAACTATTTTCTGAATAAGATTGATAAACACTTGAACAATCACATGAGCTTTGATCAATATTGGAAGGACCTTAAAAGGAAATTAAAGGAATTGAATGGTTTGAAGGAAGATATAGAATCTACAATGAGCATTGAGCTGCGGCCAAGAAAGAAACTCAAGGCGGAAGTCCAGATCTGGTTGCAAAATGTTGAAAGGATCAATGGCGAAGTGCAAGACCTCGATGGAAGAATCAGTGAAAGCAATGCCCTTACACGTATATTTCACACAGAAGATGCGTTAAAGAGTAAAAGGCAAGTTTCTGAACTTATTATTCAACAGGGTAAATTTCATGGAGGTTTGGTGGTTGACAATCCTCAATGGATTGGACAAGTTTTGTCGACAACAAGTTTGTCAGGCGAAGCTGTTAAGGCCTGTGTTGAAGAGATTTGGCAGTGCTTGATGGATGATGAGGTTCCAAAGATTGGAGTTTGGGGTATGGGTGGCGTGGGGAAAACAACCATCATGAAGCTTATAAACAATTAACTCTTAAAAGAGACGGGGAAATTCGATACCGTGATTTGGATCACTGTATCGAAGGAGATGAGTGTTGCTAAACTGCAGAAAGACATTGCAAGTAGAATTGGAGTAGAATTTTGTGGTGATGAAGATGAAACAACAAGGGCAGGGATGCTCTTTGAAACATTGTTGCGAAAGAGTAGGTTTGTGATGATCTTGGATGACCTATGGGAGAATGTTTCCCTTGAGAGAATAGGAATTCCTGAAACGTCTGTTGGGAGTAAATTGGTGCTAACAACCCGATCATCGGATGTGTGTCGACAGGTGGGTTGTAGAGCAATTAAAGTAAAGCCTCTGATGAAAGAAGAGGCATGGAAGTTGTTCTTGAAGAAGGTGGGTCGTGATGTTCTCAATATTCCATGGGTGGAACCAATTGCAAGATCAATGGCTAAGAGTTGTGCAGGTTTGCCCTTAGGTGTAATTACTATAGCCTCTTGTATGAAGGGCATTGATGATATTTCCGAATGGAGGAATGCACTAAAAGAATTAAGTCTTGGCAAGAAAAGTGTTAATGGATTTGAAGATGATGTGTTCCAACAATTACAGTTTAGTTATGATCAATTAAAGGATCAAAAACTTCAAAAATGTTTCCTCATTTGTGCATTTCATCCCGAAGATCAGATTATTGAAGAGGAAAAACTTGTTCAGCTTTGGATCGCAGAAGGGCTTGTGGAAGAAATGGATAGCATGGGGTCGTGCAATAATGAATAAACTCATCAGCAATTGTTTGTTAGAAGTTTTTAGTGAAAGGGAAAATGGACGAATTGTAAAGATGCATGATCTTTTAAGGGACATGGCATTAGATATAGCAAAGTCTCGATTCTCGGTCAAAGCTGGCATGATGTTAAAAAAGCCTCCAGATGTGCAAGAATGGAGCATGGGATTGGAGAAGGTTTCATTGATGTGGAATTGTGAGTTGTCTATATCATCGGAAATGTCACCCCTAAAGTGTCCCAGGCTCACAACATTGTTGTTGTCTCATTGTGCTATAAAGAATATTCCTGAAGGCTTCTTCAAGCATATGGATGCACTCAAGGTTCTTGATCTTTCTAGGAATCCTATCAAGACTCTCCCAAACTCCTTATTAATCTGTTCGATGCTCACAACATTGTTGTTGTCTTCTTGTTGTATACTGAGCATTCCAGAAGGTTTCTTCAAGCATACGGATGCACTCAAGATTCTTGATCTGTCTAGGAATCCTATCAAGAGTCTTCCACATTCCTTATCAGATTTGAAGAGCCTCGCTTCATTATTGCTTGCTGATTGTAAAGGTTTAGAGAATGTTCCATAGTTGTCGAATTGATAAGTAGCTAAAATGGTCATTGTTTCATCTTTAATTATGCCTCTAATGATTTGAATATGATGTTGATCTGGGATTTATTATGTGTTTTTCGTACAGGTCTTTAATTCTGGAAAACACACTAAAAAGAGGCAGAATTCTACAAATTTTAGCTGGAGTCAAGACTAGACGCCACGTCAGCAATTCTAGAAGATGACATCAGCAGCGTTGATAGCTTATCAACCGCAAGCCGATAGTTTATCAATAAGATTTAAATTTTAAACTTGGGATTATCTTTTGTTTAGGATTAAAATTTGAATTTTATTTTGAGATTTATCTTTTATCTTTTTAGGTAATTTTTAGAGTTTTTAGAAACTATAAATACCCCTTTGGAGTATGCTATCAATCATCTCTTGTTCTTAGCTTGTTTTTACTTTTAAAGCTTATGAAATTTCCTTTCTCTTTTATTTTCTTATTCTTTTAGTTTTTTTTTTACTTTATTTTAAAATTATGCTAAGTATGATTTCTTCCATAATCATGCTTAGCTAAATTTTCTAATTAGCCAAAGGCTTAAAGCGAAGCTTCAATTCACCTTGTGAGAATTAAAAGCACTCAACAACTTCGTTTTACATTTTCAATTTTCTGAAAATTTAGATCGGCAATCGACATTTCTATTAAAATCTTTTCGCTTTCATTTCAAAAAGTGCACGTTGACTTGATTGTTGTTCAGATTTATAGTTGAGAGGAAGGATCGGCTTGTAGTAAATTCGACTTCCTATGAACACACTTAGCGACGTGTTCGCTAAGGGAAATTGAGATCGGATTCGATTCTCATCGAGACAACATAATCCGAGTCGGGTTTTTCCAAATTCTAAAATTGTTTTATTCTAACGGCGATAGTCGTGGTTAGTCTAACCAGAAAGCTGGAATCTAAAAATTGATTTTAGATTATCGATTCACCGGAGAGAAAAACAAGTATAAGGGTTGAGCCTTGTAGACTATAACCGGCATGTATCCGAAGTAAAAATCCTTTTTCGATGATCATTTGAATTGAAACAGAGCAAAGCTTGAGGCTAATTAATTTACTCTTCAAAATTTACTTCCATCGTTTTCACTTTTTCTCTACAGTTATTTTTAGCTTTCTTGCTCAAACCCCCCCCATTCACTATATTGCCTCGCAACAGTCAGAATCAAAACCTTCAGATATCAGAAGCTTCGAAGTCCCTGTGGACCGACACCTTCTTCTCTATACTACGTCTTATTTATTTAATTTGAGAATAAGGCTTAAATTATTTGACAGACTACGACGCTTGTCAAATTGGCGTCGTTGCTAGGGACTTCGGCAAAGTTACTAATATTGTTTGTTTCGATTTATGACCAGGAAGAATCTGAGCGAATTAGCAGATTTTAAACCGGAAATTGAAGCATTAGCCCAAAACTTACACGGATGCACACTTCGGGAAAGAAGACAGCGACAAAAACGATTCCAACAAGAACTAGAATCATCCTCTACAGCCGAAACACACGTTGAGCACACCGACAACGAACAGATTCCAATGCTGACGAAGATCAAACCATTCGCCAACTTGTCACGGCACCATGCAACCAACAATCGTTGTGTATTATATTCCCGAATGGAGAAACACCATTCACACTTAAGACAGGCTTGATACATCTTCTACCTACGTATCACGGTTTGCCAAGCAAAAATCCACATAAACACCTAAAATAATTTCATATGGTTTGTTTGAGTACAAAACCACAGGGAGTATTTGAAGATTAAATAAAAATTTGCTTTTCCTTTTTCTTTAGCTGATACTGTGAAGGATTGGTTATTTGACCTATCTTCCAATTCTGTTACAACTTGGACTGACATGGCGCGGCTTTTTCTTAATAGGTTCTTCCCTGCGGCTAAGGCAAGCGAACTGAGGCAGAGCATCTTGAGTATCCGAAAAAAGGATATTGAGTCGTTATACGACTACTGGGGAGATTCAAGAAGTTGTGCGCAAATTGCCCACAACACGGGCTATCGGAACAAACACTTCTTCAGTATTTCTACGAAGGCCTATCTCCGCTGGAAATGAAGATGATCGACGCAGCAAGTGGAGGGGCACTTGTAAACATGACCCCAACAGCGGCAAGAACTCTAATCTCTACGATGGCCGCTAACTCCCAGCAATTTTGCCCTTCTAGTGAACCCTCTCGGCGAGTTCACGAGGTAAGTAACGTTTCATTAAAACATAAAATTGACAAATTGGCTGAAATTGTTCAATCCCTTGTTGCAGATAAAAAAGCCGCGACTAGACTTTGCGGGATATGCACGAGTCCAGAACATCCAACGGATTGCTACCCAATGATACAAGAGGAGGATGCTAAGCAATTAAATGCCATAGGCAATTTTCCCGAACCTCCCCAAAGACAATACAATCCCAATGCTAATACATACAACCCGGGATGGAAAGATCATCTGAACTTTAATTACGCGCAAAACTAGAGACCAAATCAAGCTTATCAACCACCTGCACCACATCAATATCAACCGCAAAAATCGTCGTTGGAGTCAATTGTTGAAAGGTTGGCGCTATCTCAAGAAAAATTTCAACTAAAGACCGAAGCGCACTTTCAAGCAATCGACAAACAGGTGAGTCAACTGACTTTAGCGGTGAGTCGTTTAGAATTCAGAGGGAAACTACCCTTACAAACTTAACCCAACCCAAGAGAAAACGCCAATGCCATCACATTTCGAAGTGGCACCATTGTTGAACCAAAAGCCACGAGGAAGACGGCCAAAAGAAAGACAAGGAGAAAGCGCAATCCCCCACCCAGCATGGTACATCAGGTTCATCCTCTACTCCCTCTCCTTATGCTATGCCACCTTCTTTCCCATCGAGGTTGGTAAAGCGAGACAAACAAGTTGGAGAGAATGAGATCTTGGATGTATTTCGAAAAGTAGAAATTAATATTCCACTGCTAGAGGTAATCCGAAAGGTACCAAGGTATGCTAAATTTTTAAAAGATTTATGTACTAACAAAAGACGACTTACTGGGATTGAGAAAGTGAACCTAAGAGAACACGTCTCAGCAGCCTTTCAGCGAAGGCTACCGCCAAAGTTGAAGGAACAAGGTATGTTTGTCATTCCCTGCAAAATTGGTAATGTTGGTATAAAACGTGCAATGTGCGATTTAGGGGCTTCTATTAACGTTATGCCCCTTTCTTTGTACAACTCACTTTCCGTTGAGCCTTTGAAGGATACGAAAGTGACGATCCAGCTAGCAGACCGGTCTGTGATATACCCACAAGGACTCCTTGAAAACGTTTTGGTGAAGGTAAATGAACTTATTTTTTCGGCAGATTTTTATGTCATTGACATGGAAAATGATCGATCAAACACCTCTTCCGAAGTCCTTCTTGGCCGTCCCTTCCTTAGTACGACAAATACAAAAATAGATGTAAGAAGCGGAATTCTTACAATGGAGTTTGACGTTTATAAAGGAATGCGGCATCCAAATAATGTTACTAGTATTAATTTTATCGATGTCATTGAACCTGCTGCTGAAGAGTTTATAGAATCTAACTTATCTGATAAATTGTGCAGGGAATTGGAAGGCCACGACAAAGAAATTAGGGAGTTGGAAAATATTTTTTCTGTTCATTCTGATTTGCGCCTAACTCCTTTGAGAACTAAAATGTTCTCTTCCATTTTACAGGCACCAAATATCGAGTTAGAATTGCCGCCAGATAATTTGAAGTGTAAATTTTTGAGTAAAAGAGATATCTTGTCGGTAATTATTTTAGTCAAGTTTTCAAGGCTGAAAAATATTCGAAGAAATTATCAAATTTACAAGAACAAAAGGAATGAACTCCATAATCGTGAAATTCCTCTTAAGGACGTTCTCAGTTGGACAAAACGCAAGAAATGGAAGAAGTATTTGCCGCAGTGCTTGTAGTCTGAATTAGGTCGTCGAGCTAAACGACATTAAATAAAGTGCTTTAGTAGGAGGTAACCCATTTTATTTCATTTTATTTCGTTTGTTTAATTCCTATCTATTTTTTGTTTTATTTATTTTTACTCGTTTATTTTTATTTTTATCTTTATCAAATTTCTTTCTAATTGCACATGATTTTTTTCCAAATTCGAATGACATGATCGTGGGAAGCAAAAAAATCAAAAGAAAGTGCAAATAGGAAATTGAAAATACGCAACAGTGATGGTGAAGTCAAACAACAAAAAAGAGGGCATTTTCGACACCCCAAAACCCCAAGCATGCAGCTGCCATTCAACCCTCCCCAAGTCTACGACCAATCAAACTCCCTCAATCTCGTAAGCTCTACGCACCACACCCAACACCGTACACCCGTGCAGCGAGTTTCAAACACTAGGAAATCCAGAACAAAATCGTCATTCAAATGGGGAGCATCTCTATCTCTATGCTTTCTTTTCCATATTGGGACAATATGACTTAAGTGGGAGGTGAAAATTGCATCAAATTTCACTTTACTTATTCAATTGGTTGGAATTAAGTTTTTCTTGAATTGATGTGTTGAAATTGATTGTTGCCTATCTCATATTTTACCTTATTCCTTTGATTTTGTGAATTTTAATCTCGCTTTTGTTGGAATTTAGGAAGCATGATGGCAATTGGCATGATTAACTGATTTTTCTTTAAAATTTTTGGCATTCCATACATTTGTTGGTTGAATTGATAGCATGACTTAGTGCAATTAACCTTTCGTGTGAGTTTTGAGCCTAATGAGCATATATTTACTTTCTTGCTCTTTGTTAATTTTGAGTGTGCCGACTAATTCTTTGCATTCTAGAACTTGTAGCATAATGCTTGTCAAGACTACACAATTGAATGCTATGCTTTAGTGTGATAGAGGCATTAGGATTTAACCCTTTTCTCTTCCCAAAAAAATAGCCTACCCTTGTTTATCTTTCCCCTAGCGAGCCAATTTTTGAGCCTTATATGCTTTTCTTTGATTTACCACATTTTTAACCCGAACCACTTTTGTTGTTTTTCCTCTTTTTGTCATCATTTTTTCAGGAAAAAGTTAAGGTTATTCTGAAGCAAAAAAGAGAGAGATTGAAAAAAACAGTGCAGAAAAAACATTGTTCGGGCAGTGCAGAAAAAAAAACTGTGCAGTTTGGTTCGAACAGTGCATAATAGTTCGAATAAACTGTTCGAACAGTAAAAAAACACAAACAGTTTACTTCGTGTAGCAGAAAAAAATGAAAAAAAAAGTTTGAAAGAAAAAAAGAAAAAGAAAGAGTAAATAAGCTTTGATTGTTTGATTTCTTGCTTTCTTTCCTTTCATTTTTACTTCCCTTGAATAAATCTTTGGAATAATTTTCTCTTTGTCTTGAGTTTTTAAACCCGATCTTTGGCCTTTATCCTACCCGAACCTTAGCCTCGTTACAACCCTTTTAAAGACCTCTTGATTATTGCATCATGTTCATACTTAGTAGTGGAGATTAGATTTAGTTACAAGCTTATGGTAATGCTTTGATTAGTTAGGCTTGAGCGATTCTTTTTACCCGAAACACTTGAGCGGAATGAGTGAACCAATGTGAGGTACTAAGTCTTGCTTTTTTGAGATTAATGAATAATTGGAATGTCGTGTTTTGCTATTACTTGCTTTTAATTATGCCTTTAGCTTGATTGCTCTTGAGTTTTATCAATTGCTATGATTTTGATTTGCTTGGAAGTCTTGGGAATTTTGTAAAATTGAGATGGCAACTTGAAATTCTCGATGCAATAATGCTTGAGGACAAGCATCGAATAAGTGAGGGGGAATTTGATAAGTAGCTAAAATGGTCATTGTTTCATCTTTAATTATGCCTTTAATATTCGAATATGATGCTGATCTGGGATTTATTATGTGTTTTTCGTACAGGTCTTTAATTCTGGAAAACACACTGAAAAGAAGCAGAATTTTGCAAATTTTAGCTGGAATCAAGACTGGACGTCACATCAGCAATTCTAGAAGATGACATCAGCAGCGTTGATAGCTTATCAGCCGCAAGCCGATAGCTTATCAATCAGATTTAAAATTTAAGCTTGGGATTATCTTTTGTTTAGGATTAAAATTTGAATTTTATTTTGAGATTTATCTTTTGTCTTTTTAGGTAATTTTTAGGGTTTTTAGAAACTATAAATACCCCCTTTGGGGTATGCTATCAATCATCTCTTGTTCTTAGCTTGTTTTTACTTTTAAAGCTTATAAAATTTCCTTTCTCTTTTACGTTCTTATTCTTTTAGTTTTTTTTTTACTTTATTTTAAAATTATGCTAAGTATGATTTCTTCCATAATCATGCTTAGCTAAATTTTCTAATTAGCCAAAGGCTTAAAGCAAAGCTTCAATTCACCTTGTGAGAATTAAAAGCACTCAACAACTTAGTTTTACATTCTCAATTTTCTGAAAACTTAGATCGGCAATCGGCCTTTCTATTAAAATCTTTTCGCTTTCATTTCAAAAAGTGTACGTTGACTTGATTGTTGTTCAGATTTATAGTTGTGAGGAAGTATCGGCTTGTAGCAAATTCGACTTCCTATGAACACACTTAGCGAGGATTCGCTAAGGGAAATTGATATCGGATTCGATTCTCATCGAGACAACATAATCCGAGTCAAGTTTTTTCAAATTCTAAAACTGTTTTATTCTAACGGAGATAGTCGTGGTTAGTCTAACCAGAAAATTGGAATCTAAAAATTGATTTTAGATTGTCGGTTTACTGGAGAGAGAAACAAGTACAAAGGTTGGGCCTTGTAGACTGTAACCGGCATGTATTCGGAGTAAAAATCCTTTTTCGATGATCATTTGAATTGAAGCGGAGCAAAGCTTGATGCTAATTAATTTACTCTTCAAAATTTACTTCCATCGTTTTCACTTTTTCTCTACAGTTATTTTTAGCTTTCTTGCTCAAATCCCCCCTCATTCACTATATTGCCTCACAACAGTCAGAATCAAAACCTTCAGATATCAGAAGCTTCGAAGTCTCTGTGGACCGACACCTTCTTCTTTATACTACGTCTTATTTATTTAATTTGAGATTAAAGCTTAAATTATTTGACAGACTACAACGCTTGTCACGAATCTTCAAGTTTTAAAGAAGTTGGATCTTCAAGAAACAAGTATCACGGGATGGAAAACTTGGTGAGTCTCGAGTATCTAAATCTGGATGGTTCAAATAACCTAGATGAGATCCCAAACGGAATACCGTCAAGACTTTCTTGCCTGCGAGATTTGATCACTTCTGAAACACTGATGAGTGGAAAGGAGGTTGGTGGATTGAAGAAATTGGAAATTCTTAAAGGGAAGTTTCACGACTGGCACAACTTAAACATGTATCTCCAAGCTTCCCATGACCGAGAAGAACCTCATCAATACACTATATAATATCAAGGATTCATGAAATCTATGGTAAATTATACATGAAAAATATGATCATTGAGTAAGTCTCTGCATCTCGTTTTGCTCACCGAGTGTTTCCATGAGCAGTGGGGGTGCATATTGGGCAGTGCCTTGGTGCTCCTCCGAATCCTGGAAGAACGAAAGAATTATGGTATCGATCGACATCTCTACCACGGAAAAGAAGAGAGTTGCTACCACATAACCAAGAGCCCAACATATCTGCACCAACAATGTAAGCAAGGGGTTTTAAGCACTAGTTATCAACTGTTATACGAATATATGTCACGGGCATGTTCATTTTTTTCTAAAGTACTCTATATTCGGAGAGTCCTTTAAGGGTCATATATCCTTGTATTGTATCTACATTCAACATGAGTGTCGGATAGAAGTACTTCGAGAAAAATGAAGAATTGAAGCAGCATAGGTTATCAGCATAATTTTAGGAGACTACAGTCAGCGAAAAGTGATTTCTCATCATCGAATAGAGCTTGATATGTTTTCTTGCTCATGGTGCACGGCATTTATAAATTTCACCCTCTCACCTATAAAAAGACTTGTGATAAGAAGGCATCGAGAACATACCAGGACCGGAAGCAATGGGGAGGATATTTTGTCATGAGCAGCTCGATACTTGTGGGTATCCAACATTAGGAAACCAAAAACAGCACTTGAAAGGCTAACACACAACTTTCCAAGAAATAGAATAACATCTCCTATGACGTTCACCTTCCCTGTTCGAAGGATGTTATTCATGATCAATTCTGTCGTGATTTCAGACGCCTTAAAAAAGCTTTTCCCAGTTATGGCAATCCGCAAGAGCAATAGGTTATACTTAGGATGAAGTTCAGGGTAGGCAAATATGAAAGAAATAAAACCACTAATTGCATCGCGAAGGTAGGACTTATCACAAAGTTCTTCAATGTGTGAAAAAAAGTGAGATCACTATTCCCTACTATGTTACAAGAGATAAGTATTGGATACGAATATGCATTCGACACGATATTGTCAGCATTTTCAAAGTTATCCTTCCAAACCAGCCATCAGATGTAGTACCAAAAACTTTGCGTTTAGGCCGAATCGACTTAAGAATGAAACGAATTGATTCCACAAAGGACACAACCAATGAGCCAACGGCGACAGAACCAAGGCTGTATCGTATAAGCCGCTTCATAGAGGCAAAAAACGGGAAGAAATAATACTTAACAAGAATCTCTGGCTGCGAGAGCGAAACACAGAAATAATCAACCGACCAATAAATACAAAATACCGAATGTTTTACTGAAGAGTCACTTTGGCCCCTATCTTTTTTGGAGTAATTCAACCTTCAACGTTTCATTTTGAGTTAAAATAGTTTATCTGCGAATGAAATTATTAAAAAACTGACGTAAACGGTTTAAAGTAATTTGACAGAGTTAACTAACGTTGAGGGTTGAATTCCTAAAAAAAAATAGGGCCTTAAAATTAATATTTTGCTGGGAAAAAAACATGGTGGTGGACTGAGTCAACTCATTTTGAGTTTATATAAACTAAAACAACCAATGAAGAAAGTCAACTTTGTCAATTCTCAAGCACCTTCCATGAAAGTGCACCACATTCAACCATGCTTAGCACTTTCATTTCTCTCTTTTTGTTTGACTTTTTTTTTCCTTTTTTTTCTTTTTGATCTTTTCTTTCTCCAGTTTTGTTTCCCTTTGTTTGAACATCCATAAAGGCACCTAAGTGTATTTCTGTCCTTTTTCCTGTTCTTGATTCTCTACTTCTTTGCCATATATTATTATTATTGTAGCAGGTTCCGTAGCTAGCAAGCTAGTTTTTCACTCCAATATTTTTCATTTCATTGTTTTGTGAGAGGAGAGAATTTCTTGATTACAAAGCCAACGAGGTTACTAAATTCTGGAATCTATTTGGGGAATTAAGTTCTTTTCTAGATCTGAGAATGTGTTCTTAGTTCTTTAAAGTCTGTTTCTGCTTTTGAATCATGTTATCCAAAAGTATTTGCATGTGCACAACTACACATATTCCGATATGAATACGGGCACACTCCTCCGGAGAAATATATATATATATATATATTCACCCCGAATTCGAACAATATAGCTTTTGAAATTTGTGGTAACAATCAGTTATAGCTGAAAATTGATGTGTATATTTCATTTTTATTCTTTTGCAGATATCCAGATATCATCTCAAAAACAGGCTTCCAATGGGTACAGCAATAAAAAAATTCATGTACGTACAAGTTTAGGTTTCGAGTGTTGACAATGATAGATTTCTTGACCGAGTTCTTTTCGTTATATTGCTTCTTCTTTGGTAGTATTTGGCCTTTAGATCTATGGGTAATTTTCAAATTACATTAGGAAAAGTTATTTTTAACGAGAGGCACTAGATCCTTTAAGCAAGGTCAATAGTTCGAATCTGAAGTTGTGAATAGAGCAATTGACCGGGAGGGTCGCCCTCATAATAGACATTTGCTATATCTGATTTGGATTAATTAAACTTTTTTCGAGTTGAGTTTTTTCAGGTCGAGTCGAATTTTACTCACCCTAACTCTATCCAACCTCTCTCGAATAGAAATCTGAAAAATTCTATTTTCGATCTTCATCACGACACTTGGTCCAAATCAAAGAGGATAAACTGCAACCGAATGACCAACCCTCCACCATCACCCACTCCTCAAACCACTATAACCCACCATCTTACCCATTGTACATCAACAATTTTTACAAAAATTGTAGTCCTCTCAAAATATTTGCTCTCTAAGTTGTTTAAAAGGTTATATTCTCTAGCTACATTACATTTTTTAAGGTATCTTCATATATTTGAAATATCATATCTTCGTATTCATGTCATAATGTTAGTCGTAAAGAAAATGAAAAGTTCTGAAAACATAGTTGTCAAGACGAGGCATTCTTATGCTATATCGTATTGGTGTTGTGCAGGGAATTAGCTCAACAGGCAGGAAAATTTTTTGAAGTTGGGAATACCATATGCAATGTAATTGGAAACCTCTGGAAGTTCCCTAGAGGCATTGATCAGAATGTAAATAATCTGAAGAGAAAAAGAGATCAACTAAACAGTCAGAAAGAAGACACGGTATCAAGAATCAAAACGGAGTTGCACCCGAGAAAGAAAGCTAAGAAAGAAGTGGATTTGTGGTTCAAAAATGTCAAAAGGATAAATGAAGAAATACGTAAGCTCGAATCTGAAGTCGGAGCTAGCGGCTTTTTCTCTCGCGGATTTCTTGTAAAGGATGTTCGTGAGAAGGGAGAGGAAGTTGAAGAACTTATCCGACAAGGTAGATTTCTTGAAGGTGTGGTGGTTGACAATCCTCAATGGATCGGACAAGTTTTGTCGACAACAAATTTATCCGGTGAAGCTGCAAAGACTTGTGTAAAAGAGATTTGGCAGTGCTTGATGGATGATGAAGTTCGAAAGATCGGAGTTTGGGGGATGGGTGGTGTGGGGAAAACAAGCATCATGAAACTTATCAACAATCAACTCTTAAACGAGGCAGAGAAGTTTGATATTGTGATTTGGATTACCGTATCCAAGGAGACGAGTATCGCTAAACTACAGGACGACATTGCTAGTCGAGTTGGAGTAACTTTTTCCAGTGATAAAGATGAAACAAGAAGGGCAGGGATGCTGATTGAAGCCTTATCTCAAAAGAGTAGGTTTGTAATGATCTTGGATGACCTATGGGAGAATATTTCCCTTGAGAAAATAGGAATTCCTGAGCCATCTATTGGAAGTAAATTAGTGCTGACAACGCGATCATACGATGTCTGTCGACGAATGGATTTCAAAGATATTAAATTAAATCCTCTTGTGAAAGAAGAGGCATGGAACTTGTTCTTGGAGAAACTAGGTTGGGATATTCTAAATATTCCAGGACTAGAACCAATTGCAAAATCAATTGCCAACCATTGTTCGGGTTTGCCTGTGGGAGTAATTACTGTAGCTTCTTGTATGAAGGGAATTGATGACCTTTCTGAATGGAGGAATGCACTAAAGGAATTGAATGTAGGCAAAAAAAGTGTCAATGGATTGGAAGATGAGGTGTTACAACAGTTGAAATTTAGTTATGATCGTTTAAAGGATTTTAAGGTTCAGCAATGTTTCCTTAGTTGCGCATTATATCCCGAAGATTTTGACATAAAGGAGGAAGTTATTATTCAACTCTGGATTGCAGAAGGGCTGGTGGAAGAGATGGATAGTAGGCAGGCTGAATTTGACAAGGGACGTGCAATAATGAATCGACTCATAAACAATTGTCTGTTAGAAGTTTGTCCTGAAACAGGAGATGGAAGATGTGTGAAGATGCATGATCTTATAAGGGACATGGCATTACATATAGCGAGTACAAAACCTCGGTTCTTGGTAAAAGCCGGCAAGCAATTAACAGGGCCGCTGCATGTGCAAGAATGGAGTAAGGACCTGGAGAAGATTTCATTAATGGAGACTTGGGGATTACAGGTTCTCTATCCTTTGGAAATGTCACCTCCAAAGTGTCCTATACTCACAACATTATTGTTGTCTGGTTGTGGTATAGAGAGCATTCCAAAAGGGTTCTTCAAGTATATGCATGGACTCAAGATACTTGATCTTTCGAAAAATCCTCTCACGAGTCTGCCAAATTCTATATCAAATTTGAAGAATCTCACTGCATTGTTTCTTGCTTACTGTGAACACTTACAGAATGTTCCGTCGCTGTCAAATCTTCGAGTTTTAAAGGAGTTGAATCTTCAAGGAACAAATATCAAGGAAATCCCACAGGGGATGCAAAGCTTGTCGAGTCTCAAGTACCTTAATCTGAGTTTTACTTGGCTAGACGAGATCCCGGATGGAATATTTTCAAGACTTTCTTGCCTGCAAGCCTTGATCACTGGGGAAACACTTTTAACAGGAGAAGAGGTTGGTGAACTGAAGAAAATGGAAATCTTTGAAGGCAGGTTTTACGACTTGCACAACTTAAATCAATATGCCCAAGCTTTACATGGTCGAGAAGAGCCCTGCGAATACATCATTCTTGTAGGTGAAAGAAGGTCGGGTTGGGAAGAGATTAAGACAAGAAAATGCATTCAATTATGTGGTGTTAATATGATCTCTACCAATCAGATTATGTTTCCATGTAGCATTAAGGAACTGCAAATTGTCAATTGCAATCTCGGTTGCAGTGAAGAGCACCCGCTTTTCTCCAAGTTCATCCAAGTCTTACCTGCCACCTTCTCCTCTCTCAAATTTCTTGAAATATACGACTGTAGAAATATGAAAAAGTTGTTCTCTCCAAACTGCCTGCCGCTAAATTTACAAGAGTTTAGAGTTTGGGGGTGTTACGAGCTCGAGGAAATCATAGCATCAGAAGTTGATTCAAAGGAAGGACGAATGGTTACCGTGGAATTTCATCTCCCACAATTAAGGCAATTGACATTGGAAAGACTACCTGAATTGAAGAGCATTTGCAGTGTGGATGGAGTACTGGTTTGTGATTCTCTTCAAACAATCAGGGTACTAAATTGTCCGAAATTGAAAAGGATGCCACTTAATCTTCCCCAACTCAATAATGCTCGGCCATCTGCACCTCTCTCACTTTCTATTTGTATAGAGCCAAAGAAGTGGTGGGAATCAGCGGAATGGGATCATCCCAATGCCAAGTCTCTTTTGGAGCGCTTCGTGAGTTTCTCAAACTGGTTTCCTTCTTGTTGAAAGCCGGGAGCAGTTAGAGATCCATTAACTGGTCGAGTGGTCAAGAATGTTTATATTGTCTCATTTTATGTGAACTTAAATCTTGTCATTTAGCTTTAAAATGTAAAAATTCTCTGCTTAATAAAAAAAAGTCGGTAGCAGTTGCACATATGTTCAATAGTTCATTTCGAACTGATTCTTGATATGCTTGAACAATGAGGAATCAACCAGCAGATTGATGTCGGTTCGAAACATAACAGAACTAGATATATTGCTTAGGACCAAGAAATTTTCATGGTCATGGCGATCAATTCATATATACAAGAAAGGGTTTAAAAGATTTAGACAGTAAGAAACCAGAAATGGAAATGGTAATGAAATTGTAAGAAAACACTATTATATATCAAGGATCCATGACATCTATGGTAAATTAAACATGAAAAATATGATTATTGAGTAAGTCTCTGCATCTCGTTTTGCTCACTGAGTGTTTCCATGAGAAGTGGGGGTGCATATTGGGCAGTGCCTTGGTGCTCCTCCGAATCCTGGCAGAACGAAAGAATTATGGTATCGATCGACATCTCCACCACGGCAAAGAAGAGAGTTGCTACCACATAACCAAGAGCCCAACATATCTGCACCAACACAGTGTAAGCAAGGGGTTTTAAGCACTAGTTATCAACTGTTATACGAATATATGTCATGGGCATGTTCAATTTTTTTCTAAAGTACTCTATATTCGGAGAGTCCTTTAAGGGTCATATATCCTTGTATTGTATCTACATTCAACATGAGTGTCGGATAGAAGTACTTCGATAAAAATGAAGAATTGAAGTAGCATAGGTTATCAGCATAATTTTAGGAGACTACAATCAGCGAAAAGTGATTTCTCGTCATCGAAAATTAGAGCTTGATATGATTTCTTGCTCATGGTGCATGGCATTTATTAATTTCACCCTCTCGCCTATAAAAAGACTTGCGATAAGAAGGAATCGAGAACATACCAGGACCGGAAGCAATGGGGAGGATATTTTGTCATGAGCAGCTCGATACTTGTGGGTATCCAACATTAGGAAACCAAAAACTGCACTTGAAAGGCTGACACACAACTTTCCAAGAAATAGAATAACATCTCCTATGACGTTCACCTTCCCTATTTGAAGGATGTTATTCATGATCAATTCTGTCGCGATTTCAGATGCCTTAAAAAAACTTTTCCCAGTTACGGCAATCTGCAAGAACAATAGGTTATACTTAGGATAAAGTTCAGGGTAGGCAAATTCAAAAAAATAAAACCACTAATTGCATCGCGATGGTCGGACATATCACAAAGTTCTTCAATGTGTGAAAAAAGTGAGATCGCTACTATGTTACAAAAGATAAGTATTGGATATGAATATGCACTCGACACAATATTGTCGGCATTTTCAAAGTTTTTCTATATATTTGGAGTATCATAATCCCTTACACATATCCAAAATATCTGTCCGACATATATTCTACAAACAAGTACGTTAGAAAAATGAAGAGTCCAGGTAACATATGACGTATAAGAGCTTCTGGAAAATGTTTTTTTTTTTTCAAAATTAGTTCTGGAAGATTACCATTATATAAGCATTGCGATTCACAGATTTGATAGTCCCGTCGACACATCTCAAACATCCATGTGAAGTATGATTTCCCATCCTTCCAAACCAACCATCAGATGTAGTACCAGAAACTTTGAGTTTACGACGAACTGACTCAAGAATAAAACGAATTGATTCCACAAAGGATACGACCAATGAGCCGACAGCGACAGACCCAAGGTTGTACCGTATAAGCCGCTTCATAGAGGCAAAAACGGGAAGAAATGGGATTTCTGGCTACAAGAGTGAACCACAGAAATAATCGACCGACCAATAAATCATTGGAATAAATTCATTAAAAAAAGAAAGCAGAGAAAAAGAAAATTCCCAAGTAATGTAATGCACTAATTTTGTTACTATACTACTTACAAGTATATTCAAAGGAATCATAATGTTACTCCAACATGTGTAAAAACATATACGAACAAAAAAATATACAAAATGTCAATCTCGCATAAGTTGTTCTCAATGATAACTTTAAGAACTTTGGATCCATTTTGAATATGGTAGAAATTTAATTGTTTGTTTCCCATGAAAACAGCATGCGTACCAGTAAAACTGTAGTGTCTTAGTAGCTTACCGATGTTTCACCACCAGCCCAATAGTAAGAAGCAACAGAACCCGCAATCACGGTTGAAGAACACGCTATAAAAAACTGTGTAGCCCAATAACCCCCAAACAGGTGGAAGAAGATGGCAATGGCAATATGAGGAGTGTAATGGATGCTATAACCACAGCAACCATCGCAATTCACCTTTTTCGCCACAAGATCATAAGCACAACAGTTGGTATTACAGTTGTTCTTGACAACCTGACCAGAACAAAACAGATGAAGGGCAGCCGATATCCAGAACATGTAAAAGATTGCAAGAATTGCATATGGTATGACTGGAAAAATTATCAGTGCTTGAACTTCGCCTATGACTTTTGCAGCAACCTGCATACAATCAGAGCACAATATCATCTTTTAGCCCTTTTTGATATTATGAAACCAAAATTACCATTATAACAAGGCTTATATTACAAAAGTACGTAAAGTATACTAACTTTTTCATTTAGGTACCTAAAGTATTTTTTGTCAAAATAAGTAATTAAAGTATACTTTTTGGTCAAAATAGGTACCTAAAATATAGTATTTTTTCATCTAGGTTCTAGAAGACATGTGGCATTGATTAAAAAATACATTGGGAACCTATTTTGACAAAAAAATATAATTTAGGTACGTACTTCAACGAAAAAAATACTTCAGGTACCTACTTTGACCAAAAAGTATACTTTAGTTACTTATTTTGACAAAAAAATACTTTAGGTACCTAATGTAAAAGTTGGTATACTTTAGGTATTCTTTGTGATATAAGCCTTATAACAAAAATATATTTCCAAAAGGCATAGTGGACTAGGATGGAAATCGTCCGCCCCCAAACTATGCCCCTTTTAGTGCCTTACTTCAAAAAAAAGAGTTTAGGATTTAGGGTTTATGATTAGGGTTAAAGAGAATTAAGGGTAGGATGTATTTTTAAGGTGTAAGGTTTAGGATGTGGAATTTAAGGTTAGGGTTTAGAATTTAATTTTTTAGTGTTTTTTAGTGTGCGGCAGAAAGGGGCATAATTAGGGGACAGAAGATTTTTGTTTAGTGGACAACACCATGAATCATTCATTAGTCTGACATGCAAAAAAGCACTATTTTACCTTTTCTTTTCTTTTCCAAGCCAAGTGGAAAGTATTCAACAGTATCGGTTTTAATGGAAAGTTTATCCTTCTCAAAGAACACATTATAATAAGATCATACTTGCCTTGAGGACTGATGTTGCCATTAAGATGCGGCGAACAACTGCAATTGACGTGAGGATGGAAACAACCATAACAAATGTCATTAAAATGGCAACTGCGCGTAGATGATTTAGTTCCTGAAAGAAACAGACATTGATAAGTAAAAAAATCAAAATACCTACAACAATAAAAGCTTCTGAACAAAGAAAAAAAGAATAAACAACGCACCCTTCCGGAAACATTTATATATGGATCATGCTCACCAATGATAGGGGAGATGGCATCATTGCCAACCCATCCAGCTAAAAAACAAGAAGAATAAGATAAGTTTAGTATTTTATCCAAACTAGTAGTCCTTGCATTCAAATACATACAAGACACCAATCAGACTATTTCAAGTATGAATACTAAGAGGTAAGAGATATACTTCAAACCTTTTAAGTAGTAAAACATTGTAACCGTTATTATGAGAATGTTGAATAGAGCAACTGTGATCCAAGGCATTGCGGCGACAAAATGGCGAATCATTAACAGCCATATCACTGACAGAAATAATGGTAAAAACCCTCCACAAACTATCAATACCGGCCAAGACTTTCCAATATCAGCCATGTAACGCTGCAATAAGACATTCATATTTCAGAAAGTTCAATAATGGCACTTTTCAAAACAGCACGATTTATGAACTGTACGACATGATAAGAGTATTAAATAAGGAGCCACATTGTCAACTATCTTGTGGACAATCAAATCAGTTGACAGAACCCACAAGAACATACAAAGATAAAATGCATAAATGTAATAAAAAGATATTGCAGGAAAGTTGCTCAACCTTTAAGACAAATGACCGAGAATTGATGGACCTATGAATTGATTTATCTATTACAATATCCTCATTGATATTCACTCCACCCATCTGTTGCCAATGCCGCAAAGAAATGTTTGATGCACGAGCAATGAATTGGCAGCTCCAATAAACTTGAGAAACAAGCATAAAACAATTCATGAGATGGTCTATGATTTGATAAAATAAAAATCTATAAAACAAGCATCCCAGTTTACCTACCATTCACACTCGGAAATATGACGGGGTAACACGGACCTTGAAGTTGAAGAGAAGTATTTCTCATTTCTGGTGTAAGGAATTCATAATAATCATAATTTCTATTGATCCAGTCACGCATTGAGAGGCGGATATCCCCCTCTGGATAATCACAGACCCAATTAAGTGAATCTTCTGAAGGAATAGGGCAATCCCATAAGCATATACTCCGAGCATTAGACAACTTGAATTGACTGTCTTTAACACCACTTTGATAAACCTGATTTGGATTCAACCAATACTTGAGTTCCAACTTACGAAGGCCAGGATGAGCATGTTTGTCGCCACATAAATTCCCTTTGTAGTCCAGACTGTATGTAAGCCTGGTGTGCCATCCAACAGAAAACAAATTATCAAAATCAAAAAAGAGTAAACGGAAAGAAAACAGAATAAGTAAAACTAAACATACATGAAAAGGCAAACCGCACCATTTAGAAGCTGATGCCCCCAACAAAGTAAAATATCAGCAATCTTCACAGGGTCCGAGGTGAAAAGTATTTTCGAAATGTAAATTAAGAGATCCATAACTGACTCTAACATCAATTTTAAGATGAAATGTTCCCCAAACATAAACCATATAGGTACAAGTACTCTCCAACAAAATCCGAATGTATGAAAAAGTGTCACAGGCTCACACAGAATGACCATATCTAGCTTAGATAAGAGCTTGCAACTCTTATTTTGAATCCTGCTTTACAAATATATCATCTAACCAGTTCCTATTAACTATTAGGAGCACTCCTGGAGAAAAAAAAATTATTAAGTATCTACTCTTTTCCCAAAGTGTCTGCCTTTGTTTTTCTGCTTAGAAAAACACCAAGAGGATTATAATGCTTTATTCACTCATAGATTAACCAGAAACTATAGCTTGACAAATAATAAAGAGATCCATTAGAGCTATGACTATAAGGAGACCAATCAAGGAATCCATTTATGAGATAGACAAAAACATACCATTAAAAAGGAGATTCAACATTAGAATCCAAAATAAAACATGCCCATTTTAAGATTCAACAAGAAGAAAAGTAGGTGAAGCTTAGAAAAGGGAAAGAGGAAAAAAAATTTACCTTAATGGGTTTCCTTGGTTAAACCCAAAGCTAGAGTTAACAATCATAGCAACCCAAAATGCTATAAAAATGACAAGAAAAGCAACATCTCTACACTTCCTGTTGTGCTGAATGATCCCTCCAATTTCTGTAGTTCCATCACTTGATGGATATCTTCCTATTACTGCCCCCAAAGGACCCCTCATTTCTTTTCTTTTTTTCCTTGGAATTGAGCAAGGATTTTAGAATGTGAAAAAAGGAAGGGAATTCGCAGACAGGTTGAGCAAAGAGGGGGCTTTTGGAGAGTGAAGTGAAGAAGCTTTAGTAAGTGTGAAAGCAGAGAAGAAAGGGGTTTTAGATTTGGAATATATTTTTAATGCATTTTTAATTTTCATTTTTAAGACAAAGATTTGTTACTTAAAGAATTCATGTCTGGTCGTGGCTTAGATCTAGACAGTTCTGTTGGCTTGGCTTGAAACCCTTTTGTATTTTTAAATAAAAAATTGAGCTTTATGGAATTAATTTGATCTAATCAAATTTATAAAACATATTAAAAGTGGGATTTTGTAAATGAAAATTTTAATGCCAAATTAAAAGAAAATTTAGAGATTGAGCTGTATGAAAGCTCTGTTATGAGCCATTTAGCCAAATAGCCAAAAACAACAGGCATCTAATAAAAACAAGTCATTATGGGACTATCTATTAATTAAACCATCTTTATTCTTTATTCATATATCTACTTTTTAGTTTGTTTAAATATCTGTACCCTTTTGGCCTTTTTTGTCTTGACATATTCCCTCTCTTGGAAACCGTTGATCTTCTGAAAAAGTGCTTTTAGTTCGAATATCAAAGTCCATCCAACGGTAGAGAAATATCACAAACTTACGTTCTTTTTCCTTTGTGGGGTGAATGGGAACTTGACAAAATTTTATCATTCATCTGTTGGTCAATTTTGCTGAAGAAAACCTTACCTGGTAGCTTAGATTCGAGATAAAAATGGGTTGTCAAAATCTGCTGATTTACAGTTGGATTTTTTTTTAACAAGCTTTCTTTGAGCTCTGTCATCCATGTTCTTGATTAATGAAGTGCTTTTTTGGTGTTTTGAAATTTTCAGGGTCTTTGAAAATTCGGTTTCCTTTGCAGAGAACAAGAACACAAATGGAAGAAGATGACTATGATGATGATGTGTCGTATCGAGAAGAAGAAAATATTGGATTTTTAAGCTTACTGAACTAAGGGCATGTTTGGTTATCTCACTCTAGTGTACATAACTGAATTATCCCATTTTTTTAATGCAAACTTTAAAGCAAGTTTTGATCATGAATGGGGCTTTTTGATTCACTTATAGTAGGAAAGAGCTTAAAAATGATGCTTTTCCCCCATTCACCTTGTTTGTTATATATAACAAACTGTGACACTGTTCCTAAGTAAATATCTGTTTTTATGCAATCTCCTGAAAGGGGTGTATATAGAATCGGTTACTTGCCAAAGTAAGTTCTTCGTCATATCCTTTCCTTCCTACCATTACCAACCAAACTTGCAGTGAGAACAAGCATTTTATCCCGAAAATGGAGATATCTGTGGGGTTTTTTTCTGCTCTCGGATTTTTTGATACTACATTGTTTTTCACTTGACGGTTAGCTTGAATTCACCGGCAAGAGACGGGATGCTTCCGATATCGGACTTCAGCTTCATAATGCTAAGTTTCTTAGCTTATCTAATCGTTCTATGAAGGTTAGCTTGTTCTGTTCTTTTATGTACTATAATGTTGTAACGGTTCCGTCATATTTCCTGTTCAATTACGGAGCGATAATTGAACGTCGTTCTATAAACATGATGAACACAAAGGTGCCTCCAATGAGGAAGAAGGCCATTGTGAATTCTCCATAAATTGTCTCTTCATGATTAGCTCTCCTTTGCTTCTTCAATAGGTTCTGACTAATATTTTCTTTCTTATGTAGGTTTCTCTGCTGTAAACACTTCAGATTTGCAGGTATTCAGCAATTTAACTCGACTAAGGCTTCGTTGTAATGAATACAAGTGGACGAATTGAAATCCCATTGATACAAGTGGATGAAAGTAAAGCAGCAATGGATGCAAGTAATTAAGAACTGATGCTTGTTAATTTCCCCTAAACATACAAGTTTCTTTAAAAGTATAAGCTGTCATTGTTTTTAACTGAACATTTCTCACTGTAAAAGCTAAAAAATTTGACTTCTCCGTTTGGTTGCAAAAACACTTGAAACGTTTTTTTTAAAGCCAACAGCTTTTGGCATATATGAAGCAGTATTTCATTGTCGGGTGCAACAGTAACTATATTTCCCGGCTAAAAATGGAAGATTAAGACAAAAGATGATTACTTTTCTTTTCCTGCATGGTTCCTTGGGATCCTGCAAGAATTCAGAAAGTGTCACTGAATTAATGAATAGAATAGCATTGCTGGAATTCACATTTGGAAACAAACATAATCTATTGGATTACTACTAACATGAAAACATTAGGACAACGGCCCCTTACAAAACAAACAAGGAGATTGAGTTGATCTTCAAAGTTCAAAGAATGAACATGCCGGAGTTCGTTTATATTAGCATGCTCAGATGTGGGCACATTTAAGTATGGAGAGAAGGATTATTCATTTAAACTAACACGAGGAGAGTTATGCATATACACCTCTTACGCAAGCTTGAATATGAGATTCATAGAGACAAAAACCTTTGTAAATATCAAGTCCACACATGCTAAAAATTAGACAGTTAATGAAATAACAGGGGAATGCACTTACCAGTCTTATGCCAAATCAGTCTCCCCCACTCGATTCTATAGCAAGATTTACATCACTCTCTCCCCCACTCAATTCATCAGAATCACTTGAATCAGTAGCATATATCTGCATGGTTCCTTAGGGTCCTGCAAGAATTCAGGAAGCGTCACCGAATTAATGGGTAGAAGATAGCATTGATGGAATTGGCATTTGGAAACAAGTATATTCTATTGGTTTACTACTAACATGAAAACATAAGGACAACACCCCCTTACAGAATGAACAAGTGGATTGAGTTGTTTTTCAAAGTTCAAAGAATAGACATGCCGGAGTTAGTGTATATTAGCATGCTCAGATGTGTGCACATTCGAGCATGGAAAGAAGGATTATTCATTTAAACTAACAGAAGGAAAGTTATGCATGTACACATCTCTTATGCAAGCTTGAATATGAGATTCATAGAGACAAAAACCTTTGTAAATATCAAGTCCACACGGACTAAAAATTAGACAGTTAATGAAATAACAGGGGAATGCACTTACCAGTCCTATGCCACATCACTCTCTCCCCCACTCGATTCATCAGAATCATGTAAATTTATAGGATGATTTACATCATGCTTGCTGAGGACTTTGACCGCTTTATCGAGCAACAGTAGGCTCTCGACAAAACTCTCTCCCCCGCTCAATTCTTCCAAATCACTTGAATCTATAGAATGATGTACAGCACTCTCACTGGGGACTTTGACTGTTTGGTCGAGCAACAGTAGGCTCTCGACATAACTATGGACAGATAGTAAATCCCCGACCTCAACTCCTTGAAGCTCTATTTCCTCGCAGTTCAAATAAAGTGAAGTCCCCACTCCCAGTTGCTGGGAGTTCAAATCAATTGTAGCCATATTTACTTTACCCACTCGCAACAAAGCTTCTCCATTCTTCCTAAATCCCATTACCCTTGGAAACCATGCAAACCGAGTAACCCTATGTAATATCAACACTTTAGTCCATGTCTCAACCACAGCATACTTTTTCATGACCCACAACTCATGCAACTCTCCCTGGTATGTATCTATGCTAAGAGCAATGGAAGATGCCCCATATTTCATAATCGATAAATCAATCGGATGAAAACCAATTAAGCTCTCGGGCAAATTTATCACCAACAACGTCTCAGCACTCAAATCGAACCCCAAAATCACATGACTGTATTCATCATTGTTTCTTTCCTGAAATCCTAACCAATGGATAGCTCCACTAACAAAAGGCAATGCCGTCTCATAACCAAAAGCATAATTAGGAGGAATTGCAGTAACCCTTTTCCAAGAATTTCCATTAAGTGAAAACAAATAAGGTTGAATCCAACTATCATCTTTATCAATCCCAACTATAAGTAACTTGTAATCATTGGTTCTCGAATCAAACCCAAACCCGGCATTAAAACACTCAACTTCACAAATGCTCACCTGAGGCAAAGAAAGGTAGTCTTGAATCGATGGGTTCCAAAGAACGAATTCCAAATCATAATCACGGTAACCCAATTGAATACAAATCAACCCATTGCAAGAACCAACCACTGGAGACTCAGCCACGTAACCAAAGGGAGGGAAAGGAAGCTGCTTGAACTTATCAAACCCATCATTATCATAGTGTAAAGATAACTTTTCTCGGCCCTTTTTCATGCACCCGAGGAGGAAAAAGGGAGTGTTTTCCGGCGGTCTTGAAAGTGAAGCTTGTAAATGAGCTGAGACGAAAGATGGGTCGCAAATCAGACTTCTCCAGGTCTTGGAAACAGACCTGCATTTCAACAGGGACTTTACCGGGAGTCTTTTGAGGATTCCGATAACCACATCTACAGGTATATAATCAGACATTTTTTTTTCCTTTTGGAAAGGGAAAGAGGAGACTCGGCAGAGAACAGAGCTAGGTAACAAATGCCGTTTCAGTTTCCGGCAGTGCGGTGCTGTGTCGAGGTTTCTTTACTGGTTTATGGTTACTAGGTGGGTTCTTTAATTTGGTTTTAGAATTGATTCGATATCTAAATCTTTACAGTAGTACATAAGTTTGATTTTTTTTATTTATATTAGTATTTTTTTCAAATCAATTCTTGTAGTTTTTAATCGATTTTAATTTACAAGTTTAGTTATCAAATTTTAAAAAATATCAAACTAAATATGAAAAAATATTTTTAATTAGATATTTACCGCTGATAATAATAACGAATCATCTTGTAGCATGTGCTCTTACTAAAAGGTAAATAATTGTCTATAAAATGTATATTAAAAGTAATTTTAGATATCTACCTTAACGGTAAAAATATACGATATCAAATTAAATTTTAAAGTCAAGTTTAGAAAATCAAAATGTATATTATTAATATTAAATAGAATAGATATTAGACAAACTTATAATCACAAGTTTTTGGATAAAACTAGACTAAGTAAAACAAAGTCTAAATTATTGAATAAGTAATAATTTTTTATGACACCCCAAATAAGCAAAGAACTAGTCGTTGAAACTAGTATTCGATAAAATATTTTTTTATAAATAACAGTATAAAAATATAAATTTCAAATATATTGATACTTATTTACATCAGTGTAATAAGCATTAATAGCTTATTTACATTGTTGTCAATAAATTATAAATAATTATTAATAATTTATTTACACATAGTCACTAATATTTGTTAACATGTAATTATATTATTTTTAGTTGTTACTCTATTTTTAAATTAAAAATTAAATATACAAATTATGTTAGATAAATTTATTGTTCTATTTATATTAGCCCAGCTAATAATATTTCTCTAGATTCGCTATTGCTAAGAAGAAAAGTCTTATTTGAACTTTATAGATGACATTGTTAAGAGAAAAATCATAAATCTCGAACATGACACGTTATAATCCTCCTCACCAGGGAGATTCGAAAATCTAACTCGTTTTTCAAGATTATAATATAAATAAGTTGTTTTGTTCCGAAACTAATGACTTTAAATAAGATGAAAAAACAAAAGTAACATGAAAATTATGTGATAAAAATTCTATAACCTTTGATGACTTTATTTTTTATATTATATTGTTTTTGGGAGGTTCTAAATATATTCTATGTATTGGGTTGAAATGTTTAGTTTTTACAAACGCCTTAGATTTAAGATTTAGATATTTAGTTTAAGAATTTTGATTTTGGAGTTTAGGGTTAGTGATCCAAAATTTAAAAATTATTGTTAAATTTTAGTGTTTAAGATCAAAATATAGGGTTTAAAGATTAAAGTTTAAATTTTAAGATAATATGTTAATGATTTGGGTTTTAACTTCTATATTCTAACTTGAGTTTTAAGTTCTAATAGATAATTTCGACATGTTCACTGGTGTATTTTAATAAGGTTTTTATAAAATTAAGGGTAAAATACATAAATCATCTCTCAATTAAATAAAAAAATCAAACCCTTCCTCACTGTTAAATCATCTTTCAAAATGTTCAATTTTATCACTGAACTTTAAACATTGATTTATTTTAGTCAATCCACCGTTAAATCTCTAATACTGTTATGACGTAGAAATAAAAAAAAAATATTTAAATAAAAAATTAAATAAAAAAATCAAACCCTCCCTCACCTCATCCTCCTTCACCCCCCACCCCTCTCTCACCTTCACCGGCAATCTATTTTTCATCCCAGTAACTCCACTCCGGTGAATTTTTCGGAAAATCAAAATCGTCGACCGACTCCTCTTCTTCTCCCATTTTTTTACCTGTTCGCTTTTCTGAAAACTACACTCAAATGACTCAAAACGAGTCCAATAATTTGAGGATGAAATTAAAACATCTAAAAGTTTGGGGACCAATATAGAAAGAGAATCATAATTTGAGGATGAAATTAAAAAGTTTAAAAGTTTGAAGCTTAACTTAGAATGAGAGTCGTAGTTTGAAAATAAATTAAGATATTCAAAAAATTTAAATATCAATTTAGAACAAAGGTCATAGTTTTTAGTAAAATATGATGTAATTAACTCTTTAATTAAAAGAAGAAGAAAAAAACTATCCTTTTCTTTTTCTTATTTCCAATCACTAATATATCATTGGAAGCAATATTTATGATCTATACTTTTGTTACTGTGCTACTAATATACCCACTAATATTCTATAAAAGTTTAGTAACATATGATGTACTTAACTCTTTAATTAAAAGAAAAAAAAACTATATATCCTTTTCTTTTCTTATTTCCAATCACTAATTTATCATTGTAATTATCTCTTTAAAGGATGGATTGAGTATGGTTGAGATTTGGGAGAGACAAGATAATATTAGTTTATAATTGAGGGATCAAAATAAAATATTAAATTATCTTTAACTAAAAATAGGGTCAAATTGAAATAATAAGGGTTAAATTTATTATTTCTTTCGAATTAGGACGAAATTGTTTAAATATGTAAACGTGGATGACTAAATGTGTTATTCTACAAAATATTTTAACAGTCACATCACTCTTTTAACAATTAAAACAAAACTAAAAGTTTAATGGTAATATTAAAGTAATTGAGACTTTGGTTACTAAATTAAATAATTGATCAAAGTTTAGTGACCATTTATGAACCCCTTTTTATAATCTACATCGTGACTATATTAAGGTGTCACATGAAAAACGTTGATGAGTAAATTAAATGAGAATGAAATGATGACATTGAACGAGAAAGATTAAGATTATCAAAAGATCTATCCACTAATTTTCCGTAATGAGGTGATTGGATGGTTGGTTTTGATCTTGTGGTTAGTAATACATGAATAAATATTTTATGCCTCTAATTATGCTCTTTTTATGATTTACACTAAAAAAATCATTAAAAATTAAATTTTAAACTTTAATCATAAATTTTATATCCTAAACTTTAAATCCGTTATCTTAAAAAAATATATCATACTCTCAATTCTCTAAACCTTATCCTGAATTTTAACCTTAAACTTTAAACTCAATTTTTTAAAGTGGGACATAAAAAAAGCATAATTTGAGGCATACGATTTTCATCCATATTACGTCCCTTAGTTGCTGAGCAAATAGGCAAGTGAGGAGGCATTGTAGAGTCATGTTTTTAAAGATTCGTCGGTGAAAGATATAATACTATCAAGAAGATTTTATCAATCATATTATTAATAGATAATCTCTTTCGAGTCGATTTTCACGAAATAAACGGGTTCTAATTTCATCAAACTTCTTTTTAATTGAACTAAAAAAATACTCTCTATATTACATAGCCTCAATTAGTGCTCATTGTGTGTAGGGACGGACGCAAAATTTTATGTTAGTAAGCCTATAAAATTTTGTAATGTGAACTTATAAAATTTTAAGGGACAGAAATATATTTTTAATAAAAAATACATAAAAAATTTAACTTTTTTAAAAATATATATAAATTTCAAAATTTTAAGAAGTGATCGTTTTCCAACCCTTCGGTCCATCCCTCGTTGCCTGCCTAATTAATCCAATCTAAAAGAAGTGAGACAATGGGCTATTTTCCTGAGTGGGGGAAAATGTACGTTGACGATAGTATGTGGAAAAGGAACCATATGCTTCAGGGATGAAACGAACCATAAATTCTAGTCTCACAAACAAACCCACCATCTTGCTTCATTCATTGCCAATCTAGATTTTCTTCTTCTTCTTCTCATTTCCTTGTTCTATTTTAATTGATTCCCTTATCCCTACGTTTAAAATAATGGTAATTAATTCATAACCAACATATATTTATAATCCAAGTACTTTATCTAATTCCAATGCCTCTCTTTCTTTATTATATATTACGATGTTGAATTGTTAAAATTATCTATTTTTACATAAAAAAAATCATTAAGGTGTTTTCTAATTTGTTGGAATTTTTATAATTTTTATAACCATTAAAATTATCTATAATTATTTATAGAATTTCTAATGATTTTTTTGGAAGAAAAATCGAACTTCGGCTAATCTGATGCTACTACGTTAGCAAACTTAACTAATGTTAATGGGATCAATGACGACTGTAATTAGAAGGTTTATTTGATTGTAATTTTTTAAATAATTTAAATAATGGCTTACGTGATCTGTGATTGAAAATAATGACTACTTTGACTTTTCGGTACAATTAGAGGGGCTAATTTGATATTTAACCTTTATTTTCCAGCATGCAACATTTGAAGGGAAAACAAAACCACGTACATCATTTAAAAGTGCCAGGCTTCACACCACCAAATTTGACATTGTAAACCTGAAATTGGGTATACATCAGAAACGACAAACTAGACAGCTTAAAAGAGTTAGTGTTGTAATCAAGGAATTGCTTAATTATTAGGGGATGGTCATTTAAGTTTCCCTCAGTACAGAGTTGGTTACCAATTTTCAAAAACGACCAATAAGGTCACTTATGCTTTCGGGGTGTAAACTTTTGGTCACTCAGCCGTTTGTTGCCGTCAAACGTTGAAGGCTTGCTGACGTGGCAGCGAAAAAAATAAGGGTAAACTACTGCAATAGCCACTTATGTTTATCCCATGGACATTTTTTGTCCCCGATTTTAAAAATTAAACGTTATGACCACTACTAAAAAGGTTTATTTCTAATTTCACGCTTGAATTTGTAAAAATTCATTTTCAACCCTAAAACTTTGCTCTTCTTATTTCCATTCTTCTTCTTCAATAGTCTAACCTTATCAGTCGGCTATTAAAAGTTACAAACTGATCATTTGATTTAAAAAAATAACAAATTGGTCCAGTACCGTTGAAAAACTAATGAACAATGACATGGTCGTCATTAAAAATTGATATAATAACAAATTTAGTCCTTAACCTTTACACCTTGTTATAATTTGGTCCTAATTTTAAAACTTTAACCCTCAACATTTAAATTTACATCAATTTAATCATTAACCTCACCTCTTTCACTGTGTTTATTCTTCTTCTCTCAAAGCTTGAATTAATTTTTGGTTCTGTTATCATTTGTAGAAGTTTTGAGAATGCTTGAGGTTTTGATTATTTTTAAATTGGATTTTTTTTTCATTTTCAAAATGATAAAAGTGACCGGTTTTCATTTGAGCCCTCCATAATCGGCACCAAAAGCTGCAAAACTAGGTGTTTCAACCCTAGGAGGGTCACTGCTATTATCACGTCCCTAAATTCACTCAAACCATAACGTGAGGCCTTAGGTGCCTTTGGGATGGTGTGGCGTCTAAGTAAGCCTAACCGATCTAAGCAAGAGTGTTTGAATCCTGGAAAGAAAAGAGAATGAGGGAAATTCGAACGAATGTTCGATGTATTATTCAAAAACTGAAGCCTAAAGAACACAAAGCTGAAATCTCAAGTAAACTGACGAAGTCCCTAATGAGGTGGGGGTAAGCCTCTATTTATAGCCCCCTACATCCAACAGTAAAGTTTGACTCGAACTAGGACTTCATATTAGAGTCCATCAAGGAGTAGGACTCCTCAACCCCAAGTGAAGGACCAATTCGATTGGATATTAGGCCCAAGAGGGTATGGAAGGCTTGCTTGGCCACTTGGTGTGCACTGGGTTCAAACCCGTGTATGCTATGCTCGGACCTTAGGGTGTGGTCCGTGACATTTTCCCCTATTGGTTCTGTCGACACCCTCGTCGCTCGGCTAAGATGGTACCGGTTCACTTGGTCTTTGAACTGCCATAGGCCCTCGGCTGGTTCCCAACTCCCTTCATTATCGGGAAGTCCTTTCCATGGGGTAAAATACTCATGCCTTGGCCGATGACCTAGTCATCGAATGACTCTTTCTGCTTGGATGTCTCAGACTTCATTTTCATGCCTTAGGCACTTTTGGGATAGTATGGCGTCTAAATAAGCCTAACCGATCTAAGTGAGAGTGCTTGGATCCGCGTGGAAACAAAAGAATAATGCAAGGGAAACGACAAGAAAAGAGAATAAGGGAGATTCGAGCGAATGCTCGATGTATTATTCAAAAACTAAAGCCTAAGGAACACAAAACTGAAATCTCAAGAAAACTGATGAAGTCCCTAATGAGGTGGGGGTAAACCTCTATTTATAGCCCCCTACATCCAACGGTAAAGTTTGACTCGAACTAGGACTTCCTATTAGAGTTCTTCAAGGAGTAGGACTCATCAACCCCAAGTGAATGACCAATTCGATTAGATGTTAGGCTTAAAAAGGTGTGGAAGGCTTGCTCGCCCCCTGGTGTGCACTGGGCTCAGACTCGTGTGCGCTGTACTCGGACCCTAGGGTGTGGTCCGTGACATTCTCACCCATTGGTTCTGGCGACGCCCTCGTCGCTCGGCTAAGATGGTACCGGTTCACTTGGTCTTTGAATTGCCATAGGCCTTCGACTGGTTCCTAACTCCCTTCACTGTCGGGAAGTCCTTTCTACGGGATAAAATACTTATGCCTTGGATGATGACCTAGTCGTCGGATGACTCTTTCTACTTGGATGTCTCAAACTTCATTCTCATAAGAGACATTCACTATGGCTGGCACTCGGTGTGACTTGCCTCGATCTGGATCTGACTCATCTTGATGGTATGGCTTGAGTAAATTGACATGGAACACTATATGAGCTCGGATGGTCGATGGCAACTCCAATGGATATTTCCATAGTGCCTACACGCTTCTCAGTTTTAAACGGACCCTCATATCTTTGCACAATCTCTTTATGCACGGTTGGGTTGCACAAGATCCCGATCAGCTTGGTAAGGACTAAGTCTCTAACTTGGAAGTTTATTTCCTTACATTTTCTATTTGCCCACTTCTTGGCCCACTTCCTCGCCTTCTATAAACAAGCTCGGGCTAAGTCATGATGTTCTTGCCACTCCGTGGCAAACTTGTGTGCTGCTAGATTGGGCACCTCATATTTGGTGGCAACCGCATTGGGTGTGGGCGATTGCTACTTAGTCACGATCTTGATCTTGTCTTGTTGGTACACAAGACAAGTTCTCACATAGGCTTCCACATCCTCACCCTATGCGTGGCCAATAACAGTGCTCGATAATCAAGGCTAAGGTCCGGTTCATCCTCGGATTCAAATCTAACTTGGTGAACCACCTTGCACGACCAAGATGGTTGAATAATTCTGCTACCAATAGGATCGAGTACTTATTCTTCATGGTGAGCTTGTTCAAAACTCAATAG
Source organism: Hibiscus mutabilis (assembly GCA_019671005.1). NCBI lineage: Eukaryota > Viridiplantae > Streptophyta > Magnoliopsida > Malvales > Malvaceae > Hibiscus > Hibiscus mutabilis. The sequence goes on along the minus strand of CM033735.1, from coordinate 2,569,862 downwards.
TCGATGCACATTCGAAGCATACCATCATGCTTCTTTTGAAAGAGCACGGGTGCACCATAGAGTACCTTAGACGGTTGGATATAGCCTGCATTGAGGATTTCCTTCAGTTGTTTTCGTAACTTCTCAAGCTCGAGCGGAGCCATCTGATAATGGGCTCGAGATGGTGGTTCCGCGTTCGGCACAAGCTTGATCTTGTGGTGACCTCCTACTTTAGTGGGAGAGTCTTTGGTAATTCGAAGGGCATTACATCTTCAAACTTGGCTAGAACTTGTCCCACCTCTGTTGGGACTCTGTTGGACATGGACGGCTCCTCATGTACTAGCGTTGCCAAGAATGTTGGCTCCTCCTTGCGTACCTCTTTGTTGAACTGAATGGCTGACACCATCTTGGCCCTATATCTAGACTGTCGACTTATTAGAACCATACACAGATGTGCCGGGTTGAGTATGCACAAGCAATTGGCAAATAGAACAATGAACACTTTTATCCTATCAAGGAAACTAATGCCAATCATTAAGTCAAAATTGTCGAGGGGAATCACCTTGATTGTTTCCTTACCAAACCAGTCACCAATTTCGAGCTTGACTCATCTTGCTACCCCGACAATTGGAGCCTCTTCGTAATTCATGATTTTAATAAACACGTTTGCCTTCTCATCACGAAGGTCAAGTCTTTTGGCAACTTGTTCTGACACATACAAGTCTAAGGCACCGGTGTCCATTAGCATGCTCAACTTTTGGCCTGCCACAGTGTTGTCTACGAACATCAAACCCTTCTTCTTGGAACCCTTCTTAATCTCCATGGAACTGATGATGAAATTAAGTTTGTAGACTTATTCATTCTCTTTTATGGCTGTTGCTTTCTCAAGTTGGGGGCAATCCATCTTCTTGTGATTGCCTCCACAATTGTAACAACTAAGATTAGTGCATTTCTTCTATGGCTTGCGGAGTTTAACGCCTCCGCTAGATGGCTTCTCTGACCCGCTCTTGGCATGCCTCTCCTTGTCTCTCCCGCCATTGCCTTTGTGCTTTGGCTTTTGTTTGGAGGGCTCTGACTTTTTGTATTCAAATTTTTCAAGGGAGTCGGCTACGCCTAATGCCTTGGAAAGATCTTGGATCCCCATTCAGCGTAACTCCATATTTTCCCGCCGTTATAATCTGGTCTTGAAGGCAAAGAGGGCGTCAGTTTCACTCATGCCCTAAATTTAGAGCCCGAGTTTGATGAACTTCTTGACATACTCTCGGATCAAGCCATCGTGTTTCAATTGTTGTAGTTTCTCTCGAGCTTCCTCTTGAGCATTCTTTGGGTAGAAGTGCTCATTGAACTTGAACTGGAAATTCTTTCATGTTTTGATGGGAATTGCCTCATCCTCTGATTGAGAACACATATGTAACCACTATAGGAGAGCGTCATCAATCAAGTAAATAGAAGTGATGTTTACCTTTGTGTCCTCATCATTCGATGCCCACGAGTCGAAAGTATTATTTTAACCCCCAAATAAAATTATCCACTTCTTGGGCTACTCTTGCCCCGTTGAACTCCCTCGACTTTGGCACATCAATCCCGAGCTTAGCTACCATTGTTTCACCCACCATGCCGGCTAACACGACATTCTTATAGAGGGACAACTCGACATTGAGCTTTTTATTTCCCCCAACAATTCCCCCTTCAATGCCTTCATTGCAACTTGGAGGGAAACATCTTACTGGTTCAGTTTCTCGTACGTCAAGTTGAGAAGACCTTGAACCTCTTCCATGAATTCATCTTTGAGGGGACCGACCTTGGCTTTTAGCTCTTCGAGGCGATCATTGACAACGTCTAGGGACTCTATCGTCTCTTTTGTGCTAGTCTTGAGTCGTTATACTTTGTCATCGAGTGTTGTCAACTGGTCATTCGAAGTAGCCCTCTTTTCGTCGCCAACCTGGGTTTCCGCGGCCTTTGTTGCTGCATTGGTCTCTCCTTTCTTGGCCATCTCGAATAGAAAACCTTGGCTCTGATGCCACTTGTCACGTCTCTAAATTCACTCAAACCGGAACGTGCGGCCTTAGGTGCCTTTAGGATGGTGTGGCATCTAAGTAAGCCTAACCGATCTAAGCGAGAGTGCTTGGATCTGCGCAGAAACGAAAGAATAACGCAAAGGAAACAACAAGAAAAGATAATGAGGGAAATTCGAGTGAATGTTCGATGTATTATTCAAAAACTGAAGCCTAAGGAACACAAAGCTGAAATCTCAAGAAAACTGATGAAGTCCCTAATGAGGTGGGGGTAAGCCTCTATTTATAGCCCCCTACATCCAATGGTAAAGTTTGACTCAAACTAGGACTTCCTATTAGAGTCCTTCAAGGAGTATGACTCCTTAACCCCAAGTGAAGGACCAATTCGGTTGGATGTTAGGCCCAAGAGGATGTGGAAGGCTTGCTTGGCCACCTGGTGTGCGCTGGGCTCGAACCCGTGTGCGCTGTGCTTGGACCCTAAGGTGCGGTCCGTGACACTATTATCATTCCATTATTTACAATATTTCACATTTAAAGCTCCCTTTCCTTCAAATTCACATTTTCCATCAGACCGGTTTGCAACTGAATTCTTTGAAGCCAGAACTTCATGTCTTGTAATATTCCTTCCATGTAATCCCTGCAGAAGCAAGCCAATTATTTGCATGAGCCTTTCAAAACTTCAAATATATGAGCAGCTTCTACTTGCAAATTTATCCAAAACCAAACCTTTTGAATAACGGTCACTTCACCAGCAAATGATAATGGAAAAGCTAATTTTATACAGATTCAAACAAATTATTTCCTTGTCGTTTTATTTTGAATTTGGAGTAAGAAAAAGAATTTTTAGAAACCCCAAACAGGAAATTAGGGAGTAGAACTAGAAATTAATTCAAGCTTTGAGAGAAGAAGAATAGACACAGTGAAAGAGGTGAGGTAATGATTAAATTGATGTAAATTTAAATGTTGAAGGTTAAAGTTTTAAAATTAGGACCAAATTATAATAAGGTGTAAAGGTTAAGGACTAAATTTGTTGTTATATCAATTTTTAATAACGACCACGTCATTTTTCATTAGTTTTTCAACGGTACTGGACCAGTTTATTAATTTTTTTAAATCGAAGGACCAATTTGTAACTTTTAATAGTCGACCGATAAGGTTAGACTGTTGAAGAAAAAGAATGGAAATAAGAAGAGCAAAGTTTTAGAGTTGAAAAATGAATTTTAAAAAATTCAAGGGTGAAATAAGAAATAAACATTTTTAGTAGTGACCATAACGTTTAATTTTTAAAATCGATGACAAAAAATGTACATGTGTTAAACGTAAGTGGCCATTGCAGTAGTTTACCCTTTTTTTTCCGTTGTCAGGGCAGCAAGCCTTTAACGTTTAACGGCAATAAACGACTGAGTGACCAAAAGTTTACACTCCGAAAACATAAGTGACATTCCCAGTAATTAACTCTAATTATTAAGTATTAAACATTTTTGTAAAAAAGAATTAATACAAATTTAAAATTCAAAACAAAAAAAAAGTTTGGATGCTCTGTTCCTGCTGGTCCATTCATTGTAGAATTAATGATGGCACAAGTCTAGAACATCGTTGACAGTTTGAAAAGAACACACCCTCTGTTTTCTAGGTAGATGTCAATCTTTCATTAATGGAATTAATATATATCTATATAGATACACGGTAATAGACGCATAATTTTACGTTAAGAGCACATTATATTTAGCAACATTAAGTGGAAAATTTTACGAGTACAGAATCAAATAATTAATATAAAATATTAAAAAAATTATAAATATATTAGAAATTAAAATTTCCAAAGGTACAAGTATTTCTTTATGTCCATCCCATGGAGTGATGGTAAATGGAACTTGCAAGGAGTTTTCCAATTTCATGTCATTAGTCGGGATTTTATTTTGAAGTTTTCTTGGCTCTCTTTTTCTTTTTGTTTCTATATTTCTCAAGAAAAAAAATGAGAGGCCTCCAAGAACCAGCGGATGCATATGTAGTTTAGGGTAAGCATGTGTTCATCTTAAAATATGAAATTTTTTAGTTAATTATTTATTTTATTATATGTATTTTGAAATCTGACTTTATTTATGTTAATTATTTATTTTATTAGTTATATTCACCCTCAAAAATATTTTTAAATCTGTCACTGCTCTAAGGAGTTTTCGATTGTTTGGGATGATGCCGAAGCTACTCTTTAATGTTCATTGGATTCACGATCGGTGTACCGAAGTTCTGGAGAGATGCCACTGCACTTTTCTTTTTGAAGGTCTTGATTTGCTAAGATGAATATGATGCCCCGCCAACATTTACTACCTTATGAGTGAGAGGGAGAAATTGAGCAAATTGAAATGGTGAAAGTAAGTAATTTGCTGAGAAAGTATTGATTTGGTTGCAGCGCAGAAGAGAATGAAGGAGTGGTGGAAAGTGCATACAGTTGAATTTTGAAGCGGGAGAATTTGACCCCAAAAACAAATGAAGGAGAACAAGGATAGAATTTAAATTATATATTGGGAGAGATAAAAATCTATTAAGCCTCAAAATTTGTAAGTTAGGAAGATAAAATCTTATTTAATTAATATTTAAATTAAAAAAAAACCTAAAATACTATTATGTCAAAATTTTAGGAAGGACAACAACTCTTCTTATACTATGTATGGCCTTTTGCCTCCGTTTTCGAGTATGGTAAGAGAGTGGGACATGTGCATCCAAAAGATAATAAAAGAGAGAGTTGTGGAGTAGGCCTTTGTCGTGATCAAGAATGGTTGTTTTGATCATCTATAATAAAAATTATTTGTATAAATTTTAAAAAAAAATCAAAAAATGAATTAAGTCAAACGCTTATAAAATTAAAGATTAGTTTTACTCTAGTGGTGAAACACAAGAAATAATTTGTTGTACTTTATGAATTTTGATTTTCATTAACTCAACTCTTAATCAAAAGTCAACATATAATGCGCACGTCAAATCAAAAAATATTTAGTTTTTTTAAAATGAAGGTTTTATTTTAAAAAATTGTACATGTCCCCTAAATTATTAAACATCCCTTGTCACTAAGTGATATGTTGCGCTCTTTTTCTCCTTTCTTAGTCAGTGACGAAGCTAAAATTACTATATAGTGAGGTTATAGTAGAGTGTGAAGTACGATGATTCACATACCACTGCAATAAGTATTATTGATCCTATACCCTAACAAATCAAGTGAGATCAATCTGTTATATCCTATGAAATTTTGTATTAACTCCTTCAAAATTTATTTAGCTCTTTGAAATGTCTACACCCAAATAAATTAAATAGGGTTAATTGACCGTACTTTTACACGTGGCTCCGTCAGTATTTTTAGTGAGAATTTTTTAATGAATTATGTAGTAATTTTGTATGTTCCTTTCGATAATAAAATTATATTACCTAGGGAAAAAAACAAAGTGCAGACTATCAACAAGGGGTCCATACCTCCCCGAACCCTAAATGACGATAAATAAAATGAGTGGATCCTTTTTGCTATTTAAGATGAAAGAGATTGATCTGTCATCTTTTTCTATAGATTTTGTTTAAAATTTATCACGATATAGATTTTTTCTATCTTTTTGATGGGCTGCTAATTTGAAAGTTGGTTGAGGTTCAGATTAAATTGTTAAATTTTAGAATTTATGTATTTATTCATATTAACCATTTGTTTTACTTTTAAACAATATATTTTACCAATGACATGATAAACTCAATCAACGATATGTATATATTATATTAATTTAGTCATAATTTATTTTACTTAGATTTTACTTTCGACTTGTATTTTATAGTTGAATTGTTAAGATTAGTATTGAATTTCACTATAACCTGAGAGTTGAGACTATTTTATGTCAATAAAAAAACAAAAATATAAAATTATATTTTTAAATAATATAATTTATTATAAAATTGTGTTAAGTGACATTGTCTGCCAACCTACAAAATATGTAGGAAAAATATAGTTTAATATTTAAGATAAATATTGCCTAAATAATAATATTTTCATGACTTTTATATGAAGATTGTGTAGGAATTCATATATACTTTATTTTTTACTCGACACTATGTCAATTTAAATTATTTTACAATAAAGTCAAATTTTTTCAAAAAAAAAGTATATATGAAAATAGAGGTGGCAATTGGGTCGTTTGATTCGGGTTTAGTTAGTCAATTCGGTACGATTTGATTTTCGGTTCAGATCGTATTCGGTTCAGGTTTGATTCAAGTCGGATTGGGTTTGATTCAGGTTTAGATCAAGACTATACATTTCGAGTCGGGTCGGGTATTAGGTCGGATCAATATCAGATCTGTTGGTTTTTGGTTTGGGTCAATGTCATTTCGGTTGATATTTCGAGTTGGGTCAATATCACATCAGTTTTCAGTTCGGGTCAATATCAGATGGGTTAGTTTTTGCTTTTAGTCAATCTTCGGATTTTCAAGTCAATTCGAGTTGAGTTGGGTATGTATTCAATTGAGTATATATAGAATTATTGATATATTTGCGTAAATTTTTTTTTGTCAATCTTATCATTTAAGCTCAATTTCAACTCTTGACCGTTCAATGCTTCGAATTAAGCTATCGTTAAGAGATGATAATCTGACACAAACTCAACCTATAAGGGTTGTTAAAGTTTAAAACTTGAATTTCGTATTGTGTTCATTATCGAGTTTCAATTGATTGTTTTCTATTTTTTAAAATAAAGTTTTGTATAATTTTTAAGACAGAAAATTTTGATTTTACGAAATTAGAATTAGACTATTTGAAAATTATTTAATAAAATATAATTTATCATATTGATTTATTTTTAGATCATTAAAATCAATTTAAGCATGTTTTAATTGTTTGAAATTTAATTGGATATTTAAATTTTTGAATTAAATATTTAATTAATATTATAAATTAAAAAAAGACTATACCAAATAAACAATTAAAAGTAAAATATATATATATATATATATATATATATATATGAAAGTTGTTGTGAAATACAATAATTTTATTTTACAATCCTTCACATCAAATATTTTTAAATGAAAAATTATCGAATCATATATGATCACTTCCATTTAAAGGAATATATATATATATATATATATATATAAAACTTTGATACACACGCTATGCAAAACTAATTTTACACAAGCCTGTGTATTTACACTATAAAAACCCAAATCTAAAATTCCTAACCTAATCCTAAAAACCTAAACCCTAAACCTTATACCCTAAATTCTAAACACTAACCTTAAATTCTAAACCCTACAACCTAAACCCCTAAACTGTAAACCCTAAACTAAAACCATAACCCCTAAAACTAAAAGGCACGTATAAACTAAAGTTTACACTGCCTATGTATCAAAGTTTTTCCATATATACATACATATATATATATTGATTACATAGAGATTACATTCTCATTCCGGGATTCAAACCCATATAAAATGAGGCAATATGAGCATCTTTAGCCACTAGGTCAATCAGTATAACTCAAGGAGAAAAGATATATTGAACCATTAAACTTTTACTAAAGTTGGTTGCTAATCAATAATATAATAAAAAGAATAAAATTTACATATTTACTATTTATCATACTATTAAAAATAAATAAAAATAACGTATCCGTTCATTTCGGGTCAATTATCTGGTCATAATTAGGTTGGTGTTTGGTTTGGTTCAGATTTGGGTAAATTAAGTTCGGGTTGTAACACCCTGATTTAAGAATAAAGTAAATAAATAAAATAAATAATAATGATAGAAGAGGTGTTACCAAGAGGTTTTAAACTTGTGCCCCTTAGTCTTGTGAGACAAAGCCTTAACTATCTGAGCTAAAGGTATTTCTGGTTAAATATTACCCATTTTAATTTTTTAACTATATCGGGTGATTATACCAAAATTAAATAAGTCTGATCTGACCCTTTAGCTACCCCATATTTACTCATTTCGAATATGTAAGGAATTTTCCAGATCTAAGATATTTTTTCCCAACTCTTTTCTCCCCCAAACCACCCATCGGCTCCTTCTTCGATCTCCGTCACGCTTCTTTGTGACAGCCACCTCTACCACTGAAATGCTCGCCGGTGTGCCCCGATCAAAACCCCTTAAACCATACGCCGAACTGCCATTTCGATCTTCGAGAAATCACGGTTGAAGGTTCGTCGAACCTTGGTCAAAAACCTCTATGTTCATCGTTATTTTCGGACGCCACAGTTGTCCGTTCGAGGTGAGGAAGCATTGGCTGAACTTTTCGTGTTGAGGTGATCAAAGCGCTACCCACCGACCGTCGTTTCCTCTCTGCTTTGGGGATTGTCAGGGAATCGAGAAACCTTTTAGTTTCCTTTTTTGCGCTGCGATTTTTGCCATTCTAGGCTTGATATTCACAATTTCTTTTATTTGAGATGTTGAGGGACGACAAATTTGGGTTTAAGAGTGATCGAATAGAGTATCATGGATCGACCGATGTAACTTAGAGTTGAGGTAATATATTACTACCTCTTGTATTCTTTATGAAACATATCGGTATCCGATAAATGCTTGCATGATCATGTTTGAGCATATGGTTAATTCTGTTAATGTCTAATCGATTACGGAAAAAAAGATAGTAATCTAGTTAAGACTGAAATGCTTGGTTAGGAAGATGGGTGACCTGTAAGAACTTCTGAGATCCAAGAATAATTGAAAAGACTGTTATACTTTAAATCTAGTTATACATGTTAATGATCTAACTTCTGTAATGCTTAGTTAAGAAATAACAGAAATGCCCTTGAAGTATATGAAATGAATAAAATACCTATGACAATGAAAGCGATCTAGAAATCTACACTAGATTTAGTAAAAAAACTAATTCATCTGAAACCTCGAATTACTTGGAAAGTTATGGTAACAAGACTTAAACCTTCGAGATTGTAAAGTACTTGGATTTTCTTAAATTTTGAATAAATCTCCGAAGATAAATTTAAAGAAAACTATTTGTATGCTTAAATTAACCAAAGTGGCATAAAATAATGAATTAATTGAATGACTAAAAGGATTGGACATACTGATAAGGCTGAATTGATCAAAATGATCATAATGACCAAAAAGACTGAAGTATCATCGGGCACCGAAATTTCCAAATTTAACTAGAATGGTGGATAAACCTTTGAGTTTTGAAATGAATGAATGATTTGGAAGTACCCAAAGTACCTAAATAACTAAAACACCATCGATTACTTAAATGATTGAAATACCTGTGTGACTTGAGATAAATGGAAGCTTGGAAATCCTGAAATCTCCGATAGATTGCAAATGATTGTAATGCCCATATGGGTTTGAAGCCTGAATTATGTAAATCAATTATTCTTAATACTGTTACAATAATGGAAGAATACTGCACAAATACATGTTCAACTATTCGAGGCTTGTTCCAGGATAAATTATGATGGTGTGAGGTATACCTATTTGAATGCTTGAAAAGTAACGCATTGTGAGACGTGTTTAATGGAATGGACTTGGGAGCCTGGAAAGCCGTCAACAATCTTCAGTACAACAAATCATTGACTTACCTTATCGAGGTTAAACTAAGAAATTGCCCCTGAGTGTTAAAATGACCAAAAGGCTCTTTTGAGTAAAATTGACTGGAACTCTCCTAATATATCTGGAATCTTGATTGATCCTAATCTACACGACTTCCTAAAATCTATCCTAATACATCTGAATTCCTGCATAGTCATGATATATCAAAAATTCTAAATGATCTTGAGGTATAATTCTTGAATCCCTAGATGAAGTTGATAATTATCGAATTCCTTCGAGTATGATTCTTGATTTTGAAATTAGTCTAGAATGGACTATAATTCAGTGTCTCATTTTTGTAATTAGCAAGGACCCCTGAGTGATAAATTAGACCATCTAGTATGTCTCATGTTTGTTTAGTTGATCAAATGATGACAAATCACCAAGAGGGGGTGAATTGGTAGTTTAAAAAATGAAGGGTGCAAAAAAAATGGAAATTGGAGACACAAGGATTTTAGAGTGGTTCAAGCTTTGAACAAGCTCTACATTCACTACCCCAACACCCTACTGAGGATTTCAACAATTCACTAACTAGAATTCTTCCACTTTTCCAGGCTTAGGAGGAAACCGTTACAAACGATTAATCTTTCTACCCAAAGATTGATCCACTTCACTCTTTACAAAGAGAAATAGGCAAATAATAAAAAACCTCTCAAATAGGTGGATTTTTCCCATTTACAATATATCACTCCCCAAATTGAAAAAAGATAAAACAATGAAAATACACTCAATTGGGGTTACAAGTATTTGACTTTTTAGCTCAAGAAGGTCTGGATATGTGCTTGGATGTTGCAAATAAGTTCAATAGTTGTTGTTGAGGCTTTGGAGACTTGTTTTTATACCTTCTCATTGATTTCTAGCCGTTTGGGTGGTTGAAGTCATCAATATAGCCGTTGGCTCATCTTTTTCCCACTATAAATGCACTTCTTCAACTACCTGTATTGGTACACGAACAACCGTATCGATACCTATCTTAAAATAGAAAGAGCCATTGTGTACAATTTATGCAGATGCGTATTGATACGCGAGGAACCATATCGGTACGATCTCAGTGTAAAACAAAGGGGCGTATCGATACGGGCATGGACGCATCGATGCAATTTTGCTCACTTGAGCTACTGTATGAACTTGTATCGGTACGCCTTGAGGGTGTATTGTTACCTCATCAAAAGTATTATTTTTCATGCCTGTTTTGATATGTTTTTGCTTGTTTGTTAGAATCATGCATTTACATAAAATAGTTAGTAGGCTGCCTATGCCAGTGTCATGGGTTGTTTTAGTGGCCTTTGCACAGGTTGGCAGGTGGAATGCCAGGAGGAATGGACGCAGGGAAACAATTAGGAATGCCAAGGTGAATGCCAGATGTTGCGGGCACGGAAGGACTAGATGAGTGCCAAGCATTTGTTGGCAGAGAGGTATGTTAGCGGCCATGCCAATATGAGATGAACCCTCAAAAAAATAAGAAAGGACCAGGCTCCTAAAAGATCGCAATTGGATCAACTTCTGAAAAATAGCGGATAAGGTGATGTCAAGTGATGTTGGCAAAGTTGTGCCAAACTCGTGTGCCAGGATGGCCATGGCATGATGACGTCAGCAATAGCCTAATAAGCTATCACACCGAGCTGATAAGATATCAAAATGATCGGATAGAGCTCTATCTCTTAATCATTTCAAATTCAAATTCAAAGGCTTATCTCATCTTTTCCCCTACACGCCTATATAAAGAACAACCGATCAAGCATTTGGAAGGGGGAGAAAAAGAAAAGAATCGAAAAGAAGAGACGATAGGTGGTCAGAGTGAGGTGTTGGAGTGATGAGTGACAGTAGGTGCAACCGAGGAAGGGTGGTTCGAATTCTTGGCCGAGAGCCTGGCGTGGAGGGCTGCATCGAGAGACCCCTCTGCCTATTCCCTTGGCAGAAGTTGTTTTTCTTTAGTTTTTATTATGATGGTGATGTTAAAAACGTTTTTTGGTTAACCCCCACACCATGAACTAATTTAATAGCTGGCGGGGGGATGTTTTGGTTTAAACGTTGGCTTTTATACCTTAGTTCCTTTATAATAATTCTGCTTTTGGCAAAGTTTGTTTGTTTTGCATACTTTAATTTTTCCTAAGAACTGTGCCAAAGCGAGAGCTGGCACAATTAGCTTATTGCCTTCCAATATCTTAACAGACTTGTGTTGGCAACGATCAAGTTGCTGAACACTTGGGAAAGAAGCTTCGAGAGAAGTCGTTCAAGTAGATGAACTTACTTCGGAAGTGAAATCTACCCCCACGGAGTATAGATTGGTTTTTAAATCAAATTAGTTTAAGGAAAACATACATTATAGAGATATAAGGGTTTTTACTTGGTTAGTTTAGGGCAATGACCATCGAGAGAGGCTTTGCTATTTTTGAATCTACTCGGCAACCAATGCCAAGACAATTTTGTCAATAAAGGCTGGCATGAACCAATGCCAAGACTTGTGTATACTTGCACGCAAAAGACTCTTGGCACAATTTATCTTGCCCAAATACATACCATTTATACCTTTTGCTAGCATTCATTTTACACATCTCCCTAAGAGTCAAAAAGTTTTTGGCGCTATTGCCGGGGATTGCAATAGATTTGATTATTTTTAAATTTTTACTTGTTTTGTTTTTGTTTTAATTTTATCTTTGTTTTCACCAGTGTATGACCAGAAACCACCAGTGGTGGACGAGTGGCCATATGATCCAGAAATTGAGAGAACCTTGTGGAGATTAAAGAAGAGATACTGATAAATGAATCAAGGCAATCAGAGGAATAGTGTGGTGAATAATGATCCACCCATTAACAATCAGCCTAATAACAATGCACCACCACCTCATAATGCCCCAAATATGGTTGAAGAAGAAGAGAGGGCAACCCGAGAACATTCAGCTCCTAACATTGTAAATCTCATGCAATGACTTGTTGGCAATGATGCCAATGAGCCTAACTTTGAACTTAAACCCATAATGATCCAAACTCTTTTGAATGTAGGTCAATTCGATGGAGCACTTACTGGAGACCTGAGACAACGTCTCAAACAATTCATGGAGATATGCCAACTGTTTCAACAAACTGAAGTATCTGGAGATACTGTGAAGCTAAAATTGTTTACTTTTTATTGAGAGACGGAGCTAAGGCATGACTCAATTCTTTGCAACCAGGATCTGTTACTTCTTGGGCAGACCTTTGCCAGAAGTTCCTGACGTGGTTTCAGCCACCAACACTCACTGCCAAGTTGCATGGTGAAATCATTACATTTAAACATGCCGAGGTTGAAACTCTTTATAAAGCCTAGGAAAGATTTAAAGATTTGTTGAGAAGGTGTCCAATGCATGGGTTCCCAAATTGGACCCAAATACAAACCTTCTACAACGGATTGAATGCACAAACAAGGACTGTTGTGGATGCTTCAGCAACCAGATTATTGTTTGATAAGAAGTACATTGAGGCTGTTGATATCCTTAAGAGAATTTCAATCAATGACTTCAAGTATCCTATTGCTAGACTTGGAACCGGGACTAAAACCAGTGGGAAGTTGAAAGTTGATGAACTCACGTCCATTCATGTCGAGATTTCCAACCTCACTAGCATGGTGAGAACGTTGCAAAAGAACAATGAAGCCCAAAAAGTCAAAGCACTGGATCCATTTTACACCATTTGTAGAGAATACCACCATGTGGATGAATGCTCTGTTAATCCTGAGTCGGTAAATTTTGTTGGGAATGCTGGTCGTTTTTATAATGCTAATACCTATAATGCAGGTTGGAGACAACACCCTAACTTAGTTTGGGGAAATCAAGGAGGCAATCACTACAATGCCCCGCGCCAAAACATCCAACGGTAGAACAACAATGACATGCCATCATTTTATTAAAATACCATTCCATAGAAAGCTCAGAACAATTTCTAGCAAGGGCGAGGAAGCAACCAAGGAGGAGATCTTACACAATATATGGATCGAAATGAAGTAATAGTCCAAAGTTTGGCGGCATCAATAAGAAGCTTGGAAATACAAATTGGGCAGATTGCTAATGCACTTAGCAATCGACCCCAAGGTACTTTGCCAAGTGACACTGAAGATGCTCCGCACAAAGAAAATGAACAATGCAAGGCAATAACTCTTCAGAATGGTAAGCAGTGCGAAATAGAGATGGCTGTCAGGCAACCAATCGTCAGCCAGGATGCAAAACTTGTGCCAGCAGACATACAAGAGAAGTAGAGAAGGAGAAAGTAGATGATGCCAGCGATCATGCCTGTAAGAGTGCCAAATAGGATGCCAGTCCCAATGCCAACAATGACGCCAGTAATGATGATAGGTAGACTAATGCCAAAACAGATGCCAGCACTGCCTCGACAAAGCTGACAACGCCAACATATGTATATCCACCGCCTCCATTTCCAGCAAGACTTCAAAAGCATAAGCAGGACCAACAATTTAAGCGCTTTTTGGAAGTGCTTAAATAGTTGCAAATTAACATTCCATTGGTGGAAGCCCTTGAACAAATGCCCAACTATGTAAAATTCATGAAGGACATCTTGTCCAAAAAGAGAAAGTTGGGAGAATTTGAAACTGTTGCTCTCACTGAAGGATGTAGTGCCATGATCCTAAACCGATTGCCATTAAAGCTGAAATATCCAGGGACTTTTACTATTCCTTGCACAATTGACGACAAGTTCATGGGGAAGGCGTTGTGCGACTTAGGAGCCAACATCAATTCGATTCCACTATCAGTTTTTAAGAAGCTTGGCATAGATGCAAGACCTACCACGGTGACACTTCAATTGGCAGACCGATCCTATGCACATCCAAAGGTAAGATTGAGGATGTGTTGGTAAAGGTAGACAAATTCATTTTCCCAGCTGATTTTATCATTTGGATTATGAAACTGATATTAATGTGCTAATTATTTTGGGTAGGCCGTTTCTTGCTACTGGCAGGGTTCTTATTGATGTTCATAAAGGGGAATTAACCATGAGAATGAATGATCAACATGTTACTTTTAAAGTGTTTCAAGCTTTGAAATATGTAGATGAACCTGATGAATGTCAAACCGATGAAATGATGGAGTCCATCTTTACTTTGGACATGGCACAGTTGTGCCAGGATATAACAAGTGATGACGACATGCTTGATGGCATAGCTGAACTGTTTGAGGAACCTATGAAATCAACCTTAGAGGCTAAAGATGTAAGTTACTTTGAGCCACTCCATTTGGCCGGTAGAGAGATAAAGAAACGAAAGCCATCTATTGAGAAACCAGTAGAGTTGAAGCTTCAACCCCTGCCAAAACACTTAAAGTATTCTTATTTAGGTAAAAACTCGACTCTTCCAGTGATTATTGCCACTAATCTCACTCATGATCAGGAGGTAAGACTGCTGGCAATACTAAAAGATTATAAGCAAGCGTTGGGTTGAACATTGGCAGACATCCAAGGTATTACCCAACCATTTGCATGCACAAGATCATACTAGAGGAATACAATGACATGACCATTGAAGGCTAAAGACGGCTAAACCCAAGCATGAAAGAGGTTGTAAAGAAAGAGATCATAAAATGGTTGGATGTCGGGATCATTTATCCCATTTTCAACAGCTCTTGGGTTAGCCCGGTGCAGTGTGTGCCAAAGAAGGGTGGCATGACTGTGATAAAAAACAGTAAGGCTGAATTGATTCCCTCTAGAACCATCACTAGATGAAGGGTGTGTATGGATTAAAGAAGGTTGAACAAGGCTACAAGGAATGACCACTTCCCATTGCCTTTTGGACAGGTTGGCAGGTAAAGCTTTTTACTATTTTTATATGGTTATTCGGGATATAATCAGATTGCCATCGCTCATGACGACCAAGAGAAGATCGCGTTCACATGTCCAAATAGGACAATTGCCTTTAGAAGGATTCCATTCAGACTGTGTAATGCGCCAGCAACATTTCAACGTTGCATGATGGCCATTTTCTCCGATATGATTGAGCATAACATGGAAGTATTCATGAATGATTTCTCAGTATTTGGTGTAATATTTGAGGAATGCATCCATAGCCTGTAGCAAGTTTTGAAGAGATGCATAGGGACAAACCTAGTGTTGAATTGGGAGAAATGCCACTTCATGGTGAATGAGGGCATTGTTCTCGGTAGAAGTTGATCAAACTAAAGTGAAGGCAATTAAGCAATGACCACCTCCAACAAGTGTTAAAGGTATAAGGACTTTTTTAGGTCATGCCAATTTTTATCGGTAATTTATTAAATATTTTTCAAAAATTGCTAAGCCTTTATGCTCATTGTTGGAACATAATGCCACTTTTGCATTTGACGATTCTTGTTTGAGAGCATTTCAGGAGTTTAAAGACAGATTGATTAATGCCCTCATAGTCATGGCACCGAATTGGAATAAGCCCTTTGAGCTCATGTGTGATGCCAGCGATTATGTCATTGGAGTAATTATGGGACAATGGCGTGGCAAGATGTTCCATGCCGTCTACTATGTCAGGAGAACCTTGAATGAAGCACAACTGAATTACTATACAACCAAGAAAGAATTCCTCGCGGTTGTATTTGTTTTTGATAAATTTAGATCTTATCTAATTGGTAATAAGGTTGTGGTTTATACAGATCATTCGGTTTTGAAATATCTCTTGGAAAAGAAATATATCAAACCTAGACTAATCCGATTGACGCTCTTACTTCAAGAATTCGACCTGGAGATCAGAGATAAGAAAGGCAGCGAAAACTTAGTAGATGACCATCTCTCTGTTGGAGCATCACATTGAGGATGGTAAGTCCACTATAATTAGCGACGAATTTCCTGACGAGTATTTGCTTGCAGCTGATGCTATACCATGGTACGCTGACATAGTCAACTACCTGGTAAGCAATATTCTGCCATCAGACCTGGCATATAATGCCAAGAAACGATTTTTACGAGAGGTGAGGCAATATTATTGGGATGAGCCCATATTGTACAAGCAGTGTGCCGACCAAGTGATTCGTCGGTGTGTGCCAGAGGACGAGCAACAACATATATTGTATCTATGCCATGCCGCACCATATGAAGGACATTTTGTTGGGATGAAGACTGCTGCCAATGTTTTACAGTCAGGATTCTTTTGGCCCATACTGTACAAGGATGCCCACGAGTATGCCAAGGCATGCGATCGATGCCAACGAACAGGGAACATCTCTGCCAAACACGAATTACCACTCCAGAATATTCTACTAGTGGATTTATTGAATGTATGGGGGATCGACTTTATGGGTCATTTTCCCCCATCGGCCGGTAATATGTACATTCTCTTAGCTGTTGACTATATGTCATTGTGGGTAGAGGTTGTTGCCTTGCCAACAAATGATGCCAAGGCTATTGCCAAGTTCTTACACAAAAACATTTTCACTAGATTTGGTGCTCCTCGAATGATTATTCATGACGAAGGTACTCATTTTAAATGTAAATTAATTTCTAAAGCATTGTGCAGGTATGGGATTCAGCAGCGAATCGCCACAGTATACCATCCACAAACAAATGGGCAGACTGAGATATCCAATAAGGAGATTAAGATCATTTTGGAAAAAACTGTGAATCCAATAAGGAAAGGGTGATCCTTGAGACTAGATGAGTCCTTGTGGGCTTATAGGACGACATTTAAAACTCATTTGGGTACTTCCCCATTCAAACTTGTCTTTGACAAACCATGCTATATGCTAGTAGAACTTGAACATAAAGCCTATTGGGCCATCTGGAAGCTTGACATGGCATGGAGAATTGCTGGAGGAAAGAGGTTGCTTGACCTCAATGAATTGGAAGAATTTAGAACACAAGCCTATGAGAACTCTAAGATATACAAGGAGAAGGCAAAACAATGGCATGATAGTCGGATCCTGCCAAGACTGTTCAAAATAGGTCATCTTGTTCTATTATTTAACTCTAGGCTCAAACTTTTGCAGGTAAGCTTAAGTCAAGATGGACGGGTCCTTATGAAGTTGTGAAGCCATATGCTCATGGGGTTGTAGATATCAAGAACTTACAGACCGAAGAATTTTTTAAGGTGAATGGTCAGCGCCTAAAGCATTACTTGGAAGGTAAGCAAAGTCATGCCAAAGAGGTGATCCTCTTGGCAGAATTGGAATGAAGCATCCGCAGGTTTAAAATTCTTTATAAATATTAAGATTAGTTGTTTTTGTTTTCCTTTAAGAATCAAGTTTTTGTTCTCGTATTCTTTTTATTGTCTTTTAATTTTTATTCCTTTGCTGCATTACACGATCTTCCATTTAGTGTGTGCAGGAATTTTGATAGGAATTGATGCCGGGAATATTGGTAGAAGGACTGTGAGCCAGTGTGCTTGCCAGTAGTTATGCCATGGCCCATGCCAGAGGCATGTCCATATTCCGTGTGAAAGAAGAAGAAAAAAACCCTAGCTTGCGTAAAAAGGAGAGAGGGAAATCTAGGGAATTTAACCCTTTTTGCCGCCCATATTTATGATATGTTATCTTATCATAATTACCCTATCACTTCAAAATCCTTTCCATACCTTTATCTCTATCAATTCTCATTTAAAATTTAAACCTCTTTCCAATTAAAACTCCATAAACCTCATCATTATCCCTTACTTTTGGCTACCCTAATTACTCCCTCTTAAACACTCAACCATTTTCTCTTCCATTCTATTAAAATCAATTCCCCCAAAACTTTTCCCTTTTACTCTCATTCGACTTTCTCTCAAGCAAGATCCAAAAACTTTAATCTTTTCTTTTCTTCTTCCCATCGATTCTCATCTTTTCATCTTCTACTCCCTTCAAGCAAATTTTCAACGAGGAAATTTGCAAGAAGTTCAATGGGAACTTCTCTTCAAGGTCATTCCTTTATGAGAAACACTTCGACTTCCAATCTAACGCCACTATCGGATTCTCGTCGAGATTCATGTCAATCGTTGATATGCATAAGTGGAGTTCATTCTGCCAGTAGAAGGGGGAGGTGTTTACCACTATCGTGCAAAAGTTTTACGCTTATATCGTGACCAAGGAATCTCCATTCTTGATGATTCAGGGTAAGTGCGTTCGTTTTGATGAAAGTTACATTAATTCTCTTTTCTCTTTGCCAACTAAAGGAGATGAATACTTTGAGTACGCTGAGTCTATGTGTAACACCCCTCACCCGAGTTAGGAGCGAGGAGTGTCGATGCATATAACATGTAAGGAGACACAAAATTTGGGCAAATTTGAACCATTTTCTTAAGTTTCTTACTTATCAAGTTACCCTTATAATCAAATCAAGATATCACCTAAACTTACTAAACCATTCGAACACTATGATCAAGTTAGGATCCATTTCTATTCGAATTAAACCAAGCAATTAACTAGTATATCAAGTTGATTCCATTTAAACTAAGTTCACTTAGTCTCAAGGCCATTTGAATACATACTAATCAAACAAGAGATCTTACAAACATTTTAGTTCAATTTGATTTACAAGTTTAGTTCAAATTATCTATTATAACATTCAAGACAACCTTCACTTAGAAACTTGAGTCATAAACTTATATATACATATCAAAGAAGGTCATCAAGTTATTCAAGTCATTACATACAAGCTTAAGTACATTTACATATCAAGGTGCCTTAAAGCATTACAACCATAGTGACAAGTTTTCATGCAAACTATGTACAAATCAAAATGCATGAGATAACGAGACTAGACACCAATCTAATGCCACCATCTAGGAGTCTTACAAAAAGTACCAAGTCATACATTGTGCTTTGCTTGTGTTCTGCTCCGAGCTCAAAGAAATATGGCTATCGATCAATCTAAACCTGAAATTTGGGAAGAAGGAAAACGAGAGTGATAAGTACTTAAAGTACTTAGTGAGGTAGTTCCTAGATCTATCAATTTATTCAGATTATTAACTTAAAGTCCTTGTTCATTTTAATCGGGATTATCCTAACTAGGCATCAATTAAGTAGAGTCAAGACCTAACTAGTCCAACATGCACCATTCGAATGCAACAATTCAAGAAGTCAAGAATCCATTTCAAGCTCACAATAAATCAAGTCAAACAAATGATCAATCACAATTTCTATTAATCAAACAAGCTATGTTAAGCAAACATCAAGCTTATCAAGCAATGAGATCATCAAGGCTCATTCGAATAGGGTCACTTCTTACTATATAATTTACCTTTTTAGTCATGAACATTTTAAGATAACAAGTACTTCAATCATTCGTGTAATTTCATTTCATTTCAAGATCATTAGTAAGCATCAAGTTTGATCACTCTCCATTCATAATTACAAGTCTTTGTTTCAAGTTCATTTATTCTTGTTTTGCCTTGGTAGATAGTAGGACTAGGTAATCAAGTCTCAAGTTGGTACACAAAGTACCTAGCATGTTATCGTATTAACTTAGTACACAAGGTATCTAAGCAAGAAGGTGTCTGCTACACCACGTATTAGGGCACACAAAGTACCTGAATAAGACGTGTCTGTTACTCAGCATGTTAAGGTACACAAAGTACCAACATGTTATCGTATTAAGTCGAGCTCTAGACTCTAAGGTATGCCGTTCTACCTATGAACAACTAGCAACCAAGGACTTGTTGAGTCTTTTATTAGCAAGCAATTGCACATCAATTGATTAAGCAACAAGCATAGCAAGATCAATTTCATTTTAGATCTTTAGGCCATATAATTCTTAGTTCAATTCATAGGAGATCAAGCATTCTCAAACATCACACAAGATCATTCAATCCAACATTGCATTCGAACACATCAAGCAATACTAGTAAGCACAATTCACTCATTGTCATTATCTATCTTTATTACCAAGTTATTAACTTATCAAATCTTGATTATATCCTTTCTTCCCTTTATTAACCAATTACCGATAGAATTTAGATTCATTTAAAGCATAAGGCACAAACATATATTTAGACATGCTAATTTGGTTAGGACCTAAGTCCCAACCCTAAATGTAACTACACTCACAAAACTCCAAGCAAAAGCAAGCTAGTGTTGCTCCTTGATATAGATTTCCTTATCATTCCTATTAGCTTGACCAAACCTCTCTTCTTCCACAAGATCTTCTATTCCTTTTTCTAATAAGTCTTACACAAACATATAAAGTGCATGTTAGCATACAATTCATCAAGCCAATTCATTCAATTCAAGAAAAGATTACAAGCATATAACATACACATATTGGGCAGTTTGCTCTTGTACATTTTCCTTTTTACTCAACTACACTTTTCTAAATTCTAGTTCATGTAAAATAAGGCATATTTCAAAGCCTAAAACTGTTTTCAAGATAGTTTGCAAAATGCCACAAAACAGTGTGCATTTGCCTTTGCAGCTGCTGCCAGGCAGCTTGCACTCTAGTCACTTAATCAGGCATATTTTTCATTCCGTACGTTGGAATTTCAATTGGTTTACACCTTTGGAAAGATAAAAAAAAAATCTTTATGACCATATAAAGCTTTCATTTTAGTTCTTAGCCAATTAATACAGTTTTTTACTCAAAGACATAGCATCCTGCTTTACTGGGCAGTTTGCACTGTCTCTAGTATTTCTACTCTACATTTCAGTACAAAACCCAGAATTTAGCTCTATTTTCTCCTAGTGAATTTAGACATTCCAAGGTGTTGTCCATAAAAATTTCAGCCTTAAATTCACTATATAAAATATTTAGTGATTTTTCAAAGTCACTGCCCAGAACAGAGCATTCTGGGCAGATTGCACTAGGTTGTATTTCTAGCTTCTTAACTCATTTTAGCAAGGTCCTATCATGGCAATTTCATTCATGATCATGTTCATATATGTCTTGGCCATCATAATTTAATTAGAAATGTTCTTAAAACAGGTCATAATCATGTTTAATCTAGTTTGATCTATTTGATCACATTTGTACATCAATTCATCCACTAGGCAGTCCATTGCCTAATTTAACTAATTCAATTAGGTGTAGTCACATTTCCAGCAACTCATGTATTCAATTCAATCTTCTCTTTACCTAGTAACATGATCAAAACAGGGTTCTAAGTTCATCTAACATATTTGTACAATTTCTATAACCAAAACAGTCCCTAACAAGATTGTTTTCTATCATGTTCATAATTTCAGATTTTACAGCAACTATACATGTATCTTATATCGAATTGGTTACTAGGAATTATAATTTCAAGTTCAATTTGAATCTAGCATGCTCCTAACACACATAGAAATCATCCAATTCATCAATACAACAAGAATATCATTCAAACAACCATTCAATCAATCTATAACATGTTAGGTTCAAGCATTATACCTTCTCCAAGCTTAATTTGATCAATGGATGATTTATGAAGCTTGAATTTGAAGGTTTGCATGCAAAATTCTCTCCCCTTTCTCTCTCTATGGTTCGGCCAATCTAGATGATAATGGGGAGGAAGATGGTGATGATGATAGCTTAAGATAATGGATTTAGGAAATATCTAATTTATCCTTTGTTTAATCTTTAATCATGTAATTAATCAAGGGCAAATGGAAGAATTAGAAATTTTAGCATGCAATCTCATTTTTCCTTAATCTATTCGAATTGGTCACTCATGAATTGGTCCCTATTTTCTTTTATTCTTTCAATTAAGTCCTTAACTATCCTAATTAGTTTAATTACAAGTTCAATTTAGCTATCAATTTAGGCAATTAGTTTCAATACTACTAGGCTAGGATTTAGGGCATTACACTATGAATGCGGCCAAGAGAAAGAATATTCTGGCAGACTTGTGCAAGCCTAACACAACCTGGACTGTTTCGTCCACCGACCACCGGACCATTAAGAGGCTGGCATTGAAGCCTCAAATGTAGGGATGGAACCATTTCATCAAGCACAATCTTATACCCACATCGCACAATGAAACGGTCTTGGAGGACCGGCTTATACTGTTGCACTGCATTATCAAAGGGCACTAGATCAATGTCGGCAAAATTATTATCGATGAAACTCACAAGTGTGCTGCCAAAGGTAAGGGAAGTCTATTTTTCCCTTTGTTGATTTCTAATATTTGTTTGCGCCATGAAGTACCCAGGATGGATGAGGATCGCAGCCAGGTGATTATGGATACGACCACCACTGCTCATATCTAGAGAAACCTCACTAGATGAGAGCCAAAGGAGAATGGAAAGGGTGTGGCCAAGACGGCCACCCCGAAGCAAAAGCTAAGGGCCGAGCCAGCAAGTGTACCAAAGACCATGCCAGCCAACTCGCTGGCAGTGCTGTCCCAGGTGTATTCCCGCAAAGAGATTATTCTCCGAAAATTAGAGAAGGCCGATGAGCTCAATGCGAAGAAGCGGTACTATACCAAGGAACGAGATGCCATTATTAGGGAGGTCCTTGTGAAACTCTCTCCCGATGTGGTGCTTGTCTTTCCACCTTTTCTTGCCGAGCCAGCTGCCAGTGATCCTCAACAAGCCAATCTAGTCAAGCCAGCCAGTCATACCAGTCCAGTTATTTCTGCCAATTTCGAGTCTGAGGCAACAGTTCCCATATCCCCAGTGCATGTTGAATTTTCCAGCACCTCCTCATCTTCCAAGTCAGAGGAAATTCCTGCCACCAAAGCGAAGTCAACGCCAGTCATACCACCTGTCGTACCTGCCAAGCAGAATGAGGATGTTGGAGCCTCCACTACTGCCACCAAGCAGAGTTGGAAAGGAAAGAAGAGAATGTCCTCTAACCGTGGGAGCCTATCCATTAGGAAGACCCGTGCCTGAAAAGAAGAAGAAACCTGTGCCAAACGGAATGAAGCCTCATCTGAAGGGGAGTCTTCTTCTACCTAACTCATTCGCATTTCATGTTTGTATTTTTAAGATCATGCATTTTTATTTTTCTATTTCTCTTGTATATATGTGTCGTTTCATGCATTGAGGACAATGCACATCTTGGGTTTGGGGGTGTGCATTTTCTCACTTTTATTCCATGCCATTCACGTTTAAAATTTTTCCATGTTATGCACATTTAAAATTTTTTGTAGTTCATGTAGAGTAGTTGCATACTGAACCATTAAAAAAGTGAAAAAGAAAATTTTGTCTCAGCTTAAATTTGATGTTTTCTTAACAACTGTTAGGCAAGCTTATTTTGATCTACTTGTTTGTCCGATGATGAGTTTGTAATTTTTAGTTTGCCATGCCAGTAGAGTTGTATGCCATGTTTGCCATGACAATTGATCTCTAGTTCAGGTAATTGTTTCTACACTTAACACGTGGTATGTATCTAGTTCCCTAGCAAACTTAGGTAATTTGAAACTATGCTCAGCTTTGAAAAAAAGAAAAAAAAGAAAAATGATGCCAGGGTTAAATGTAAATAAGACAACAATGTTCTGACAAGGTAAGAAAAAAATTTGAACTCTCCTCTACCTAGGGATAATAAGTACTTAGGGCTTTGTGGTATGCTCTCTCTTAGTTCTTAAATCCAAAGCCTTAGTGTATGAGTTGAAGAAAAAAAACCTAATGGTAACTGGATTAAGGTGAGGATTCGTGGTATGCTCTTTCTTATCACTCACGCTAAACAGTACCATGAAGCAAGCTAAAAGATAATGCCAATACCCTAGGCATGAAAAATATAGAAAATAACAAAACTGAGTTTAGAAAGTAAATTGGCTAAGGTAGTGAACGGACGCTAGATGCATACTGCCCAAACTTTGCGCACAAATCATGCACTTAGACTGGAGTTATATTGTTGCACTTGAATTACTATCTGCTTGGCACTGTGCACTAAGATTTTTTAGGGCAGCATTAGAATCAAACTCTGCTTGCCAGCATTTGTTGGCATTCCAACCAAACTTTTGTCGAGGTATTATTTTCACTGTTTTTGTCTTTCTCTTCTCTTGCATTACTTGATGACAAGCAATGAGTTGGGTTTGGGGGTGTGTTACCTCCTCAAAAGTATTGTTTTTCATGCCTATTTTGATATGTTTTTTCTTGTTTTCAAGTACATTTAGTTGCATTAGTTTGTTAGAATCATGCATTTACGTAAAAGAGTTAGTAGGCTACCTATGCCAGTGTCATGGGTTGTTTTTAGTGGACTTTGCGCAGGTTGGTAGGTGGAATGGCAGGAGGAATAGACGCTGGACGTAGGGACACAATTAGAAATGCCAAGGTGAATGCCAGATGTTGCGGGCACGGAAGGACCAGATGAGTGCCAAGCATTTGTTGGCAGAGAGGTATGCTAGCAGCCATGCCAAGAAGAGATGAACCCCCCAAAAAATAGGAAAGGATCATGCTCCTAAAAGATTGCAATTGGATTAACTTCTGAAAAAATAGAGAATAAGGTGATGCCAAGTGAAGTTGGCAAAGTTGTGCCAAGCTCGTGTGCAAGGATGGCCATGGCATGATGATGTCAGCCCTAGCCTGATAAGCTATCACACTGAGCTGATAAGATATCAAAATGATCGAATAGAGCTCTATCTCATATCTCTTGATCATTTCAAATTCAAATTCAAAAGCTTATCTCATCATTTCCTCTACACGCCTATATAAAGAACAACCATCAAGCATTTGGAAGGGGGAGAAAAAGAAAAGAAAAGAATCGAAAAGAGGAGACGAGAGGTGGTCAGATTGAGGTGTTGGAGCAGTGAGTGATAGTCGGTGATGTTAAAAGCGTTTGTTGGTTTGTTGCATCAAGAGACCCCTTCTGCCTATTCCCTTGGCAGAAGTTGTTTTTCTTTAGTTTTTATTATGATGGTAATGTTAAAAGCGTTTGTTGGTTTGTTGGTTAGCCCCCACACCATGAACTAATTTAATAGTTGGCGGGGGGGATGTTTTGGTTTTAAACGTTGGCTTTTATGCCTTAGTTCCTTTATAATAATTATACTTTTGGCAAAGTTTGTTTGTTTTATATACTTTAATTTTTCCTAAGTATTGTGTCAAAGCGAGTGCTGGCACAATTAGCTTATTGCCTTCCAATATCTTAATAGACTTGTGTTGGCAACGATCAAGTTGCTGAACACTTGGGAGAGAAGCTTCGAGAGAAGTCGTTCAAGTAGATGAACTTACTTCAGAAGTGAAATCTACCCCCACGGAGTATAGATTGGTTTTTAAATCAAATTAGTTTAAGGAAAACATATACTATAGAGATATATGGGTTTTTACTTGGCCAATTCTGGGCAATGACCATCGAGAGAGGCATTGCTATTTTTGAACCTGCTCAGCAACCAATGCTAAGACAGTTTTGTCAATAAAGGCTGGCATGAACCACGTTTGAACCAGACATTCCCTGCCAACAGTCATCATTCATTTGTAAACACCTTTCTAGCCAATACTTCACTTTGGTTTTATTTTATTTTATTTTCTTAGTTTTAAAATCAACTCTTTTAAACTACAATCTTTTCTTCCAAAACAAGTAACAAACTAAACAATCAAATTCCAAATCAATCTCTATAGGATCGATACTCAGCTTACCAAGCTATATTACTTGTCGACCGTGTATACTTGCACATAAAAGACTTTTGGCACAGTTTATCTTGCCCAAATATATACCATTTATACATTTTGCCAGCATTCATTTTACATATCCCCCTGAGAGTCAACATGTATCGATATAGGTTAACTGAATTTCAAAAACGCATGTTCCCAATAACTGAAAAGGCAATGTTCGAATCATAAGTGAAAAATCTCAAAAATCGTATCGATACGCCAGTAGTTGTATCGGTACGCAGTGCTTAAATCTTAAACCCAGTATGAAGATCGTATCAAAACGGATAAAATCATATCGAAACGTCTGAGTAAAATACTTAGCCCATATGAAGGTCGTATCGATACAGTTTCAATCGTATTGAAACAAATGCTTACAGTGGCCATTTAATTATGCCCGTATCGAAACACCTAAGGGCGTATCCATACGCCTGGACGTAAAACTTCAATTTAGCTTTAAAAATACTTAGAAAAATTTGTGGGGTTTAAGTTTTTGACTTTGAATAATTTTGTACTTGAAAAATACTTTTCAATTGTGAGTCTTTGAGATACTTAAAAATTTGTTTTCTTTTTCAAATAAGACATTAATCAATTTGTTATATCAAAATCAAACTTTGGTTTTACAATCTCCCCATTTTTGATATAACAAAACTAAGTTCAATTTTTAAGTCTTTATGAAAAACTCCCTCTTACTTTAAGATAGGTTTCGAAAACGTTTTTGAGATTTTAAGCTCTTTCCTCCCCCTTTTTGTTAGATAAAAATCAATGATATTAAAGGATAATTCAAAGCAACATACTTATCATGATTCAAAGCATAATCAAAGCAACATAATTATCATTTAAAGTTCAAGGAAACATAATCCGAATCCAACTTAAAACTTAAAAACAAACTAAAATCAAAGCATAGGTTCATAGAGTAAATAACATAGGTGCATAAAAATGAAAAGCCTAATATGATATGCAATGCAATATATGTCTATAGAGCATCTTCATCAACCTCATCCTCTTGATCTTCATCTTCGTCATGGGTTTAAGTAGCCTGAGATTGTCTCTATTCTCCATAGAAAGCCGTAAGAGATATGTCCATCGAACCTTGTTGGCTTTCAATGGCTTGAACTCGATCCTCCAAGGAAGTAAATCGAGTATCAATGGCTGCAAACCCTTCATTCATGGTTGTCTTCAATGAAGTGAATTGCTCATTGAGATAAGCCATGAGAGCAGCCATAGTCAGTAGAGCTACCAGAGCTTGAGGGGCGGCTTGTGGAGGAGATTTCGGTTCTTCAGGGATTGCATCATGTGGAAGCTCAGCGAGACATAGCCACTCACCACTAAAATAGTGAAACTTTGTACGAACAAGAGAGAGGTCATCAATGGGATCGGTAAGAGGCTCGTGAATGTCTTGTGAGCAATCGATCTCCAATTAAGTAAACAAGTAACTCAAAGCTGTCCCATAAGTGAAGGATGAAACTAGAGGGGTGTGTCGATGTTGGATGAGGTAAACCAGCTCCGCGAACATTATTTGAGCAAGATTGGGCTGCTTCTCATCACGAAAACATCTTATCCAAAATTCATCCACTTGTCGGATAGTGGAAAACTTTCTACCGGATGGCCAAAACCACCAAGTGATCATGAGATGCAAGAAGCAATCATGAGCATCAAGAACTGTGACAGAACCACCAAGAACATGTCCTAAGGAGTCTTCATCATCGATTCCCTCATCTTCGAACCCAAAGACATTGACTAGAGTTTGAACATCAATACGAAATTTCTTTCCCATTAAGAATGACTCAATAGCAAAGACCTTAGAACTATCTTGATTGGGGATGCACCGGGAATTAGCAAAGAAGATCAAAACAAGGTTACGGTACAAAAACCCGGGGATAGTCAAAAATGGAATAAAGTTCCAACATCTCAAAAGAAGAAGATATTTGAACTTGAAACGTTCAGAGTTTAAGAAAGGAACAGATGTTACTCTTTCGCGGCGGATTTTGTAGTTTTGGTATTGCTTGAAATTATTTAAAGCTATCGTGGTTGGAAAACTCTTTTGATAAATGACACTAAGGGTGGGATGTGCTAAATTATCTTCGGTTGAAGACTCGCCAACCTCGCTTGTTCTAGCTCTTTTTCTTGGTGCCATAGAGAAACTCTGAAAAAATTGAAGGCACAATACATATGTATGCATAAATCATCAAATTCAATCCAATATGTAATCCAAAATTCAAGGTATTAATGAAAAACTATACAATATAATTTTAGAAAGATTTTGGTAAAAAGAAATCTGGAAAAACAGATTTAAAAATATACAGTATATTTTTATATTCAAATTAAAATTTTCGGCTTTTGAATGAATTTTTGCAAAAACATTAAAACCTATACTATATGTATACTTTTTGTACAAAAAATATTTAAAAATAGTATCAAAAACTAAACGAAAAATAAAAAGAAAAGGAAAGAGTTTATACCTTGATTTGAGGAAATTTGAACAATGGATGGATGATAATGCACCAATTTGATGAGAGATCTTAGACTTGGTTTGTTGAACAAAAACCCTCAAAAATTTGTGTGAAAAACAAGAGGATTTGATGGTTATTTATAGTTGAAAAACTAGGGTTTCGGATGAATAAGGTTTTAAAAGTTTGATTTAAAGTTGGATACCCATTTAAAGACTCATTTAAGGATCTGAGCCCACGCGTACTGATATGCTACGCGACGTATCGATACAGGTATGTCAAAACACAGGCATTGTTTCAATACGAACTCACCTGTATCAAAACCTGTTCTTGAACCCGTATCGATACGGTTGTGCTGAGGAATGCAATCTGAGTTGAGTCAACAATGGTGTATTGAAACACCTTTACCCGTTTCGATATGAAAACCCAGAAAATGCATTTTGGGCCATAAGTTGCTCAAAAGTTCGATCTTATTCGAACCAAAATGCATGTGTATAATGTATGAACAACATGAATAGGCTAAGATAGATGCATACTCCCCCTAACTAAAGGCATTGATGCATCAAGTGGCAAAATTACATAAACATGGCAATCAAATCAATTCAAGCAAATTCTTTTGGCACTAAAGGGCTCTAAAAGGTCAAGATAGACTAGTTAGACCTAACTCTCTCCTAAGAGTCCAAAAACGTTCTTTATCTAAAGGTTTGGTAAATATATCCGCTAATTGGTTCAAGGTATCGACATACTCTAGAACTACATCATTTTTCAAGACATGATCTCTAATGAAATGATGCCTTATTTCTATGTGTTTGGTTCTAGAATGTTGGATGAGATTCTTAGTGAGGCAATGGCACTAGTGTTGTCACACGTAAGGGGTATGGTATCTACTTCAACACCATAGTCTAAGAGTTGTTGCTTCATCCAAAGTACTTGAGCACAACAACTCCCTAAGGATATGTACTCCGCTTCGGTGGTAGATAAGGATACGCTATTTTGTTTCTTAGAAAACCAAGATACGAGCATACTACATAGGAATTAGCATGTTCCAGAGGTACTTTTCCTATATATCTTACATCCCTCATAATTCGCATCCGATAAGGTATGAAGATCAAAGGAGGAATCTCTAGGATACCAAAGACCTAAACTAGGTGTATCTCTAAGGTATCTAAATATTCTCTTAATGGCTACTAGGTGTGATTCTCTAGGGCTAGCTTGAAACCAAACACACAAGCAAACACTAAACATGATATCGGGTCTACTTGCAGTAAGGTAAAGCAAAGAGCCAATCATTGAACGATAAAGCTTAGAATCGACATACTTACCTCATTCATCTTTGTCAAGCTCAATAGATGAGCTCATTAGAGTGGATTGAAGCTTTACGTTCTCCAAACCAAACTTCTTGAGCATATCGTTGATGTACTTAGCTTGATTGATGAAGGTGCCATCCTTCCTTTTCTTGATTTGGAGCCCCAAGAAAAATGAAAGCTCCCATATCATGCTCATCTCAAATTCACCTTGCATTAGCTTAAAAAATTCTTGGCAATAAAACTCATTAGTAGAACCAAAAATAATATCATCAACGTAAATTTGAACTACTAAGATGTCATTGCCATACCTTTTAATGAAAAGTGTAGTATCTGCCTTGCTTTTTTCAAAACGTTTTTCAATTAAAAAGCTTGAAAGCCTTTCATACCAAGCTCTAGGAGCTTGTTTTAAACCATATAGAGATTTGGTGAGTTTGAAAACATGATTTGGAAATTTCGAATCTTCAAAACCTGATGGTTGTTCTACATACACTTCTTCATTTATAAAACCGTTTAGAAAAACACTTTTTACATCCATTTGAAAAAGCTTGAAATCATGAAAGCATGCAAATGCAAGAAGCATCCTAATAGCTTCCATTCTAGCTACGGGTGTATATGTTTCGTCAAAATCTATTCACTCTTCTTGAGTGTGACCTTGAGCAACAAGTCTAGCCTTGTTTCTCACTATGTTACCACTCTCATCTAGTTTGTTTCTAAAGACCCATTTAGTTCCTATTGTAGATTGACTACTAGGCCTATCAACTGTCCATGCTTTACTTCTCTCAAATTGATTAAGTTCTTCTTGCATGACCAATATCCAAAAATCATCTTTTAATGCTTCTTTGATATTCTTAGGCTCAATGCATGAAATAAATGCAACATTATTCATAAGTTTGAGAGATGATCTAGTGGTTACCCCTTTGGATGGATCACCCAAAATTTCACCACCTTTGACATAGTTGAACTCCCTTGGGTAAGTGACCTCATTTTCCTCAAGAGCCATGTCCTTCAAGGCTTCAAGAGGTGGATCTTGTGGTTCCTCTTCTTTGCTTGGAATCTCATCCATGTTTGATGTCCTCCATCAATAGCTTCAATGATCCCTACATCATCGTCATCATAAGAATCATTCCTCGGAAGGAGGTTATCATCAAAAATATGTATAGACTCTTCTACAACCAAAGTTCTTTTATTAAATACTCGATAGGCTTTAGAGTTTAAAGAGTAACCTAGAAAAATAGCTTCATCACTTTTCGCATTAAAATTACCTAAATTATCTTTTCCATTGTTTAAAACAAAACATTTACAACCAAAAGGGTGGAAATAGCTAATGTTAGGCTTTTTGGATTTTAAAATCTCATAAGATGTTTTCTTCAAAATAGGTCTAATCATTACTCTATTAATTATATAGCAAGCCGTATTAGTGGCTTCCGCCCAAAAATATTTAGGTAAATTATTTTCACAAAGCATGATCCTAGCCATTTATTCTAAAGTTATATTTTTCCTCTCAACTACCCCATTTTGTTGGGGAGTACGAGGAGCCAAAAAAATTGTGGCTAATACCATTTTCATTACAAAAATCTTCAAACATGTGAAATTTTAAGATCAAGATCATTTTGGGTGATTTTTGAAAACGTGATGAATTTTTCTAAAGCCTCATCCTTAGTACTTAAGAACAGAACCCAAGTGTATCTAGAATAGTCATCTACTAACACATATGCATATGACTTACCACATAAGCTCATAGTCCTAATTGGCCCAAAGAGATCCATATGGATCAATTGTAAACATCTATTAGTAGAAACATCATTAATGGATTTAAATGAGGTTATTTTGAAATTCGGTTCCATGATCACTTCTAGCATGTGAAATTTTAAGATCAGTATCATTTTGGGTGATTTTTGAAAACGTGATAAACTTTTCTAAAGCCTCATCCTTAGTACTTAAGAAGAGAACCCAAGTGTATCTAGAATAGTCATCTACTAACACATATGCATATGATTTACCACCCAAGCTCATAGTCCTAATTGGCCCAAATAGATCTATATGGATCAATTGTAAACATATATTAGTAGAAACATCATTAATGGATTTTAAATGAGGTTCTTTATTATTTACCCTTAGCACATGCATCACAAATTTTATCTTTAGAAAAATTTAGCTTAGGTAAACCTCTTACTAGATTTAGGGAAACTAATTTCTATAAAACACTAATGCTAGCATGTCCTAGTTTCATATGCCATAGCCATGTATCATATTCATTATGTGCCACAAAGCATGCACTGGATGTATGTATGTCATCTAAATGCACCATGTAGATATTACCTATACGATGACCTATGAGCATTATTTTATTAGTTTCAATGTTCTTGATTTTACACCCATTAACATCAAATAGAACATTAAAACATTTATCACATAGTTAACTAATGCTCAACAAGTTATGTTTTAGACCATTGACATATAAAACATCTTCAACGAGTATAGAAGAGAGATTGCCAATAGAACCAATACCCTCAATGTGGCCTTTGGAGTTGTCACCAAATGTCACCACTCCACCACTCCTTGGCTTTAGCTCTATAAATTTACTCTTTTCTCCGGTCATGTGTCTTGAGCATCCACTATCAAGGTACCATGTGTTTTTGCTTGAAGCTTTGGCCTTGTAGCAATGCTCCCCCTACACACAAAGAAATAATTCTTAACTTTTGGTACCCAAATCATTTTGGGTCCATGAGTATTAGCTCCCAAAAACTTGGTTCCCTTAGGAATCCAAGAAGCAATAGCATTCATATTGTTAGAAACAACAAGTTCCTTAAGAACTCATACACTCCTAACTCTTTTAGTTCTAGATTGTTTTTGAAAGCTTCTTTGTTTGGGGTTAAAAGGCTTTCTCTTAACATATTAGGTTTTTGAAGAACTTCTTTTTTTCAAAAACACTTTTCCCAATAGTAAGAGAAGTTTTAAGATTATCCACATCCTTTGTGTGATAATCTTGGAAATCGAAAATAAGTTTTTCTAAATCGAGATTTTTCTTTTTAAGCTCATTTGAAAGATTTATCAAATATAAAACTTTCTTTTCCAATTATGAGTTAGTTTCTAAAAGAGAATCATTTTGAGTTTTTAAATTGGTAGTAGTTTTCTTGTTTTTCAAAATTGATTCTTTGGATTTGTCAACTAACTCACCGTAAACATCTTGCAACTTATCATATGCATCATATAATTCATCATAAGTAAGATTAAGAGATGATGAGTCAGCGTTTACCATTTGGTCCTCCTTAAAGGCCATGAGGTAAAGATTGGCCACCTCTTGCTTCTCCTCCTCGGATGATTCTTCATCACTTTAAGTGGCAAGTTGGGCCTTGAGCTTCTTCTTCTTCATGAAGCTCTTCTTTTTGAGTTGGGAACACTAGGTTCGGATGTGCCCTAGCTTCTTGCACTCATAACATATGAGTTGGTCATTCTCTTCTTCTTTGTCTTTGTTATTGAAGTCTCTCATTCGGTTGAATTTCCTACCCCGGTTGGACTTCATGAATCGAGTGAAGTGCTTGGCTAGCATGGCCATCTCTTCGTCTTCCTCCTCCCTTGAATCGCTCTCATCAAAGGAAGCTTTAAGAGCAATTCCAAGCTTCTTCTTTTCACTCTCTTTCTTCTCCACTTTCTTCCCTTCTTTCTTCTTCTCTTCTTTCCTTCCTTGCTTCATAATCTCATGAGTAAGGAGGGATCCAACAAGAGCATCAAGCTTGAGAGTCTTCAAATTTCTAGCTTCGATGATTATCGTTCTTTTGCTATCCCATGATTTCGAAAAAGAGTAGAGGAGCTTTCAGAATAACTTTTCTTCGGGAATGATCTCACCGAAGCCCTTGAGACCATTTACGATGACGGAGAAGCGGTCGAACATCTTCGTTATGCTCTCATCGAACTCCATCTTAAAATTCTCATAGCTAAGATTGAGAAGCCCGATCTTCGTCTCCTTGACATCGTTTGTCCCTTCATAGGTTGTCTTAAGTGTGTCCCATACTTCTTTTGTGCTTGAGATTGAGGACACTTTCGAGTAGATGTCCGGTCTAAGAGAGCAAAATAGCATGTGTAAGGCATTGTCATTGACTTGCAATTTCTTTCGATCATCTTCACCCATTTCCACCTTTGTCTTTGGAATGAGTCTTCCTTCTCTATCTCTCTTCATAGGGATTGTTGGTCCATCTTCTACCACATCCTAAAGTAAATAATCATTGGGCTTGATGAAGAGTCTTATCCTATTCTTCTAATAGGGATAGTTATCCCCATTGAAGAAGGGTGGTTTGGTGATCGATTGTGACTCGTACATGCTTGGCCCGGAGGTGGATGCCATGGCTTGATGTCGGTTGATCGAACTCTTCCAAGGATCTCCTTAAGAGGGTGTTAATCCTTCTAGTGAGTGTAGCTCTGATACAATTGTTGAGTTGATCAAATGATGGCAAATCACCAAGAGGGTATGAATTGGTAGTTGAAAAAATGAAGGGTGCAAAAAGAAAATTGGAAATTAGAGACACAAGGATTTTAAAGTGGTTCAAGCTTCGGACAAGCTCTACATCTACTACCCCAGCATCCTACTAAGGATTTTAACAATTCACTAACTAGAATTCTTCCCCTTTTCTCGGCTTAGGAGGAAACCGTTACAAACGATCAATCTTTCTACCCAAAGATTGATCCAGTTCACTCTTTACAAAGAGAAATAGGCTAACAATAAATAACCTCTCAAATAGGTGGATTTTTTCCCGATTACAATATATCACACTCCCCAAATTGACAAAAGATAAAACAATGAAAATACATTCAATTGGGGTTACAAGTATTTGTCTCTTTAGCTCAAAAAGGTTTGAATATGTGCTTGGATGTTGCAAATAAGTTCAATAGTTATTGTTGAGGCTTTGGAGACTTGCTTTTATACCTTCTCATTGATTTCTAGCCATTTAGGTGGTTGAAGTCATCAATATAGTCATTGGCTCCTCTTTTTCCCACCATAGATGCACTTCTTCAACTACCCGTATCGATTCACGAACAACTGTATCGATACCTGTCTCAAAATAGAAAGAGCCGTTGTGTACAATTTATGCAGGGGCGTATTGATACACGAGGAACCGTATCAGTACGATCTCAGTGTAAAACAAAGGGGCGTATCGATACGGGCAAGGCCATATCGATGCAATTTTGCTCACTTGGGCTATTGTCTGAACCTGTATCAGTATACCTTGAAGGTGTATCGGTACGGGTTAACTGAATTTCAAAAACGCATGTTCTCAATAACTGACAAGGCAACGTTTGAATCATAAATGAAAAATCTCAACAACCGTATCGATACGCCAATAGCTGTATACGTTGTACTTAAATCTTAAACCCAATATGAAGGCCGTATCGAAATGGATATAACCGTATCGAAACGCCTGAGTAAAATACTTAGCCCATATGAAGGACGTATCGATACGGTTATCGAAACAGATGCTTACAGTAACCTTTTAATTTAAGCCCGTATCGAAACGCCTGAGGGCGTAAAACTTGAATTTAGCTTTAAAAATACTTAGAAAAATTTATAGGGTTTAAGTTTTTGACTTTGAATATTTTTGTACTTGAAAAATCCTTGTCAATTGTGAGTCTTTGAGATACTTAAAAATTTATTTTCTTTTTCAAATAAGTCATTAGTCAATTTGTTATATCAAAATCAAACTTTGGTTTTACAATGTTTACTTGAATAATCCCTATGATTAGAAACTAGTCTATCCATTCTGATCCCAAGTGATCCTGTTATCTGAAGTACAAACACAATTTTTTGGTTCCTAATTTCTGATACAAGTGTACCTGATCCATGGGTCCTGATACTTCGGTTCTACTGATTAAACATATGTCTGTATCATGAATTCTTGACATACTGCTACTAATTACTGAGATGGTTATTACCGTTCAAAATTATTTTACTAGGGTACTTCTAGGATAACATGCGAGGTCTATGATAGACACTTGTGCACACAGACCTCCTGTTAGGCTCTTATGTCTCTTGGGACCTAAGGTAACCCCTTAGGTCGGTACCTACGCCCATTGGGCTTGTGCTAACGCTTGTATAGATACAGTTCTGGAGAATTGCATATTGAAGTTCGGTTTGAGGGTAGTTAGGCTTATAACAAATTTTTCATGACTCTTCCTTTTTCCTCTGTCAAAAAATTCACAGTTGTCTTAAACTTTCTATCTATCTTTGTCAATCTGTGATTTTTGGGACACACCAAATCCTCTAGCTCAATTCTTGTAAAATATCTCTCTTTTCTAATTCTTCTAGATTATAGAATGTCTGACTAATATTCAGGAGTTCAAGTATGAACAACCATGCTGCCTTTAAATATAGCATAAAATGAGATTCTATACCATAATAGAAACATGTTGATGTCATGATCTTTATGACCGTTCTATGTTTTACCATATACATGCATGTTGCCTATAGCATCTTTTGGTAGTTCTGTATTATTGAGCTTTTCCAAGCTCACGTTGTGTTTTACCATTGCAGGTTAGAAAAAAAAATCTATCATGGTATAGTGACTGATATCAGTGTTTGGAGTTCTCTCAACGTTGCTTCCGGAGTACGGTATTGGTGCAGTTAGTGGACATATATGTCGTGTCTTATTTTATGTTAGAGTCTGTAATATACTTTTCGAAATTTTGTTTTATGATTTTCTGTAATGATGTTCTGACAAAAAAAGCATTTTATAGTTTAAAATGTATTAGAAAGGAATTTTATTTGGGTTTTTAACTGTGAGTAGCTCTTGTGACCTAGAATTAGGTGTAACGCATAGGCGGGTCTAGGGGGTTACACGTGTTATTTTTGGTTCAGATTACTTTCGGTTCGAGTTAATTTTCTGTTTGGGTTGCTTTTGGTTCGGGTTAATTTTGGTTTGAGTATCTTTCGGTTTAGGTTGATTTTCAATTCGAGTTATTTTCGGTTCGGTTACTTTTGGTTCAGATTGGTTTTAGGTTCAGTAAATTTCGAGTCGGTTTTGATTCGGTTCGTTTTTAGTTCGGGTCAAGTTTAGACCGCAATGTTTGGGCCTACATCGAGTCTCGGATCAGATAAATCGATTCGGGTCTCGAGATAAATTTACTAGTTCCAGTGAAAAATTATTTACAAAAGTGAAATATACGGACAAAATAGTATTAGTCGGTAATGATATTCGCGTGACCTATAACATGGATTATTATGCCAGTATTGTAAAAAATTAACATCCTAATCATCAATTATTTTGAAATCATAACAATGTAACTAAAAATAACAAACGTTGATATTTAAAATTTCTCGGAAAAAAACTAACATTAAATTGATGAAATATATAAATATAGAGATTAAATTTATTATTTTATAATATTTATCTAATATAAACGTGAATGTTGAAATTCATTCATTGTTAATGGTATAATCTAAAAAGGTGTTAAAGTTGTATTAAAAATATTAATTTTTAAAGAAAGACAACGAAAAAAAAATCATAAATTTTAAACGTAGATTCAATGGCGGAGCCACATTTAAATTTTAGGGTTAATTAATCTCATTTGATTTATTGGGTACAAGGATTTTAAGGAGCTAAAATGGGGGTGATAAAGAGCTAATATAATTTCTTTTATAAAAAATATTAGAATATACCAGTGGCAGGACTTGAAGTAAAAGTTTGAGGGTGAAAATTAATTTTTTTTTAAAAAAATAAAGGCTTAAACGAAAATTTTCAAAAAAATTGAGGGCTTAACAAAAAAATTTAATAATTTTGAGAGATTTAACGAAAAATTTAAAGAATTTGAGAGGAAATTTAATTAAAAATATTTAAGATTTTGAAGTTTAATATGAATTTTTAAAAACCTTGAGAGGACCAAATTAAAATTTTCAAATATTTTAGGGACAATTTTAATTTTCTAAAATTTTGGGGTTGTGGACCTCACTAGTCCCTTAAGGGATCCGCCCTTAGAATCGACTCTACTTAATTTGTTGAGGTATGTGGTTAACACTACTTATTATAGTAGTACAAAAATCTCCGTACTTCATACTTCACTCTGATCTAACTATATAAAAATCATTGATCCGCTCCTGCATGGACTATAAAGTAGATATAATAATAATAATAATAATAATAATAATAATAATAATAATAATAAAGCCTCAACTAAGTATTAAATCAGGAACGAAGAAAAAAAGATACATACATCATCATAAATACTAAACAGGGCATGTCATCTTGTTTTGTTATATTTGGGTGGTTGAAGATGATATGTCAATTTCACTCATCTAAATGCATGTGATATACCAGTTTATTCATACTTCATTTAAAAAGTGGTGCGAGTTTGGGTTGTAATATTTATGACTCTTGCCTGACTTAGTTCAGCCTAGTTACATTCGTTTTCTAATTATTTTATTTTTATATGTTTTGTAATTCATATTATATGAATATTAAATAATTAATATTAGTTCAAAAAAGTAATTAATTATGTAATATAAATATTAATGGTAAATAAAATAATTCATTTTAATTATTTTACAACACATCTCTTACACAAACTTTTTCTTCCTAAAATTACATAAAAATAACAAGGGACAAGTTTTGTGGGACGGATGAAGTATTTATATATAAAAATTAAAAATATATAATTGACACATTTTTATTAATAAAATGACACTCCTTTATAAATAATTAACTCCTCTTAAATACCATTAAAAATGACATCTCTTAAATAAGTTTCTAGCTCCGCCTTTGTCTTTAGTATCAATTTAATAGATGATAACAACAAGTACAATGACCGCACAATAAAAAAAAATTAAGAATTTACGTGAAAAACTCTTTCGAAAAAAATTACGAGCAGAAGAAGAAAAATTTCACTATAATGTCGAAAGAGTATAAAAATTGAGTTTTGCAGCAAAACCTATTTGCGACTCTCATAATTCGTTCTCTCACAACCATTAATTAGAACCATTCGTTACAAAGGAAACTTGCAGCAAGTCCAAACTAGGTTACCTATTTTTAATTGATGTAAGGTAGAAAAAATCTACTCAGCCTCGATTTATCACTTTATACTAACGTTTAATTTAATTCGAGTCACAAACTCTAACGATATGAGTGAGTCTAATTGAACTGTGTTTAACCATTTACAAATACAAATACCTCTAAACAAAACTTAAAGTCAATATATTTATTTTGTCGAGTTAAGCTTAAACAAATTGAATGACGAAAATCATATCTATATTGTCCCGAACTCTGCCTGATTTAACTCATATACAAATTTAAATATTATTTATTCAATATTTAAATCTGTTATTGCTTGAGAAACTAATTAGAAAAGAAGCGTTCCATGGACAAACAATGATGAAATTAGTGGCGTCAAATCGTTTAAAGTTGAAATTAACAGGGTCTTAAAATTTTAAAATTAAGAGATAACGAATTAATTTTATTAGTTACAATTTTTTAAAAAACTTAAAATGTAATTGAAATGTAAATGTTCGAGGGGCTGGGACCCTCCCACCATAGATGTGGTTCTATCCTTGTAGACTGAATAAATATATATATAGACGTATAGATATAGAGGAAACATGCTTCATTCAAACAAATTCCCAAAGCTGTGAGAGTTCATGGCATTAGTCGGTTTTTTTGAAGTTTTCTTGGCTCTCTTTTGCTTTCTGTTCCTATACTGCTTGAGAAAAAATGATGGGCCTCCGAGGAGTTTTCCGATCGTTGGGATGATGCCGGAGCTTCTCCTCAATGTCCATCGGATTCACGATTGGTGCACCGAGATTCTCGAGAGATGCCACTGCACTTTGTTTTTCGAGGGCCCTTGGTTTGCTAATATGAACATGTTGGTGACCTGCGACCCTGCCAACATTCACCACATCATGAGTTCCAACTTTGCCAACTTCCCCAAAGGATCCGAATTCAAACATATGTTCGACATCTTGGGAAACGGTATTTTCAACTCGGACATGGATTTGTGGAAAAACCAGAGGACGGCTGCTCAAGGATTCATGAGACATCATCGGTTTCTCAATTTTTTGTCGACGACTTCCCAATACAAGGTGGAAGAGGTACTAATTCCTGTTATGGACCATTTTGCCAAACGAGGCATGGTGGTGGACTTGGAAGATGTATTCCAAAGGTTCACGTTCGATGCTACATGCATTTTGGTTACTGGCCACGACCCTCGATGCCTCTCCGTCGAATTCCCCGAAGTTCTTTTCTCCAAGGCCTTGGATGATGCCGAGGAAGCAATATTTTATCGGCATGCAAGGCCACAATGCTTTATTAGCTTGCAGAGGTGGCTGAACATGGGACAGGAACGGAAGTACAGAAAGGCATGGCAAGTTCTTGATGATGTAATAGCAGAGTACATATGCCAGAAGCGGAAAGATTTGAACCGAGGGTCGACATCAGAAATATTCGAAGGAGTGGATCTCTTAACATCATACATAACCGAAGAGAAGTCGACAGGTTTCGAATGTGACGATAAATTCTTGCGAGACACCATCTTGAACATGATGATTGCAGGGAGAGACACTACGAGCTCTGCTCTTACTTGGTTCATCTGGCTGGTTTCATGTCATCCGAGAGTGGAAAATAAGATCATCGAAGAGCTTCGATCTATAATACCCGCGGAGGAAACCGGAAAGAGACGATTGTTCAAGGCTGAGGAAGTAAAGGATTTGGTTTATCTACATGGAGCAATATGCGAGGCATTAAGGCTATATCCACCTGTTCCCTTCCAGCACAAGGAACCTCTCAAACCAGACGTGCTTCCAAGTGGTCATCCGGTTCATCCGAACATGAAAATCCTGTTCAATTTGTATTCGATGGGAAGGATGAAGTCGATCTGGGGGAAAGATTGCTTCGAATTCAAGCCGGAAAGATGGATCAACGAGCGAGGAGGTATTAAACACGAGCCATCGTACAAGTTCTTGTCGTTCAATGCAGGCCCAAGGACATGTTTAGGGAAGGATGTTGCATTTGTTCAGATGAAATCAGTGGCATCCGCCATAGTCTACAACTATCAAGTCCATGTATCGGACGAAACTCCGATCGTTCCGGCCGTATCCATCATCTTGCACACCAAGGATGGACTGATGGCTAAGATCTCCGGTAGATGGGACTAAATGTTTGACAGCCTGCTCCAAAGCCTATTATTATTATTATTATTTTTATTATTATTATTATTAGTAGTAGTATTATTATTATCTGAAATCTGGGGATTGTTTAGTTTCAAGAAGTTGTTTGTATTTGGGGTGAGTCTTAAATCCCTCAAGTCTAAGGTGCAGTTAAAAATGATAAGTTTTAAAATTTGCCTAAAAATTTAAAATATTAAACTTTTTAAAAATATTTTAAGTTGATTTTTTTCGTAATTTTTATAAGCTTCGAAACTTGTTTTTTAAGTTTCAAAACTTGTCAAAAATTACAAAAAAATCAACTTAAAATATTATTAAAAAGCCTAACATTTTAAGTTCTTGGTCAAATTTTTAAATTTATTATTTTTAACCGCACCCTAAACATCTCGCACCTAATACTCACACTGCATTTGCCATCTTTTCCTCTCTCTTTATGATTGAAGACTTGTCCAATAAGCCACGTAGAATGATCCACTATCATTCATTGCCTAAGTAAATATAATAAAAAGTTTCATTTATAACGATATTACTTAAACTCTTTATTCTTATAAAATATTATTGTAAATATATTCGAACCTAAAATATAAAATAAAAAACATATAAATTTATATTAAAGTTTTTAAGTGTAACACCCAAATGTTGTAGGGTTAAAAAATAAAAAAAAATAAAGAGAAGGAAGAAAAAGAAAGGGATTGCAAATTGTAAGAACCAAACCCACGACTTATGCATCTTAAGCCAGTCACCCAGCCAACTCAGCTATGATTGCTCTTGAGCTGCCTTGGTTTCATTTTAAATGAATATTTTAGGGCCTTCAAATTAAAATAATAATAAAACAAAATATCCCACCAAATCTTTCATGGCAATCTACCCTTCTCCTTCCCCAAAAAGCTGCAACCTTTTATCTCCCCTAAACTCAACTCCGGCCGCCATCCGATCACCCTCACCATTGCTTTGTAGCCGTCACCGCCGCTACCTGAGTAACTGGCGTCCCTTCCTGAACAAAACCACGACTGCCACTCGCCCCGGTTCCTTCCCGTGCGCTGTGGAGAGCCGTTTGAAGGTTCGATTGTAACCTAAAACCCTCGCCGTCTCTGTTTCTCTTGATCCCGGCACCGAACGACGTCCGCTCGTCGTGCCGTCACCACGAGCAAGCCACTCTTTCTGAGCTGAGCAAAACCCCCTTGGTTGATCGTCCGTCCGACACCGGCAAGGTCCACATCGGAGCTACGACAGTCCCGGTGGATTTGCTTCGTATTTGGGTAAATTCCAATGAATTTTGTCTACATTGTTGGCTTATTTTATATTGTTGAATGCTGATATAGTGAAATATGGGAAAAATTGTATTTTGAGACTGATTTCGGTCGTACATGCCGCACGTGGACTTCATGCGCCGTCCAAGTAATTTTTGGCCGTATGAGAACGATAATCCTTGAGCCGAGTCGGAGCCCTGAACCCGGCCTGGCCATTAAATTGAGCCAACAAACCGGATCAACCGGCCCTTATAAGCTTGTGGGCTGGCTTGTTAAGGCCATTAACCCAGACCCGACCTGTCGATCTGACCCGAACCTGATCCGACCCAACTCGGCCCGAGTCTGACCCGTTATTCGAGTCATTCAATGAGTTGACTTGCCTTAGCCAACTTAGTGAAGTGGCTCGCCGGAGTTAACCTAATGAGTCAACTTGCCCGAGTCAAACTTGATGGTCGATGATGTCAGCATGACATCGGTGTTGACTTTGACTTGTGATGTCAGCATTGACTTTGATCAAAAAGTCAAGTTTTTTTAAAAACTCATATTTTATGTTTTTCGACGTTCTGAGTCTATTTTTGAATCATGTTTTGCAAAATTCTAACCCGAAGCCTCTAAATGAGACATTGAACTCGAACATGCATATGTACAAAGTTAAATTATTTAAGAGAAGCTGAATAAAGGACTAGCATTGATCTTACTTGATTAAAGGTACTTACGGATCTTCCGGTCGTGCTTACACCCATCCCAGCTCGTCCCGACTAGTGTCGTCTCGTGAGCCCATTGTCACCTGTATGGTTCATTGACTTAGTATATTAGTCGATAAAATGTAAACCTATTAGTAATTCTTTTTTTTCCTCTCGATCTAGGTTCTAGCACTGTTGCTGAGCGTGGTCCCGGTGCCTAGTAGATTATTAGACCTACCCGACATTTTGAGGTGTGTTCCTTGTGTGCTATACAACTATTTTTTGCATACTGATTTACATGTTTTATACGTCTTATTAAACCGAACATGTGTACATGATTGGCAAACTTGATTTTGCATACATAACATGTTATCTTGAAATAAGCATCATTGTACTGCATGTTTGATATATGCCCTAGTACCTGACGTGACAAGTATGCT
The DNA here is from genome assembly GCA_019671005.1 of Hibiscus mutabilis. NCBI lineage: Eukaryota > Viridiplantae > Streptophyta > Magnoliopsida > Malvales > Malvaceae > Hibiscus > Hibiscus mutabilis. Next base: position 2,526,595 of record CM033735.1, on the reverse strand, counting down.
ATACGTTATTGTTTATCTATATGGAAATGTGTTTAATAAGTATCGTTATCACTGTCTATTTGATGCATACTATGATACCGCTTGGACTGATTTACTAGAGTACTTGGTTATGATATGAAGTGATGAAGTTTCGGCCCTGGTCCGGCTGATAATTCAACCCATATAAGGTTCTTATGCTTCGGCTAGGGTGATTCTGCCCGTATTCGGTTCCTACGCTTCGGCATGGGTAATACCGTCTGGTACTAAAGTATTTCCTTAGGATGGTGCCCATGCCCAAAGGGTTCAGGTTGCCTATATACGATATTGTTTAGGGGAATCATATCCTGGAGTACGGTTGGAGGGCAGATAGATTACATGAAAACTTTGGTCGCAGTCATGAAATGTTTTGTCTGGCTAAATTATATAAATGTTTTATTTGCACTGTTTGGAACACACTGAGATCCCTAGCTCACACCCCAATTTTCTCCCTTTCAGATATTTTGGATAAGCTACCCCGGATCTGACACTCAGAGGATCGACACATTTTGGACACTTCTTTTGTTGTAATGCTCCCATCCTCCAGATTGTTTTATTTTCGGTGACATGCGCCTATATTTTGATACTACACACTTATTACGTAGCCTTGCATGGCTTTACTCTGAAACCATGTTTGAATTGCTTTATACTTTTCTTATTTAATTTACTTATTCATGAATTATAATTAATACTTAATTTATTTATATTAGTTTTAAATATTTTATGAAAAAATTTAGTAAAAAATGTGACCTTCCGGATTTGAACTATACGCATAGGCCGGTCTAGGGGTTACATTAAGAAATTTTGCATGTGCCATTATAAATGCATATACGTAGCATATTCATTCTGAAATTTCAAATAATGTCGGAAGAATCCTACTAAACGTAACCATGCAATAAATTCGAGAGAGACAAGAGAAAGGTACCTAAAAGTCCAAAACAATTCATTGAAAATATTAGGTACGTAACGGTCTCTTTGTCGTGCAAGAGCTTTAAATTAATGCAAAACAATATGAATTTCTTTGGAGATCATCGAATAGGACCGAGTCTTAAATTTTTGATTGTGGGGTCAAACTTTAAAAAATTAAAAAATATTATATAAAATTTAATTAATTAATGTTTAATATAGTAGTGAGTGTTCGATCAAGTCGAATAAAAAATTTGAATTATTTAAATTAACGCGTACATCTTTCACAATTATTCACGATGTTTTATTTATGTGTTTAACATTTTAAACGAATAAATAAAACCTTAAACGCACAAAAGTTTTTATGCAACTAACCTACAGCTAGTGACTTTGTCACAAAATAAATCACTTAAATATCTTTCGCTTCAATAAAAATGCAATATGTCAAGTGGAAGATGAACAAAAATCACACTAGCAACAACAATTTCTAAGAAAATGTTTAATTTTTAATAATATTTAAGAAGTTAAAGTGTAAAATACAACCAATTATAATTTTTTTCGAGAAACTGTATCAAGATTTTTTGGCTTAAATAAAAAATAAGTGCCCAAAGTATATATATTTTGAACTTATGTGCATAAAGTATTTTTTTGTAAAAATAAATGTCTAAAGTATTTTAGGTGCTTGGTAGTTACCGTTAAAAAAATTCGTTAACCAATAAAATTTAGACACATGTCATGTTTTAATTTATAATTTCTTTTAATTAAATTCTTATTTTTAATAATTTAAAAATTTTCAAAAAAATCCTAAAATTTTAAAAACTTCTAAAATAGTCCCTAAATCCCTAAATCCTAAAACCCTAAATACTAACTGTTGCCACCGTCGGCTGCCGTCTCAGACCCCATCCGTTCAGTCGCCGGACCCAGCTGACCATTCCCCCAACTCACCGTCATCGAAAACTGGCGAATGGTGTGTAGTCGAACATTGAATATCGAATGTGAAATAGACGTTCGGTTAGCACAATGTTCACCGATTTTCGGCGATGGCAGGTTGGGAGAAATGTTCGGCTGGGTCTGGCAACTAAAAGGGTGAGGTCGGAGATGGCGGCCGGCGACAACAATAGTGAAGATTTGGGGATTTGTGGTTTTGTTATTTTTAGGGATTTAGGGACTGATTTGAATATTTTTTTAGATTTTCGGGATTTAGAAAAATAAATTTTAAAGTTTTTTCTAAAATAATTTTAAAAATCAATATTCCTGCCATGTGTCATGTTTTGATTGCATAACATGTTTTTTTAAAGGGTCGGACACCTAAAATTATAACGGTTGAAACTTTATGCACCTATTTTTACAAAAAAAATACTTTAGGCACCTAAAGTTGAAAAAATGTATACTTTGAGCATTTATTTTTCATTTAAGCATTTTTATACAATTTATAAAATATAAACTAAGATGTTAGAAATCTCATAAAATTAAGAAAGGATACCCCATATGTATGCAACATATTCTAATGGATTCTAATGCATCGACAATTTTAAAAAATATAACTCAGTAAAGATGTTAGAAATCTCATGTAAAATCGATATCCAAAACCATTCAAACAATAAAAACATTATATTACATAAAAATATTAATTTATCACCATCTTATTTTTTTTCACAGATTAATAAATAGAACTTGGAAAGAAAAAAATTTGTTCCTAAATTAGGGAGAGCCATTTTAGCAATATTGATTATTGATTACTTATCCTATACATTTTTTAAGGGTAAACTACTCAGGTGACAATCGAACTATTTGGGTGTATCTATTTTGACCATCAAACTAGGGAACTCGTCAATTAGACCCTCAAACTTTTAAATTGGTCCTATTTTGACCACCGCCGTTAAAAAACTAACGGAGGGTGATATGACAGTTAACGAAAATATGTATAATTACACATTTAGTCCATATTATTTACCTATTATATCAATTTGATCCTAATTTCAATTTAATTCAAAGTTTTAAGGCTCCAATACGATGGTGACACGTGTCACCATCTAATTAGATGATTTCTATATTAATTTTAATTTATTTAATAACGAGAGCTAAGTTTAGTAATTTTTTTCAAATTAGGACTAAATTGATTGAATGTGTAAATATGAAGGATAAAGTGTGTTATTATACAAAATTTTATAAAAAAACGTTAAGTACTTAACGGGGTTTAACGTCCCAGTTACCATTTTATTACAAAACACAAAGTTTAATTGCTATTTTGTAACATCTGAAAGTTTGGTTATCATTTTATTTTTTAACAAAGTTCAGTGACCGTTTGTGAACTTTACCCTTAAATTTAAAGATAATATTGCATAAATTTTAATACATTTATATATATATATATTGTTAATTTAAAGCAATATCTAGATGAAAATAAAACCAACCGTCAAATATTTTTATGGATAGAAATCATCTGTTTCTTTTTCGTTTCTCACATTAAAAAGTTAGGTTTAGGGTTAAGGTTTAGGGAATTAGTGGTAGAGTGTATTTTTAGGATTTATAATTTATGGTTAGGGCTTAGAATTTAATTTTTTAGTATCGAGGTATAAAAAGAGGCACCGAAAAGGAACAAGAGATTTTGTCTCATTTTTATTATACTTTTTATCATTCTACTCGTGTACAAGTAATATCGTGTATAAGTTCATGTCTTAATAAGTTCATAGACATATGCAAACTAAACTGCTTAAACCCGAGTCATTTTGGTTATGTCTTAAGACTAATAATAAAAGGTTTAGAGTTTAAAATTTACGATTAAAACTTAAGAAATAGTTTTTTTTAACGTTGAGACATATATACCAAAGTAAAATGTGACTGATGATTTTTTGTTCCCAACAGACCACCCTTTCTTTGCCCCTACACCGCTCCTTGTTTTCTGTTCTATATTTTCTTAACTTATAGTCAACAGAACAGAACAACCAAGTCTACTCTCACCTCCTTGGATTCTTATTTGTGAACAGGCTTACTATCAAAGGGAAATAAAAGGTAGGAAATGTATTGAGAAATTGCTTAGAAACATCTGTTTGTTTCCTAGGAAATTTGATCTGCTTTTTGTTCTTCCTTGAATATTGATGCTCATATACTTTGACTGTTTATACTTTCTTTCTGGATATTTAGCAACGTATTTTCTTCTCATTTATTTTTGCAGACCCCATGATGTTTTTACCTTCAATTCGTCATCCATTTCTAGACAGAAATATGATGTTTCTTGAGTTTCAGAGGTGAAGATGCCCGCACGAACTTCACTGATCATCTCCATGATGCTCTAAAAAGGAGTGGAAACATGGAATCTCTTGAAACATTCATTCTTTCAGGCTGCTCGAAACCTTCCAGAGATTGATGGAAACATGGAATGTTTGTTGGAGCTTTATTTAGATTGGACTGCCATTGAAGAACTTCCCTCATCAATTGGAAATCTCAGCAAACTTTTCCTGTTAAATCTGCAAGGTTGCAGTAACCTGAGGAGCCTCCTCAGCGGCATAGGTGGCTTTGCAAGTTTAAAAACTCTTAATCTTTCTGGTTGTTATAAAGTTGATAATTTGCCAGTGAATTTGCAGAAAATAGAATCTATGGAGGAGCTTGACTTAAGTGAAAGGACAGGTTCCATGCCTCTGATGTTACATTCATTGTCTGGTTTGGGTCATTAACAAGGCTGAAACTAATGGACTGCAATCTTGGAGAAGGAGATATCCGTAGCAACAAGTAATGGTAGTCGTAACATGTAGTAGAGTCGTGTAACGCTTTCGATGAAATATACATTCACAGTGGAGGGATCTCAATCCTGCGATCTGGTGAGCCTCCTTGTATTACACAAACAGCACTCGGGGCAGAGAAATCTTAACCCAACAATAAAGGAAACCTCTCACATCACTGACAAAATAAAAATATGGTTTAAAACACTTTTGCCCTTTTAAATTTTATCTTCCTTCAATTATGTTTTGCCCGCTTACTCTTTAAACTTTTCGCCGTTATTTATTTTATCTTAAAAAATTAACACCATTAAAATAAAAATTAACCAATCAAAACGCGACATATCAATTTTTTTATTTTTAAATTTTAAAATAAAATATAAAATAAAATAAATATATTAAACCATACCCTAAATTTACTCAAATAACCCTGTCTTCTTCCCCAAACCCCATTTCCCATTTCATTCATCTCCAACCCCATTTCCTTAGTTTTAACCCCAATTTCCAGATTTTAACTCCCATTTTATTCATCCAGAAATTCCATAAACCCAGAAAAGCCCAATTATTTATAACATTGTAATTTTCTCAAGGAAAACCCTTTTTCTCTGACCTTCCAATTTTCCTCGTTGCAGCAGCAGCTATTTTAAGCTTGGAATAAACATGGAAATTTTAAAGTACGATGATGAAGAAGAAGAAGACGAGTAAAAAGAAGGCTACTGTTGTTGGTGTTGCTGAAGATGTTCAAATGGGTAAATTTTAAAGATTTTTTTTATTGATTTTTTCTTTGTATATATGTACTTAGCGATGGATTTGTATTTTTTGTTCGTTGATTTCAGTGGAAAATTTATTTGCAACCAAAAGAGAAAAGAAAAAGGATAATTTAAACAAGAAGCAAGGAAAAAGAGAAAATGAGCGCAAGCGTTGGAACTGTTGATGAGAACGAAGTTCATGTTCAAGGTGAAACTATTTTTTAATCTGTTTTTTTAAAAGAAAATTTTAAAAAATAAAAAATAACGTGACGCATTCTGATTGGTCAAGACAATTTTCTTTAACAGTAGGAGATAATATGAGTAACGTCGAAAACCTTAAGTAGGCAAAACGTAATTTAAAGGGCAAGTTAAAAAAATAGATAAAGTTTATGGGGAAAAGTTATTTAAGCCTAAAAATATTTATTACTTAGATATAATTCGTACATGATTATATTATGATATATTCTCTATCTAGTACAACAAAGAAGCTACAAATGTGGGTATATAAGGGAAAAGTTGGAAGATGGTGTAGAATAAGAAACACATATTTACCTTGCTGAAAACTGGAAGAAGCTGAAGAAGAAAAAATCTGTGGTTGAGTCTGAAATTGGAACACAAAAGGAAAAAGGGAAATCATAAACCCTAAAATATATATCTTATATAGAGAGACATTATGATAATTTTTTCAGGTCTGGTTGGTAGGGACAGAGTTATGATCAAGTATTAGGAGTTGAAAGAGTCTAAACTTTTAAATTTAAAAATTGAGAAGGACAAATACTTTATTTACAAATATTTAAACTAAAAATGACATAAAATACAATTATACCACTTATTAATAGCTCGTCCCTGCTGGTTGTTGCGATGTTATCCTTTACTCGAGTCTGTCCCAGCCCCCTCTTCCACAAACTTATCCCAAACCCGATTTAAAAAAAACCAATATTACAGGTCGACTTAAAATCTGTCGATTTCAGATTATTTTTTTACATCACTAGATACATACAAGGCCAAAATGCAGTAAAAATAGAAAAGGAAACAACAGGATAGGCTCAAGAGATGAAACCATAATTATTGCTATGGGGTTAATTATTTGGAAGTTACTGAAGACAAATTATATACAAGCAGCTATAGAAAAGGGTCTGCCTACCACCATGCAATGAAGTTTTCTGCTCTGTCCACTGCTTGTTTTGCAACAAAAATTCGTCAAAGAGTTAGCTTCTCTACCTCTTTTACAAATCTTTGTCGAACTCTCTCGTAGATCCTAATGAACCACCATGGTTTCCCAGTTGTGAATATAATGTATCCCAAGCTCAGTCCCAACACCAGCCCACATCCATACCCCATCAAAATAGAAAATTTCCAATTCAATCCATCATCATCATCTCTATTTAATTTGGCCGGAGTTCCCTCATCATTATCACAGCTTTCTGATAATGGCAGCCTACATAAACCCAAGTTTCCTATGTAGGAATCATTAGTGAAAGTATCGAATTGTTTGCCTTGAGGAATCGGTCCCTTGAGATCATTATGAGAAAGATTTAACCTCTCTAAGAATCCAAGATTTTTTAACTCTGCTGGAATTCTTCCATTGAGCTTGTTTGATGAGAGATCTAATGATTCAAGCTCTGACAAATCACCTAATGATGATGGGATAGGACCTGCTAAACAATTATGCGAGAGATTTAGGGCAATAAGTGAATGAAGCTCTCCAAGTGTTTTTGGGATTTCTCCCAAGAATTGATTGTTGGAGAAGTCAATAACTGTCCATGAGTTTAATAGTTCCTCAAACTCTATTTCCAATCCTTTTGCTGTAAAAGATAAATCTTGAACATCATACACCATTCCGTCAGGTACTACTTCTTCCATGTACTCTGGTTTAACTTTGTTTCCATGCCATTCTCTAATGGCATGCAAATTTTCAAAAAAAATTATAGGTAAGTAGCCACTAAAGTTATTACGAGAAATATCAATGATACGCAAATGAGGGAATGATATAACATTAAAGCTATCCACTTGTCCATAGAATCTATTCAATCTCAAGATGAGAACTTGTAGCAGATTCAAATTTCCCAACCAATTTGGAAAAAATGTCATTTAACTTGTTTTTTCCAACGTCAAGAAGCTTCAAATCTTTACAGTTACCCAAAGATCGTGGTAGTGACCCTTCTACTTTGTTGTTGTTGACCCGTAAACATCGCAGACTACAATCTTTGACAAAATTTTTGGGTATTTTACCATAAAATTTATTCTTATGTAGATCAATGAGTAAAAGAGAAGAACTTAAGTTTCCAATACACTCCAGAATCTTTCCATCTAATCTATTCTTGAATAAAAAGAGAACCTTGAGGGAACTCAAATTGCATATTGAGGAAGGAATTTGACCTTGCAAAAAAATGGAATAGAATTAGTAATAGAAGATTGAAGATTCTTTTCATTACACAAAAAAGCGACAATGACAAAAATATAATATTGGGAAATCATGTTTTTTCCACACGAACGTAGATTCAAATTTGAGGTGAAATGTCTAGATCGAAACTATCAAAATTTGCACAACGGACAAACCCGTCAACTATTTAATATTGAAACATAATGGGAAAACTTAATAATAAACAAGCAAAATAAATAACGGAGAGAATACATCAAATTTACGAGATTCAATGAAATGTTAACTCCTCGGGCATCCCAGCCATCTTCTCCCATTTGGTTTCTCTCTTTCCCAATTGTATGATTGTCTTAAAGATTAAGCCATGCATGTGTAAGTATGAACTAATTCAGACCATGAAACTGCGAATGACTCATTAAATCAATTATAGTTTGTTTGACGGTATTTGCTACTCAGATAACAGTTGTAATTCCATAGCTAACGCGTGCAACAAACCTCGACTTGTTGAAGGGATGTATTTATGAGATAAAAGGTCAACGTTGGTTTGCCCTTTGCTATGATGATTCACGATAACTCAACAGACCACATAGCCTTTGTGCCGGTGGCATATCATTCAAATTTCTGCCTTATCAACTTTCGATGGTAGGATATAGTGTCCTACTATGGTGGTGTCGGGTGACGAAGAATTTGGGTTCGATTCTGAAGAGGGAGATCAAATTCAAAATCCATACTTGGGAAATATGAATGTGTCTTTTGTCATGAGAAATGTCATTGGAGAAAGATTGCATGATGCTGAATAAGAAAGGAAAAACTGCTCCAAATGCATGTGTTACAGAACATGATACTAGTAACTCTGAAATATCATTGGTTGCTTCATTATCATCATTTCATTCAGACGAGTGGATATTAGATTTGGGTTGCACCTATCATATATCCCTAAATCGGGAGTGATTCTCTGACTTGGTAGAGCTAAATAGAGGAGTTGTCTATAACTCCATTATAGACGCTGTGTTGCTGAAACATTTAAGGAATTTCCTGCACCAGCTTTAGCACTCATGGAAACCTTACTTTCCGTTGACCCTGTTGGTCGTGGGTCTGCAGCTTCTGCTCTTAGGAGTGAGGTACAATTTATTGAGAAATTATGTTTTGTTAAAATCACGTGCGTCTGCAGCGTCTTATGTGTGTTTTTCAGTTTTTTACAATGGAACCTCTTCCCTGCGATCCTTCAAGCTTGCCGAAGTATCCTCCAAGCAAAGAGTTAGATGCAAAAATAAGGGACGAGGAAGCTAGAAGGTGAATATTATATATTTGATTACAATAAAATATTTCTCTTATTCTTTTTTCTCTCTTTTCTGTACTTTAATTGCATTGATTTACTTCCATAGAAAATTGAGTGCTTCAAAAGGATCATCCGAAAACTTTTAACTGCATATTGGTTCAGCAATTAAATAATTTGATTTCTTTGATCTTTAGCCTGTTCTGAACTGTTGTAAACTTGGTGTTTGTTTTATACTGGATAAGCTATCAGTATATTTTTTCTCCCACTGCTGTTGTAATTCCCCGAAATCTTGAGTGGTTGGCATAAATGCTAATAAACTTGCTTTTGTTTTGTATTGTAGACAAGGAGCAGCAAGAACCAAAGTCCCGAGAGTTGAACTTGAAAGGAGAGCAGCAAGAGAGTCTCGAGCCATTCCAGCACCTGATGCGAATGCTGAACTAGTCATATCAATGCAGGTAACTTATGATTTGGTTAATTATTTCCCCTTTCCTTCTTTTTGTTCTAAATGTTCGGGATGAGCATCCTTAACTAGTTTATGCATCATGATATTAGTTTGTTCACCTATGTTACGACACATGAAATCTTTGAGCTTAATAACTTAGGAAAACAACAAATTAAGTTTTTAAGCTTATCAATGATTATCATAACTTGTTTTTTGAAGTTCGTTATGATTGATTTGAGCGAGCTTTTAGAGATGGATTTGATTTAGATATCTAGTTAGATAATTAGGTGCTGCTGCAATTTGTGCTTGCTTCTCTCCTCTTTTGCTAATAATTTCGTGTAGCTTCTCATTCTTTTTTTAATCAGAATTCTCTTTTAGAACAGTTGCATTAATCCAGTGTTCTAACATTTGTTTGACATTCCAGAAAAGACAAAGTCAGTCCAATTCAAAGAGCCGGAGTGAGAAGTTTAATCCTCATCCTGAAGAAGTCGCCTCAGGCTTTCCTATTGATCCGCCTAGACCATCAGAAGCTATAGAATCAAATGCAGATGCTCAGGGGAATCAGCACAAGAGAGCCTCTCATTCAGGGCCACTGGCTCACTGTGCTGCTTGGGCAAAATCTGGGAAAAACCTTGATGATGCTCTGAAAATTTCTACCGGGGCCGACTTGTCAATGATGTCAGGTTTAGTGGCACCACGGAGTAGTCTTACATCTGATGATTCCAGAGAAAAATCTGTTTTTTTCACAATCAAAAGCTCCAAAAATGATTGCAAGATTTCCGGGGTCCTTTAAAGAGTCCTCTGAATCCGGCACCGAACAGAATCCGAAACACAATGAGCAGCCGAAAGATGGAAGAAATAACAACAAAGATCCAGTTTTGGTAAGTACCATCAGTGAATCTTTTCTTTTCCTGCCTAGACGATGATTCTCCTGTTAAACTATGTGCAAAAGAATACGAGCCTCATTGTAGTAAAATGGGAATTTCTGATAATTCAGACTCTTTTATTTCGTGCTCTCGGTATTTTCAGTTCAACATCCTTTTATTAGTTTGGTTTCTTGCTAATAAATAACTTCGATCCATATCTAGTGTCTGATACATGCTTCTGAATGATGTTTGTTTCCAGCTTGGTTATGGTTCAAAAGGTTACAAAATTCACTATTCCGGACCATTGTTAGTCCCATCAGGCAACATGGATCAGATGCTCAAGGACCACGACTGCCAAATCCAAGAAGCTGTCCGGCGAGCACGCCTTGATAAGGCAAAAATGAGAAGAAATCAGTTAGAAGGTAACCAAATATCAACCAAATCGTTATTTGTTTCTGGACGTTGAGCTGAATATTGTAAGCAGAAAATCAAGATGAGCATTGCCAAGATGATTGCCACGAAATCGAATAATTCGGCTGGCGGATTCTCATGCGAAATACTATACATACTATTCGAGTGAGTTTTCTTGTATAGGTTGATGCTCTTAGGAAGATAGCTAGTGGGACATATCTAGCTAAGCACATACAGATATAGTCTATTGAGAGAATATTTCTCTGTGATGAATCATGTGTATTCCTTTCCACTCGGCAACTGTAATTTGCCAAGATATGGTCCATTCTTGTAGAGCTTATTATTAGTATTAGTAGCCATAAAATGCAGAGATTTGATATTATTTAATGTGATGAAAGAAGAAAATCTAGCTTGTTTATCATTGTCTTATGTTCAAAAATTAATCAGAATCCACCGTTAGTAGCAGTAATTAACATTTTTCACTGTAATATCTTTTTACCATGAATGATTTCGTAAAGAGATAAAAATAACCGGTTATAAAATATATTTCATTTTTATAAGTAGAGATTGAAATATATTTATGAAACGATGTGAATAGTCATCACATCAACTTTCATAACCTAATTAAAATTAATACGAAATATATCAAGATAAATATAAAAAAAAGCAAAATTATTCGCCTCTGAAATTAATTAGACCACATCATTGAAGCATGTGTACCAATAGGAACATGACTAGTTTCTTATTAAAATAATTGTTGGGATTGGGAATTAATATTTCTATTAGTTAGGGTTTTGTCAAGAAATTTATTGAGAAACGGGACAATTTTTTAATCAACCTGTTTTTGAAAATATTATTAGATGAATCATGTTCACCACGTTATTTGTGGTCTCAGCTAATCATGTTCGTCTATCTTATTTTTTTTCAAGGTAAATTATCATTTTTTCTATATATAATTAGAGAGTGAGTAGTTATTAAGTAGTTATTTTAAGATGAACGGAACTAATTAATTAGACTAAAAATGACGTGGTGAACATGGTTCATCTAATAATTTCTCTTGTTAGTGGAACATTTAAAACCTAAACAATAGCATGCTCGGGTAACTATTATTACAATTAAAGATTTAAAAGTACGAAAATTCATTCACCCAAGTTTAAAATATAACTCGATGATAAATAATAAGAATTATACTCTACAAACTATCAGTTAATATGATATGATGAAACATTAAGTTTTTTTAAATAAATTAAATTAAGAGAGTTGTTTTATAATGAACCCTTATAATATCTGATCTAAATTAATTAATTAATAAGTTGAACATCAATAATTATAGAAAAATGAACTTTATATTTTAAACATATTGTAACGGTAAATTGTAATGCATTTTTTTGTTTAATAGCATATTTCATTTCCCCCCTTTTTTTTTCCCTAATCAAATAAGAAAATATACGCATTTCATGAAACTAGGTAAATATATTCTATGAATAAATAATTAATTTCGCACTTTCTATGAATATATAACAACCAAATTAAATATATATTTAATGTAACCAATAATTAATAAATAGTACATATTCTTAGTTGATGACATGATGAAGAAAAGCCTGCTCAAAATGGAGAAGTTTTAGTGTTTGAGATTTCATAATACTTTACAAAATGAAACCCAAAAGAGAAGGGGACCAAAATATTAAAAAAAAAACGTGTGGTAGAGGCAGAGCCTGAATTTTGAATATATATATGATTTATCTGATCTATGCATGCATAAATTAAAGGCCATTTAAGAGTTTAGATTAAATATAAGATGTCATTGAAAATAGTTCTATCATTTAATGTATTATAAAACTCTAAAAATTCTATTAAAAATTTCCATTTAATATATTAGGTTTAGGATTTTAGGGTTTGGGGTTTTATAGTTTTAAGGTTAAGTGTTTAGGGTTTTATAGTTTTAGGGTTTATGTTTTAAAGTTTTAGGATTTAGTAATACATTGAATGAGAGTTTTTTCAATAATTTTTTTAGGGTTTTGTAATATATTGAATGATAAAAAAAATCAATAAAATCTTGTATTTAATCCAAGCTCTTAAATAACTCTTAACTTTTATATTAAATCTTGTATTCAAGATGTTAGATTGATGCATTAAATGTTAGGACCTTCTTCATGACAACATGTCCCATACCAATTTTTTTTTGTCTTTAAATCAAAATTAATTTACTAAAAATATTACAAAAATGTGTTTTCATATAGGTGGGATTATATTTCTTATATGGATAGATCGAGCAATGCTAAGAGGGATTGTATTCATTGAAAATTTTAATTTTTTATACAAGTTATGTATTTTTTTGATAATTTAATTTTATATCTCTTTAAAAAATAATTCTACATCCTTACATTTTTGTATAATTTCTTAAATACTCACACTCTAAAATAAAAATCTTAAGTTCATCCACATTTTTTTGCACATTTTTGGGGAGGTATTTATAATTTAAAATCTCATGAGTGCCACATGCACTTAATTTAGTAATATTTTTCTTAAAGCAGTGATATTAGAAATTTATTTTAATTAATTTAATTTCAACAAATTTGGTTCAACTTGTCCATTTTCATAAATTATTATTTAGCTACTATTTTGGTATAGGCTGCCTATATGAACATGTATTAATATGTAAATAATATTATTAACCAATACTTCATTTCTTGAAAGTTTATATTATTTGTTAATGTTTACCTTTTGAATTACACTCTAAAGCCTTTCAATATGCTGAAACTGTTCTAAATTTGACTCAACACCAAAGATAATTATATTCACTTATAGTTGGGAAGCAAATCTTTTCTGGGTCTTTCTTTATAAAATCAACATGATTTTTGAATCAAATGGCCAAAAAGGGCATCTTGAAACTCCTTTAACTAGCCATATGTATATATATATTGAAGTCTTAGGTTTTCAGGTTTGTTTTCACTTACTTAGTTACTTTGTTTCAACTCTTTTTATTTATTTAGTTCTCTTATGGTTTTTTTATCAATTTGTTAGAATCAAAGCTTAGTTCTTTAGTATGGTAAGGTTACATCATTTGGATTTTTTTAAGATTATAAACAGGAAAAAATGAAACTTTGAGTGAATAATGAATTTGTGTGGTTTCAATGATCTAAAAGTTTTCCTCTTTGGGAAACCTAGATAACCAAGATTCTCTTTTTCAACACCAAGATAGTATTTTTTAATAATAAAGGGGTAATTCAGAGTCCCAGAGCAGTTTCCATGTAAATTTTTTAATTGGAATTGGACCCACAACATATTCAAATTTTACTTTCTTGTCCTGTTGCATGAGGGGGAAAACTGGCTTTAAGGTCATGGTAGTGCCACGTACTCCATTTGGAATAAAGGTAGAAAAGATAATGAAGTGCTCAAAAGAGTGGCCTATGTTTTAGAAAAGAAACATTAAATAAAGTTACTAGAAAAATTCATTGTTTTCTTTTGTTTCTTTAATGTTGATATCCAGATGCCCTGTGTTTTTTTTTTTTTTTTATTTCTGGGGAAGATTTTGTTTTGTTCTTTTCCTTTTCATGAAAAACTTGTGGGAATTTTGTGAGGTTGAGAATATTTAGTATCAACTAAAACGAACCCTTTTTTTTCTGTGTGGTTCATTTTACAGGTTGGTCTAGCAAGAACAATAGAAGATCCTTTCATGGTGTTAACTGGTACCCCTTCTCTCTCTATCTCTCTTCATGAAACATACACTACATATATACATATATTGGTTGTTTTTGTTTGTTGTTTGATGTGATATATAGCTGATCATATGATTAATAGTGGGTATTTAGTGTTTTTAGTTGTTGTTTGAGATTTTATTGAGCTTTTCTTCTTTTTCTGATTGATGGTGTTAATGGTGGTGGGGGTTTGTGATAGCTATGTTTAATGAGAATAAAGGTTATTGATTTTGGTTCCTCGTGTTTGCAGTGAATTGACTGGAAACTAGTTTTTTTTTCTTCCCTTTTGTGGAAATGAATTGAGTTTATGATTTCATTTTGATAATGGTAAAAGTGAGCGATTGGATAAGAAGCCGGAGATTTTTTTCGTTTATTGGATGTTTGAGTGGTACTCTTCATGCAATTCTTGGAGGATAACAATGGAGGGTTCATCTGAGTCTGCTTGGAAGGAGTCTGATAGTTCTAGGGCACTGAACCCTTCTGGTGTCTCAGATAGGGATCCGGGTCTGTTTCGTGTTGAAAGAAGGGGCATTTCGGGGGACGTCTCACATCATTTTGGGTTCAATGAAGAGGATGGTAGGGATTTGCTGAGAAGCCAGATTGGTGTCTCCGGGGTTTGCGAGACTGCAGTAAACCCTTTCATCCGTTCCATTGAATGGGGTGATGTTAGCTTGAGGCAGTGGTTGGATAAACCAGAAAGATCTGTTGATGTCTTTGAGTGTTTGCACATATTTAGGCAAATAGTTGAGATTATAAATATAGCACATTCTCAAGGGATTGTTGTCCATAATGTTCGTCCTTCATGCTTCGTCATGTCCTCATTTAATCATGTTTCCTTCATCGAATCTGCATCTTCTTCAGACTCGGGATCTGATTCTGTTGAGGATGCATTAAATGGCCAAAATATGGAGCTTAAGGGTTTATCCAGTACTTTCCCCCTTGACATGCATCAGCAACGTAGGCTGATGAATGAAGATGTTCAAACTCCAACAAATGCTTTGTCTGAAGCTAGTTGCATGCAGTCAGGCTCAGTATGTCCCAGGAATGCACATTTAGAGGAGTGCGAAGGGAATAAAATCTTGGACTGTCAAGATTCTGAACAAGTAGAAGAGAAAAAGCAACTGTTTCCTATGAAACAAATATTGCTTATGGAGACCAGTTGGTACAATAGTCCTGAAGAGGTTGCTGGCACTCCCAGTACTTGTGCTTCCGACATCTATAGGTTGGGAATTCTACTTTTCGAGGTTCGTTTCGAGAATGCTTGATACTATCATCATCATCATCATTTTGAACTTTTGAAATAGTTTGGTTTTGTTAGTTTATCTTTTTTATATTAGTTAATGCTGGATTAAACTCCAAGATGTCTATTTTTTATTAATTATTGTTCCTTCATTGGGTTGAATATTAAAAACTTTTATGTTGTATCACTTTAAACTAAGGAATTTTTTTATGTATCTGCAGTTATTTTGCCCCTTCAGCTCAAGAGAAGAGAAGAGTAGAACTATGTCTAGTTTAAGGCATCGAGTTCTTCCTCCACAGTTGCTACTGAAATGGCCGAAGGAAGCTTCGTTTTGTTTGTGGTTATTACATCCCGAGCCAAGTAGTCGTCCAAAACTGGGGTAATGTCTGGCTTTATGAAATTAGGTTTTAATTTCGTGACTTATTTCCTTAATGTTGCTTTGAAGATTTAATCTGTCACATGGACAATTTTGCATGTGATTTTCATTTAATTCTGGAATGAAGAATGTGGTCAATCTTTGGCATTAGAGGCACAATGTTAGAAACATGCATCAAATAGGTGTAGCTGTGTAGGTGTACTTGTAACCGGTATTGTGATAAAACCTTGTGCATTTTCTCAGTTTTTCCAATGAATAACGGTGTGTTTCATTTTTCATTTCCCCTTTGTGAAGTGATGGTAAAAATAAATCTCATTCATACTACCTGCAATTAATTTTATGTCACCATTGCTGTTTTGAATATAGTCCTAGTGTGATGTACTTCCATCATTGGCGCATAAAGAAATTATTTTGGTTTGGACTTCCAACTTTTGTTTATAATAATTTCAATGTATTAATATTGTTTTTCTGTTTCAGTGAGTTGTTACAGTGTGAGTTTCTTAATGAACCAAGGGATAATCTGGAAGAACGTGAAGCAGCCATTGAGCTCCAGGAGAGAATAGAGGAGCAAGAGTTACTGCTGGAATTTCTTTTGATGATACAACGAAGGAAACAGGAAGTCGCCGATAGGTTGCAAGATACCATTTCTTTTCTGTGTTCCGACATTGCAGAAGTTACGAAGCAACAAACAATCTTAAAGAAAAAGGGCAGCTCCTATGCGGAACCGGGGAAAGATGACAATACTTTGTCAAATCTCCCCTCTATAAATATTGTCAATACTGATGATTCTTCTAGCTTGGGGTCTAGAAAACGATTTAGACCGGGACTTACGGTTCAAAATGTTGAAGAATGTGGTGATAATCTTGAAACTCGTCAAAAATCTGATATGCATACTGATAGTCGAGAAAGTTTTCTTCTGAAAAGTGCTCGGTTGATGAAAAACTTTAAGAAACTCGAGTCAGCATATTTTTTAACAAGGTGCAAACCAGTGAAGCAATCTGGGAAGCCTTTGAGTAGACAAACACCATTGAATAGTGATGGCCGAGGATCTATTGTTATGACCGAAAGAAGTTCCGTAAATAATTTAACATTGAAAGAGAGCTATAGCGAGAGCTTGGAAAGTGGATGGATAAATCCATTCCTTGAGGGCTTGTGCAAGTACCTGTCTTACAGCAAGTTAAAAGTCAAGGCAAATTTGAAACAAGGAGATTTATTAAATTCTTCCAATCTGGTATGCTCTCTTGGGTTTGATCGTGATGCAGAATTTTTTGCTACAGCTGGTGTAAATAAGAAGATTAAAGTCTTTGAATGTGATGCGGTCATAAATCAAAACCGTGACATACACTATCCCATGGTTGAAATGGCTAGTCGATCAAAGCTAAGCAGTATATGTTGGAATAGTTATATCAAAAGCCAGATTGCATCGAGTAACTTTGAAGGAGTGGTGCAGGTAGTTAAAGCATTCGTTTAGCATTCTTTGTTCGGTTGTCTTTTTCCATATCTAAATCCATGTCTTGACCATTTTCAGTTGTGGGATGTTACAAGAAGTCAAGTACTCACTGAAATGAAAGAGCATGAGAAACGCATATGGTCCATCGACTTTTCATCAGCAGATCCAACAGTTTTGGCTAGCGGAAGTGATGACGGCTCTGTAAAGCTATGGAGTATCAATCAGGCAATTCTACTTTTGCATTTGATGGATGTCAGCTTTGAAAATAAACGTACTACAATAATCTAATTTCTTTATGTGTATATGTTATTCTCGATGTATGATAAGTTTTTCTCTTACCTGGGCTGCTACTGCAGGGAGCAAGTGTTTGTACCATCAAAACGAAGGCCAATGTCTGCTGTGTCCAGTTTCCTGTTGATTCTGGTCGTTCTCTTGCATTCGGATCGGCAGATCATAAAATTTATTATTACGATCTTCGGAACTCTAGGATTCCTCTCTGCACTCTAGTCGGACACAATAAAACTGTGAGTTATGTCAAGTTTGTCGATGCAAATACTCTTGTGTCTTCTTCCACGGATAACACTTTGAAGCTTTGGGATTTGTCAATGTGCAATTCTCGGGTTATTGATACTCCCCTTCAGTCCTTTACTGGCCACATGAATGTAAAGGTATATCAACTCATCCATCATATGGAGCTTTTAATGCTTCGTACATTACAATGTCAAATTTTGTTTCGACTTGATTACTTACTATGCTAAGTACATTTGTTCTGTTATCGGTAATAGTAGAATTTATTCGGTTTGCCCCAGTTTGTTTTTATCCTCATGCACAATGATTTGACTCAGCATAACTTGTTATGGAATATTATTCCCTCTGGTTGATGTACTTCATATTGTTGGTGCTATTCTCCTTGTTGCAGAACTTTGTGGGCTTGTCGGTATCCGATGGCTACATTGCTACTGGCTCAGAAACTAATGAGGTAACGCATATATTCTCGTGATGTATAGTTCGATAAGCATGCATTAATATTTAAGTTTTGCTGGCCTCTCATTGCTTCCATGTTCTATTGAAATTCTGAAATCATTTTCTTTAGTTGAAATTAGTTTTGCAAAAGCTGTCCTCCTTATCATAGGCAAATTTTCGGAGAAAGTGCCTTCTGTAGTTCTGTAGTCAAGTGTTAGAAGGTCCTGCCATGATCTTGCTCTGTGACACTAGACATTTCCAGTGCTAGTGTTGCAGTAGAGAAATATTTCGTGTTGAAATTTTATCCTTTATCAAACATATCCGAACACGCAAATGCCTGATCACATGTACTCTGCATGCGTGTTAGATTACGAAAAGTTAGGTGTTGAGCAAAGTGAATTTCAATAATCTGCCTTTAATAGCTCGCAACTTTAAAAGCTTATTTCGAAACTTACATGGAGTCCGTGGTTTATATATACTAGTAACATGTAATAAACCACATCCGGTTTTGAACATGTCTGTTATCTGTAGAATGTTCTGCTTTATTATTTTGTCCGACTAGGCATTCATTCCATTATGCGTTGCGAACATGACAAGGTTAGCACTCACTAGAAACTCTATTGTGTAGGTATTCATATACCATAAGGCTTTCCCAATGCCAGCATTGTCATTCAAGTTCAACAGCGCAGATCCACTTTCCGGACATGAAACGGATGATGCCGTGCAGTTTATCTCCTCAGTTTGTTGGCGTGGTCAGTCCTCTACCCTAGTTGCCACAAATTCCACCGGGAATATCAAACTTCTGGAGATGGTTTAGTTTGGTCTCTTCTCTCGGAATCATCCATGGTCGAAGCAAGGACAAACAAACTCCATACTCCATGTCGGCACAAAACATCGAATAAAGAAGGGTATCAGACATTGGAGAGTATTGAAGAGTATAGCATGAGGGAAAAAATACATTTTTGGCTGTAGATTATGACATATGCAATTAACTTGAAGATTGAGAACGACTTCATAAAAGATATGTAGATAAAATTCAAAAGAAAAAAATATGACAAATCAATCCTCTTGTATATTTTGTAATGCTTATAGTTCATAGTCATTTTTTAGCAAGTATATTTATAAATATTTTGATCTTCTTCACTGAATTCATGCGAGGATGTTGACCCGAACTTGAAAATCTGCTTAGTTTCGATCCTAAATAGACCAACTTGATTTTATAAAAATTTAAAAACCCGAATTTATTAAACCAAACCCAAAACTATTCAAATCATCTCTCAAAACAATATAAGATCAAATAGGACAAATTATCAGTGCTATTATTGAAGTTCTTTTAGATACAATTTTTTCAGCTGTTGTATGCCACATTAATGGGACTTCTCCATTAAACCTATTTACACTGATCTTGACCATTATTCGCTTCTGTAACTAACCTAGTTACAAGTTGGTTAAGCCTTTGGGCTCCTGGACCCGGTCTGATCTTGTTCAAGTCCCCAACTTCTGAACATGTCGGTTTTCCGGAACACCAACCACCGGGAGTGAAGCTCCTGTGTTCCCTGCCAAGCAAATCTGTATCAATCTTATCCAAGACAGGATCATCCTGTATGAATTTCCGGGCGAATGCTGCATTACTTCTAATAATCTTATCCGTGTCATTAATGTTAAGGATGTGCGGGTGTTGTTTTGGGGGAGTATCCCACGAAATATAATGCAAATCATGGTTGACAACCGTCTTTGCGAACTCCGGAATATTGCATACAACTGTCTGAAAGTAGCCTTCAGGGGAGGAGACAAAGTTTGTGTAGTACATGAGGAGTGTTCTTGGTAGATTATTCCAACCCCAAACACAGAATTCTACGAATGAACGAGACAGAACCATCCATGCCGAGCCTGCATCAAGGAAGGTGTTTTAAAACAAACATGCGGTTTGCAGAACAAAACCGAGATATTTGTTTAAGAACAAGGATCAATCCAGCTGCATCGGTAAATCATGCAAATATGTTTCCAATATGTTTTAGTAGAGCTAGCCTGATGAGCCTAATCTGTTCTAATTTAGCTTCAAATAATTCAATTTTAGATTGAAAAAAAGGATTACCATTCTTCATACAATATCCGAAACAATAATATAATAAGCCTACAAGATTATACAGTAGCAAACCAGTGAATAATTTAAATGATGTTGGCAATTCTCTTCTCGGTGTGGCCAAATATATATCAGACTTTGTTGACATATAGAGTCCAGGATCTACAATCAAAGGCATAGCTCTTTGACCCCTGCAGAAACAACAGGCAAAACATTTTGGCATTTTAGACATGTAAAGATTTTCCGAATCGAGAAGGAACGGGGGAGAGATCTTACGCTTTCCAACCAAGATTGCTTGTGTGCTCGATAAAATTAAGGTTCCGGCTTATATTTGTAAATGAATAAATAAGATCTGCAAATAACAAACTAATCGATCAACAGTTGCGTCTGCAGAATCAAAAAACTCGAAACAAGATCCACTACAGCAAGAATAAAGGCCTATGATAGAAACTAACCATCTTGAGTCACTAAAGGATAATCTGATGCACTGAGATTGATAAACCAATCCCAATCTTTATTTCTCTTAAGAAGAATGGCACAAGCATGGAGTGTATTAGCAACCATTGTAGGCCCTCTGTAAGTAATCATATTAGCCTTAGTGATCATATAAATATTCCCAAATTTAGAGAAAATAGTATGGTTATCGATTCGGGAAGCAAGCGCTATTCTTTCCTCTAGAGGAGCCTCAAGGTCCAAATGAACTACGTATTCGTTCCGCGGATGATACAAAGCATGAAGGGTTCTCCAAATCTTTTCCAAATCACCTTTTGATCCAGAAACCAAATAGGCAAAACGAGGTAACGCCGGACCAGGAGGCGACGGCGGAGGTGTATCTAGCTCAACCTTCGAGATTGAGTTGATTTTGTAAACTGAAGAAACAATCCCCATGTTCAAGGAAGTAACGAGAATAAACGTGCATACAAGAGAACTTATCACAACGGAAAACACGTATTTCTTCTCCATTTTCAATGGCACCATTGTTAGACCTTATCACAGTACCAAATAAACAAATTTCAAAGCAAAATAGTGTTCAAATGCTACCCAAAAGTGCCATAGATCTTCAGCTCAAGGTCATTCCCTTCATATACACATTCCAAAACATACCATTGTATAGCTGTTAAGTGAAAAAACAACATTAACATTACTTTACCTTTAAAAAACACTAATATTACTTTATAATGTCATACCGGAATACATTACGGTATCGTAGCTTGTTATGCTAATTCCCAGAACACAGAAATTGCAACTTTTCAAAGATCATATGCAGAGAAACATTAAAATAACAACAAATTGTCAAAGAGAGAATATAAAGTATAAAACAAACAAAAAAAAGTAAAAGATGTGATGCATAAAGATGAACAATGAATTAAAGCAACATTAGAAAAAGGATAATGATTAATTAAGTATACATTATTACTAAGCTACTATGGTATCTGGTTTCTGAAGAGAAGTTATTATCAAGCAAATGACTTTGACCAACTTTTAAATTGCACAAGAAAACTATATCTAAATTAATTGTTTTGAATCATCAAAACCTGAAAATTCCATACACTGGAATGTTTGCAAGTTGTGCTTGAGTTTTATTAAAAGGTTAGAAATTTAAAAAGTTGTGGATAAAGTAAACAAACCCCAAATCTGAACAATCTCGGAATCTAAAGCTATTGATCCAAGTAAAGTCTAACCCTAAACATATATTCAAAGCAACTCAATGTTCAACGAATATAAACTGAAAATTAACATAAAGAAAGCATTAAAAAATTGAAATGAAGTTACTTTAAAGAAGCAAACCTGGTTTTTATATTGGTTTTACAAGAAAAGGAAAATTCTCACGTTTTATTTTCTGAAGAAAGAGCAGAGCTTTTTTAAGTTAAATGTTAGTAATTGTATCTCTTCTTCTTTTTAATCAGTATCTATTGCTTTGGAGTTTCATGTAATCTACAATAAGAGCTCTTTGGATTGACCAAAGACTGCAAAAATGGTTTTTTTTTTCAAAAAAAAAATCTGCAGAATTTTGCCCAACGTAGGAGTCTTGCATTATATTATATACGAACAGTTTTCAATGTTCATGTCAGATTTTGTTTGTTTTAAACATTTACTATTATTCTACGGTCAATATTTTTATCTTAAATATCAATATTTAACTTAAATAACATAATTACTATTAGAAAAACTTAAATAACATTATTAATGAATTATCTTATATATCATACATTTATTTTATTATCTTAGATAACAATATTTTTATCTAAACCTTTGAGTAATAAGTCAATATGGATTGATTTTATCTTGACAAAGATATTAATGTAATAGTTAAATAAATTCATCATCCAATAAAACGATGTATAAAATTGTCTAGCCACTAAGCTATGGCTACTACTTAGTTAAAAGATTTACATCTTCTATATATTTGAACGGCTAAAAAGCATTTGAATCTTTAGGAAAATTAATTGAGCCATGAATTTTTTTTATATTTAATTAACTCTTTGAACTAATAAATTGAATCAATTAAATTCTTTGATAAATGTTGACCATTAAATCTTAATAATTTTTCTATAGATATTATTGTCACGTGATACACTAGAATTGTATCACATGATATTTACATATTTTGATATAATAAATTAAGAGAAAAATATTTTTAGACTTATTCGAACATTTTAAATTTCTCAAAAATAATTCAAAGTTCAAATAAACTTGAAAAACTCGTTTCGGTTGATTTTCATCTTACCCAAACTTTTTTTAAAATCAACATGATCTGTTTTTGCACTTTAAAAAACTGACTTTCAGCTTTCAAGGCAAAAGGGATCGATCCCTTTGTGGACAAATTGTTTCAAAGTTTTTCCTCCCAGCCTCCAAGTGCAAAAGAATCGATCTCATGGTACAAGAGATCGATCACTTGCTTGTAACGATCATATTTTTATGAAAAAAGATCGTCCCCTTGTTCAAAGTATCGATCCCTCGTGTTATAAATGATGTATTTTTTATAGGTAACAACTTTATTTCAATACATATAAATAAAAATAGGGTAATTATTCTATATTTTGATGGTGGAAATTAAAAGTTTTTACAAGTACTATAATTTTAGTGTTTATGGGTTTAGGGTAGGAGTTTAGAATTCAGGGATGATATTTTAAATTTTAGGTTTAGGGTTAGGATTTAGGGTTTATAGGTTAAAACCTAAATTCTCACCATATTACCTTAACCTCTAAACCCTAAACTCTAACCTTAAACCCTAAATTTTAAACCCCTAAACCTTACACCTTAAACTAAATTTCTAAACCCTAAAACTAAGGCACTTGTAGAAACTTTTAATTTTCACCGCTAGTGTATTGAATATAAATCCATAAAAATATACTATTTTTATATTTTTAATATATTACTTATTATATAAATATATTATTTAAAAACCCAAAATATTTATAAAAATAATATATAAAAAACTAAAAACACTAAACCCCAAAACTCTAAACTCCAAACTATAAACTATAAATCTCAAACTATAAGGTTTAAGGTTTAGAGGTTTATGTTTGAGGTTAGGAGTTTATGGTTTGAGGTTTAGAGTTTAGGGTTTTTATATTATTTATAATATAAATATATTATTTTTATAAATATTTTGAGTTTTTTAAATAATATATTTATATTATAAATTATATATAAAAATATTATATTAGGTTTCAAAACAACAGCACAATGGGTTAACGTTCTGTTAAAAATTAACGATTAAAAGCGGAAAAGGTGGCAAGGGGATTCGTAAAAACCTGGAAAAGAGCATGTCTTCACTGCAAACCAGATTGCACTTATTAATAAACAATTCCTCGATGTCACGTGGAAGCGTAATCTGATTGGTTTAGATACTACAACCCCATAATTCAATGTATTTTCTTGAATAAATTTCTCGATCATGTAAAGTTTGAACATACATATTTCATCAATTAAAAACATAATAACTAAAAATAATATTATTACATGTACTAAAAATATAATTACTAAAAATAATATTATCACATGTTCTTAGAAAACACACTATTTAAAACATAATATATTTCATCAATTAAGATGAACTATTTCCTTTTATAGAATCGAAATTATTTACGATCGAATTAATAGTAAATTTTTTAATAATTTTTGTTTCAATGTATACAATTAAGTAATCCGAAAGTCATCTTCTATCTTATTTCGTAAATTAGTTTCGATAATTTTTATTGCTGAAAAGGCCCTTACAAGACTTCCTATACATCAATGATAATCCATCACAAACACTTTAATTTACTAAAAGAAACAAAGATAGCAATAACACAACTATATTTCAAAGTGGAACGATTTTGGAAGAGAAAAATTTGGTTTACTTGCAAAATGGAAAAAAGTAACAAAAATCCTATAATGAATTTGGGAAAAAAAAATAAAGAAACATACCCGATTGAAGCAATGGAAAAAAAATTAGGAAAGATGCCCGATTCACAAAAAAAATGGATTAGAAAAAATAAAAAATAATAATAAAGAGAGTTATATTTTGATAAATAACATGTGTTAATTTTTGTACACAACATTTCATATTTAAAACATACAATTTAAAATTTAAATCTCTAAATCTTAAACCATAAATTTAACTCTCAATCATAAATTATAAACTATACAACTTAAACCCTTAAACTCTAAATCTTAAATTTTAAAAGCTTATATAAATTAAATGGTAAACTACGTAAAATACCACTGAACTTTAGGGTCTGACTAGATTATACCACTGAACTAAAAATGTACCATTAAACTTTAAAATGTTCAATTATACCACGTGGATGTTAAACCAAAAAGACCTTTAAAATGACAAATTAACACTTAACCACAAAATTAACTTATAATCTTATTAAAATTCAAACACAAATAATATATATACAAAACTACAATGGATCTTAACTTCATTTATATCTTATGATATAATTTTATAATATTTATAATATAATTTTATAAATATATTAACTTTATGAAATTTTTATTTTTTAACGTAAATCACAAATAATATTTATAAAATTAAAAAGATCCTTTGAATAAAATATTTTAATTTAACTAGTGTTATATGGCGGCGAACACTGGAGTAGATGGAGAGTCTCTGAGCAGACTGACTGCAAAGAATGGCGAGTTGGGCGGATCTTACCTAATGGACGGTGCGTGGACTGTGTTTGTGGACAATCTAAGCAGAAGAGTTTCCCGTCAAGCCTTAAGGGAACTGTTTAACAATCATGGTAAGGTAAGCAGAGTCTATATTCCGGTGAAGAATCTAAACTCAAAGTATAGAGTGTCTACTTTTGCTTTTGTCACCATGGCGTCTAGAGAGGATATGGAACGGGTTATACGGAAAATAGACAGGATCAGGATTGATGGTTTTATCATTAGGGTATCTAAAGCTAGGTTTCCTCGATCAAATCTTGGTTCCGATTTCAGCCCTGGTTCGGCGGTGGGTGCTGACTCGTCAAGAAAGGGTAAGGACTTTCCTGGTGATAAAAAAACTGGGACTCTTCCTACTGGGGTTGGTTTGATAAACCAAGGGTCGAAAGTTCCTAGAAATTATCGTGAAGCTCTTCTAAGTAATCCTAAGGAGATTGATGGCGGTCTTGGGAACCCTACTGCCATGAAGTTTAGGGGTGATGACGACAAAATTGGGAACTGCTTACAGAATTTCAACGTTCCGGTCAAGGATACTAAATGGCTGAATCAGTGCATGGTGCGGATTATGAAAAAATCTTTTGAGCAGGATTTTGTTCAACGGGCCCTCCTCAATGACAATATTGAGGTAAAGGTGTCGAAATGGGGGTGGACAACGAATCTGTTGTGATTATTTTCAAATCTGTTTCGGACATGGAGGAGGTATGGAAGTTTAAAAGAGAGGCTCTTTGCTATTGGTTTGAACACATTGGTCCGCTTCTGGTTCAAGGTTTTCCTCATTATTTCTATTATGTGTTACTATATGGTGTCCCTCTTTTCTGTTGGCATAATAGTTTTTTTGAAACATTGGGTAATCGATGGGTAGTTTTGTTTGTGTGGAAGATAGTACCATGAATAAAGAACAATTAGATATTGCTACGATGGCCATTAGAACGGCGAGTTCCTTAAACATCCCAGAAAAGATTACGTTATCATTAATGGGTTTCCCTTACGGCCCAGCAATAGATTCAGAGCAAGAGGGGTTCATTTTGGAGTTGTTTTCTTTCTTAAAACAACGACAGATTTTGTGGTGCGTCGGAGGGGATTCTAACCTGTTTCTTGATCCTGAAGAGAAGTTGGGGTTCTCTTTAAATCAATCCCTGATGTCTTTATTCAGAAATTTTGTTTTCGAAGTAGATTTGTTGGATCTTCCCCTTGTGGGAGGAAATTATACACGGGGCAATAATCGCGACCCTCTTACTTTTGTAAGGCTCGATCGATTCCTTCTCTCGGCTGAATTCGCTGCAGCTTTCCCTGGTATTATACAAAAACTTTTGGATAAATCCTTGTCGGACCACAATGCTATTATCTTAACTGTGGAAATTTTCAACTGGGGATCCAAGCCTTTTCGTTGCTTCAATTACTGGAATCAAGAGGCTGGTTTTGAAGAGAAGGTGATCGAGAAAATCAAAGGCCTGAAGCTAAGTATGGCTAATATAAAGATTGGTGACCTCCTTAAAGGGGCTAAATTTGCATTAAAAACATGGTCAGGGAAGAAAAGAAAGAATCTCGGCCAGGAGATTGTTTGACTTGAAAAAGCAATATCAGATTTGGAACTGCAGATTCAAGGGGGATCGACGCGGATGGATTATATGGACAATTTAAAAAGCTCAGATCAGAATTGTGGTCATTATACAGGAAGGAAGAAAGTGTCTGGTCAGAAGTCGAGACTCTGTTGGTTCTCGAAAGGCGATAGAAGTTCTCGTTTTTCCATCTTGCTGCCTCTGAAAGAAGGAATATTAATTCTATTCGGTGTATCAAGAAGGATGGGTTGGAAATTTCAGATCCTAGATTGGTTAAGGAGGCTGTTAGGGACCACTTTTTCAAGGCGTACAATTCAACAAACTTGGAGGTTCTGGAATGTAATCTGGATTTCAACAGGATTAATTAAGATCAGTCCAATATGCTACAACGTCAATTCTCTGAAGATGAGATGTGGACAACTTTATCTTCTTGCAATAGGTTACAACATAGAACTCTTTTATAGAGTCCTTAAGAATTTGACTCAAACTAGGAATCCTAATAATACAAGACTTCTAACTCTACTAATAGATAACTACTAACTCCTTAGGAATTAGTCCTAGTCTTTTACATAATATACAAGTTGTATTATCCTACACTCCCCTTCAAGCTAGAGAGTATACGTTGTATAGTCCTAGCTTGGATAAAAACTCATCAAAAACTGATTTGGGTAAGGCTTTTGTGAGTATATCTGCTAGTTGTCCTTCTGTAGGGATGTATGACAAAGAAGCTACTCCATTGATGATTTTTTTTGAAATAAAATGCTTGTCTATTTCAACATGTTTTGTTCTATCATGTTGAATTGGATTCTTAGCAATTTAAATGGCTAATTGATTATCACACAGAACATCGATCTTGTCTTCTTGGTCTGTGTGTAACTCCTTAAGCAACTTAAGTAGCCAAATTCCTTCACACATTCCTAGTGCCAAAGCTCAGAATTCTGCTTCAGCACTACTTCTGGAGACAACTGATTGCTTCTTGCTTCTCCAAGTCACAAGATTTCCCCAAACAAAAGTGCAGTAGCCACTAGTCGATCTCCTTTTAGTGAGTTCTCCTGCCCAATTTGAGTTTGTAAATACTTTCACATATCTGTCATGTGCTTTTTTAAACAACAAACCATGTTTAGGAGTCTTCTTCAAGTACCTAAGGATTCTGTTAGCTGTTGCCATGTGTTCTTCATTAGGATTGGTCATATGTTGACTTATCACATTTATTGGAAAAGCAATGTCTAGCTTGTTTAGTGATAGGTAGATTAATTTTCCCACTAACCTCTGAAATCTGTCTTTGTCAACTAAAGTGCCTGTTTCCTTAGTAAATTTCAAGCTGACTTTTATTGTTGTATATGTTGGTTTACACCCTAACATTCCTGCTTCATTGAGCAAATCAAGGACATACTTCCTTTGATTAATCACCAGCCCCTTAGTTGACCTAGCAACCTCCATGCCAAGAAAGTATCTAAGCTTCCCTAAATCTTTTGTTTCAAATTCTCTATTCAAAAGATTCTTCAAGCTGCTAATTTCCTCATCATCATCCTCTATCACAATTATATCATCTACATAAACAATTAAGACGACTCTTCTATTTTTCGAAGTTACCTTAATGAAGAGTATGTGATCAGCTAGTGATTGCTTGTATCCACCCTTTAAAATAACTTTAGTGAACCTGTCAAACCAAGCTCGAAGGGACTGCTTTAGACTATAAAGTGACTTGTTGAGCTTACAAACTTTTTGATTTCCTTCAACCGATTTCAGACCAGGTGAAACTTTTATATAAACTTCCTCCTCTAACTTTCCATTAAGAAATGCATTCTTGACATCAAATTGGTGCAGCTTCCTGATTAGTGCTTAAATTATACATTATTCTATCGATAATTACTCATTTATTGGTTGTTTTAAGTTGCTAATTTGGGCATTTTTTCATTTTCAATGCAGAACAATAGATTCCAGAAATGTTGTCAAAACTGATGAAATTGTGCAATTTTTGATTTTCTGGACTCATGGCTGGATTAGTGGGCATGAATCTGGGCGTGAAAGTCTGACTGGACACCACTTCAGCAGCTTCTAGAAGACGCCACGTCAGCAGCAATGATAGCTTATCAGCCGCGTTTCATATGACTTATTAGCCAAAATTTAAATTCAAACTTTGGAATTATCTTTTGTAATTAATTTGAATAATTTGTGATTTATTTATCTCTTTAGGGTTACTTTTAGGGTTTTAGACTACTATAAATACCCCATTTTGGGCAAACTTAAAAATCATCTCTCATCTTTTGGGTTTTAATTTGTTCTTGTTTTTCTTTATTAAAAGATATTTTTCTTCTTCATTTTCATTTTTTCAAGTTTTTACTTTTTTTCAAAGATGCTAAGTATGATTTCTATCATACTTAGCTAAGATTTCCATAGCCAAAGGCTAAAGTAATGACTCAATTCCAACGTGAGGATTGAAAAGCACTTAAACAACTTCGGGTGTCTCTTTCAGTTTTCTAAGCTTAATTTCAAAATCAAAATGATTTCAAAACCAAAGATTGATGTTCGTCAGGATGTTGTTTTGGTTAAATGTTAGGGATGAAGAATTGGCTATTAAAGCACATTCGACTTCCCGGGAACACACTCAGCAAAATTGTTTGCTAAGAGGAAACTGAGACCGGAATCAGTTATTATTGAAACAACATAGTCTTAGTCGGCCTTTACTTAAACATTTTTGATCTACAACATTGCTGTTGATTAGATCATTTTCCAAAATTGATATCAAAGATGACACTTGGATATTCGGTATACAAGACATAGTCACAAGGATTGATCCTTGTAGGCAAGTAACCGACATGAATTTCGAAGTGAAAAATCCTTTTTCCGATGATCCGAGGTAACTGAGTCAAAGCAAGAGCCTGAGACTAATCTTTACCATACTGAATCTGCTTCTTAATCTTCTCTGCAATCTCTTATTTTTTACTTAATTCCACAAATCCCCACATACTTAAATATTATTCAACTCTCTTGTTGGCTACCCGATTGAACAAACATAAATCAGGAAGTTCTCTTAGTCCTTGTGGAATCGACCCTTACTTCTCTTTTACTACGTTTGAATTCCTTTATTTATTATTTGAGAAGAAGGAATTATATTGAAGCGAAAATGACGCGTGTCACTTCCAATCATAGTTGACAGCAAGGCTTAATAAAACCCGAACACTGTTGAGTTTTACCACTGGAGCAAAAGTTTTAGTGTAATCAATCACATAGGTCTGTGTATATCCTTTAGCCACTAGCCTTGCTTTATATCTCTGAACACTGCCATCAGAGTTATATTTCACAGCAAAAACCCACTTACAACCAACAAGTTTTTTTACCTTGGGGAAGATCTGTTATTGTCCAGGTATCATTTTTCTCAAGTGCATTGATCTCTTCTTCAACAGCCCTTCTCCACTTAGGATGTTTTAGTGCTTCATCAACATTTGAAGGAATTTGCTCTTCATCTAAGCTTGTTGTAAAGGCTTTGAAAGATGGCATCAAAGAATTGTAAGCAACAAATCTCTGAATAGGATGTTTAGTGCACTATCTAATTCCTTTTCGAATAGCAATAGGGAAATCATAAAGATTAGGAGTAGTAGACTCACTGATCATATTACCTTCATCTTCCATATTGGCAACTGGACTCAAATCCAATCCTCGGCAAGTTCAGATTGCAAAATGGCCTCATGTATGATTTTCTTTTTTGTTGTATAGGTCAAAAGTTGTTTGGGAGGATTAAGTGTTTTGGAAGGGTATTGAGAAGTTGTAGGTATTTTTGAAGGAGTTGATAAAGAAGATGTAGGTGAGAAATCTGAAGGTATGGAAGGAAAAATAGTAGGTGTAGATAACAAAGGTGAATTTGTGGATGAGAAGTTTGGAGGTATAGAATGAAAAATAGGAGAAGTTACCTGGTGTTGGTGAGAAGGCTGAAAATCATCCCAAGTGTTGCGCGTAATAAGTGCTCCGCAATTGTGCAAGTGTACACGTCACAAGTTATAGTATAAAAGATATCGTCTCCATAGGGATTGGTGCCACTTCAAGAATCTAATCTCTTGCACTGTAAAAAGTAAAAGAACACAAGTTGAAGATTGTAGGAGTTTAACTAACAACTAAACTAGAAAGCAAATAAGTAAAAGAAGATGTAATCAAATGAGAAAGAATAAGCCAAGTTATCGTGAGTTAAG
The DNA here is from genome assembly GCA_019671005.1 of Hibiscus mutabilis. NCBI lineage: Eukaryota > Viridiplantae > Streptophyta > Magnoliopsida > Malvales > Malvaceae > Hibiscus > Hibiscus mutabilis. Next base: position 2,495,112 of record CM033735.1, on the reverse strand, counting down.
GTGTGATAGCTGATTGGATCGTCATGGTAAAAGAGTGCAAGGGCAACTCAGTTGCCATGGCAACTTGCGCAGCGGGGTTGCCTTGGAAACTAATCGACGATTGCCTGGGCGACTAGCTGGGCAACTACTTGGGCGACTGGGCAGCAACTTCAAGGTTCAACGGAGCGTTCTTCAATGGTTTCTTCTTATCCCTAAGTCAAAACTCTAGCTAATTATGCATGCCTTGACAATACATCCCTGCGTGAATCAAGGGTGAACAACAACCAATATTGCACTCCTCTTAGCCGTTGAAATCCTTAACTTATTCCTAAGCTGGATTAATCTTCACCATCAATAGATTGAATAAAGACCATACTCACTCGTTTCTTGAATCTAACTCTCGATATTAGATAAATAGATGCATTTACGAGATCCTCTCCCAATTCACTCACAAACAATAATAAGAACCAAGAATGAGTAAACCTTGAATTGAAAGTGCAAACTCTTATTACCTAAACAAAATCCAATTGTTTCTCACAACCACAAAACATAATAACCTTAGCCAAATAGATTTAGTTCATGGCTAGGTTCCAAAGGAACACAAAACAAAGAATTCCTAGCATAAACCTAATTGAACAAGAAAGAAAAAGATGAAGAATGGTTGAAGCCTTGTCAAAATCTCTCCTTGCTCTTGTCGAAATCTCCCTCCTCTCTTTGTCGAAATTTCTCTCCTCTCTCCCTCTAGAGTTGACTGCTTGGTCCTCAATTTATAGGGCTAGGTCAAAGTCTTTTTTTGAGGAGGAAATTAAGTTGGAATTAAATATCTTTAAAGAATATAATTATTTATTATATTTAAATTCCTTCTAGAACTTTTCCTATCTTCTTGGGATTTAATTTCTCTTTAACCTCTTCATGGAAATCAAACTCCTTTGGGATTTAACTTTGCTCCACGTCATCTTGGGCTTATCTAGTCATCAATTTCGACTACCATATCATCTTATCCCTTATCGAAAATTGCCCTGGCAACTAGCTCGGCATCTCCTTCATGCATTGCCCTGGAAATTAGCTCGGCATCTCTTTCATGCATTACCCTGGCAAGTGGTTCCATCCTTGCTTTGCAAGTGATTTTGCACACACACACAAAACACACCAAAACAGTATCTTTTTCGACAAAATTAAGCAAAATATGAAATCAAGCTTGTCCACCAAGGAAACAATGCAAACATGCATGAATGGCTAATAATGCAACTAATATGAGCCTAAGTCTAGTAATAATATGAATAAAAAGGGTAATAAAAATAGTACTTTTGAACACTTAACACACCCCTAAACTCGAACTATTGCTTGTCCTCAAGCAATGCAAACTAATAATTACCCGCCAAGACTTCAATTTTCACAAACTTACCTATGAACTTGATTTCAATTCTCAGAACCGTGGCACAAAGTATTATTGGCTTTTCATTTTTCGGAAAACTTAGGAGTTACTCGGAATCAAACTATAATGCTTGTGAGTGTATGCAGAGTTGTGTGCAAGTTGATTTTTTGGATTCTATGCAAACAAGAGGTTTTCAAATTACTTCATTGGGTTCTTTTAACATGTTTTAACTAGAGCCGGTTTCGGGCACCTCTAGCGATCAATTTTTAGCACATACTAGAGCCAATTTCGGGCACCTCTAGTGATCAATTTTTATCACATACTAGAGCCAATTTCGGACACCTCTAGAATTTATCCAATTTTTATTCTAATCCCCAAACTTTTTAACTATCAACCTAAGTTCGCTAGAATTCCTTAAAACAATCAAGCCACACGGTGTTTCATCAAGTTTAGCATCATAGTACGATTCTAAGTGTTTCTTCGTTTATCTTAGAATAAAAAGTTCTATCAATTAAGTACATTGGCAAAGTCATCATCGGATATTCATCAAATCTAGGCAATTCTTGTTCCAACTAAAGGCATGGCAAGCAATTTTTGTATCCTAAATGCAATACTTAAGATGAATGCAACTAAACATGGTAACTAACTAATAACAATCCCCCCAAACTAGAGTGAGGCATTGTCCTCAATGCATGCACAAAGAAAAATAAAAATAAAAATAAAAAAAGTAAAATGCAAACGAGGACTTACTCTGAGAGTTCGTCATCGTGGATGATTAGTTTCGTTTTGGTCGGTGTCTTGATTCTTTTGCTTGAACGTGGTGGTTGCTTTCTTGTTGCCGATGGTGGAATCGATCATCATACGGGGTTGTCCTCATCGTCCTCTTCATCAATGTCATTGGATTTTCGCTTGGGCTTGGAGGATTCGATTGGTGCGGTCTTTGTTGGTGCAATGGAGGACTCGTCTGAATCTGAAAAATCAGACAATATTTCAGTACGAGTTGCTTCGGGCATAGGTGCTTTACCTTTGGCTTTTGCAGTGGTTATTGGGGTGTCTTTAGCTTTGGTTGCCGCGACATCTTTAGCGTTGGTTGCCGTGGCAACTGCTTAGGCAGGCGCAATGTAGGTTGTCGCGACATCATTTGTTGTGGTTGTCGTGGCAATTGCTTCATTGGTTGTTATGGCAAGGATTTCGGCAGGAAAGATAGGGAACGGCACTCGGCTGTTCGGGTACTTTTCCAGGATGACTTGGGTGATGAAATTATTGTGATCCTTGATGTACCGCATGAACATTAATTTCTGGTCTTTAATTTGCCTAAGACGGTTCTCCAACGGTTGTAAGAGTGCTTCAAGTTGTCCTTGGGTTGCTGGCTGAGTTGCCCGGGCATCAGTTGTTTGAGCATTAGGAGCTGCCGCAACAATTGAAGGCGTTGGGGATTTTACCGGTGCCTTTTCCATTAGCTTTCAAATTTGTGCTCGATTCCAACCGGACTTTGGTAGGGCCTTTTCATCAGTGGACTCACTTGGGACATGCATCTCCTTGCAAAGATTGGAAATTAAGCAAGGGAAGAAAAGAGAACCCTTGTCTTTTGTGCTACATACAAAAATCTCATCACAAATAATTTTTTCAATGTTAATGATGCGATTATGCAAGATAGAATGTATGAGCAAAAGACGAGGTGTATCAATGACGATATTGTGTGTTGTGGGAATTAAAGAAGTTTTAACAAACTTATTCCATAATTTTACCTCGGGTTTAAGCTGAAAGCGATTTACCGTGCCCTTGTATTTATCGTCGTTCCAATGAGTTCCCGTTAGAGTGCGTTCTTGAAGCACCTTGTCGAGTTGCTTGGGCGTGAGTTGATCAACAAAGGCTTGATGCTCGTCCTTCTCAACGTAGAGCCCATAAAAGGTGTTGATGTTTTTGGGGCTTATGAGTATAGCCTTGTCACGAACAAAAACATAAGGATTATCCGGGTTAGGTGAGTGAGCATAGAATTCTCTTACCCCATGAGATGTTACCCGGTTCTGATTGATGGCAAAAGATTTGCCACTTTTGATGTGCAATCTTTTCGAAAATGAATGGTTCAAGGCCGAAATCTTGATGAGAGTTGGAGTATTCGAAGCCTTGTTCTTCGCAAATCTTATGGCTTTCAAATTTAGAGTGAAATCTTTCTTGAACCACCGATGTAGCAAACTTCTTGTATCTTGGTTCTTTGGAGGAACTTGGATGAACCAAAAATTCGATTTTGGATGCCATGGATGATCTTGTTTGTGAGTTTGGTAGAAACAAAGAAAAGAAAGCAAAAGAAACTAAAGAGTTGCAAGGTGAAAAGTAGGAATAGGCTTCTTGGAAGTTAATGGTGATGGGTTAAATAGAAAAGATATGTAGTAAATATGGTGGGTGAGAGTAATTTTGGAATAAAGAAAACAAGGGTTTAGATTGGGGAAAGGTGACGGCTATGGGGTTTAGGGAAGGGGAAGGGTTTGTCCGGTTATGTAGGCTTTATTTAGGGTAAATTGGAGGCTTAATATAAGCCTTAGATTCAGCCTATTAATTTCCTTGTTGAATAAGTTTCCTTCTTGAATCAAAATTCCTCTTTATCTTGAACTCTTTTCCTACAATTCAAAAACAAATAAAATAATGATTAAATTTAAAGATAAACTAATAAAAGAAAATAAAGAAAGATGTACAAAGAAATTCTTAAACTTAAAATTTTAAAACAATTAGATAAATATGAAAGAAAAATGTAGTTTTAATCTTAAAGAAAATAAATAAATCTATCCTAAAAAGAAAAATAACCGAAAATAATAAAAAAATAGTTTGAAAAAAAAATAAAAATGAAAAGAAAAAGAAAAAGAAAATATCGAAAGGAGAGCATGCTCATGCATCTCCTAAGGTGACCACTTCTTTGTTACGTTCCACATGGGCACCGTTGTAGTGCTTCAATCTTTGTCCGTTGACTTTGAATTCATGTTCGCCAGTGATGGACTTGATTATCACGGCACCATGGGAGAATGGTTTGAAAACTTCGAATGGTTCCGACCATCTTGATTTCAGTTTTCCCGGGAAAAGTTTTAGTCAATAATTGAATAAGAGAACTAGTTGCCCTGACATGAATTGCCGCGACAATAGTTTCTTGTCATGCCATTGCTTTGTTTTCTCCATGTAGATTCGTGCATTGTTATATGCGAGTGCACGAAATTCTTCTATCTCGTTGAAGTCTAACAAACACTTTTTCCCGGCACTTTCCCAATCCATATTAACGGTCTTGATTGCCCAATATGCCTTGTGTTTGATTTCCATCGGTAGATGGCATGTTTTGCCATAGACAAGTCGGAAGGGAGACATACCTAAGGGTGTTTTGAATGCAGTGCGATATGCCCAAAGTGCGTCATCTAGTCTTACTGACCAATCCTTCCTAGAGGGATTTACAACTTTCTCGAGTATACCCTTCAATTCCCGGTTGGAAATTTCTGCTTGCCTATTGGTTTGTGGGTGATATGCCGTGGCAATCTTGTGAGATACACCAAAGCGTTGTAACATCTTGGCGATGAGTTTGTTCTCGAAGTGCTTGCCTTCATCACTGATAATTGCTCTCGGCATCCCAAACCGTGTAAATATATTTTTCTGCAAGAATCGTTGCACGATCTTAGAATCGTTGGTGGGAAATGCAGCTGCCTCAACCCATTTAGACACGTAGTCGACGGCAAGTAGAATGTAAAGGTTGCCGAATGAAGATGTGAAAGGTCTCATAAAATCAATCCCCCATACATCAAACAATTCCACCTTGATGATGTTTTAGAGCGGCATCTCATGTCGTCTAGAGATATTACCCGTCCTCTGGCAACGATCACATTGCTTGTAAAACTCTTGGGCATCTTTGTACAGTGTTGGCCAATACAAATGGATTGCAAAACTTTGGCCGCGGTACGTGTTCCTCCAAAATGTCCTCCATAGGGTGACAAATGGCATTGGTGGAGTATATTCTGCTGCTCCTCTTCAGGGACACATCGGCGTATAACCTGATCTACACATTGTTTAAACAAAAGAGGCTCGTCCCAAAAGTAATGCTTAGCATCATGGCAGAACCACTTCTTCCCTTGGTGAGTAAGGCCATAAGGTAAAATACCAAAAACAAGAAAATTAACTAAATCCGCGTACCAGGGTATTACCGAGGCATGTGTTGTCGTGGCAACTACTTCCATGGCTGTCAAGGCATGCACGTCTAGAGTTACCGCAGCATGCGCGTCAATGGTTGCCGAGGCATATACGTCTAGAGTTGCCGAGGCGTGCGCGTCAAGGGTTGTTGAGGCATGCGCGTCAAGGGTTACCGAGGTATGCGCACCCATGGTTGCTGAGGCAAATAATAGTTGCTCATCCGAGAATGCATCACATATCTCTAAATCCGCATCCTCCTCTATATTGCATTCTAAGTGTGATAAGTGATCAGCCACTTGATTTTCTGTTCCTTTCCTGTCCTTAATTTCAATGTCAAACTCTTGTAAAAGCAATATCCAACGAATCAAACAAGGTTTGACATCCTTTTTAGCAAATAGATACTTAATTGCCGAATGGTTCGCATGAACAATTACCTTTGTACCAATCAAATAGGATCGAAACTTGTCAAATGCGAAAACTACGGCTAGTAACTTTTTCTTCGTTATTGTGTAATTCACTTGAACACTATTAAGAGTTTTACTTGCGTAGTATATCAAATGAAAGGTCTTACCAGTGCGTTGGCCTAGGACTGCTCCTACCGCGAAATCACTTGCATCAAACATGAGCTCAAAAGGTAGCGTCCAATCTGGTGGAACGACAATGGGTGCCGAGGCAAGCTTTTTCTTTAGGGTTTCGAATGCTTGGGTGCAAGAATCGTCAAAATTGAAGGCTTTATCCTGTTCAAGCAAATTGCACAAGGGTTTGGTAATCTTAGAAAAATTATGAATGAACCTCCTGTAAAAACATGTATGTCCAAGAAAGCTTCAGATTCCTTTAACCAAACTTGGTGGGGGTAATCTCTCGATCACGTCCACCTTGGCTTTGTCTACTTCAATTCCCTTGGATGAAATCTTGTGGCCGAGCACTATTCCTTCATCTACCATAAAATGGCACTTCTCCCAATTAAGGACTAAATCAGTTTCTTCACATCTTGCCAACACTTTCTCTAAATTGCCGAGGCAACTATCGAAGTCATTACCAAAAATGGAAAAATCCTCCATGAAGATCTCAAGGAAGTCTTCGACCATGTCTGAAAAGAGTGCCATCATGCATCTTTAGAAGGTTGCCGGGGCATTACATAATCCGAACGGTATCCTTCAGAAAACATAAGTACCGTATGGGCATGTGAAGGTTGTCTTTTCTTGATCTTCTGGTGCTATGGAAATTTGATTGTAGCCTAAATAACCATCAAGAAAACAGTAAAATGGTTTACTTGCAAGACGGTCAAGCATTTGATCAATAAAGGGTAATGGGAAGTAACATTTCCTAGTGGCTTTGTTTAGCTTTCGATAATCCATACAAACCCTCCAACCGGTTACAGTCCTGGTTGGAATGAGTTCATTGTTTTCATTACTTACCACCGTTATACCTCCCTTTTTCGGTACACATTGTACTGGACTTACCCATGTACTATCAGAGATAGGGTATATGATGCCGGCGTCAAGCCACTTGATGATTTCTTTCATTACAATCCCTTTAATGGCATGATTTAGTCTCCTCTGGGCCTCAATCGAATGTTTGTGATCATCTTCCAACAAAATCTTGTGCATGCACACTGTCGGGCTAATTCCCTTCAAGTCGGCAATTGTCCACCCTATTGCCTTCTTGTGTAGCATCAACATTTTGATCAGCTTCTTTTCTTGCTCAGGCTGTAACTTAGAGGAAATAATTACAGGCAATGTATTATCGGTTCCCAAGTAAGCATATTTTAGTTGTCCTGGCAATTATTTCAACTCATGAATCGATGGTTGTTCAATGGAGGGCTTTTCGAGTTTACCTTCCTTACCTGCATAATCCAGTGGTTCAAAGTATGTACCTAGTCGATTGACTAACCAATTTTCCTCTTCTTGTTGTTCCTCATCGACCGGTTCTTCATACTCCTCAGGTTCCTCTTGATCGGCAATGTAGATGCCGAGGCAACTAAATTCCTCGTCGAGGTCAAACTTTGCCGTGGCATGAAGAAGTTGGCATTCTTCCGGATCATCGGCATGCCTTAGTGTTTAGAACACATTTAGTTTAACTTGCTGGTCATTCACCCTCATTGTGAGTTCTCCCTTTTCAACATCGATCAAGGTTCTCCCTGTTGCTATGAAGGGTCTCCGGAGAATGATAGGTGCATGTTCATCTGCCTCACAATCCAAAACAATAAAGTCAGCGGAAAAAATAAATTTATCAACTTTTACCAGTATGTCTTCGATTTTTCCCTCTGGATACACATAGGACCTGTCGGCTAGCTGTAGCATAACTGTTGTAGGCCTTGCCTTCCCGATTCCTAGTTTCTGGAAAACCGATTTAGGCATCAAGTTTATGCTTGCTCCAAGGTCACATAATACTTTCCCGACATAGTGGTTTCCAATGGAACAGGGTATTGTGAAACTTCTGGGATCCTTCAATTTGGGTGGCATGCGATTGTGCAACATGGCCATGCATCCCTCTTTTGCGGCAACTGTTTCAAACTCTCTTAGCCTTGTTCTCTTGGACACAATGTCTTTCAGAAACTTGGCATAGTTTGACATTTGTTCAATCGCCTCAACCAATGGAAAGTTGATGTGGACTTGCTTTAGGATATCAAGAAACTTCTTGAATTGATATTCTTTCTTTTGTCGCTTCAACCTTTGTGGGAATTGTGGTGGAAGTCGGATATCTTCGATCATTTCATTGGTCTGGAACCTGATTGACGGCATTGTTGAGGCAACTGAAGTTGCCGAGGCATTGTCAACTGGGGTTGTCGTGGCGTGCCTATCGTTGGTTGTCGCGGCATCCTTATCGCTGGTTACCGAGGCATGCTTATCGTTGGTTGCTGCGGCAATTCATGGTTCAACATCTGAGGCTTTGCCGCTGAGTTCGTCTTGCTCTTTTTGTGGAGTTTTGTTTGATGAGCGAGCTTGAGCCTCTTTAAGTTGTTGGCCACTTCTAGTGGTGATCGCCTTACATTGCTCATGGACAGTTCCTCTTGCGACTTCAGTATCGCTGGGTAAGTCTCCTTGCGTTCTAGTATTCAGGTTTTGAGCAAATTGTCCGACTTGATTTTCCAATGATTTGATTACTGCCTCTTGGTTTTGCAATCTCATATCGGTCCTGTTAATAAAAGCATCAGTTCTTTTTATGAAGTTACTATTCTTAGCCATATAAGATTCAGTTTTCAACATAAAAGCATTGAGAGAATTTTCCAAAGAACTAGATGTTGTCGGTTGTTGCTGCGGCAACTGTTGTCGTGGCATATTCTGCTGGAATCCCGATGCTTGTGCATTCTAATTGTTCTGGTTTAGAGCATTGTTGGGATTACTCCATAAAAAATTCGGGTGCTTATTCCAAGCTGGATTGTATGTATTAGACACCACATTGTTGTTCCGGTTGTAATTCCCCACATAAAAGCTGGATTCCAGATTCTGCATACATTCAGAAGAATCATGGTTACCACCACATAACTCACAAAAGGAGTCCATTACCTTGACCTCTTATGTGTTGTTTGGTTTCTGCATATTCTGGACCATCTTGGTTAGAGTGGCCAATTGTGCCGAAATTGAATCTGATGATCCCAATTCATGTATTGTGGTTTGGCGTCTAACTCATTCTCTTCTAGCAGAGGGGAATTGATAATCATTCTTGGCAAGTCTATTTAGAATTTGCATTACTTCCTCCGGTGACTTATCTAGGAGTATGCCGTTTGCCGAGACATCTAGCATCATCCTTGTTGGTGTATTCACAGCGTTGTAAAACATTGTTACTTGTGTCCACACTGGGAATCCGTGTAGGGGACATTTGTGTAGAAGTTCTCTATATCGCTCCCAAGCCTCGTACATGGATTCATCATCTGCCTGCCGAAAAGAAGTAATTTCTTTACGAAACTTATCAGTCAAATTTGTAGGATTAAATCGAGCAAGGAAATCACGACAAAGATCGGTCTAAGATCCTATTGATCCGGCAAGAATACTATTCAACCATGCTTTTGCCCTATCCTTTAGTGAATAGGGGAATAATCTTAGTCGTAAAACATCGAGGGTGACTCCTTGTATTTTGAATGAATTGCAAATCTCGAGGAAAGATTTAAGATGTTGTCGTGCATCTTCAGTTGCTGAGCCGCCAAATTGACCAATTGTGTTGATCATATTGAACATCACTGGTTTCAACTCAAAGTGGTCGGCTTCAATTTTAGGTGTGATAACTCCTGGATTAAGTCCTTCAAGATCTTCTTCAAGATAGTCTCGAATAGTTCTGTTTCGTGCAAGAATCACTCCTCCTCCTGCTGGAACATCTTGATTCATATTGCCGTCTTGATTAGCCATTGCTACTCTTAACCTTCGTCTGAGTCTTTGCAAGGTTCGTTCGATTTTTGGATCAAAGGGATATTCTGGTGTAATCGGTCTCGCCCTGGTCATATACCAAAGTTTGTTAACACTTTGAATCTTAAACAAAAAAAAATAATGAGTGCAAGAAAATAAAAACAAAGTTGCTATTGCCAATCCCCGACAACGGCGCCAAAAACTTGTTGCGCATAATAAGTGCCCCGCAATTGTGCAAGTGCACACGTCGCAAGTTATAGTATAAAAGGTATCGTCCCCACAAGGATTGGTGCCACTTCAAGAATCTAATCTCTTGCACTGTAAAAAGTAAAAGAACACAAGTAGAAGATTGTAGGAGTTTAACTAACAACTAAACTAGAAAGCAAATAAGAAAAAGAAGATGTAATCAAATGAGAGAGAATAGGACAGGTTATCATGAGTTAAGGTGTGATAGCCTATTGGATCGTCTTGGTAAAAGAGTGCAAGGGCAACTCAGTTGCCGTGGCAACTTGCGCAGCGGGGTTGCCTTGGCAACTAATCGTCGGTTGCCTGGGAGACTAGCTGGGCAACTACTTGGGCGGCTGGGAAGCAACTTCAAGGTTCGGCAGAGCGTTCTTCAATGGTTTCTTTTTATCCCTAAGTTGAAACTCTAGCTAATTGTGCATGCCTTGACAATACATCCCTGCGTGAATTAAGGGTGAACAACAACCAATCTTGCGCTCCTCTTAGCCGTTGAAATCCTTAATTTATTCCTAAGCCGGATTAATCTTCACCATCAATAGATTGAATAAAGACCATACTAATTTGTTTCTTGAATCTAACTCTCCCGATATTAGATAAATAGATAAAGTTACGAGATCCTCTCCCAATTCACTCGCAAACAAGAATAAGAACCAAGAATGAGTAAACCTTGAATTGAAAGTGCAAACTCTTATTACCTAAACAAAATCCAATTGTTTCTCACAACCACAAAACACAATAACCTTAGCCAAATAGATTTAGTTCATGGCTAGGTTCCAAAGAAACACAAAACAAAGAATTCCTAGCATAAACCTAATTGAACAAGAAAGAAAAAGATGAAGAATGGTTGAAGCCTTATCGAAATCTCTCCTTGCTCTTGTCTAAATCTCCCTCCTCTCTTTGTCGAAATTTCTCTCCTCTCTCCCTCTGGAGTTGACGGCATGGTCCTCAATTTATAGGGCTAGGTCAAAGTCTTTTTTAAGGAGAAAGTTAAGTTGGAATTAAATATCTTTAAAGAATATAATTCTTTATTATATTTAAATTCCATTTAGAACTTCTCCTATCTTCTTGGGATTTAATTTCTCTTTAACCTCTTCATGAAAATCAAACTCCTTTGGGATTTAACTTTGCTCCACGTCATCTTGGGCTTATCCAGTCATCAATTTCGACTACCATATCATATTATCCCTTATCGAAAATTGCCTTGGCAACTAGCTCGACATCTCCTTCATGCATTGCCCTGACAACTAGCTCAGCATCTCCTTCATGCATTGCCCTGGCAAATGGTTCTAGCCTTGCTTTGGCAAGTGATTCTGCACACACACACAAAACGCACCAAAGTAGTATCTTTTTCCACAAAATTAAGCAAAATATGAAATCAAGCTTGTCCACCAAGGAAACAATGCAAACATGCATGAATGGCTAATAATGCAACTAATATGAGCCTAAGTCTAGCAATAATATGAATAAAAAGGGTAATAAAAATAGTACTTTTGAACACTTAACACCAAGTCTCCCCTAAATTGCAGCATTAGGAAAGTAAGGGTCCTGTTCAAAAAAGGTAAGATCCATAGTAGCAAAAAAAAAATTGAGATAGGGGATGATAGCATTTATAGCCCTTCTTAAGTGAAGAATACCCTACCAGCACACACTTCAGAGATCTAGGATCTAACTTGGACTTATTAGGGGTTGAATTATGAATAAAAATTGTACAACCAAAAATTTTAAGAGGTAATATACAAGAAAAAGGCTTAAAATGGGGGTAACTCTCCAAGAAAATAGATTGAGGGGTTTTAAATTTCAAAACCTTAATGGGCATACGGTTGATCAAGTATGTGGTAGTTAACAAGGCCTCTCCCCACAGGTACTTAGGGACATTACTGGTAAATAAAAGGGATCGGGTGACTTCAAGGAGGTGTCTGTTTTTTCTCTCTGCAACTCCATTCTGTTGTGGAGTACCAACACATGAACTAATCTAAATTATTCCATTTTTTTGAAAAAAATCACCCAAGGACCTAGCAAAAAATTCACTCCCATTGTTAGATTTAAACAGCTGGATTTTAGTATGGAATTGGGAAAGAACCATGGTATAAAATCTCTCAAAAATTCTTTCAGTTTTAGACTTTTCCTTCATCAAATATATCCAAGTAGTCTTACTATGATCATCAATAAAAGTAATAAACCATTTACAACCATCATCATTCTTCACTTTAGAAGGACCCCAGATTTCACTATGGACCAAAGAAAAAGGATGAGATGGTTTATAAGTAGATGGAAAGTATGATGCTTTAGTTTGTTTAGCAAGTGGACAGATATGACATCTAAATAAACTTGACTTTTATTGATGAATAAAGAGGGATATAATTTTGCAAGATATTGAAAACTAGGATGGCCTAACCTAAAATGCCACAATAAAACATTATCAATTTGTCCTAAGCAGTAAAAGAACAAGGAGATTGAGAGGTGGAAGAGGATGGAGTGCCATGAAGAACATAGATGCCATTGTGCAAGCTAGCATTGCCAATCATCTTTTTCGAGTCCATTGCCTGCAAAACACAACTAGAGTCATTAAAACTTGTGGAACACTTCAGATCTTTGGAAAGCTTGCTAACAGAGATGAGATTGCAGACAAGATTTGGTATAAATAAAACATCATCGAGCAGTAAATTTTCATTAATAACAATAGAACCACATCCCTAAATTTGGGAAAGGGAGCCTTCAGCAGTTTTAATAGATCTACTAGAAGAAGATGCTGAGTATTTAAGGAACAACTCCTTGTTACCAGTCATATGGTCAGAAGCCCCGGAGTCTATGATCCAAGTTGGAGTGAGTTGTACAGATAAAATGGTTGTAGGGAATGAGGTACCTTCGGTCTCTTTCATGGCCAGATTCGTCTCACTAAGGCCTGCAAGTTTGCCAAACAATTTCTGAAGATTTACAATATGTTCCGTAGTGAAACTAGTGACACTACAGGCAAAAGCTAAATAGGACTATGCTTATCTATAGGGCCTTGCTTTCAATCAATTGGTTTGCCATGAAGCTTCTAACACTTCTCCTTGGAGTGGCCTGGTTTCTTGCAATGGTCGCACCATGGCTGACCCTTTTTATTAGAACTAAAAGGTGTCTAAGTGAGGAGAGCAGACTTTTCATGGGAAGAGGGTTCAGGAAGCATCACTGTTCGCCGGCTTTCCTTCTTAACAGTAGAAAAAACTTCTCGAATTGAGGGAAGAGGGAAGCTTCCGAGAATTCTACCACGAACCTCATCTAATTCTTTATTCAACCCATGAAAGAATTGGAAGATTCTGCATTGTGTAGTAATTTTCCTGTATAAGGTAACATCAGTTGGTGTCTCCCATTCATTATGCTCATAAAGATCTATTTGCTGCCAAAGAGCATTAAGGAATTATAGTATAGGGTAATTGACATTCCTTCTAGTTTGAGAATCGATGCCTGACCTTCAATCCCATACAACTCAGAGATGTTGTCTGTACTAGAATAAGTTTCTTGAACAACACTCCAGATTTCAGCCGCCGTTTGATAAAGGAAAATTTCTACCTACACTGGGAACCATAGAATTGAGCAACTAAGACATCACACGGCTATTTTCCTGCATCCATTTGGTATATCCAGCAGCAGTAGCCGTACGTTTTTCAATATCCCCTGTGAGATAGCCCAATTTGCCTCACCCCAAAATAAAAATCTTGACAGATTGAGAGCATTCCAAATAATTGTTTCCATTCAATCTGTGATAGGTAATAACAAGACTAGAAGAGTCATTGAGATCATCAGAACCAGAAATAATCTCTGGTAGAGATGTGATATCGGTGGAAGAAGAAGAATTGGCCATCGACTAGGTTGTTAGAATTCGAAACCCAATCTGATACCATGTAGAGATTAGTGAAACAAAAGAAAGACGATCCTATTATTCACTCTTGCAATAGGTTACAACATAGAACTCTTTTATAGAGTCCTTAAGAATTTGACTCAAACTAGGAATCCTAATAATACAAGACTTCTAACTCTACTAATAGATAACTACTAACTCCTTAGGAATTAGTCCTAGTCTTTTACATAATATACAAGTCGTATTATCCTATAATCACCTTAATCCCAAAAGTCAATAACCCTGAAACTTTAGATGAATTTAGGCCGATAAGTCTGGTAGGTGGCATGTATAAAATCCTATCGAAGGTCTTGGCAATGAGGCTTAGCATGGTGATGGTTCATCTTATTAGTGAGTCTCAATACGCTTTTATGCCTAGAAGGAAAATCCTAGATTGCTCGTTGGTGGCTAACGAATTAATTGATTCTGTATCTAAGTCTGTAAATAAAGGGATTGCATTTAAAATTGACTTTCAAAAGGCTTACGACACTGTTAGTTGGGACTTTTTGATTTGTGTTATGAAGGATTGTGGTTTTAAGGTGAGATGATACGATTGGATTATGAAATGTGTTTCAACTGTTTCCATTTCGATTCTTGTTAATGGTGCTCCGGTTGAAGCCTTTAATATTGCTAGAGGACTAAGGTAAGGGTGTTCCTTCTCCCCACTTTTATTCAATCTAGTGGGTGAAACACTTAATCTTATGCTTGGTAAGGTCGTTCGCTTGGGACTGTTTACGGGGTTCAAGGTTGGTAGATTTGACAATATAGTTGAAGTCTCTCATCTATAATTCATCGATGACCTTTTAATTTTCTGTGGTGGAATTGAGGATCAGGTACGTAATGTCAAACGTGTGCTTCGAGTTTTTGAATTAGCTTCCGGGCGAAAATTAAATTTGAAGAATAGCAAAGTTTTTGGTATTAATTTATCTGAAGACATTGTTAAAAGTTGGGCGCGGAATATACATACTGGCGTGGTCGTGGCCGTCATTAGAACGGGGAGTATCTCTATTCCCTCTCTATGCTTTCTTTTCCATATTGGGACAATATGACTTAAGTGAGGGGGTGGAAATTGCATCAAATTTACCTTGCTTATTTGGTTGATTGGAATTGGGTTTTTATTGAATTGATGTGTTAAAATTGATTGTTGCATATCTAATTTTTCACCTTGTTTCTTTGCTTTTTCTTGTGAATTTCGATCTCGCTTTTGTTGGAATTTAGGTTGTATGATAACACTTGGCATGACTAATTGGCTTTTCTTTAAAATTTCAATTGACATTCCATGCATTTGATAGTTGAATTGATAGCATGACTTAGTACAATTTGACCCTTTCATGTGAGTTTTTGAGCCTAATGAGCATACATTTGCATTCTTGCTCTTTGTTTATTTGAGTGTGCCGACTAATTCTTGGCATTCTAGAACTTGTGGCGTAATGCTTTTCGAGACTACACGATTGAATATGTTGCTTTAATATGATAGGGGCATTATGATTTAACCCTTCTCTCTTCCCAAAAAATGGCATACCCTTGTTTATCTTCCCCTTAGTGAGCCAATTTTTAAGCCTTATATCATTTTCTTTGTTTACCACATCATTAAACCGAGCCTATTTTATTTTTGTTTTTCCCTTTTTGTCACCCTTTTTAGGACAAAGTTAAGATTGTTCCACGGACACACGAAAAAACATTGTTCAAACAGTGTAGAAAAAATAGTGCAAAAAATTTGAAATGATTTGAACAACAAAAAAAATATACAGTTTGGTTCGAACAGCAGCAGAAAAAAAAACAAAAAAGTTCGACGAGGAAAAAGAGAGTGAATAAAGCTTTGATTGTTTGATTTCATATTTCCTTTCTTCGATTTTTACTTCCTTTTAAATAATCATTTGGAATGGTCTTCTTTTTGTCTTGAAGTTTTAACCCGATCTTTGGCCTTTATCCCACCCGAGCCTTAGCCCCATTACAACCCTTTTAAAAACCTCTTGATTATTGCATCATGTTCATACTTAGTAGTGGAGATTGGATTTAGTTACAAGCTTATGGTAATGTTTTGATTAGTTAGGCTTGAGCGATTCTTTCACCCGAAACACTTTGGAATGAGTGAGCCACTATGAGGTACTAAGTCTTGCTTCTTTGAGATCAACAGACAATTGGAATTTCATGCTTTTCTTATACCCGCATTTAGTTAAGCCTTTGCTTGACTACTCTTGGATTTCATCATTTGCTTTGATTTTGATTTACTTAAAAGACTTGGAAATTTTGTGAAATAAAGATGGCAACTTGAGGTTTTTGATACATTGATTGAGAAATGCTTGAGGACAAGCATTGAATAAGTGAGGGGGAATTTGATGAGTGATTTAAATAGTTATTATTTTGTTATTAATTACTCCTTGTTTATCAGTTCATGTTGCTAATTTGGGTGTTTTCTCTTATTTTCTGTGCAGGACATTGGCTTCCAGAAATTGTGCTAAAAAGGAGGCACAATTTTGCAGATTTTTCTCTGGAGTCAAGGCTGGGCTAGTAAGCATGAATCTGGGCACGAAATCTGACGTGGCGTCAAGTTAGCAGTTTCTAGAAGGCAACATCAGCGGCTTCTAGAAGGTGACGTCAGCAACATCAGATAGCTTATCACCAGAGATTTAAAATTCAAACTTAGAAATTATCATTTGTATTTAGAATTTAATTTAAATATTTTAGTTTTTATATTTTATCATCTTTAGGGTTATTCTAAGGTTTCAGAATACTATAAATACCCCATTTGGGGTAAGCACAAGACATCTTTCAACCGGGTTCAATTCAGGGGCACCCACTTGCTTATGCCTACACGAAAGAACGATATCCTTACGAAAGCATAATGTACTCGAGCCCCGAAGGTACTTGCTAGGCCTACACGGGAGAACGATATCTCCACGAAAGCATTAGCGTTTTCCCCCACTTAAAAAACGGGTTTATATGCCATATTTTAAATGCGTTAAAATAAACGCACAATTATAACCGAATATTAGTTTAATAGTCACTTTAATCTGGGATTTCCGATATTAATAAAGCGGTAATTATTTGAAAAAAGCTCGACTCTCATTTTTTTTTGAAAAAACAAAAATATCCCCAGCGGAGTCGCCATCTGTAGCGATGTCCCCCTCACTAAAAAAGGATGTGTTTTTTTTATTTTGTTTTATTTGAAAATATTTTCTTCTGCGTGGGATTTTAGAAGAAACCGTGTTTTATTTAAAAATGGAGTCGCCACCGGCCACTTAGGTAGGTTGGACACCGTAAATAACCAAAGATTTAAAATTGATGGGTTCATGAGTCAGTTACGGATGGGGAAGGATTAGCACCCTCACACCGCCCAAAATTGGTACTTTAATAATTACCGCTTTATTAATATTAGACTTTCCGGATTAAAGTGACGATTAAATTAAAATTTGGTTATATGTGCGAGTAGATTTTAAAGACCCCATTATCCGAGAGTAAACGCCCAACCACTATCACTACGCTTGATACTGGCACCGTTTACACTCGAATAAAAGGGCACCGCATTGATAAAATATATATCCGTTATGCAAACTAAAAAACATGTCAAATATAAATAAATACATTGCGATAAAAATATAAATAAATGTTAACATAACCAAACATTAATTTAACATAAATACATAAATATCAGTCACATAAGTAAAACGAATCTAACACATAAAATATGATAATAACAACAACAACAATAATGATGATGATAATAATAATAAGTGATGCATGACATGAACTAATTTAATACATATAAAATATTATGAAATTAAACATTAAAGACTAAATGCATTAAAAATAAATTACATGGCAAAAAACATAAAAATAGGACTAAAACGGAACAAATGCAAAATGCATGAACAGAAAATTAACAAATTTAAAAACTAAAGTACTAAAATTAAATTCAATATAATGGCAGTGGCAAAATTGAAAGAAAAACTGAAATAAAAAGCCACAAAAAACATGAAAGGACGATTTTAAATGGGCATAAAAACTCCAAGGGACTAAACAGATGATTACACCATGACTAGTAGCTAAAACGGGATGAAAATTTGAGGACTTAAGGTGTAATTAGACCCTGGGTTAAAACAGATGTGGGAACAAAATGGAAGGACCGATATGGTAAATCTACCGTGGACAGAAACGAATGAGGGAGGAAAGTCCAGTGACCATGTGCGTAATTTGCCCCTTAACCAAAAACGCGGATCCTTCCCGGATCCGGGTCACCGCGCGGGTTGAGACTCGCCAAACAGCGCCGTTTTGCTTTGGCCTGCTTAAAACATAAGGAGGGTTTTATTTTTCCTTTCGAAATGTAAAAAAAAACTAAACCTAATAAAACTCTCAACTCTCATATACTCTCACCACTTGAACCAGAGCGGCGGCCGCTCTTGCCGACGTCGCCGTTCCTCGGCCGAATGGCCTTACGACGAAGCACCACGACAACGATCTCTATGGTAGGTAAAATCTCGACCCTCTTCTTTTTATTTTGGTAAAAAACGAAAACCTTTTGATTTTGGGTTCGAAATAAAAAATAAGGTTTCGATTTAAGATTTAACACACACAAGAAATTTTTTGCTTGATTCCAAAATAAAGAAAGGAAAGACGTTCTGAAATTTTTATTTCCTTCTACCTTTTTTTTAGAATCGGATTATCCCCTCTAAAGCTCTCTATTTTCTCTTTTATTTTTGAACTCTAGCCTGCTTTTCTTTTTACCTTAGATTTGGTTTTATAAACCAAAATTTTACAAACAAAACAAATAATTAATCTTTGTTGATTGCAGATCTGGGGGACCAGACTTTGTGGGTATGGGTTCGGCAGGGGTATGGTTGTGGCAGGGGCATGGTTGTGGCAGGGATATGGGCTGGTTTAGGGTTAGGTTTGATTTATATTATTTTTTTATGGTTTCTGAATTCAAATTTGGGGTTTGTTTTGGTTGCCGGTGAAGTTATGGCCTGAGTGTGACGGCGGCAGTTAATGGTAGAGGGGGTGGCTGCTAGGGTTTATTTTTAGGTTAGGGTTGTTTTGGTTTCTGGGTCGGGTCGGGTTTAGTTTGGATCTGGGTCAGTTTAGTTTAGGGTTTGGTTAAAACGGGTTATTACAGTCTGATCCAGCTACAACTCTAACAAAGTGGCAGGATCAAAAGATTGAAAGCTTATTTTGATTTTTTTGAATTTTTTCTTATTTTCTTTTTTTGGATGCAACTTTAATAAAGAGAATTTGAAAGTTAGTAAATTTGGATCTAATCACACCGTCAACGGATGGGTAAGATCGAATTGTACCTTGGATTCTACCTCGCCATCAACAAAGAAGCAGAACATTAATTGGAACCCTACTGCACCATCAGCGGAGAAGCAGGATAGCAGCAACTTGGACCTAAGCCACACCATTAGCGGAGGACTGGATCGGATAATGACGGCCTGGAACCAGTTACACCATCAGCGGAGAGCAGGATCTAAGGACGACGACAGCTTGGACCTAGCCACTCCATCAGCAGAAGACTGGATCGGATAATGACGACCTGGAACCGGCTACACCATCAGCGGAGAACAGGATCTGAGGACGACGATAGGTTGGACCTAGCCACTTCATCAGTGGAGGACTGGATCGGATAATGACGGCCTGGAACCGGCTACACCATCAGCAGAGAGCAGGATTTGAGGACGACGATAGCTTGTACCTGGCCACTCCATTAGTGGAGGACTGGATCGGATAATGACGACCTGAAATGGGCTACACCCTCAATGGAGAGCAGGATCTAAGGACGACGATAGCTTGTACCTAGCCACTCCATCAACGGAGGACTGGATCAGATAATGACGGCCTGAAACTGGCTACACCATGAGCGGAGAGCAGGATCTAAGGACGACGATAGCTTGTACTAGCCACTCCATCAGCGAAGAGACTAGATCGGGCGATGAAAGTTGATAAATTTTTTTCTTCTTCATTTTTACTTTTTTTATTGATTTTTTTGATGATTTTTTTTTTTATTTTTTTTTATTTTTTTCTTCTTTTTTCTTTTTTCTTTGATTTTTTTCTTCTTATTTCTTTGATTTTTTTTCTTTTTTTTTTCTTCTTTTTTTAGCTGCAACATTAATAAAGAGAACTTGAAAATCAGTAAAGTTGGATCTAACCTCACCATCAACGGAGGGGTAAGATCGAATAATAATATTTTAGACCCTACTCGCCATCAACGGAGAAGCAGAACATTAACTGGAACCCTACTACACCATCAACGGAGAAGCAGGATAGCAACAACTTGGACCTAGCCACTCCATCAGCGGAGGGACTGGATCGGATAATGACGACCAGAAATCGGCTACACAATCAGCAGAGAGCAAAATTAGAGGACGACAGCAGCTTAGACCTGGCCACTCTATCAGCGGAGGACTGGATCAGATAATGATGACCTAGAACCGGCTACACCATCAATGGAGAGCAGGATCTGAGGACGACAGGAGCTTGGACCCGGCTACTCCATCAGTGGAGGACTGGATCGGATAATGATGACCTAGAACCGCTACACCATCAGCGGAGAACAGGATCTGAGGACGACGGCAGCTTGGACTCGGTCACTCCATCAGCAGAGGGTCTAGATCGGGCGATGAAAGTTGATAAATTTTCTTTTGATTTTTCATTTCATCATTTTTTTCTTCTTCATTTTTACCCTTTTTGATTTTTCTTTTTATTATTTTTTTTATATTTTTTGTTGTAACTGTACAAAGAAATAGCTTGAGGAAAAAAGTTAGGTCTAGCTGCACCATCAGGGGAGAAACAAGACCTGAGTAAAAATTTGGTTTGCTGCACTGTCAACGGAGAAGCGAGATTTGAAAGATGCAGAATTGTCACATCACTGGTGAAGAGATGAGATTCGAAGGAAAATTTGACCTATTGCACCATCAACGGAGAAAAAGATCTTCAAAATGTTGGATTTGTTTGGATTGTCTGAGCTGGTCCATCACTACTAATGTAGACAAGACCTGAAAATGAAAGAAATCATTAGTTAGTATTTGTTCAAAAATTTTGCCGCTGATACATTTTGTCTAAAGATTTCAGCTCTTCTGCATGTTTGGCCTTCTTCATGGCTAGACGTTGGCAGTTGTGTTGTTGCCCCCATGAATGAGGTTCCC
Organism: Hibiscus mutabilis; assembly: GCA_019671005.1. Taxonomy (NCBI): domain Eukaryota; kingdom Viridiplantae; phylum Streptophyta; class Magnoliopsida; order Malvales; family Malvaceae; genus Hibiscus; species Hibiscus mutabilis. The sequence goes on along the minus strand of CM033735.1, from coordinate 2,473,992 downwards.
TGGTCTCTTCCCTGGACCTGTTCGCACGCACAAATAAATGCACCATGAGTGCACCTAAATTTGTGCCTAGTACATGTGTCTAGTATGCATGACAACTTAAATGTATGTAAGATGTATGCATTTTATCCTACATACAAAATGATTTGAACGTGTGAATGGGATTTTTGGTCCTCAGAGGGATGCCCCTAACTCCTCACTGGTCCTGTCAGGATCTTGGTCTTTTGTATGTGACGGTGCCCCAACCTCTTTTTGGGTTCGATCAGTCATCTGGGTGTATGCCCCAACATTTTATTCATTCTTATGCCATCGTCTGAAACTGCTATTGAATTTGACACTTTGAGTATGGATTATGTTGCCCCCTAAGTTGTGTTCATAAATTGTGTTGGTTCATGGTAGCTCATTATTTTTGGATTGGGTGCAGTTTTACAGACTGTGGTCAATGTAGACATTTCAGGGGTGCAAGGGTTTGACTCGACAATGAAGGCTGGACCTTGGCAAAGAATTCCTCCAGACTGGGGCTTTGTTAGGGGCACACTTTTTGTAAAAGATGTGGAGGGTGCTTCCGGATATGCCCCAAGATCAAACTCTTGTAAGAGCCTCTATAAGGTGCTAAATTAACCAACTCCATTGTATTTAATGGGGCAACCCGGGGGCCGGCTTTAAAATTTTTAAAATGTATGCATGTAAATGTGAGGTGCATGTCTTAGATGCAAAAGTACTGATTCAAAAATGGTTCTTGTGGCTCAACTTTCCGAACTCACGGGATTCATTTGCAACTTTGAATATTGTCTTGATATCTAAAATGCTAGATTTTGTCCCAATGATAATTTTACAAATTGAGAACTAGTCGTGAATCAGCATTTCATGCTATTAAAATGCAAAAAAATTAAAGTGTTATGATATGCCATGCAGTGAATGCCAAGATGAGCAGATATGATGTGATCACAAAAATGGGTTAATTTGAAATTAGGGTAAAAATGAAAGATTTCTGATCGGGTAAACCACTTGAACCAACACCCCAATGTAATGCAAATGCAATGATGTATGGAAAAAAGGGTAAAACAAAAAAGAAAACGAGTCAGTATCGGATAAGATCAATAACACATAAATAGAAGAACAATTTAGATAATGTAAACAAACAATATAACCCTATTTACATCCCGTCTAAAGCACCTAGGTTATCCGCATGGCTCTAATAGGGTGGGTTTCTATATGTTCTGTACATGCATTGTTGGTGCTAGGAGGTACCTGAATTGTCCTTGCAGTCCCCTACTAAGAGTAGCAAGGCCCCCGATCATCACCCATTATAGGCTCCTTTCAACCGGGTTCAATTCAGGGGGACCCATTCACTTATGCCTGCACGAAGGAACGATATCCTTACGAAAACATAAGGTACTCGAGCCCCGAATGTACTTGCTAGGCCTACACGGAGGAACGATATCCTCACAAAAGCATTAGCGTTTCCCCCCACTTAAAAGGACAGGTTTATATGTCAAATTTTAAATGCGTTAAAATAAACGCGCAATTATAACCGAATGTTAATTTAATAGTCACTTTAATCTAGAACTTCTAATATTAGTAAAGCGGTAATTATTTAAAAAGCTTGAATCTCATTTGTTTTTGAAAAAACAAAAATATCCTCAGCGGAGTCGCCATCTGTAGCGATGTCCCTCTCGCTAAAAAATGGTGTTTTGTTTTGAAAATGATGTCTTCCGTGGGATTTTATAAAAAATGTATTTTATTTAAAAATAAGTCACCATCGGCCACTCAAGGTGGACCGGACACCGTAAAAACCAGTGATTTCAAAATGTCGGGTTCGGGAATCGGTTATGGATGGGGAAGGATTAGCACCCCCACACCGCCCAAAATTGGTACTTTAATAATTATCGCTTTATTAATATTAAACTTTCTGAAATAAAGTGATGATTAAATTAAAATTTGGTCATAAGTGCGAGTAAAATTTAAAATCCCTGTTATCCGAGAGTAAACGCCCAACCACCATCACTACGCCTGATACTGGCCCCGTTTACGCTCGGATAAAAGGGCACCGCATTGACAATTTATATTTCGAAATGCAACTTAAAACATAGCAAACATAAATAAATACAATGGGATAAATAATAAGTACTAACATCATAACCTACTAATCCAACATATATAAACATTAATCTAACACATAAAATGCATTCTAACATAAAAAAACTATACTCTAAAACATGCATGAATATTAATCTAAAAATATACTAATTAAGGTAAAACAAATATTTAACATTATTTATATATGTTGTATTTAAATAAAACGTTATATACTATTTTACAAACATACATAAAAATATATACACATACATATATATAAAATAAGATAAAATAAAAAATATGTGCATATTATACATAGATAAAAACATAAATACGTATGTACATATATGTTATACATTTAATATATAGTAAACTACTTTATGGTAATAATAATAATAATAATAATAATAATAATAAAATGCTAAAATGAATATACATGATCTATACTAACACTTCATAAAATAGCACGGATCTAAAGGTTAGGGACTAAAATGTATGAATATCTAATTACATAGCATAAATGTCTAATATTACAGGATGAAAATGAAACAGATGCAAAACATGCGGGCTAAAATGAAAATAAGCAGAAATGCAGGGCTGGAAATTAAATTTTGTGACTAAAATGAAATGAAACATGAACCGAAAGCCAAAATGAACATGCATAAGAAAAACAAGGATCGAACACAAGATTAGACCACGAGCAGAAATGGGGCGGGAAAAGAGTTTAGGGACTGAAACTGAAATTAGGCCACGGACAAAAGCTATTTTCCCATTGAAGGACATGCGGGTCCTTCTCGGGTAACTGGGTCACGTGCGGGTCGGGGCTTCAAAACTACGTCGTTTTGCAGAGGCCGGTTGAATAAAGGGTTTGGTTTATTTTTTTATTTCGAATGTAATCACAACCCTAATAATTTCTTCAGCCCTCACTCTTTCTCTCGACCAGCGGCGCCGCTCTCTGGCAACCTTGGCCATTCACCGACGACGGCCTTGCGGCGAATACTCGAAAGACAACGATGGCTCACTTCCCCCAAACAAAGGTATTCAAAATCCTTTTTATTTCGATTCGGAGTTTGAAAGAAAAAATAAAGCTTTGAAAATTCTTTAGAACTCAAGAACGTTCTTTTTATTTCCCTTTCAAACTTCCTTACAATTTTTTTTTATTTCAGTATTACAAAGTTTTTTCTGAACCCCCCTCTCTCTATATTTTGAACCCGAGAACCCCCCAATTTTTTGAACTCCCTAAATTTCTCTATTTAGATCCCTTTTTCTTTTTCACTTTCATTCGGGTTATAAACCCCATTTTTTACAACATAATAATAGCTACCCCTTATTTTATTTGGTGCAGGTTTGTGGCCGGATTTTTGGGGATGTCAGTGACAGGGCGTGGTGGTGATAGGGTATGGGCGGTCATATTAGGGGTATGAGATAGGGTGTATTTTATTTTTTTAGGGTTGATGGGGATTTAATTTAAGGATAACAGATTTGGTTAGGTTAGGATTGATTTGATTTAGGTGTTTTGGTTGGATTTGGGATTTTGGTGGTTGCCAACGAGGATAACGGCGACGGCAGACGAACGGCGGTGGATGAATGGCGGCGGCGCAAGGCCTGGCGACGGCGGCTAGTTAGATGTTAAGGTTTATTTTTTAGGTTAAAGGGCATTTTGGTAATTTTAGGGTTAATGGGTTTCGGGTTATTTGATCCGGGTCGAGTGTAAATGGGTTTTGGGGTCAAAACAGGTTATAACAGGGATGGCCCTCTACCTTTAAAATCACTTAAAATAATAGTCAAGCCATCTGAGAGGAGGAGTAATATGAGATGCAGGACTTTAGTTTTTATCTTAATTGTTTCAAGATTTTTTAAACAAAACAATAAAAATATAGTTTATTAATAAAATTTTAAATTAATTGTTTAAAGTAATGAGATGTTCTTTCTAAAAGATTTTTTTTTTTAAGTTTTTGCTTATAGCTCTGAAAATAACCGATACAACTTTGATGATAGATTCGTTCTCTTTGCATTGCCAGTCATTCTACCTAGAGGTAGCAATCTCGAGTTTGAGTTTTTTGAATTCGGATCTGTTATGATTTGTCTTTTTAGATTTTAGTTTTTTTGGGTTATTTTGAGTTCAAATTTATTTTCATATTTACATTATATGAATATTTCTAATAATATCTCAATATTATTTATTATTATTACTTTGAAGTAAACTTTTCTTTCTATTCAATCACGCAAAACATATTTATGAAATAATTAATAAAATTATTTAGATAATATGTATTAAATATTTTAAATTCAAGACCTTTATATTTTCAAAAAAAAATGTAGACCTTTATGATAATTTTATAGTTTTATACTTTTATTATATAAATCTATAAATTTTAACAAACTATATATATGGGTTAGGATTCACTTACACAGTGTAAAACTCTTTAAGTTTTACACGTTTTTTGGATCGTTGGATGGGGGAGATGAATGTCCAGGATTAACTCCTTACTTTTTTTCCCAAGTGATAATCTTCACATATTTTACTGTTAATCTCACCCACCCGTTTCACCCATCTAATGATCCAAAAAACATGTAAAACTTAATGAGTTTTACACTATGTAACTGGATCCTATCCCTATATATATATAGTACTCGATCAAGATTCGTTATAGGGTAGGTCTGCGGTACGGCAAGTTACGGTGCGGCACCAACTGAATATGTTACAAAAACTAAAACATGGCACTGAAAATGTTACACGTTTTTTGGATAGTTGGATGGGGGAAATGAATGTCCAGGATTAACTCCTTACTTTTTTCCCAATTGATAATCTTCACATATTTTACTGTTAATCTCAGCCACCCGTTTCACCCATCTAACGATCCAAAAAACGTGTAAAACTTAAAGAGTTTTACACTATGTAACTGGATCCTATCCCTATATATATAGTACTCAATCAAGATTCATTATATGGTAGGTCTGCGGTACGGCAAGTTACGGTGCGGCACCAACTGAATATGTTACAAAAACTAAAACATGGCACTGAAAATGTTACACGTTTTTTGGATTGTTGGATGGGGGAGATGAATGTCCAGGATTAACTCCTTACTTTTTTTCTCAAGTGATAATCTTCACATATTTTACTGTTAATCTCAGCCACCCGTTTCACCCATCTAACGATCCAAAAAACGTGTAAAACTTAAAGAGTTTTACACTATGTAACTAGATCCTATCCCTATATACATAGTACTCGATCAAGATTCGTTATAGGGTAGGTATGCGGTATGACAAGTTACGATGCGGCACAAACTGAATATGTTACAAAAACTAAAACATGGCACTGAAAATGTTACATTTTTTTATAATATTTTCGGTTCTTACAAAAACTTAAAATCTTATCAAAAGTGATGAAAGTTTCGAAACTCGAAAGTAAAATTTTGATACTTACCACAACTGAAAATGTTATTAAACCATATTTTACATTTTCAGTTGGTACCGTACCGTAACTGTACCATAACCTGCCGTACCTTAGACAAACCCTTGGTTATATGTATTACTTATATAGTGTTTTTTCTTCTTTCACTATATTGCTTTATCTTTTTCTATTGAAAATAGTATTTGTGTTCCGGATAGCTGTTGACAATATATAAATATTTAGGGTAAATTACACATATTACCATTTAACTTTAAGGTTTATATCATTTTTACCCGTAATCATTCATTTTGCATCAATGTAAACACTAGACCATTAAATCAATGATGTGGTGATAAAGTGGCATACTCGAATATCATTTTTATAATAAAGTGATACGCCTCAATCATATGATGACATGTAACAACATCGAGGAAATTGGAGAAAGTATGTATGCTTTGGGAGGTTTAAACATGAGCCTTGGGCAAGAGAGTGTAGCACCTAACCATCAGGCCAAATGCCGGAGTTATTAATATATTGACAAAATAATATTTAGATTAATTATTGTTATTCATCAATTTTGTTTATTTTATGCAAAATATATTATGATAACAAATTTTAAAATAATATAAAAACATATTTTAACATATATTTGGGTTTTTGTGGTCAAACCATTTCAGCTTTAAACTTTTTTGAATTCTTAATTTTTAAAGTTTAAAAAATTTCAAGTTTAAATTTTTTGAATTCAAATTTCCGACTTTATAATCAAATCAACTTCAAACGAACTCGAACTTAAAATTTTCAAATTGAATTTCAAGCATGTATTACCTATATTACATGCTCAACTCCAACCTTAATATAACCAAATATTTTCTTTCATTTTTTGTCACATGTGATGTAGCTTGGGGTAAATAATGTAATTTAAATATTTCATTATCAAACTTTTCATTTATTTCCCTCAATATGTATACATATAATAAAAAGTTATGGCATTGAACATGAAATTTATATCTATATCTCACAACTGTCCATAGTTATTATCACTTAAACTCAGTCCAAGACGTCAAATGACTTGCAATTGCTAAAGGAAAAAGGCTTTGTCTAGTGCCCTAGCAAAAGTAGACGTGGGATACACTGTCCTTGATAAATACAAGTACTTACTATTTAGTTGTTAAAAATAATGGTAATAAAAAATATAGATTTGAAAAGTTGATGTGATGTCTAATAGATTAATCAAAATGAGTTCGAAATTTTAAGTTTGAGAATATTTTTATAAGAAAATGGCATAATGCAAAAAAATGCCTTTAATGTTTGATTAATTAGTTATTTTGGTTATATTTTTTTAAAGTAATTTAACTATTAATGTTTTATTTTGAGTTAAAATGGCTCATATGCGGATGAAAAATGTTATAAGCAATTTAAAATAACTTGACAGAATGACACGTTAGAAGAAAAAATATTTTATATGTATACAATTTTTTTAAAATTATTTTTTGACTCACGTATAATTCTATAAATTCATCATATTTGTTTATATGAACTGAAATCGCGACTTACACTGTCATGCAGGTTTGTCACATCATTTTAAGCTTTTTATCGTCAGTTGACTAACAATTTTCATCTGCAGAGAGGCCATTTTGACCCAAAATGAAACGTTGAGTGTTAAATTGCTTAAAAAATAAAAATAGGGACTAGAATGACTATTCAGTCAAATGTTAGGGTCATTTTTTTGATATTATACCTAAGAAAGTATTAAAAGATAAACGGTGATAGATAATTAACAGTTGAGTGACTTAAATGAGTGAAAATCAAAAGTCTAATGATAAAATTATTTTTTAATAATGGGGCGATTTAAATAGAAAAACACTTATTCTTAAATTAAAGTGATTAAACATGTAGTTTACCCTTATATAAAAAGGCATAGAATTATGTTCCTTGATAGTAAGATGAGTATTAAGATCGAATCATAATCGAGATTAAAAAATTGTTTTTTATTTGTAATTGGGGTTTTGCTGCCCTGTTTTGTTGGGTCTATGAAGAGTGTATCATCTATTTTAAGTGACAAATATATTATTAATAAAATTTAACCTGATTGAGTGGGAAAAAATAGACAATCTTTGTCTCAGAGAATTTCAAATTTATTTCCAACGAGTTATTTTTTGCGTTATGTTAGTCTATATTAAACGAAGATATTGGCCAAAAAATTTAAAATTTGTCTATATTTAGAGTGAAAATCGAACTTTGTACCACTGATTAAGGTAGAATAAAATCCTTATCATCTCACTTAAACCCATGATTAGAAAATTTAAAAATTTTAGTACTTTATATTTATATATTTTTATTAAGTAAAGAAATATTATATTTTTAAAACAAATACTGAATTTTAAATCCATACAAAATTAAATAATATATATATTAATCACATTAACTTTCCACCACAAGTAAATGCTATTTATTATTAAAGTTTACATATTAATATAGATTCCGATAGAAAAAACGCTAGCTTGTTTCTTTTTTGACCGACATGTACCAAATATATTAAGAACTCTGTACTTCGTATATTAATTATGTTAAAAAGAAGAAGAGTCTATTTCTTCAACATTGAAGAACTATTTCAAGCTTAAATTTTCAACCTTGCACAGATTTTTTATTTTTGATAAATGTTGGTTTTATTCATTCAAAGAAAGGTACTAACCTTGCACAGAACTATTTTAAGCTTAAATTTTTAACAAAATTGAATTTTTTTTTATTAATAATATATGTGATAATTTCCAAGACAATGTATCAATTTGGTACCTACAACTAAGTTCGGGACTGAATGAATAAAAAAAGGTACCAACTAGATATTTTAAACCAAGTTTAAGAATAAAACGAGCCTGAAAAGATATTTAGAGAGCCTAAAACCTAATTCAAGAGTAAAATGATGTATTGTGGCCTTGTGGATTAGCAAAATAAAACATTTTTATAAGACAATTGATGTTTATATTGTCTTATTTTATATAAGTTCGAATATCAAAATGATAATATTTATCAATTTTTTTTACAAAAATAAGATTTATGGGTTAGCAAAATAGAACATTTTTCCTTTATAAGACAATTGAACCTCTTTATTTAATAAAAAAATTACTAAATGGCAAGACAAGTTTATCAATTTTTTCCTATAAAAGTAAATTTTTATAATCATATAAAAATTAACCAAAAACAAAAGGTAATTCAAAATATTTATCCCCTATCGTAGGAGAATTATGTTTATCGTAACAGTTCGTTGCTTCTTAGATGAATAATAGGGCAATATTTATTTAAAAAAATTCACATTATTGTAATATTATAATTAAGAAGGCAATGGAAATGATGGGCAATGGAAAAATTGTTGGGACAATCATTATTTATGTAGTTGCAAAGTAACCAATTCCCTTGCAAAATGGTCCCTTTTACCTTTCCCCTTTGCCAATACTATGTTGACATAAAAGGATACATTGTTAGCAGAACACTATCAATTATGCCCCTTCCCCAAGTAGACAAGGATGTGACATTCACATATTTGGGTATGAAAAATTCAAATATGTCACAATTACCATAAAAAAATATATGTCGAATAAGATGCAAAATGTATCCTAACAAGAATTATAATAAGAAATGTTCAATTTTATTTAAATATATAATACAATAAGTGACAAATTATCAAAGTAATCAAAAAAAACCTGAGCCTTTGTTTTGGAAGACTCCCATACCTAATTCAACTGCCCATTTAATGCTTTTAGATAGACATGTCTCTTTCTTTATTGGCCCTCCCGAGTTTTAAGACTTTGATCAGATTAATTTAGATCTATTCATACTGCACGTTTAATTTTGATAGATGACACTCTTAGTAAATTTAAAATTTATATATAATTTAGATTTTTTTAAATTTTTTTATATTTGTATTAAAAATTTATTTTCACCCCTTAAAATTTTATAAGTTTGTCGCCCCTTAGAAATTTAATATTTTGCTCCCCTAACATAAAATTCTACGCCTATCGCTGCTTTCATCGAAGATTTTCTACATACACAGAACTTCGAACTCAAGATCTGCTTAGGCGATACCAATCATCTTACCACTTAAACTAACCACTTTAGTTTTAGGGAATAGTGAATTTAGGGTTAAAATGTATTAGAGGATTTTTTATTGTTTTAAAAATTAAAATTTAACTATTATATTATATTTATTGTGATATAGATTTATTGTTCTATTTTTATTTAAAATATTGATTTCCCTTACCTCTCAGTTTAAACTTATCATTAATTAATGACATGTTAAAAAAAGAAAAATAACTTTTTCTTAGTCACGTACATAGTTTTCATTAATTTGACTATATATTAGTAGTTACAAATTTTTAATTATTTACATTTATAATTAAAGGTTCGTATTAATAAAATTATAATGTAGAAGACTAAAAAGTTAGTTTTATCATTTTTTAAGAATTTTTAGGTCAACAATTAACGGTAACATCAAAAGAATAAAATTTTAAAATGAAAAATAATAATAAAATGACTTAATATCACAAAATTAAAGTATACATATTAAATTTGAAAATTTAAAATAATATATACTTTTTAAATATTTAAACGATTTTTTGTTGCCTATTTATTATTTAGACCAATCGATTATTTAAATATTTTTTTACAACCTAAGGGAATGGAAAAAAAGGAAAATATTTCTACTGAAATTATGAATAACTACAATCAATAAAATATAATATATAAATTTATACACAATCAATAATATTGATAATATATAAAATTTGGTTTTGATTTTCTGACGATTAATGACATTACTTGCCTTATTTCTTCTATAAACTAATGCATCAAATGGGTCACTTTCCAAAAATTGAAAATCCAGAGATGAACCTTTTTCCAAGGAAAAGATAATTAGATTTGGCCAGAAAATAGAGTGGAAATTGACTGTTGGGATCACAGCACATTTTAAAAACATATATTTTTCAGCTCTGGATAAGTCATTTTCATCAAAGCAACAAAGCAAAAACTAAATTAAAGTTAATAATAACAGCATTAATTGTCTTGCAAACATGATTATGAAACATAAGCTGACATTATTCTTACCAGTCCTTTCCATATCAGCACCTAAAGACAACATAATTATAGATAATGACAAGAAAATTCCAAACACCATAAATGGGAAATTCTTCTAAGTTTAGTTGTAGTTTAGTAAGTCCACACGCAATCAAGCTCAGTTGGATCGACAGACATCTTGTTAACGCCACCACTCGAACCGCCGTTTACATTATTTGAAACAGCCCCCCGGTCGATAGATGAGCCACCGTGAAGTGGCGGTGCTACCATTGTTGGCTGAGAGAAAAAGGAAGGAAGCTGCAGGTTCTCCTCAAGAGATCTCAAGGTTGGAAAAACGGAAGCACCCACGTTTCTTGAATACCTTGTTATGGGATCGAAAGTTGGGTTGATCGTTTGAGGTGGACTTGGTAATCCTAGGTCGAAACCGGGGTGAAAGGCCGAAGGGCCGGTCATGGTGGTGGTGGCATAGGCAGCCGTAGTAGCGGCAACGGTGGAGAAACAGGACACGTGCTCGGATTGACCATAAGTATCATAACAGAAGCTATCACAGTCAGTGGTGGCAATGGCGGTGGTGGCGGGATTCAGAAGAGGTGGAAGGGAAACCGATGAAGGAGAGCTCGGTTCTTGGTAAAGAGAAATGGAGCCGCTCATACTGTTCTTCTTCGCTCCTCCGCCGGTGCTACTGGTGGCACCATTGGCGGAGCCACTCTTCTGAAACACCCTAGATATCACCCATTCATCCTGGAATAATAGAAAACCTTGGCATTTTAGCAAAAAAATGTTCATAGTTCAAACTAAGAACAATTGCGTTATCAGGCAAAATCAATCTAAAATATTACGATTTCATCATTACAATAAGAAATGGAAAATACACAACTCATTGGAATAAGTGCAAGAGACATGAACTTAATAATGTCCGGTACATAATATAATTGCTTAACGGAATAATGATGCAGAAATTGTGGGTATTTAAATCCCTAAAAAAGACAGAAGCTTTAGTATTGTCTGCAAGGCAGTGCCAATGATTATTAAGATTTCCCAACATACCTTTTTCAGCTCCTTAAATGAAGCAACAGCGTACGAAAAACAACAATACTAATACTTTAGTGTTTTTTTAAGCTAAACCATATCCACCATGAACTTACTACAAAGCCAGACGCCATTGTAGGACGCAGAAGAAACTCAAGTAATCAAAACAACCTGACAGAGAGAGAATCAGACCTTTGAGCTCCTGGAGAGATAATGGTAAGCAAGTTTGCCTTCAAGGCGATATTCATGCATGACCCAGTTGCTCTTTTCACCTTTAGGAGCTCTACCTCTGTAAAAAACCAAGGTTTTCTTCATTCCAACAAGTGCACAAGTCTTTGAACTGTAAATCTCCCTATCTTTTCCAGTTGCTTTCCAATAACCAGCTTCAGTAGCTCGGTTAGTTCTCAAACCAGTTGGGTACTTCCTATCTCTCAAGCTGAAGAAATACCATTCTTTCTCTCCCATCTTTGCTTTCCCTGCCACATTACACGACCAAAATGTAACAAAGAAAAGATTAGTGGTAAAATGTGTTAAATCAACATTTACCAGGAAGCTCCCATGGCTCGGACTTGTTGAGATCAACCTCAGCTATAGCTCTACCAGTGAAGCTACTGTCAAGAACTTTTTTCAACAAATAGTAAGTTATAAGCTCCTCGTCGGTCGGATGGAAACGATAGCCAGGAGGTAACTGAGTATCCATATCGGAAAACCAAATCAAACAAAACCCTAAAGCTTGAACTCAGAAACTAAGAAAAGTAGAAAACCCTAAACTTCAAAAACCAAAGTTCATCATTTCCATAACATAGAGAGGAATGGAGAGAAAAAGGTGAAACAATAATATATTGGAAAGAAAACTGTGTTTTTTTTCTCTGCACTGTCGTCTTCCTAAAGAAAGAGAGGGGTACGGATTATGATAAGATGGAAAAAAGTGAAAGAGGGGTTGATGTACATCCAAGAAACGAAAACAAGATACAAATGTAACGTTGAAATATATATATCATAAAAGAAAAAGGTTGCAGGGTATGGGGTGTGGTTTATTGCAGAGGTGGGTTCTGCATTTGAGTATGCGTGCGTGTGTGAGAAAGTGTGCAGGTAGTCTCTGTTACTGAAGAAAATGAAAAGGAGGGAACAGAAAGTAGTTCTAATGAGAGAAAAGATGAAGCCCTTTCCCCATTTTTATAAGAGAGAAAGGAAAGGGGGGAGAGAAATGGGAGGAAAAGGGAAGAAATATTCACCATGGAAATTGTAAAAAAAAAATAATTTGCATCATTAAAGCTGTTTCATATCTCTTCGTGTCAGTACAGTACAATAATAAAATTTTCAATTTCCCCACCCACACCATTGTAATCACACGCTACCTTTTGTTATACGTGAATTAATTTTAATAAATTAAAATTTATATCACACATTAATGACGTATTTATAGTATTTAGTCCAAGTCTCATTTAAGCAAACATATTTAATCGTTTAGTTAAATTGATCATCTTTATTTTTTATATTTATTAGATTATGAGTTTTAAATTCATTAAAAGTACATTTTTCTTTTCTCTCACTTCTTATCCACTCTAAATATGATTATAATTAAAATTAACATTTATCAAAAAATAAATCTCATCTCAAAATGTGAACTTATATTTGCTGCATGCATGAACTCTTACCAGGGTTGGCCCTGAATTAAATCAGAGATTTAAATTGTGATTGCGGTCATTATTACGGTCGTGTTATGTTTATTATGGCTGCGAACATTATATATGCTATTCGGTCACTGTGAGTATTACGGTTGTAAATTTTTTAAATAACATACGTTATTGTAGATATAACGGTTGCAGGTATCGCGATTTCAAATCGTGTCGCTACTGCCATATAAGTATATAACAGTCGTTGTTGCTGTTGTATACTGATATTTAAATCTGTCCCTGATAGCAAGTAATGAAAGAAATTAAATTTTAAGAATAGATCCACAATAACAAGTATCGGAAAATTGGACCCCTAATAACGAATATTAAAAATATTTTAAATGTTAAGAATATGCCTATAATAACAAATATTGAAAAAGATTTGCCCTTAATAACAAGTATTAGAAAAAATGAACTTTAAGAGTATATCATAATTATAAATATTGAAAAAAATTAACCCCGTATTAACAAATATTGAAAAATTTGGATCAACTTATAACAATTATTAGAAAAAAGTTGGTTTCCTAACAATAAATATAATTTAAAAAAGTTACCAACATATAACTTCCCTAAGTGGTGGGTAATGGGCGGACGCACTTATTGCCTTGGCCTAGGGCTAGGCGTGATTCTTAATGTCGATTTTATCTTGATTTAAGTATTTAAATAAGCGAATTCAATCATTCTTTTTTTATGTAATTATAATATTTTTGTGCATTATTCAATTGATTTTATTCGGTGATTGTTCTCTCTTCTCTCTTTTTCATTTCATTTTACTGGTTTTGGTAAACCCTAAACCAGAAGTAAGAAAAGGCATGAATGGGGCAAACTATCAGGGGTAATAATTTTGTGAAGAAACTAAGGATTTCATCATTTTCGCAGTAAAGATTTCTACAGTGAGTAACTAAGCAAAAAGCAAGTTACCTAAAGAGATTTTATTTATTTTTACCTTTCCTTGCTTACTTTTCTTTTTTTGGATCGAATTCCTTGCTTACTTTTTCTTCTAGGCATGTGCCATTGTTGCATGCTTTGAAAATTGTTTTGGACTCTCTTTTCACCCCCAATTGGTTTACTCTATTAATTGATCAGTCAAGCTCTACCATTCTAGTTTGGTCTATGCATGATTTTATTTTAGGTTTTATGTATACAAAATGTAAATTTGGTTTTATTTTGGTAGGAATTGCAGAAGCTTCTACAGCCAAGGCCCCTACCTATTCTTTTATGGATTGAATGCTAAGGGTTGGATTAGGTGACATTTTCAGCTAGGGAAGATTATCCGAATAATATAAGATTTTGGATTGGGGTTATCTCGTTTAGTTTGTCAACATTATCGGGTCATAATAATGTATGGTTCTCAATAATTGACAATTTTTTGGCTGATAGAAATTTTCAGTCCCTTTTTAGTGTTTTTTTATGCCTCACATTAAACAGGTTAAGATTAGAGTTTAGAGTTAAATTTAAAGAATTAAGAGTATAGTGTATCTCTTAAGATTTAAAGTTTATAATTTAAAATTTAAAATTTAAAGTTAAAATTTAAATTTTAAATTTTAAAGTTCAAACATAAAAAAGCTAAAGAATTTTTGTCCTTAGTTCATAGGCGAAACAGAACCCACTTTTGGGGACACAAGTTCTTTCAAAATGATTTTAGAATCCAATCCGCAGCCCGATTGCACGATTGTTTTGTAAAAGAGAAGAGAACTTCCTCAAATCGAGAACAAGAAAGAATAATATACCCTTGTCCACAAGGGCGGATTCCCAACAAGAATGTGAACTTCTTATACTTTGAACATTGTAATACTACTGAGGTAATCTCGTTACCTACTATTTTTTGAATAGAAATCTTTTGCCCTTTTCGGTATTCTTATTTATGCCTCACACAAAAATTAGGTTTAGAGTTTATTGTTTGGGATTTAGGGTTAAGGTTTATGGTAAGGGTTTAAGAAATTTAGGGTATGGTGCATTTTTAGGATATAGAGGTAGGGTTTAGGATTTAGAATTTATGATTAGGGCTTGAAATTTAATTTTTTAATATTTTTTAGTTGAAGGATAGATAGAGGTACCGAAAAGGGGCAAAGGATTTCTATCGACTTTTCTTAGTTAATATTACATTATTAAGGAAAAGTTATTTTTTTACCATTTTATCCCTTAAGTTTAAAGTTATTCTCAATTAAATCCTTTAAACCAAATAATCCACTAAATAAAAAAAATACGATTCACGAATTTGGATCACAAATTAGATATACATACATACATGAAATATAGTGATGTATATATTAATAGATGAGTCTACCATGCTCGCGACGAGCATCGCTTTGCACCACTAACGATGAGTACCATTGAGCACCATTAAATCTGCATTAGTGGTAACTTTGAAAGTTTGCTATAAATTGTACTGGTTGAATTGGAAGCTATAATTTATATGGTTAGAAATTTTATTATGTCTAGTTTCATTTAAAACAAACGGAATTGAATTCCGAGTCATAGAACAGTTTATAGAGATGATTCTTTAAGGATTGTGCAATCTACCCGGTGGCAGAACTGCGCGTGTCTTTTAACTGAATTTTGTATTAATTAATAAGGATTAAAAATACAAGGCTTATATGGCTAGGAAAGTATTTGAGTCAGCTTTCTAACGGTGTAAACGGTTTGAAATTCTAATATATGGAATGGAATATACAAAATTTTAAGTGAGTAATGTAGAATGTGCCTGGCAGCAGTAGTTTAGGTGTATTGAAAAGAAAAACTGTATTCATTCAAAATAAACTAGGTATCTTGCCATATATGGTTGAAAAGATCTATGAGTCTAGTTTATAATGGTGCAAACGGATTAATTTTCTGTCGTACGGATTAAAATTTGGAATTGATTTAGTAAAGGCAGTACGACTGCCTGGTAGCAGTTTTGTATGCTAAACAAATGCAGTTTTGAATGTGAAATGTATGTTGTTTTTGAATTGATATGCATGCTGTTGTGTTTCAAATGGTTAGAGAATTAAATGGATTGGTTAATAATGCATGAATATTTGTTTAGAGGTACACTTTGACAAGGATGGCTTGGGAAGTGATTTGATTGAGAAGTAAAATATGATTTGTGGATAAGGTATTCTATAACTTTGGAATATAAGGTGAGTTTAGTTGTATGGTCTCGGGTGACACGGTGTCACCTCGAATCTTGTTATTCTGTTGCAAATCGTATCTAAATTGTATAAACATGTACATATGGCTCAAGTAGGGCACCATGACTAGTTTGCATTCATGGCATGGCATTCATGATGAGATTTGGTTATGTTGCATATCATATGCATTTTATGCCTTGCTATATTATGCTTGTAATGAATGGCTATGTATATTGATATTATATATGAAGTTAACTATTAATTGTTAATATGAAGGAACATAAGAAAAAAGACTATTTCCCTAACTTTATAACTTCTAAGTTAATAGTTTAAAGTGCTAAAAAAAGCAATGCATGATATAAGACATTGAGTAGGTAACAAACAAGATTACTTGAGTCATAAGATACTTCCCCAAATCTTAATATAAGATAAGATACTTAAGTTGCCTACAATGGAAGTCCTTGGATACATTGGTATGGTGCATGGTATATCGGGACTACAGTCCATGAGCTACAGCTCGGGGGACGCCCCATTTATATATGATATGTTTATTGGCGACAATAGAAGGTAACGAGGGAGTTGTATGAAGATTGACGACAATTTGGTTGGATAGTGAGAAGTTTAGGATTGATATGTTTTCGATATTAGCCATTGATATGTACTTTGGGCTAAGTATCGCTTGGACCGATATGGTCAAACACAGACCAATGTTATTCATAACCAAATGTGATCCAAGGCAAACAATTTAAAAGACATGTACATTATGTGAAATCGAATAAGAAACTCAAAAGAGAATCTCGAATGAATAATGGATCAAATGTATTGTAAAGCTCTTGGTGAGCACATGTATTGAAAAGCTCTTGGTGAGCATATGTATTGTGAAGCTCTTGGTGAGCCTAAGGATTGTAAGCTCTTAGTGAGCACACGAATGAATAAGCTTAATTTCTGTAAAAGGAATATTGGAACAAATCTTGAAAGTTCATAACCCGTTCACGTGTATAAATATACTTGAATTGCTTGGTTGTCAATTAAAGTTATTGAATATCATTGTTTGTTATTTTGTCTTTACTACTTCACTTAGGCTATATAAGCCTAATGCATTCATTCTCATGCATTGCAGGTTAATTAAAGCTTATCTATTCAATTGTGTTTGGGTTGCAAATACTCAAGAATCAAGTAGAGTTTAGTTTCCTCCTTAGTTATCATACTCCTAGAATGGTGGCACAAGGTTTTAGTTGATGTATGTAGTGAACCCTTGATATGTAATGTCTTAAAATGTTTATGATATATGTATGTAAAGCTGTGTTTCTAAAATTTGATTGAGGGCTCGGGATCTAAGCTATGTATAATTGAGGTATATTTATTGAATTATTGTTCGGTTGATGCTATAAGGTCTAAATGATTGTTTTGTATGATGAACCATGTATTAAGGGTGATCGAATGGTTGCTTGTTCACTAGTATAAGGAGTATATCTATTGAATTGATAACAGCTTGAGTTTTAAGGTATATATGGAATGTCTAATTAGTACGTTTTAAGCAATTGATGATATATGATTCAAATAAAAAGGACTTAAATGGGTACCTTATGGCATACAATTGTTGGTTCGAATAGCCTTAATTTTGGTCACCATAGTAGTCCATTGTTATAAGAATTAATGAGATATAAATGTTGTGGCCGAATGATACCTTATATAAAATTAGGGTTGTATGTCAATAGTAAAACTTTCAAGTGAATGAAGTTGTTGATTATGTCAAGTGAATAGGTTTATGGTTTGATAACTTGAGTATGCTTTAGGAGCTACGTTTGATCAACGAAATGTGGTCATAGAAAAGAAGGCATAGATTCATCATTGACATAAATAAACAAGGTATTGATGTCTAAGTCTCATAGTCTTTAAACTACTAAACTGTATGTCTGGTAAAGATTCAATAAGGATCGATCCCCTTAAAGAAGGGTTTGATCCCCTAAAATCTCAGATTATAACTAATCAGTCCTCATGAGTTAGTAGTTATACTAATCTACTCTCTTAAACAATGAGATAAGTGGCTTATGGATAATAATTCGGAACCCACAATGTGTCTAGTTCATATAGAATAAAATTATTAAAGTATTTTCTAGTTCTGAATTGAATAATATAGAACTGTCTAAATTCATGCTTGGAAATGTCTCAGTGATTATCAGTTATCTATAAAAATTGTATGAATAAGTGATGTTAAATGCCGATTGTTGGGATAATTGATAGAAGAAGTTTTGAATAAAATGTTATACATGAAGTCTTCCTCCTTGAGTGCTTATGCATTAATAATATATTTGGTTTAAGATACAAGTTGGTAACTAATTTGTAGTCTATGTCGGTAATGAATAGAAAAATGTTCTTGGTGTTAAAATAAAGAATTCTACAATGATGTGAACTAATAAGCGTATTGTTGCTACATACATAGTCGATCATGTACGATCTATAATTGCAGTTAGAATTGATTATCAATAAATAAAAAAAGTTTTAATTTATTGCCACATTTTCATTGATCGAGTCTTAACTTGTAAGACAAGTTAGTCGGGTGTTTGCCTTTTAACACTCTAGACTCGGTTTACTATTAATCCGGGTTTAGGATGTTATATGTACAATGTAATCTTATACTCCGGTAATTTTATTTCTAAAAATAATTTACATTTTGTGAGCCGAACAAACAATAATAAAATATACTTGATAATGTACTAAATAATCCTTTTATTCAAAATAATTCTGCATTCCAAAAATTAAATGTGCCTTAATACTAAAACAATTAAGGATTGATGTATCATTTAAATGTATTGAGCTAAAAACGTTGTGGATATCATGTTTCACGGTTAAAAAAAAACTTTGATACACAAGCTTGTGTAAATTAGTTTACACAAGCCTTTCAATTTTATGGTTTAAAAATTTAGGTTGTGGTTTAGGGTATAGGGGTTGAGGTTGTAAGGTATAAAATTTAAGTTTTATGGTTAGAATTTATAGTTTAGGGTTTAAGGTTTAGGTTTTAAGGTGTTGAGTTTTAAATTTTATAGCTTAAATATAAAAAAATTGTGTAATTTTTTTACGGCTTATGTATTAAAATATAACAAAAAAAAATGGTACGTGAGTATGACATTTTTAACTTCAATTTCCCAACTTATTCCTTTTCAGCTTTCCACCATTTTACAGTACAAAAAGCTAGTTGAAGTGGTACTATACAGCATACTCACTTATTAATAGTTTATATGATTGAGGTTATAAGATTGATTCCTCTCTCGAGCAAACTATATAATTCACATTCTTTTTCACGAGTAAAATCTAGAGACAAAATTATAATTTGATTTTAAAAAAATATTTGATGCATTGTCAATATAAACTTTAGTTTACATAAATATGGTCAGTTTAGAAGCTATGAGTTTAGTTTAGAGTTTAGTCCTTTAAAGTTTTATTATTTTGAATGTAGAGTTTAGGGTTTAAAATTTATGATACACAATATATGGTTTAGAGTTTAAGATTAGAGATTTAGATTTTAAATTTCAAGACCTAAATAAGTATAATTGTTAAAAAAGTTTTTAACTGTATGTACATCAAATATTAACTCTTTGATTTACTTCACTAAATGTTTTATGTTAACTTTATTTATTAAATGTTTTTTTTAAAAAAACTCAACTTTGTTTACTGAATTCTTATAGTAAATTTGATGAAAGATTAAAGAGGAAATATTATATATATTTATTCATTGAATTTTTTTAAGGTTTAAATTAAAATGTGTAAACTATTCATAATTTCATCTACCTCTAAAATTAATTTAATATAATATTTATATTAGATAGACTCTTCCCCGCCTATAAATCAAAAAATGTTTAAATATAATCGAATTTATGTCCTCTTATATATTGTATCAACTATATATCAACCGAAATAAAACTAATTAGTTAAAGTAATTACATTTAAATGCATTCAAATCCATGCAAAAAAAATAATGATTTTATTTTTTTTATTAAATAGTGTTACAATAATATTACTAGGACAAATATAAAAATTCAAACCTATATAAAAATAAAACGAATAAAAATCCATTACTACCGAGCCAAATAATAGATCATAAAGTAGAGATTTTACTTAGATATGCGGGAGTGTCTCTATCTGATTGGAATCAAGGCAGTGAGAATTTCAAGTCATGGAATGATTACATTGGATTAGCAGGATTTCAATGGAAAGAAAAGTACGTGGTTAAGTCTGCATTCTTAAAGTCTTTCTTTTCATTTGCCCAATTCCATGCCTTTTCTTTTGTAAGTTATCAAATCCTTCTCCAACCGCAATTTCCCAAAGGTATAATGTCAAAAATTCTAAAAATGTTTAATTGAGTAGTTATTTTAGTTCATATATTTTAAGTAGTTTAACTTGCAACGTTTTCATTTTGAGTCAAAATGGTCATTTTACAGATGAAAAATGTTAGTAAACTAATGGTAATTGACATGAATGTTAGAATCAAATCATAAATTAAAATAAAATCTAAACTCAAGAACTATCATGTCAAATCATCAAGAACAATAAACCAAAAATGGAAGTGTACCTGAATTCATTAATGGTCAGAAAACCTTGAATCCTTTGATGGAGATCGCCTAGAAGGTGGTTGTGATCTTCTAAGAAGATATGTTAGTTCTTGCGATAAAAGCTCTCTGATGGGGACAAGAGTAATACAAGCTAACCTATTTCTTGAGGACCACTCTTTATATAGTTGATTGTTAATTCAACTATTAAATATTTATAACTCTGCCCTTTATTGAATTATAAATATATCTCATGGTATTTACACTTTTATTTCAATGACACTTTAATACCTATGACATGCCTAACATAATTGGTCACTTGATTTTGTGTCATACTTTATAATAACATCATACATTTTACATATGTGCCCACAATTGCGGAGTTTAATCCAACAATCTCACACTTGGGCAACATATATTTCCTGATAAATGTACAACCTTATGAGCTCAAAAATTTGCTATTATATAATAGGTATTCTATAACAATCTCATCCATCAACTATATCCATATAGGATCAAAGCAACATTTTCCATATCAATCATGACTAGACCCATCAATAGTCACATATACAAATATAGTCAAATGACATAGATCAATCATGGATGCGTAGCATGAAAAATTACATGAAATGTGAACCGAACATGTCTTTTTCCAACTGGTCCTCCTAAACCTTAGTGAGATCAAACTTTATTAAATTTAAAGTGTGCATAAACTAAAAGAACTTTATTTCTGCAGAAAATAATCTTAAAATATCCTTAAACTGAAGTAACCAAAATTGTGTCTAAAACGAAGAGCATTTTTTTAAATTACAAACTCCCACTAAAACTGGATATCCTTAAATAACATTACACCCACATGAGTAGCATGCTCATGAAAGACATAGAGTGACAATTTCTTAATATGCGTGTAATTATAGAGTTTGTACCTACATGCTCCATAGACACACAACCGCTCTGAATTTTCTTTAACAACTAGGAACTTAATATTTATGTGCTTCAAATTTGAAGGGTTCCTATTGTTTGTAGAATAGATGAATACATATTTATTGTAACAAAATAACCGAAGTGATCTTGCTATTCAATCTATATATGAGCATGTAAATTTTTTCTCTCTAAAGATATCTCATAACCCTATTAGCTGCTATCCAATGGTTTATACTAGATTTGCTTAAATATCTGTCTAACATTCCAACAATGTACGCAATGTCTAAACGCATACATACTTGAACATAAATTAGATTCTCAATAGCTTATGCATATGTAATCATTTATAATTTCTAAATTTCATGGTTACTCTTAGGGCATTGAATAAGAGAAAATTTGTCTTCTTTAGTAATATGAGTATCACTTAGTTTACTCCCACTGAACTTGTAATATATACAGTTGTCAAACAAATTTATCTCAAAACCGAATGAGATAATTAATATGAAATTTATAATTTAATTAATGAGAGTCATACTTAAGTCATAGATGAGTTTCTTTAATTACATATCATTGATTTTGTATTGTTATACACAAATATATGATTGTACCATATAATTTGTTCCTTCAATGTCGCCATTGAAAAACACAAGCTTAACATCCATCTTATATAGCTTAAGATTAAAATAAGCAACAAGCGACATGATTACCTTGAAAGAGTCTTTCAATGAAACTTGAGAGAAAATCTCCACATTCTTTTAGAATATATCCTTTAGATACAAGACGTGCCTTATATTTATCTACACTACCATTTCCATCCTTATTGATTTTAAATATCCATTTACAACCAATTGATTTGCACCTTAAGGTAATGAGACAAGTTTCTAAACTTAAAATATACTCTTCTTGTCTGACATCAATCCACTTTTGAGAGTTAGAACTTTTTATGGTTTGATGAAAATGATTAGGACATTTTCTATCATTCCATTATTATCCTTATTTTCTTGAAGAAATACAATATAATAATCTGGAATAGTATTTCTCTTTTGTCTCGTGGATCTCTTTAAAGACACTTGTTTTTATGGGTGTTGAGTTTGTTCTTATGAAACAATTATCTTATCTTGAATACGAGTTGTTTAACATTGTCTTATTGAGGTTCTAGATTCACTTCTTGATCAATGATAGGCGTGAAAACATATACATCATCCAAAGTGATAGTAGGAATTAAATTATAATTCAATTCCTCCTCAAAAGCAATGTATCTAACCTTATTTCTCCCTCCAAACTCAACATCTTAAAAATGATATAAATCTCTACTTAAAATAATTCGTAATAGTGGGATCATAAAACTTACAAACCATGGATCACTCAAAGTAATCGAAGTAGTTGCTCACTTTTAAAGTTTAATTTCTTTACATGTGTCCTAACTTATTATACAAAAGAATCAACACTTTATAACTTATTGCTGTTTCTTTTGAGTAGGACCCTTAGCAATTTTATTCTGATATTTTTTATTACCCTTATTCTTAGAGACACTAACTAAATAAGCAACAACCAAATGAGTACTTTTACACTGATATATATATATATATATGCACTTTTAATTTAATAAAACTTATAATTTAAAATAGATAATAACTGTAATATTAAATATAGATAAAACCATATAACAATAGTAATAAATAAATAATGGTATTAAAGGAGATAATGAAATAATACTTATACCAATTTTTTGAAATTTTTATGATAATTATATATAACTAAGGCGTTGATTATGTATGAGCCCTTATTTAATTATACTAGTAGTAGTTTTTTGTTCTTTAAAAATAGAAAGCTCTTTATTAAAAGAGTAAAACTGGTCAACTCTGGACAAAATTAGTGATTACACACATGTAACAATGTCAACTATTAATCTTCCTTTGGGCCGATCAATACCAACATAAACCGAATTACATGCGTAAACCTTCTACATTTCAAAATAAAATAATTTCCGCAATAGTGGTAACTTTGGTGACTTAATTCTTCAATTAATTTATCTCAAAATATATAATATAAATATACTGACATTCAAATTTAAAATTTTGTAATAGTTAAAACTGAAATTTCTGATAACATTTGAGTTTCTGAAATAACCCAAAATAAGGTTGTTTGAATGGGGCTATCTGCAATCGAAAAACCTAGATCTTTGACTGTTTCTTAAAAAATGACTTAAACCTTAAACGTGTCGAATTCAAAACATTCAATCTTTAACTAAAAGTCAAAATCAAAAGTATCATATAAATGAGTATTTCATATAATGATCACATAAAACCTTAAAATATCCATAATAACCTAATGATCAGAATTGAAATTTTAATCAAACCGAAACAAATATACATCAGTACCAAATGTAAATATGTATTTGGAACATAATCAAGCATAATGTCAAACAAATTTAAGCAAAATATTTTGTACAAAAATAAACATGATTCAACAAAATTCAACTATAATTTATTGAACATTAACCGAATATAAAGTTTCGAGAGCTAACTTGATTATAAAGTTTCCAAGTCCCGGTAAATTTACCATGACAAAACTCAAGTTAACTTTAATTTTCTTTTAATTACTAACGATCATAACTAAAATTTTGATAAACCAAAATAAATATATATTAAATTAAATATATATTTCATAACTCCAGTTACGATATGCGATTACAAGGGAATAAGTAATACAAAAATTGAGGGCAAATTCTGAAAATCTTAACAATACTAAAACATGATCTGTCGATATTTAATAAATTCAATTTTAATTAGCCGAATTTAAAGAAATAGCATAGAGAAATAATTCAATACAATCGTATGACAACAAATTGAATTTGACAAACAAAATCCTGATATACATAATTGCCACTAAGAGCAGTGGTCATAATTTATGATTATTACTTTCTTTTAGTGTAGCGATAAAAGAAACCAAAAATATATGTTAATCAATCGAAAACCCTAAATGATTTGAGCAATCGAAATCGACGAACATCAAAAGCAAGCAATATTTATAAATTTAATCGAACATAAAAATATATCGATTGCATAAGATTAAACCCTCAACAGTAAGAAAAACTTAAACCAAACCGCATACCACCGATTATACACAAAAATATTATCATACCAATACGATTTTCCATAACATAAATTAATATGTTTTCAATAATTCAACATGACGAGCCTCTGATGTCACTTGTTAGAATCAAATCATAAATTGATATAAAATTTAAACCCATGATCTATCATGTCAAATTATTAAGAACAATAAACCGAAAGCGGAAGTGTACCTGACTGAATTCATTGATAGACTGAAAACCTTGAATCCTTTGATGGAGATTATTTAGAAGGTGGTTGTGATCTTCCAAGAATATAGGTTAGCTCTTACCGTAAAAAATCTCTGGCGGAGACAAGAGTAGTACAAGTTAACCTATTTCTTGGGGACCACTACCTCTTTATATAGTTGATTGTTAAATCAACTATTAAATATTTATAACTCCGCCCCTCGTTGAATTATAAATATATCTTATGATATCTACAATTTTATTTCTATGCCACTTTAATACCTATGACACGTCTAACGTAATTAGTCATTTGATTTTGTGTCATACTTTATAATAACATCACACTACATATGTGTCCACAATTGTGGATTTTAACCCAATATTGAAATGATATGACAAACATATATGACAGTGTAGACTGACATGACAATGCGATATAGACTCAAAAGAATATCACATCAATCAAAAAATAATTTTATAAAATTATATAAAATATAAAATTATTTTTTTACTAACATGTCATTCTGTCAAGTCATTTCAAGTTGTTTGCCGTTAGTTGACTAATTTTTTGATCCACATATGAGCTATTTTGATCCAAAATGAAACGTTAAGAATTAAATTGCTTTAAAAAAGAATAAGAACTAAAGTAACTATTAATTCAAACGTTAGTATTTTTTTTACTCTATACCTTCCCAAATTAGCCAACAATCATCCCCATGTGTTTTCTAATTGAGTTCGCCATAAGCAACATTCATGTTGCTTGCTATTCTATAAATTTAAATTTCGAAATTTACTATAAAAATATAATTATCTTCTTATTTAATCAAAAAATAGTAAAGGAAAAATTATAGATGGAGTGATGTACTCCATAATAGGAGTGAGCACAAAAATCAAATAAATAAAAAATTGAGTTGAATTATAATATTTGTATGGTTAATTATTTATAAGTTCAAAAATTATAATAGTTATTTGAATTGAATTGAATTGAATTATATACATGTATATATTATTTTTATAAAACAGAAATAAGTATTTTAAACCTCGAGTGATGAAAATAATTTTAAAATACAATAATAATTATTAATTATTTTTATTTAGTTTTTTGAATATAATTATTTTTATTTAGTTGAAAATTTGTTCGTTGAGAAATATTTATGAAAGACTTCAATTTTTTTTATCAAATCATGCAAAAAAATCACAAAACATGCTAATCCAAGAAACGGTCGAACTGAACCGATCTTACCCCTGTATAACTTCTTATCAATTGTGTTTGGTCTTTAGATATTTAATTTTAGCTCAAGGGTGTAAAAAGTTTTTAATTTTTTTTAAATAATTAATTAAGTTTCTAAATTTATTGCGCCCAAATAAATTTTCGAACTAATAAATTAAATCAATTAAGTCCTTTGACCAACATTGATTGATGAATCTAACAAATTTTTTTAAATCAACTGGTATACCACGTCGTGTCATAGTATTGTTACTCGACATTTTTAAAACCAAGTATTTTAATTAATAAAATCTTTAAAAGTCTTAAAGATTATAAACAAACTAATGAAATTTATAAAAAATAGTTTTTTTTTAAATTCGTATATGTAGCATGTAAAAATATACAGTTCTATCATCTGACAATATCTAAAGAAAAATTGTCGAGATTTAATGGTTAAAATTAGTCAGAGAACTTAATTGATTTAATTTGTTGATTTAATGAGTTAATTGGGTGCAAAAAAGATTCTGAGAATTTACTTAATTTTTTTTCAAAAAATTCAAAGGCTTCTTACCCTTTAAACTTTCATGTTGAATCACCCTTTAAACAAAGTAATTAAATTTTCATGTTGAATTTGCAATCGTTATGATTTTTATATTAATATAAAAAAATCAAGATATTATCATCCTATTCTCCTCCCTTTTGTAAAAAGGAAAAAATGGATTAACATGTACATTTTACCTTGTTGATTCCATTTAATCGAAAAAATTATTACTACTTTATAATAGTTCCCTTCTCCATTAAATACATGCTCGTTTGTACCCACGTTTAGTCGATGTTAAATTCAAATTTCAATTAATAAGTTGAATACAATGGTTATAAAATAATATTTTGATATACAAGTTTAAAGTTTAATGTTTAAGTTTTAAGATGTTAAAGGCTGTTAATTTAGGTTTTATAGTTTATAATTAAATATAAAAATTTATGTAAATAACTTTTATATAATTTGAATATTAAAATATAATCTAAACATATTCTTTATAAAACAGGCGGTTGACTTTATAAACTCAAAAGAAGAAAATAAAAATTAAATTCTTTCATAAAAAATTAGATTTTCACAAAAAATATTTATAAGAAAAAAAAGCAAAAATCCAAAAAGCCCATTAACCGAGATTTTACTTACCGAACCGCCCCTGACGACAAGGTGCAATAAGCCGCGCCGCCCTCCACCTGCGGTGCTTTGTAGCGCGTGCCAGGACCCACTCTTTTCCCCCTTCTTCTTTGTTTTGGTTTACCTCTTCTCCTTTTGCTAAAATGCGCCCCTTATCTACGCACTGAGCATTACAGTACCACGAAACCCTTGCATAGGATCCTATAGCATGATCTTACTAAGTTGTGTAGCTGCAGTGCCGATTATGGGACCTAGTACATCTCTGATCATGACACGTCAACATCGACGAATGGATTTGGTGACGTGACTTGATCTTAGGTGGATTTGTTTATGATTTTAATTTTTTTTAAAATTTATTTATTCTCTTAAAATTTTATATATATGTCTTTTAATATAAATTCTTGGAATGTGGCTAAACAATTTTATTTTTGAACAAGAGAAATTTACTGGATTATATTTAAAGTGATAAGATTACAAAAGAATCTCGCCACAAATATTAAAATACAAAGCTCAATAAAATTCAAAGGGTTCGAACAACATAAAAAACAAAATATATCACTTTGAGAAGAACTTGTACAATCTTTTGAAAGAAATTCAGCAATCAACTACTTTGACCGAAATGTTCTATGAAAAAAGCAAAATTTTCTGTCGCTTGTTCTTGGTATATCAACAAAACCATAAAATACAATCATAATTATAAACAAATCGCCGTCCTTCGCTGACAAAACGCTTGATGATACTCGTCACCTGAATGATAAAATGTCAAAAGACAAATCAAAACTGTTACAAAACAGACGAAAGAACTGTCACAAAAGTAGACAAAAAGACAGCCTAAAAGTAAATGTGATATGAATTAAGAAAACACAACGAACAAGATGAAGTTTAAAAATTAGAGGAAAGAGGTTTAGTAACTACCGCCAAGCAACCACCCCAAAATGAGTTTTAAATACTCCTAAGAGAAAAATAAAGTATTAGTCGTGGATTAATAGTGAAGCACACGAGGAAAGTAAAATATTATTGTACTTTTCAAGTTTTGTTAGACTTATTTATTTATTTAAAAGTCAGTTTAATACGTATACAACAAGTTAACAAGCAATTGATTCTTTAAAATTTGAAGATAATAATTTGATAAATTACACGTTAACCCTTTAAATTTTTGAGCAGTCTTTGTGGTTAAACATGAATCATTTGTACCAAAAATAGCTGTCGACAAATCGAATACCGAAAAAAAATAATATTGAAATGTGAGAGCCGCTGTCAAGTAACATGATTGGAAGTTAACTATAAGTGTCTATAACACATCCTTCATTGCTAGAATTGCAGTTGTGTATAGGAATAACAACAATGACATTGTGGATGGAAATGAAACAACGCACTAGTTGTGGATCGGAAAGGTAAAAAACTATTGTTTAATTTTGTTATGGAAAGCATATTGTTTAATTTCTGTTACCAAAGTGAGAAAATCGGTATATTTTAATAATCAAATCAGTGGGGCAAGAATCTAAACTTTTTTTTATGTCATTTTGGAATAACTTAAATCTGTTGCACGAGCAAGAATTTCTAGTTTAAACTTTAAACTATGTCGTGTTTCGTGGTATATACCATTAATATTTGATATATCGACAATGTATAATTTTATACAACAATAAGTGAATTAGATAGCATATAAGAATCCTTTTGACCCTTAAACTTTATCAGTTTTGTAATTTTAGCCCTTAAACTTTATAATATTTCTTTTGTCCTTCTAACTCTTATATTTTTGTTAGATTAACCAAAATGTGACAGCATAGTAATGACGTTGATAGGGAGACATCAACTATTTTCCCTTTTCTACTACGTCATAAAAAAAATTTAATTTTTTTTACAATTTTTATCGACGTGGTAAAAAGGACAAATGACCGACATCATCTTTTAAAAAAGATAAAATAACTGCTGTGAGCTTAACTGCTTGTTATTGTTTCGTCATGTTTGGGTCAGTATGCCAAAAATGAAAGTATGAGAGCTAAGATGAACACAATAAAAATTTAATGATTAGAATGACTATATTAATAAAGTTGAGAGGTAAAAGAAAAACACTCTTGGTCATTCATATGTGTGTGTTTATACGTGGTTTAAACTTTATTTTCTCCCATTTTGTGGGTTGATTCAATTGTGGGTTGCTGAAGGTATAGTTTCACCTAAGGAAGGAGATGAGGAGTGGAAAGTAGCAGAAGATGCGGCAGAACTTTACTTAATGGAGCTTGCGGAAAGGTGCATGATTGAAGTACGAGACAGAGACGTTGCAACCTCAAAGGTCAAAACATTTCAGATGCATGACCTAATGAGAGATCTTTGCTTGTTAAAGGCAAAACAGGACAACTTCCTCTTCATTGTAGATGAGTCAAATGCATGCTCATCGTCCACAATCCGAAAGGTTCGTAGAATCTCTGCAGACTAGGTTTTTAGACACAGCGCATTGAGTGTCCAAATCTCCGGTCACTTTCGTTGTTTGGTATATTTTCCGGTGAGGGCTTAAAATTTTTTGGTCAACTGAAAGCTAAACTGGGATTTTGGGAATATGTATTCGACAATTTGAAATTGCTGAGAGTTCTAAACTATGAAGGCCAGTACGAACAATATGAACGTCTGGAATCGATTAAACAGTGATATTGGTAATCTCATTCATTTAAGATTCTTGAGTCTAAAACGACTCATATTGAGAGGGTCAAAATTGCCATCATCTCTGGAAAAGTTAAGATGCTTGCAAACCTTGGATTTACAAGTTGGAGCTGGACATGAACCTGTATTTGGTCATTTCAACGTACCTGACGTGATATGGAGGATGGAGCAACTAAGACATCTATATCTCCCTTACCAATGTGATGACAAAACAAAGTTGAGGTTGGGTACTTTGACAAACCTCCTAACACTGGTGAACTTCAACTCCAACTATTGTTATCTAAAGGATCTTATCAACATGACAAATCTTAGACGGTTAGAGATTCGTGGGCACTTTGAAATCGAAGATTTTATTGAGGATAACCAGGGCAAGAATCCACCCATCATTGAAGGTAAATATCTGCATTCCCTATCTATTATCAGTGATGAAATAGATCCAAGACATTTGAATCACCTCCTTTCAAGCTGTACAAGTATTTGCAATTTGAGTTTAGATGTGGAGCTACGCAAGTTATCAGAGTTGAACTACTTGTCTTTGAATCTCGCTTACATACACTTGAGAAGATGCCATATTGTGGTAGATCCAATGCCAACACTGGAGAAGCTGCCTAACTTAAGGGTTCTTGAGTTACATCATCGTGCTTTTGAAGGACAGAAAATGATTTTCTCTGCACAAGGTTTTACTAGACTGGAGTCTTTGAGCCTTTTGTATCTTGAAAACCTAAAGCAGTGGGAGGTAGAAGAAGGATCTATGCCTTGTCTTGGACGATTGGAGATTGATGACTGCGACGAGTTGGATATGAGTCCGGTTAGACAGAGGTTCAACAAAATCCTCAGAGATAAAGTGGTGAGAGGAGGAGAAGATTAAGAAACATAAATTCCTTTGCTATGAAATTCTATTATTTTTCTTCACTAAATACCAATCAATGGAAGGCTTTTGCTTTGTTGTTTGATATATCGATCATGTTCCATTGCATTTGATGTTAAACAGGTTGCAAAGATTTCGCAATAGAATAATAGAAATAAACAAATTTAAGGAAGAAACAAACACACATGTGGGCTGGTTTTCATGCCTGTTCTTGCTTAACCTAGAACTAGAAGTGTAACAACGGAGTCGCCACTGGTCCATTTTATTTTATTAGGTGGATCAGAAACTATAAAACCAAATATAGGGTTCGGGGGCACGGTTACGTGTGGGGAAGGATTAACACCCTCATCACGCCCGGAGACCGGCGCTTACTTGATCACTAATATTTTCCTTGATAACTCGGATGCGTGCATGCAAAGATTAATGTAAAAATCCACAGAGTTCTAAAAATGACCCGAATTCGCTCACAGCTGAGAAAACCCGAATTAATTTAGACACAAGGGGATTAAGGCATTAATCCCTAAAAATCCGAAGATATAGTCTCGCATAGGAGTTTCGACCGTTCCCACAACTGCTAGGGGAAGACCGCATTGACCCTAATTGAGAAAATATTTCATTCTCATGATGCAAGAAAATCTCTTTTTTAAACGACATTTTATGTTTTTTTAATTTTATGGGTGGTTTAGTTTTCAAAGTTAATTATTATTATTATTAAAAACATGTATTTAAAGGAACTAATCTTAAAAGGCCTTATTTAATTATCTACATTTAAGGAAAATATATTTATTTTTCTAAAAATTACTTAAGTGAATTCTATTGACAATTAAAGAATTTTTACTTTTTTAAAAAATTTACCAAATTAGTTTTTTTTATTTATCATTATTCACAATTAAGGAAAAGAGATTAATTACATTTCTAAAAAATTACCTAAAGGATTTTATTTAATTACTTACAAATAGGGGAAGGTACAATTACTTTTCTAAAAATTACCTAATAAAGGTTATTTACAATTAAAGGAAATCCATTTTTTATTTTTCAAAATAATTTACCAAGTTAACTATTAAAGAAAATTATTTAAGGAATCTAAATATGGGACATTACGTTAAATTATATTATTAGTGAACTAACCTACAATCTAAAAATTAATTAAGCATCTAAAATTTAATTATTACATTACATGGGAAACTAGCCTAAGAGAATATCTTTCAGTCAATTTACTTAAAAGTTTTTTTTTTGACTTTTTAATGGAAATTATTATATTATTATATAACTAAGAGTTAACTTTAATTAGGTGACATAATTACCGATTGAATTAAATAACACAGAAAAAGAATTAAATAACATAGGGATTAAATTGCAGCAAATAAAAATAAAGGATTAAAATTAAAATAAAAAAGCTAAAGTGAAGAAATGCAAACAGTGGGGGCTGTAGTGTAATATTGCTGGAGCTAGGATACGGGTCGAGCTGTGGACCGCCTTACACCATCATGTTTGCCGCCGTGTGTGGATGCTGGACGCTGCTCGTCGGTAGCGGGCACCTCCTGCTTCTTCTTTCGGTTTCGGAGGTGGTGACGACACCGTCTCTCGGTCATGGCAACTCCTTCGCACACTTGGTTTGGTGAGAACACGTACCTTTTTTCTTCCAACTCCAATCAAAATAGAATATAAAAAAGAACAAAATTTTGGTATAGAAAATACTTCAAAAATTAACTATAGCTTGTATTGCTCTTGAACTCAATGTGTTACAAAGGATGAATGTTGTGTGGTTGTGGATGTGTATGAACTAAAATGGGTGAAGCCTATTTATAGGCTTCAAGAAACCCTAAAAACCTAAAAATCCTAAAACCTTAAAAGCATATTCTCTTCTTATGCTCAACATTCTTGGAAAGGGAATAATGCCATTACTTGGGTATCAAACTATTTCCTTACATTCAATATGACCTTAAATGAGTTAAAACAAATAGGGAAATGTCTAAACTTGAATTTAATTACAAATGTTCAATAAAATAATTGAAAATTCGTAATAAAATCAAATTCCCGTATCGAACCCGTATACAGTTTCTGCACGAGTTGTCTTCAGTAAAACGAGCATATTTTGAGCTCCCGACGTCCGATTGAGGCGTTTCAAGATGCGTTGGAAAGGTAACTAAAAGACGGTCAATACTTAAGAAGACACCCTGACTCGAAAACGCTTGGAGCCTATCAGAAATTTGTCATAAGTCCGTAGTGAGGAATCCTTGCACATAGTTTGACTTTTCATATATGTCGAGCAGGATCTCTTGTAATCTTCCTATATCTGACCTGATTAGGATCTTGTGTGGTCTGCAAGAAAAGCTAAAATGCATTAATAAAAGTACTATAAATGAAATAAAAATGGGCCAATTGGGCCTTTATTCATGTACATGGACTCTTTTTATTTTTTAATAGACCGGATAAAATTGGTGACTACAGCTGCGCCTCTTTGCTCATTCCGGTGAAATAGGAATAGGGAAAGAACAAAAGGCACTAATTTTATCCCGCCAAGTGGGTTGAACACAACTCATTTTTCTAGAGCGGCAAAAACAAACTGGGTACTACAAAATCGTCTTTCTGAAGCGGCAAAGGACGAGGCAATTCTTCAATTGACCTATTCCTCCGAAGCGGCAACGAATAGATCAGTGAAAAGACTTGTTTCTCCAGAGCGACATAAATAAATGACTTCAATCAGTGGGAGAACTTGTTTCTCTGAAGCGGCATAAACAAATCGAATAACCATTGTATCATTTCGAGTCGACAATGACTTCGATCGGTGAAAGGATCAGTTTCTCCGAAGCGGCAGAAACAATCTGTTGTATCATTCTGAAGCGGCAATGGCTTCAATTGGTGAAAGGATCGGTTTCTCTGAAGCGACAGAAACAAACTATTGTATCATTCCAAAGCGGCAATGACTTCAATCGATGGAAGGATCGATTTCTCCGAAGCAGCAGAAACAAACTATTGTATCATTCTGAAGTGGCAATGACTTTAATCGGTGAAGCGGCAATGACTTCAAAGGACATGTTTCTCCAGAGCGGCAAAAACAAATCGAATAATTGGTGTGTCATTTCGACGCGGCAATGACTTCAAAGAACCTGTTTCTCCATAGCGACAGAAACAAATCGAATAACTGGTGTGTCATTTTGAAGTATCAATGAATTCAAATGACCTATTTCTCCAGAGTGGTAGAAACAAATCGAATAACTAGTGTGTCATTTCGAAGTGGCAATGACTTCGAATGACCTGTTTCTCTGGAGCGGTAGAAACAAATCGAATAACTGGTGTGTCTATTCCAAAACTATAATGACTTCAAATGACTTGTTTCTCCGGAGCGACAAAAACAAATCAAATAACTGGTGTGTCATTCCGAAGTGGCAATGAATAATCTTCAAATAAGTCGCATGTTTCATCCATATTTGATCCTTACATATTTGTTCACTTAATCCAGTAATCTTGTACTCCTAATGAGTTGCGTAGTCTTCTAGCTCTTCAAAGCTTCTTATGACCACCTTTGAACTTCTTGCTAGGGAATCTTTGCAGCAAAGCTTATTTCCACATTAATGCTTAAGTATTTTTCCCTAGAAAGGGTGACTCTCGCCTCTGCGGGCACTGAATCGATAAATTTCCATTCTCCATGGGCCTGAACGGATAAGTCATATGCTAAAAAAGGTTTTCATCCTTCATGGGCCTGAACGGATAGGCCATTTTTCTGAAAATAAAGGCTTCTATTCTCTATGAGCCTGAACGAATAGGCTTCAAATCGAAAAATGATGTACTTATTCCAAGGATGGCGAGAAATAGGGTTTGTTCCTCCAAAATCAATCAGGTAATCTTGTGCTTCTGATTGGTAGCAGTTCTTCAAGGATTCTTGTGAGCATTTTTTGAGTTCTTTGCATGAGTATCTTTGCAACAAGGTTTGTTCCTCTCTTAAATCTCTTCGAAGGACTAAGGAATCCTTAATTTGGGCAAATGCCCTTAAAATTTGAACATTCGGAGCTCTGCATTGCTCATGTTGCTTTCATCTTGTTTGTTTACATGTGAACTCGTCTTATCGTTCCTTGGGTAATGATGCCCTACTACTAAAGGCTCTGGGATAAACTCTTTTTGACCTTTCCAATCCGGCTGGATATTCTATCATGGCTTACTCGTGGAGGGAACCTCTGCTCCGCTCTTGTATTTCTGAGATCTCATGAGCCTTTCTTCTAACACTCATGCCCCTTATGCGAGGTAATGCCCTATTCGACCTTAGGCTCAGCTATCTTCAACGTGATTGAGTTGTCTCTTGATTTAGTTCATGATGGCTACACCATTTCTTGATCTTCATTTTCAGCAGAAAATGAATTCTTTCAATGCCTCCTTCATGTGAGTGTGAACATTTACTTCTAGATCCTTACAATTAGAAGTCATACCAAGAAATCTTTTGTTTTTTCATGAATCCATGTTAATCTACTTGTAAAATGCTTGTGAATAAACAAGATAAAAGCTTGAAACGAGAATTCATGAGAATTTAGAGGAAATTTAAAAAGTCGTGGCAAACATGGAAAAAAGGTAAAATCAAGAAATAAAGTCAGATGCCCCCGAATTCATAGCATGAATGATTAATGAGCCCATCGACCGAATAGTGTTCCTAATTTCTACCCATTTAGGTAGCTCTCTTTGACTCACCACTCCCCCCAAATTCATTTTCCTTCTTTTCTAGTCTCAAACAAACATTAGAAGTTTTGAAGTTCTTGGAAAAGGTGAACTCAATTAGGTGGAATGTGTTCTGAAAACAACTCCTCTTCTCAGATATCCTTATATGATCGAAATGGTCTTTCAAGGCTTGTAATATGGCTAAGGTTCATGGTTACAAAAAAAGGATGTATAGGCCCAAATAAGTGTTTGAGGGTGATTAAACTTGTTAACTTTTTATTTTCTTTTCCTTTCTGGATCGTTCTAGACTGCCCGTTTTTGGGTTTTCACCTTAGAGTTCATCTCTTTCTTTTTGCTTAGAGAATCTTCAATTGACATATAGTTCATGCGATGCTTTCTTGAAAACTTGTAACTTGATGCTTCCTCCAATGGGAATATTTTCAACATTTTTCTTTCACATATTTTTCTTTTTTTTTGCCTCTTTTTTCTGGATACCCATCTTGGTCTGCATGTTGTTTTGCTCATGTTGTTCCTTGCACTCATTCTTTTTATCTTCATAGCATGGTCAGAACCAATCATAGACTTTCATCACTTTTTCCCCCCCAATGTGGGGAGTGATCCTTGGTCAGGGTTCAATCGAAAAGAATATCATGTTCAAAAGGGACAACAAGGGATACTTTTCCTTTTTTGTGAAGGGAAATGAAGGAATGCCAAATCTCCTCTCATACATGGATATCATTGAAGAAAAGTTGTCCTTAATTGGTAGATGTTTTAGAGTTATCACTTAAACTTAATCCAAAGACCTTAAACAACAATGTTTGAGAGGAAAATTCTCTCGAAATTTGTATTTGGGATCTTTCCCATTAATCTTGAGCATATTTTCCCCTCTATCACGGGATTAGATTCAAGAATCATTCATGCAATCAATAATAGGGGCCCTGCAAAAAAATGGCGAATATAGATATAATGAATAATTTATTAATGAAATAAGAAGAAAAAAAGTTTGCCACTTGAGAAAATAATTAAAAAATGCATCTTTAAAACAAATAAAATAACATAGCCACCCTTGCAAAAGATCCCTAATGCTCATGGGAAAAAGTAAAATGATTGATTCCGAGTATGACTTCGCAATTGTCCTAGAAACAATAGGAAACTCCTCTACTTGCTCCATTTTCCTTTGAATTCCATTGAGGAGCTAGTTCTCTCATCAAGGTCTCATTATTGACGTGCTGGGCTTACCAATTAAGTCTTCAACTCTTGATCGCTGTCAGTATTCGTAACCATGTTTGTATGGTTTGTCATGCGGCTATAGAATGGCTTCCTCAAAGTCATCGGAAAAATCTCACTTTTCAACAAAGGTGGCTATACCAGACCTGTCTTATATTGCCATCATATACTGGGGGAAATCCTTGTTAGATCTCTAGTCCACGCCTTGTAGAACAATCTAATTTAGGACTATGTTGGTCATATTCTTAACCTATTCATAAGAAACCCTTGATGAATCCTCTTATGTCCTTAGATTAACTCGACTCAGTTAGGTATGCCGTAAGGTAGCAAACTCTAATAGACAGTAGATGAGCAACTTCTCATCTTTGGTTAACATCAAATTTGAACTATGGAGCTTGGCATTCATTTCCAGAGGGTGTTGGTTATTCACTTTAATTGGTGTTATGTTTTGAGTCGCTATAAATTCAGAAAAATTTGCAGAGAGCAAGTTTTTTTCATTAGGCAATAGACAAAGGAGTTTTAGTGAGCTTGGATTGGATCACCGCAAACGTCAACTCTGGTGGTAGATGGGAAGCGTCTACTAAATCAGGCTTTGAAGCAAAAAAGTTAGCAATGGCCCATCTTCTAATTCTAGCTGACATCACTAGTTTCTTGTTGGTGAAATTCCAATGCCCGTTTCTTGGAATATAATCTACGTTGTTACTCGCCCTTGACTTTGTAGGACATATCCTTCAACCTGGATGATCGCAGATCTGGTCCCATATACATTCATTCTTCTCTATGGCTTCTTCCTTGAACTTTTAACCAGGGATACTCTTTGCGAGGTGGTTAAAGCTTTTGCACAGTGTTGCCAGGATAACCAAGAGCATAGATCAACGGGGCACTTTGTCTTGTATAGCAAATCACCAGATGTATGTTGTGGTCATAGAGGGTCATCTTTACTGTCTTTGTTTTTCATTCTCATTTTTGTTCTGCTCACTCAATCCATTGACCTTTTACTTCTGGTTGGTAGGCCTAATTCTTAAGCGTTTCTCTAGCCTTGATCTAGGGAGTGGGGGTCCAGCATTCTGATTGGCAAGCCACTACATACTAGGTTGACCTATCATTGTAGTTGACACATCAATTTTGAGTGTAAGACCTCCTTGAATGGCTCGAATAAAGGCATTTACATCTCATGACACCTCTTCTAATTGTTCTAATTTTCGTAGAGGAATGATTGGTGAAACACCTTCAGCGTGAGTTCTCAAATTCTTGTTTGTAGAGCATTTTGAATTGTTTGCATGGGAATCTTTGTAGCAAGGCTCATCTTCAACATTTTAATTTCTTTTTTTTATATTTATTAGGGTTGTCATCGTCATCAGGGCTTGCACTGCCATTGATTCTGTTTGTCGTACTTCTTGAGTTTTGGAGGAATTATCGGGCCAAGTACTAGGCTTAGACCCTTCGTCTAGATTGGAAACTTCAAATTCTAGACTCCACCAGAATATGGATTTGAAATATTTCTTTTGATGGGCCTTCGAGGGAAAAAAGCCACCATGAGTTTGGTGTCAACAGCCTTACTCGCCATAGCTGCTATCTGGGCATAGTGTCTTACTAAGCTTGTGCACATTCATCTCTCAAATGGAGATGATGATGTGCGTGAGGTATTAATGCAAGATTATTGATATTTTGAAACCAAAAGCACGTTTTATTGATCATGAAGTTTGTGTACACATAACAAAGACTTCATTCTGCTTTCTTCCTTTGATGTGTTTTAGTGCCTATTGCTCGAACTCTCCAATTGGTGCAACCTCTCTATGAACACGATCGAATAACTATCCTACTGGTATTAGTCGATTGCATCTTCTAGGAAGTTTAACAGTTGTTGTTTGTTCTATCTGGCCTGATTCTTCATCTCACGAGCCTTAGAATCTACTTTCTGAATTTGACGTCTCAAATGATCAATATAGAGCTGTCTACCCATTCATGCGGCTGCGAATGGTGGAGAATCTGAACATTTGTTGTTCGAGTGAGATGAAGCGGGCTGATCAGAATGATGTTTATGCCCAAAGTTCAGTTGTTCCATTGATGAACCGCTCGCGTGAAGATTAGTTCCAAATGTGTCTAGGAAGCCAAAAATAGGTTGGAACATTAGTAAATGAGTAATTAAGATAATATAAGAATTTACCTCGGTTGTTTGGTGTGGCGGAGACGAATACATGGAGTAGGAAAATGCAGCATCGTCGTGCATGGATTGAAAGAATGGTATCGGCGTTCTTGAAGGTCTGTCCCGTTGTGGCTGGGTAGCATCGACAGCATAAGGCATCGACTGAGATGATGCAACGAAGGGCATAGAGTGGAAGGATGGTGATGATGGTGCCGGCTGACTATGCAACAGCCGATTGCAGGAAGATTCGACAACCGTGCTGTTACCTATCGATCTAACAGCTCGGCCAGAGGAGTGATCGAGGACTGGTTTCTGGTCGTTCGGTTGAGTTGCGGCCGCATGCTGCTGCTGCCTATAGCTGTGACATGGGGGAGGTGGCGGAGGAACAAGCTACGAGTCATAATCGCTGGGCACGGCCACGAACTGTGATGGCGCAAATCGTCGACGGCCACCGAGAACGACATGCTCGTTGGTCTGAGGGAGACGGTGGGTTGTTCCCGTGTTCTCACCATGATGAATGCTTGAAGAAGGTTGAAGGGGATGATTGGTTGATGAAACGGCTGAGGAAGAAAGGAAATAGTGTTAGGTCTGGGTAGGGAAAATTGAAATTGGAAAGGATTGTGATAGCTTATCACAAGTGGGGCCCACAAAATTTCAAAAAGGAAATAGGATTGGGTCAAAATTTGACCGATTATGATAGGGAGATTGGATTCTAAAATTTGAATTTGGAAAAGGTTAGGGCCGGCTGATTTTTAAAGCGTAGGTTCTTCTAATTCGATTTCCTCGGCTAATCCTACCAGAGAGTTCTCATAATGTGGCTTCAACCTTTGGCCGTTTACTTTAAATCGAGCTCCAGAATTGTCTTCTATCTTCACTGCACCATGAGGAAAAACCTGAGTAACCGTAAATGGGCCGAGCCATATCGATCAAATTTTGCCTGAAAAAAGTTTAAGTTTTGAATTAAACAAAAAAACCTTATGGTTAATTGTAAACGATTTAAAGGATATTCTTCGATCGTGGAATTCTTTCGCCTTCTCTTTAAATATTTGAGCGCTATCGTAGGCGTTTCGTCGGATTTCCTCTAACTCTTGAATGAGTAGCTTCTGCGCTTCTCTGATTGATTTTATCTCCATGTTACATTGCTTAACTACCCAATAGGCTCGATGCTCTAATTCAGCCGGCATGGCTTACCGAAAATGATTCGATACGGTAACATTCCAAGGGGGCCTTTATAAGTTGTCTGGTATGCCCACAATGCGTCGGACAACTTGAGACTCCAATCTTTATGATCCGGTTTAACAATTTTTTCAAGAATTGCTTTAATCTCACGGTTCGACACTTCCGTTTGTCCGTTGGTCTGCGAATGGTAAGCAATGGCAATTCTTTGAGTCACTCCAAACTTTTTCATGCGCACGTCAATTACCTTGTTGATGAAATGTGTTCCTCAATCGCTAATTATCGTTCGTGGTGTGCCAAACCTGGAAAAGATAGAA
Organism: Hibiscus mutabilis; assembly: GCA_019671005.1. Classification (NCBI taxonomy): domain Eukaryota; kingdom Viridiplantae; phylum Streptophyta; class Magnoliopsida; order Malvales; family Malvaceae; genus Hibiscus; species Hibiscus mutabilis. Next base: position 2,433,454 of record CM033735.1, on the reverse strand, counting down.
TTTTTCAAAAAATTAACAATGGTTCTAGCATCATTATTTCGGGTAGTCTTAGCTTCTACCCACTTAGAAACATAATCAACTGCAAGAATGATATAAAAATTTCCAAATGAAGAAGTAAAAGGACCCATGTAATCGATTCCCCACACATCAAAAATCTCACAGATGTGAATCGTATTTTGAGGTAATTCATTCATTCGGCTTAAATTCCCTACATGTTGACACTTATCACATGATTTACAATATAAGTAAGCGTCACGGAATATAGTAGGCCAAAAGAAACAACATTCCAAAATTTTATGGGCAGTTCGCTTTGGTCCAAAGTGACCACCACATGAATAAGAGTGGCAAAAGTCTATGATAGAATTTACCTCTTCTTCAGCGACACATCTCCTAATTACCTGATTCGAACAGTGCTTCCATAAATAAGGATCATCCCAAATATAATATCGGGACTCCCGCTTTAGTCGATTAATTCCAGATCTAGGCAAGTCTAAGGGTAATTTACCTGTGACCAAGTAATTTACCATGTCTGCGAACCATGGAACCACCTTCTGTGCCAACATCAAATATTCCTCTGGGAACTCTTCTCGAAGCGGCGAATCGGTTATAGAAAGGGGTATGCGGCTTAAATGATCAGCTACAAGATTTTCGCTTCCCTTTTTATCTTTAATTTCCAAATTAAATTCTTGTAAAAGCAGGATCCATCGGATAAGCCTTGGCTTCGCCTCTGTTTTACTCATAAGGTACTTTAAAGCTGCATGGTCAGAAAAAACAATCACCTTAGTTCCAAGAAAATAATTATTTTTCTGATGTGGAGTAATTTCTCTAAGCTGAGTCCTTGAAGCATAGGTGATAACATGTGATTCTTTGTCTAAGAACAACTCCAACGCTCGTATCTGATGCGTCACACATAAGCTCAAAATCATATTCCCAATGTGGTACTTTGACGATTGGTGTCGTTATCAATTTTTCTTTAAGTACATCAAACGATTCTTTGCACTCAGGATTAAAGTCAAAGAATTTATCTTTTTGTAACAGCTCACACAATGGTCGCGCCATCTTTGAAAAATCTTTAATAAATCTTCGGTAGAAACCTGCATGGCTAAGAAAAGAACTAACCCCCTCACAGTTGTGAGGTAAGATAGTGAGCGTATAATATTGGTCTTGGCCTTATGAACGGCAATTCTATTAGAAGACACAATATGTCCCAAAATTAATCCCTTATCAACCATAAAATGGCATTTTTCATAGTTAAATTATCAAGACACTCATTAAAAAACTAGCGTATACCGTGAAATCATCCATGAAAACTTCAATGCCCTTCTCCACATAGTCAAAAAAAATACTCAGCATACATCTCTGGAAAATGGTTGGTGCATTAAAAAGGTCAAAGGGCATCCGTCGATATGCAAATGTACCAAACAGACAAGTAAAAGTTATTTTTCTTGGTCTTCTAGCGCAACTGGAATTTGGAAAAAAAACCTAAAAAACCATCAAGGCAACAATAATGAGTTTTCCCAGCTAATTTCTCAATCATTTGATCTATAAAGGGAAGAGGAAAATGGTCTTTTCTATTGGGAGAGTTCAACTTCATGTAGTCGATACAGACTTTCCATCCATTTTGTACACGCGTTGGAGCTAACTCTCCTTCCGAATTTTGGACCACTGTAACTCCGATCTTTTTAGGTACCACGTGAATTGGACTTACCAGTCACTATGGAAAATAAGATAGATTACATCTGCATCAAGGAGTTTCTGTATCTCCTTTTTTATTACCTCTATCATTGGTTGGTTCAACCGACGTTGTCCTTGTCTAGAAGGTTTCGCTCCTTCTTCCGTTTTAATCTTATGCATACAAGTCGAGGGACTAAGTCCCTAATATCAGGAATAGTCCATCTTATAGCTTCCTTGTGCGTGTGCAATACCTTCACTAGTGCTTTCTCTTCTTCTTCGGACAACTTGTTTGAGAAGATCACCAGTAAAGTCTCATTTTCTCACAAAAAGGCATATTTCAAGTGCTCTGGCAACTGTTTTAATCCTATCTCTGGTGCTTGCAAAATAGAATGTAACATTTTAGCTTTAGAGGGAGATAAAAATAAGTCAGAATTGATAGAAAAAATATGTTCAAACTCCATTTCTTCCTCTTTGTGGCAAAGTTCAAGATCCCTGTAAAAATTATCAAAAAAATTAGGTTCAACAAATTCATCAACTAAGGGATCAATAATATCGACATAATTAATTCTTTCAACTTTATCTGGGTATTTCAACGTCAAACTCTACGACCTCACCATCAAACTCCATTGTTAATATACCGCTTCTCACATCAATCTTTGTATGCGCGGTGCTTAGGAAGGCTCAGCCTAAAAGTACCTCAAAGGAAGTGTTCGTCCTATCATTTTCCATGTCGATGACATAGAAGTCGGCAGGAAAAATAAGAACATCGACTTTCATTAAGACATTTTCAAGCACTCCCTCCGGATATATAATAGAACGATCAGCCAACTGGATAGTTACTGTTGTTTCCTTCAAAGGCTCGTTAGTAATCATTTTATAAACAGAAAGTGGCATAACGTTAATTGAAGCTCCTAAGTCGCACATTGCACGTTTAATTAAAACATTTCCTATTTTGCAAGGTATAGCGAACATACCTTGGTCCTTCATCTTTGGTGGAAGCTTCCGCTGTAATACTGATGAGACATGTTCTCCTAGATTTACCTTCTCGTGACCAGTCATTCTCCTCTTTGTGGTGCAAAGCTCCTTTAAAAATTGGGCATACCTTGGCACTTGTCGAATCACTTCTAGGAGAGGTATGTTAACTTGTACTTTTTGAAACACCTCTAAGATTTCCTTCTCTTCGGCTCTCTTGTCACGCCTCATCAATCTCGATGGGAAGGGTGGTGCAATTTCATGAGAAGGAGGAGGAGGTGGTGGTGGCGATGAAGACGTACCTTGGAAGTTGGAAGGTGGCATTTCCTTCCCCTTCTTGGATCGTGCGGCATTCTCTCGGATTTGACTTCATTTGAGAAGGAAGTCTTCCCTGCGACTCTAGTCTCCCAATGGTTTGAGCCAACTGGGTCATTTGTTTGTCCAAATCTTGTAGGTGGGCCTCGGTGTGGTTTTGAAACTTCTCTTAGGATATTGACAACCATTCAACGATGGATTCCAATGATGACTTCGGTTGCTGATATTGTTGTTGAGTGGGTTGTCTCTGTTGATATGGTTGACTTTGCCTTTGATTTTGAGCATAACTGAAGTTCGGATGATCTTTCCAACCTGGATTATACGAGTTGGCGTTGGGGTTGTATTGTCTTTATGGAGGTCTTAGAAAATTCCCTATGGCATTCACTTGCGTAGTGTCCTCTTCTTGTACAATCGAACAACAGTTCGTCGGATGCTCTGTGCTCATACATATCCTGAAAAGTATGGCTGCAATTCTTTTATCTGCAACAAGAGATTAAACAATATCATCTAATTTATCAATTTTGTTTTCTAGCAAAATTGTACTTACCTCGTGAACCCGTCAAGATGGCTCATTTGAAGGGTGAAATCGTTGTGAGTTAGCGACCATAGTAGATATTAACGTTCTTTCTGCTGTCGGAGTCATGTTAACAAGAGCTCCTCCACTTGCTACGTCTACCACTTTCATGTCCATGGGTGTTAATCCTTTAGAAAAATACTGGAGAAGCGTTTGTTTAGACAATCTGTGTTGTGGACAATTTGCGCATAGATTTTTGAAATGCTCCAGTAGTCATATAAAGATTCAATATCCTTTTGTCAGATACTCGGGATATTTCTCCTTAGCTCGCTTGCCTTAGCTGCTGGGAAAAACCTGTCAAGAAAAAGGCGAGTCATGTCAGTCTAAGTTGTAACCGAGTTGGAGGGTAAATCAAATAGCCAATCCTTGGCAATATCAGCTAGAGAAAAGGGAAAGGCACGAAGTTTTATTTGATCTTCAGAGACTCTCTGTGGTTTTATGCTTAGACAGACCATGTGAAACTCCTTAAGATGTTTATGTGGATTTTCACTTGGCAAACCATGATAGGTTGGTAAAAGGTGTATTAAGCCTGTCTTGAGAGCGAATGGTGTCTCGCCATTCGGGAATGTTATGCATATCGGATGGTTATCATCAGGGGCCGCAGTCATTTGTCGAATAGTTTGGTCATTGTCTCCCGTCGGAATTGGTTCTTCGGTTGTGTGGTCGAAATGTGATTCTGCTTCAGATGCTATTTCTAGATCACGTTCTAGTCGTTGTTGTTGCTGTCTTTGCTTCTTTTCCCGAAGTGTCTGGGCGTGTAGTCTTTGGGCGTATGCTTCGATCTTCGGGTTATAATCTGCTTGTTCTCCCGGATTCTTCCTTGTCATAAATCAAACAAAAGTAATCAGTAATTTTGCCGAAGTCCTCGGCAACGGTGCCAATTTGACACGCGTCGTTTTCGCGTCAATATAATTCATTCTTCTCAAATAATAAATATTGGAATTCAAACTTAGTAAAAGAGAAGTAGGGGTCGATCCCACAGAGGCTAAGAGAACTTCCTGATTTATGTTTGTTCAATCGCTGAGCTAACAAGAGAGTTGAATAATATTTAAGTATGGTGGAGATTTGTGGAATTAAATAGAAAAATAATAGATTGTAGAGAAGATTTAGGAAGTGGATTCAATATGGTAAAGATTAGCCTCGGCTCTTGCTTTGACTCAGTTTTCTCGGATCATCGAAAAAAGGATTTTTTCACTTCGGAATTCACGTCGGTTACTTGCCTACAAGGATCAATCCTTGTGACTGTGCCTTGTATACTGAATACCCAAGTGCCATCTTTGATATCGATTTTGGAAATTGATCTAATCAACAACAATGTTGTAGATCAAAAATGTTTAAGTAAAGCCTTTTCTTTTGTTGCCCACCGCCTACCTGTCCTGTTTGTCTTCTCATATTGTTGGTTAACGCTACTTTACATATATATTAATTTAATCGAATTTTTGCTGTTTAAAGTCTGAAACATATGAGCTCTAATTTCCAATTGTTTTCTGAGAATTTCTTTCCCAGAAACATTTTAAAGAAATTTCTGAGCACAGAAAAAGAATTCACTATTATGGCATGGTCAGCTGTGGCGTCTGCAGTGACAACAATTGGCAAGCTGGTAGCCGGAGAAGCAAGCTACCTATGGGGCGTGGAGGAGCAAGTTGATCGCTTGCTAACTGACCTCAAATGGATGCAAAATTTCTTAACCAATGAAGACTGGAGACAAGCCGGCGATGGGACGTTTCATCTTCAAGCTGCTGTAATCAGAGATCTAGCTTACCGATGCTGAAGATGTTGTGGAGACTTTTGTTCTCAAGATTGAGTCCAAAAGAAAACCAGGTTTTACTAACTGTATCAAAAGATATGCCTGCATCTTGCACGAGGGATGGATGCTCCACCAAACCAGGTCAGATATAGATAAAATCATAACAAAGAGCAATGACTTGGTACGAAGATTGCAAGCATTTCAACCAAACGCATCAACCGGTGGAGGAGGAGGAGCATCAAGTTCTTTAACCGATATGATGAAGAAAAGGCAGCCTTTTCATCATCTTATTGATGAAAACACTGTCGGACTCGATGATGATATCGAGAAACTGGTTGCAATCCTTGAAAACGAGGGAAGTGAGTTCAGGGTTGTTTCCATTTGTGGAACAGGTGGTCTGGAGAAGACCACTCTTGCCATGAAACTATCTAAGCACCGTAACATCACTGGTCACTTCCAGCACGTGGCGTTTGTGTATGTTTCTCAACAGTTCCAAGAAAGACAAGTTTGGGAAGATATCTTATCCAAGCTCACTTCCATCGAAGAAAGAGACAGAATACTAAGTGTTGATCAATTTGCAGAGAAGCTGTTCAAGTTCATGGAGGAAAACAAATGTCCAGTCATACTCGATGGCATTTGGAAAGAAGAAGACTGGAACAAACTAAAACCTGCATTTTCGCTTCAAGGGAATAGCAAGATTAAAATATTGCTCACCGCTCGAAATAGTAAGATTGCTTTACATGCAGATGGAACAAGTTCTCTATGAGTTGCCGTGCCTAACCGACAAATAGAGGTGGCAAATGTTCATTCGGTTCGGTTTCGGGTCTGACTACATTCGGTTTAAATTCGGTTCGGTTCAATTCGGGTCTGATTCGGGTTTATGGTGATTTCGGTTCGAGTATCGGGTCAAGATTTTAGTTCGGTTGATTTCGGGTCGGGTTAATAGGAGATCCATCGTTTTAATCAGGTTTTTAGCCATGTTAGGTTTTTCCACCCTATACATGACTTTATATAGCATGTATATTTGACTTTTTAGTGTGTTGTGCGACAATTCAAATCTCATATTTATTTATTTATTTTAATATATTTTTTATTTCGGGTTGCCTTCGGTTTGGGTTGCTTTTGGTTCGGGTGAAATCCATTCAGCTTCATTCGGTTCGGTTGAAAATCGGTTCGGGTTCATTTTCGGTTCAACTGAAATTCGGTTCGGTTCGATTTATTTCGGGTTTCGGATCAAATTTGGGTCATCGTGTTCAGATCGATTTCGGGTCTCGGTTCGAATAAATCAGTTTAATTTTCGGGTCTCGGGTCAAGTTTACCAGGTCTACCGACGAAGAAAGCTGGAAATTATTTGAAAAGATTACATCTCCTCCGACAGACTGCCAAGGACCAGGTTTTCTTTTTCTTTTTTTTTTCTATCAAATTAGCAATAAAAATTTTATTATCTATATACGAAAATTTATTAGATCGACTTAACTCACCACGTTATTTATAGTCTCATCTAATAATAATTTTTCGTATTATTTTTTAAGGTGAATTTACATATCTTTCCTACATATAATTAAAGAACGAGTAATTACTTAAAAATTATGATAAAATAAATGAATCTCATCGATTGAAACATAGATGTCCATCTAATAATTTCTCTCTATATACCGACACTCTAGGTTCTAACCTACGTTTTCCTAAACAAGAAAATTCTAACTGTGTTATGCCATTAGTTATCAGGATTTTGCTTTGGCCCCCAAACGTTCAAAGCTTTTATTTTAGTCTCTAACTTTAACATAAAAAATAAAAAAAAATATTTTAATATAAAGTTGTGTAGAGTTTAATTTGCACAAACATGTTAATTTTAAAATTTAAGGGCTTAAATTTAAAAATATACATTTAATACATTGTCACAGTAAATTTTAATATTATCGGTAACCAGGGGCGAATATATTGTATAACTTCTAGGTCAGTGATCTGCCAATATAAAAAATAAAAAAATTTATGAAGAAATCCGTCGTGAAAAGAAGAAGTGAAGTCCTTGAGTTGAAGAAGAAACCAGGCAATTTTAAGTCAAAAACCCTTATTAAATAATTATTTAAAGGAATGACCCCTCATAACTTTATTTAGAAAAATGACCCCTAAATCTGCCACGTCTAAAGAACTCGCATTCTGCCTAAAGCGATTTCTGATCTCGCTATCTGCGAAAAGCGAGTTATTCTTACGTGGCATCGCTGTTCAGAATAATGAACTTAACAGGACCTCGCGCTCTGCACAATGCGTGGTCCTCGAGAATTTGAAGAGCCGGCTGAATTTATTGCGGGTTGTTTAATGGAACTCGCTTACTACAGAAAGCGAGTTCTTTGTAAACCGGGGCAACAGAACAAGCGACCATAAGCATGTTCGAGCGATATTTTAGGGCTATTAATCGTATAATTTCAGTAAATGGAGAGTTTAGGTGCATAGTACTGGAATTTGTCTTTCATTCGACACCAATATGGACAAGTTCAGCGCGTTGTAAACCGGGTAAAATTCGCGTTGAAAACGGTACCATAGCTTGTTTTTGTGAATGACCGAAAAGTTAAAAGGGCGTGATAATCTTTTTTTGTTTATTTATTGGGTTTTTAATGTACGTTTATTATCGCATTTTTTGACCTTGGAGGTGTTGTGGAGGAACTTGGGTACCATTTGAGACTAACATTGAAATGTGCGATACACAGAGAAGGGTATTAAAGTTGCGTTGAAAATGGTTCGAAAGCGTGGTTTTCTACATAAATGACAAGTCGGAAAGACAACTTTTAAAACCAATGAGACCTTGTTATTTTAACATAAACTTATATTACATCCGTAGAAAGTTGTAACTCGTTACTAGTATTAAATTTCAGCATAAACTTATATTACATTCGTAGAAAGTTGCTACTGGAATACACTTATCATATTCTATCCGACACCCGTAAAAAACTGTAACCCTGTGCATTATCAGCTTGAAGTTCGGGTTGGAATACAACTTTTGTTCTGACCCCGATCAAAGATGACACCCCCAACAAAGAGGGCATCTTGTATATTACCGCACCGGGTCGTCATTAGCCAATGTTTCCCTACAAATTCCCATTCTTCGTGATGTGGGCAATCCTGGATATTGAGGTATACCTCATTACGCTGCATTTTACACCAAGATTCCATCATCAGCGCAAATGGTAGGAGCTTTGGCCGCGGTTACCTTCTCGAGTATTGTGATTTGCTGTTGAACTTGTAGGCCTGACCTCGTTCAAATATAATGCAAATGCTCGGAGCTCTGGGCACGTACTCATGATACAACTACATATAGCAACAAATCACAATACTCGAGAAATCTCTTAGCTAAAGTATTTTTCGAGTATGTGATTTGTTGTTATTGGCAGCTACAATAGAAGCGAAATATTCTCCGAAGCTACCTGATTGCAACCTCGGGGGTATTTATAGGAGGGATATCGCTTTCTGTAGAGCGCGACTTCTTCCAGGATTCCTGAATGGCAGGGATCTCGCGTTCTTTGGAGAACGAGTCCTGCCAGGATTCCTGACATGTCAGGAACCTTGCGTTCTGTAGAGCGCGAGTTCTGCCAGGATTCCTAACATGTCAGGAATCTCGCGTTCTATACAGGTGAGTAACGGGTTGAAAATTGAAAAAAAATTAATGAATAACAACAAACACTAACAAACAACAAATATCATATCATATAATAAGATATTAATAAATAAAACCCTAAAATTAATGTGAGCATATCGTACGTAAAACATAGAAAACAAAAACCAAATAAAAAATTGAGTTTAAAATACTCAAATACAATAAATTAAACACGAAATAAAAAATTGAGTTCAATATATTCAAATACAATAAATTAAAAACCAAATAAAAAATTGTGTTCAAATTGAATAAATTGAAATACAACAAACACTTAGTTCATACGAGGGCCCGAGCGATTAGGACACTTGTTAATCGTGTGTCTGGGATTTCTACATGCACTGCAAAGTTTCTTTTGTCTGGTTCTTTCTCTATGTTTGACCATGTCCTCCATACAGTAAATCTGTGTCGATCGTGGACGTCCTTTATTTCGTAGTAAAGCAGGATCTGGGCGTATGGACGATTCATCATCAACGACATACAGATTAATTTCATTTTTGATGAGAGAAAACTCTTCTTCGTAAACCTTCAATACCGTTTCTAGTAAGTATACCGGATCAAGCAGTTGTATGTAGTGAATCCGTTGGGAAGAACAAGCAGCAATGGCGTGTGCGCATGGGTATTTGAATGTTTGGAAGACTCTATAGTCGCAGGCTCTCTTCCTTAGATCTACCATGTATGCGTTGTGTTGTATGCCTTCTAACGACCTCGAAAATTTTGAAACACGAAACAAATGGCCTTCTCGAGAGAAGAGAGTTGCAGTCATCGCATTTGAATGACGCACATAAGTTTGCAATTTTTTGAGGAAGTCTGGGTGGACTTTGTGGCCACCTGCCATGTAATCAGTTGCTTGCCTTCCAAGGGCTGCAAATAAGGTAGCCAAACGATAATAGGTCGCTTTGACAATGGAAGTGATAGGCAAATACCATACTTCCTTAAGAGCTGAGCTGACCGCCTCGACCAAGTTTGTTATCATGTGACCATATCGTTTACCCCCATCATATGATCGAAGCCATTTTCCCTCAAGATTTTGGCAAGGTAGCATGCGCTATTGTTATTCCTGGCTCTCAATTCTTTGAACAACTAGTCTACCTCATGTACGTAATGTGAGTTGCCTAGGGAATGACAAACACCTAGTTAGGGGTGAACAATACATGCAAAGATATCATAAACGCAGATGATGTAAAAGACGTACCCGTTCGAAGCACCATATCACGTTCATCTTGGTCTTGTAAATCTGTAAGTAGTTGGCCCAATGTGTCGTAAGCAGTAACGGTGGTAAATATAGGGAGGCTGCCAAGACCAACCCAAAGCCAGTATTGCGACTTGATCGCATTGGATCTGTTAGAAATAACACATATCCCATCATCCCTTGCCCGCATTACATGAGAAAGAACATGTCTTCGTAGGTTCTTAAGGAAGAACTGCCAAGACTCGAGATCCTCCTTTTCGACTATTATGAATGCTATAGAAACGATTTTCTAATTGTCGTCTTGTGTAACCGCTAGAAGTAAGACCTATGTATATTTCCCGTACAACCAAGTACCATCGATCTGAACCAACGGCTTGCAATTCATGAATGCATTAATGTATTGAGGAAATGTCTAAAATAGCCGGTAGAATTGATAAACACCTGGTAAGACACGATCATTTTCGTATGCCAGAGCCGTCTCATGTTTTATAACCGTTCTGGGTATGTGTTTCTACGTCATTTTTAGCCACGGGCGCAACTCATTGTAAGATTCATCCCATTGGCCAAACAGTTTTTATACGGCCTGCCACATTGTATACCATGCTTTTAGGTATTTAGGAATATAGCCATACTAATCTTTTGCTACGGCGATACAGGTAGCAACCATCACACGAGGATTTGATTTGACCAGTGGCATGAAGGTATCGCATAGAAAGTGCACATCCAAGTTCTTGTGATCCTGACTTAGGCTGCTAACGGTGCATGTATGAGGCCCATCCAGTTTCGTGATTTTCCACAGCTCGTTCAACATCTTCAAGGATGATACACGAACCCTCCACTCACATCCCTCTTTCTTGTGGGTGACTCTGCAATGTAGAAATTCGGTTGGGTTTTCTTCACAGTCGTCGTAACTGCCCGACAAATGTTGTAGTGCTTAATTGCGGCCACACCCAGTTCTTTTTTCAAGAATGTCATCCCAATGGCCAGTTCACCGTCGACACTGTGGTTGCATCCATTAATTGTTGGAGGTTATGAAAATTCCAGAACGTTCAAAGCATCCATATCAACCGTTGTGAAGTGGGATGGTGGCTATTAATAAGAAATAGGTGTGGCCGATACTGGAACATTACTTTCTGTCGGGTGTTCTTCGTTGCCTTTTAAATCTTTGAAGTACCCTACTAGAATGTTCACGTCAGCTGGCTCTTCATTGAAGGGCCATTGCTCATCGACGTCGGGTCCAACTTCCCCAACCGATTCTTCATCAAAAATATCCCCATCGAACCGGTATAGTTCAGCGTCATTGACTGCTACCCTTTCAAGCGAGCAGACTTGTCGTTGATCGTGAGACAGTTCACAATACTGCTCACGAACAATATTACGAAGATCAAAATCGAGCGCACCAGCACAAGAATGTCTCCCCATAGATGGTTGAACGTACTTCGTACTAGGGACATACGTTGAGTATAGTCCATATGAGAAATCATCGAAAGGATTGAACGCTTCATGGTCAGACGACCTCGTGTAGTTGTTGGATGATGACGCTGAATTCTCTATACTATACAGATTGTACGTTGCATGTCTTCTAATTGGAGAGGATGATGCATCAAATTCATCGTTTGGGGGATGGTTCAAGTCGACGATGCACAAATATCTTGGTGCAGAAAACGATGATGCACCCAACTCATTACGTAGACTGTATGTAGTTAATAGGTTGAAATCATTTCGTAAACCCATCGTAGGGCTATTAACATTGGCGTTAGGGTCGAAGTCGAAATTTGCTCGTCTCTAGCTTGGGATTTGATACCAGCGTCAGAATCAGAAAATGACACATACAACTCGAGGGGGCCTCCTCTTGAACACTCCAAGTGGATGGCCACCATCAACTCTACATCACTGTTGTCCCTAATCCGACATAATAAGTAGGTTAACAGTTAATAGAGATTGGCAGACAATACTTCAACTCCTTCAACCTTTCCACACGGCCACGCAGGACACTATTTTCAACTTCTTGTACGATAATCTCCTCAGAATCATTATTCTTACAGTATTTGCAGACTGAAAAACGACGCTGAGTGCAGCATTAACAATTATCTCGCCATCGTGGTATACTAGAAAGTCGATACTTCCTCCGTCTCGATATTTTCCCAGCACGCAAAAGATCTACATGTAACAAGAACATACATTAGTACCAAGCAATTTAGTAAAACTACACAATACAAGAATTGCAGAAATCGTGGCAAAACTTACAACCGAAACACTTATCTGATTCAAACGGCTCGTAAATTATGTTCGCAATATCATTTGCTCTCCACTAGCTTCTATAAGCTGTTGCGAATGTTGAGGAGAAATTTTTTTGCAGTTTGGGATCATTCTATTCTGCCTTATATAAGAGGTGTAAAGGACCAATATTATATTCGTCCAGAAAATCATGAAGAATCTTGCTTTTGCAGACATGTCCAAAAAGTAATGTCCATTCCATGCACTATTTGTACCGAACAATGTTTCACATAAATAAAGGAGGACAACAGCAACGTTGCCCATACTTAGAACATTAATAAAGGGTGAAAATATTAACTCATAAAAAAATAATTTGACGATGATTTGAGGAATGGATGGTTAATTGGAATCATCATAGTCAGTTGAAATGTCTGAACTTAAGTTAAGTTCTTCGATCAACTGTTGTTTTTGTTGCATGCGCCTGTACATAAAAAGCTGCAACTTGTCGGCAGCTGCATCAACATCTGGTGAACACGGAGCTTGTTCAGTGCTCGTTGCGAGTGCGAACGTAGCAGCTTCTACGGGTGCAGACGTACTACCTTCTCCGGCATTCACCTCATCTAACTTAACATTTAAATGGATGTATTTAGCTCCTACAGATTTGAGCTAGTCGTACATGTTACGTACGTCGGTTTGGTTGGATAGCTTCAGAATGTAGTGCGTTTCAGTTACCGTCGGTGTTGGGATTTTACATTCAAAGTAAGAAATTTTCTTGCCAGTACGTTTACTAACCTCTTCAGATATCAACTGCAACAAATCGTGGAGTGACATATTAATGGTGATTGTTGAGTCAAAATAGGTACCGATAAAATAAAATGTTGCGAAAAACTTAGCTATGAGGGGAACAAAGCGTTGGAAGTTTTGCTGAAATAGATATAATCGGAGTGTGGATTTTATAGGGAAGGAAAAGTGGAATGAATTTAATTTCAAAAACCACATGACCTCGCGTTCTATGCAACTCGATTTTCTATGAACCTCGCTATCTGCAGAACGCGAGGTCCCTTGTGACCGTTCATTATATGCGACTGATGAGTCTCAACAGAGTCAAACTGGTTACATAGGACCTCGGGTTATGCAGAAAGTAAGGTCCTAGGGTTTTCAAAATTAAGTTTTCTAAAATATTTTATATTAAGACAAAATTAAATAACAATAGAAAATTTATTAGTAATACAACTTATACATGTAACATATTTTTAGATTACTAAAAACTTTTATCTTCTGCTATATTTAATTAATTTATATACCAATAGAGTTTAAAATTTTAACAAACTTTTAGATCGGGGCATTAATTAGTAATACAACTTATATATTAATATAATTTAAATACGATCTTTTTCCTTACCTCTTATAAAATTTAAATATCATCTTTTACTTTATGACTATTTGATTTCAAAGATTCGAAACTAATTAGGATTTCAATTTAAGGAAAATAGGAATTTGAAATCAAATATTTTTACGGAATAATATTTGCAATCAAATATTTAAATTACCATCTTTTAAAAATAATGTAATGGACGGTTTCTGAGAATTAAAGGACCTCGCGTTCTATGCAACGCAATTTTCCACGGAACTCACTATCTGTAGAATGCGAGTTCCCTTCTGACCGTTCATTATATGCGACTATTGAGAGTCAAACCGGTTACATAGGACCTCGCGTTCTGCAGAAAACGAGGTCCTAGGGTTTTCAAAATTAACTTTCCTAAAATATTTTATATTAGGACAAAATTAAATAACTGTAGAAAATTTATTAGTAATGCAACTTATATATGTAAAAGATTTTCAGATTAATAAAAACTTTTATCTTATACTATATTGAATTAATTTATATACCAATAGGGTTTAAATTTTTAACAAACTTTTAGATAAGGGCATTAATTAGTAATACAACTTATATATTAATATAATTTAAATACCATCTTTTTTCCTACCTCTTATAAAATTTAAATATAATCTTTTACTTTATGATTATTTGATTTCAAAGATTTGACACTAATTAGGATTTCAATTTAAGGAAAATAGAAATTTGAAATCAAATATTTTTACCATCTTTATATAATAATTTAAAGAATAATTTAATCGACGGTTTCTGAGAAATAAAGGACCTCACGTTGTGCGTAACGCGAGTTCCCTTTTGACCGCTCAAGATGATCTCTGAAAAGTCAAAGGACACATCTCTTCAAGGGAACTCGCTTCTTGCGTAACGCGAGGTCTTTGGAATCTCGCTTTTTACAGAACGCGAGGTCCTTTAACATCGCTTCCCAGGCGGTGCGAGGCCTCTTATAAATAAGGCCCTACAAACTCAATTACCCCACACCTCTGCATTCTTCTTCTCCTATTCTATTATACATATCTTATATTTTTTATACAATGACGGCTTTATTGAGGCTAGACGAACGACATGTCTTCGACTATTGGCGGGCGAATGAGAAGGTAATATTTTTTTCTTATTTTAAATATATTTCTTTATTTTTTAAATTTATTTCCTCCTATATGTATATATTTTTTAATTATTATCTTGTACTATTTTTCTTCAAGAACTACGAACGAGCATTGACATGCTATCTAAATCGTATCACGGCCGCACCAGACGAGGATATCATTCTATTTATTGTCGAAGCCGATTTTGGGCACGTCGCTACTATCGTTGGCGGTACAAAGTTGAATCGTCCATTCATTAACGCTTTATTGGAGCGATGAAGGCCAGAGACCCACACATTCTATCTTCCGTGTGGCGAGGCTACAATTACACTGGAAGATGTTGCATATCATCTTGGTTTGCCTACTGCTGGCGCGGTTATTACCGGTGTTATCGATGGTGACTGGTTGAACCTGTGTGCTGAGCTGTTGGGAGTGGTTCCGGACAAGTTCGACGGTGGCAAAGTCTTTCTAACTTTTTTGGAGCAAAATTTTACAATCCTCCCCCAGATGAGGATGACGAAACAAAACGTGTAAATTTATTTATTTTATTTTACTATATATTTCGTTTCCTATTTTTTACTAATTAAAATATTTTTTTAACGACACTTATTCTTTTCGCAGCGATTTGCTCGTGCCCACATCCTACGAATTATTGGAGGTATTTTGATGCCTGACAAATCTCACAACAAAGTCCACCTGATGTGGATGTACCATCTATGTAATTTTGCAGAATCTAGCAAGAAATGTTGGGGAGCAGCGGTCCTGGCCTTTCTGTTCAGGGAGCTTTGCAGAACCGTCGACCCAGATAGAGCCGCAATCGGAGAATATCTTCTACTGCTTCAGTCTTGGGCTTGGTTTCGAATGCCTCTTTTAAGCTCGCGGCCTAGATAGCCTACCCCATACCTATTCTTGCTTATTCGGAGGTACTACAAAAATTATTTAATTTAATTTATTTTAAGAATATGTTTATAAACTATTATAATTATTAATTTTTTTCATTCATGACAGGTGGTGCCTTCCATTCACTCGCCAGGAACTGTCGGAGACACAGCGAGACTACAGACTGATGCTCGACAATATACAAAACGAGGTCAGGATTTTGGATATTTATTCTTAATTCCTCAAAAAAAATTCAGCCAAAAATTTGTATAACTCATATTCAAATTTTTTTGTTCAGTTCATGTGGACTCCATATGCTGCTCCTCCCATTTAGGACTATATTCCGCAGGACATCACAGACGGCTCTCACGTCTGGCTACTGCTGGTGCCACTCATCAACTACGAAATTATCGAGTGGTATCCTACCGACTGGGTTCTGCGACAATTTGGCTACGTCCAAAGGGTTCCAGAGTCGCCACCTAATTTGGACGAATTACATCGGTTGACATAGCAAGGGAAGACCGAAGTCCATTGGGGCCATCATCACGCTGAATGGGTCAGGCAATGGATGACAAGGTATGGCAGGCGGCCGCTCATCTATGTACCCATTGTGAACCAGGACATCACATTCGATATATGCAGTGGTACTACCAAAATGGGAAACCGCATATACTCACTCCGAAAGAGCACCAGCGAGAAATTGTGCTACCTCCCCAAAACTGCTCGCCCGTACAACATCACGTCACCCAGTGCTAGCTGACGCAGCGCGATACCAGAATGGGGCCTCAAAGCCAGAGACGTCAAATACACACTGTAGAGGCCTCGTCTTCTAGAACAACGCGAGCAGTAGATCAGTCCAGGGCAGGGCCTTCGGCACCAGCGCCAGGACCGGCATTCATGCACTCTACTTCGTCATCGTTTCTGTAGATGGGTGGTCCTCATACGTTTCAGCAGACGGGGCTTCCACCCGAGTTTTTCATGACGAACGCGTTTCGTCCCTTTATGTCGGTGCCTCTACCATATTACCTGACACCGCATTTTCCATATGTTCCTCTCGTCTTTGATGTTCCACCAGTGGTAGCACAGTTCGACTAAAACATTGTCGAGCAGACACCGCCGCAGAGTTTGTTCTACACCAGCCCCGGTGTTAGCGGTGGTCCACGTCTCGGTGACGACCATGGCAACGACGACGACGATGACGACGATGGAGCACATGCCGCTCGGAGGAATCTGCCACGAGATCGTCGTGCACCCAGCTGCGGAACGGATGGACATAGGCGTCATTAAGACGAGGGGATGCTTATTTATCAACTTTATTTATTATTTTATAATTTTAAATATTTTATTTTCCCTTAATTTTTTACATAGTTTTAGATTTTATATTTATTTTCGTTCTTTGTCGGATAAACAATAACATACATTAAAAACCTGATAAATAAACCGGAAAAGATTATCACGCCCTTTTAACTTTTCGGCCATTCACAAAAACATGCTATAGTACCATTTTCAACGTGAATTTTACCTGATTTACAACGCACCGAACTTGCCCATATTGGTGTTGAATGAAAAACAAGTTCTAGTACTACGCACCTAAACTCGCCGTTTACTGAAATTATATAATTAATAGCCCTGAAATAACGCTCAAACATGCCTATGGACACTTGTTCTACTACCCCGGTTTACAAAGAACCCGCTTTC
The DNA here is from genome assembly GCA_019671005.1 of Hibiscus mutabilis. Taxonomy (NCBI): domain Eukaryota; kingdom Viridiplantae; phylum Streptophyta; class Magnoliopsida; order Malvales; family Malvaceae; genus Hibiscus; species Hibiscus mutabilis. Next base: position 2,416,059 of record CM033735.1, on the reverse strand, counting down.
TGCAGAAAGCAAGTTCCATTAAACAGCCCGCGACAAATTCAGCCGGCTCTTCAAATTCTCGGGGACCTCGCGTTGTGCAGAGCGCAAGGTCCTGTTAAGTTCGATATTTTGAAAAGTTATGCCACGTACGAATAACTCGCTTTTCGCAGATAGCGAGATCAAAAATCGCTTTATGCAGAACGCGAGTTCTTCATACGTGGCAGATTTGGAAGTTATTTTTTTAAATAATGTTCTAAGGGGTCATTCCTTTAAATAATTATTTAATAGGGATTTTTGACTTAAATTTGCCAAGAAACCAAGTATAGAAGAAAAGTCCTTTTTTAAATTATTTCTCGTTAATTGTGGCAGTTTTTTTATTTTTGTGGGGGGCACCCATTGGCTTTTTTTAAGTCTCGCCCAATAGCTTAATTTAGTGAACCAATTTTTTAGGGAAAACTACTCAAATAGTACCTCAGCTATTGCCGAAATATCGTTTTAGTACTTCAGCTATTTTTTTGGCAAAATGGTACCTAACATTATGTTTCATTTTTAAAATAGTACATGCCATTAAAAGTTAACAACATGCTGACTAGGAGAGAGAAAAATCACTTGTAGTAGCTTGCCGTGTCATTTTCTCTCTCATAGTCAGCATGCCACGTGTGCTTTTTTATGATTTTAGGCGGCGTGGCATGCTGACTAGGAGAGAGAAAATGATGTGGTAGACTACCACATGTGATTTTCTCTCTCCTAGTCAGCACACAGTTTTTTAACGGCGGGGTACCAAAATGAAAACGAAACATAACGTTAGGTACTATTTTGCCAAAAAAATAGCTGGGGTACTAAAACGATATTTTTCGGCAATAGCCGGGGTACTATTTAGATAGTTTTCCCTAATTTTTATCGGCTCCCTATTAAAAATTAGGGAAAACTACCTAAATAGTACTCTAGCTATTGCCAAAATATCGTTTTAGTACCCCAGCTATTTTTTGGCAAAATGGTACCTAACGTTATGTTTCGTTTTCATTTTGTTACCCCGCCATTAAAAAATTGTGTGCTGACTAGGAGAGAGAAAATTATGTGGCAGGCGTCGTCTAAAATCATAAAAAAGCACACGTGGCATGCTGACTAGGAGAGAAAAAATGATGTGGCAAGCTGCCACATGTTATTTTTCTCTATCCTAGTCAGCATGCTGTTAATTTTTAATGGCGGGGTACTGTTTTGAAAACGAAACATAACGTTAGGTACCATTTTGCCAAAAAAATAGTTGGGGTAATAAAACAATATTTCGGCAATAGCTGTGGTACTATTTGGGTAGTTTTCCCTAAAAATTATAGGATTTTTTTTTTACTTTTATCATTTTATTATTATTATTATTATTATTATTATTATTATTACGAAACTAAACATATTATTAATTTAATTTTATGACTCTAACACTTAATCTAGATCGAGATATTTAATTTTAATGTAAATTAATATAAAAAAATCAGATTTATTTTTAAATACTTCCTAATTTAAATAAAACACTAAAATTATATATTAAAATAATGTAAGTCTATTAAAATTTTATTTTTGATAGTTTTCAAATTTATATATAGTTGAAATATTTTAATCTTTAAGTATTTATAATTTAATTATCAAGTTGTTTTAAGTACAAAATATTCTTTATAGTTGAATTATAAATGTTTAGCACAAAAATACGTTTTGTCACGACACTGTTTTATTAAATTAGCAGCATGAGACCTCTTGTAAGCTCATTAAAGAGCACGTGACCAAAGAATTAGTTTATTTATTTTAATTCAAATTTTGTTTGGTCCCTCTAACTTTTTACCCATTAAAATACACTATATATAAAATTCTCATGATCTTATTTGGTATATAAAATTGTCACATTTTGTCATTGGTTTCTATATTTTAATTCAATTATTGTTAATGACGAGGAATAGAAAATGTGACCGTCTTCAATACCATCAGATTTATATTATTAGAAATCAATTCATCTCAATTAAAGTATAATTATAGAAAGTGTTAAATAGTGGTTTAGTCACTCAACTATTTTTGCCTAATAACATGTTCTCTAATGATTTATGCAAAAAATTGACAATTTAACTATTTAAAAAAATATTTCAGTGTTTAACATGTAACTCATTGTTATTTGAGTTAAATGATAAATAACTGATATAAAATAATTCAATTCTATTAGACCTATATTAGAAACCAATCTATCTTAATTACAAGTACAACAATACTGAACTCAGCAAGTGATCACAGTGGAAAAATACTGAACCTAACAGGTGATCACAGTGGAAAAGAGAATGATATTCGTCCTAAGAGAATCGAGTTTAAATCACTTTGAAAATATTTATATGGTATAAATTAGGTTTTGGATGCCAATGTTTTTCCGACTATAACCCTTGTTTGTTTGTACAATAACTACCCTTTATCGAATACATGATCATACCGGTATAAATTGATTATACATTATTATATGTATTAGTGAACTACCAAGTTTAAATTTCTAAATCCGCCCCTATCAGTAGCATATTTCTACTTCTGTTAGATAATAAAGTTCTCCATTTATCCCAAAAAATGTTTTTTCCTCGGTTGATATATGCTAAAAAATTATATATTTCAACTTTTGTACTAAAAGTTAGAAAAATATATTGATATAAAAAGTATAAATACTGAAATTATATATAATAGGCCTAATGCCAAATAAATGTCCATAACATTTGAATAGTCATTTTGACCTATATTCTTTTTCATAAAAGTAATTTAACTCTCGACATTTTATTTTGGGTCAAAATGACCCCTCTGCGGAGAAAAACTGTTACTCAATTGACGCTAAATGACTTGAAATGACGTGAAAAACCTATATGGCAGTGCACGCATCGATAGCAATGTCATATAAACAAATATGTTGACTTTACAAAATAATACATCAGTCAAAAAATAATTTTATAAAATTGTATAAATATAAGTCATTTCAAGTTGTTTAACGTCAGTTGACTAACATTTTTCATTTAAGGAAGAGGCATTTTGACCCAAAATGAAACGTTGAGAGTTAAATTGCTCCAAAAAAATAGGGGTTAAAGTAACTATTCAGTCAAATGTTAGGGGCATTTTTTTGCATTATGCCTATATAATATTGCACAACCTATTTTAAATAAGGGTTTTGCTATACACAACCCTAAGGGCTATGTATAAGAACTACTAGATTCTTATCATTAATGGTTAATTTACTTTTTAATAGAATCTAATAGAATCTATTAAAATGTAATTAATTATATTCCTAAAAAATTAAATACCATTAATTTATGTTTTTTTAATAGAATTAAATCCTAATATCATAAACCCTAACTATAACCCTAAACATCCTAAAAAATTAAACATCATTAATTTATGATGTTTAATATAATAAAACCCTAAACTATAAATCTTAAATCCTAACCCTGAACATCCTAAAAAGTTAAATATCATTAATTTATGGTGTTTGATAGAATTAAAACCTAACCCTAACACTAAACCCTAAACCCTAACCCTTAACCCCTTAACCATAAACCCTAACTCATGACCCCTAAACATAAACCTTAACTCTAAACCTTAAACCCTAAAAACCATAAAAATACAATACTAAACCCCTAAAACAATAAACCCTAAACCCTAAAATTATAAATCATAAACCCTAAACACCTAAACCCTTTTACATAATTATTAATTACATTAAACACCCTATATCAATGATGTTTAATATTTTAAAATATAATTATATTCTAATATATTATATTAAAAAATAAAATAACAATTAATAATAGAAATCTAGTAATTTTAAGACTGTGTATAACAAAACCCATTAAATAAATATGCTTCTATTTTATCAGCTTGTTTAATTAGAAGTCTCAATTTGAGTTCTTGTCATTGGAAAATTAATCATTACGTTCAAGATTAATTATTTATCCGTCTAATCTCTAAATCCAATTAATTTCAGTTTTGTGTTTTTATCACTATCACATAATATCCTAATTAATCTCCTCTCATTTTCTGTACAGAATACAAAGAGTTAGGGATGAAGATGGTTCAACGTTGCCCAAAGCTTCCATTAGCCATCGTTGCGTTGGGAGGAATCTTGGCTAAAGAGAATTCAGTAATTGGATGGCGCAAGGTATCTGAAAACGTGGAATTCTATTTGAGGGACGAGAAAGTGAAAGAGCTGACACTGGAGCAAGTATTGGAATTAAGTTATGATGATTTGCCGGCTCATCTAAAATCATGTTTCCTCTACTTGAGCCTTTTTCCTGAGGATTACCAGATACAGACACAGAGGTTGGTTCAGTTATTGGTTGCTGAAGGTATTGTTCCACGGAAGAAAGGAGAAATAGCAGAAGATGTGGCTGAGGGTTATTTAATGGAGCTTGCAGAAAGGTTCATGACTCAACCACGAGAAATAGACCCTGCAACCTTAAAGATCACAACTTTTCAGTTACACGATGAAATGAGACGTCTTTGCTTGTCAAAGGCAAAAGAAGAGAACTTCATCTTCATTGTAGAGTCAAATGCACGCTCGTTGTCCGAAATTCGAAAGGTTCGCAGAGTTTCTATGCACAAATTTTTTGGGACACAGTACATTAGATGTCCAAATCTTCGATCACTTTCCTTCTTTAATACACGTTATCTAGGAGATTTATTTCACGTACCATTCAGTAGATTGTTTTGTTTTTGGTATGAATTGGGTGCATACATTCGTTTTCTGAAAGCTCGGGGATTTTGGGTATATACATTCACCAATTTGAAATTGCTCAGAGTTCTAAACTATGAAGGACAGGCCGTATATGTGGAATGCAAGTTAATCGGTGATATCGGGAATCTCATTCATTTAAGATTCTTGAGCCTAAGAAGCATCCAATTCGAAGGGTCAAAACTGCCATCATCTCTGGGAAACTTGATATGCTTGCAAACCTTGGATTTACGAGTTGATGGAAGTGGACTGGACTTTATCATGATATCCACGTACCAGACGTGATATGGAGGATGGAGCAACTCAGACATCTATATCTCCCTTACCAATGTGATGACAAAACAAAGCTGAAGTTGGATACTTTGAGAAACCTCCTAACTCTGGTGAACTTCAACACCAAGAATTGTTATCTAAAGGATCTTATCAACATGACAAATCTTAGAGAGTTGGAGATTTCTGGGCCCTTTGAGATTGAAGATTTTAATGAGGAGGAGTTGGATGAAAATCCACCCATAATCCAAGGTAATACTCTTCATACCTTGTCTATTTTCGGTTCGAGAAAAGGAAAAGATCCAAGACATTTGAGTCATCTCCTTTCAAGCTGCGCAAGTATTTGCAAATTGATGCTCTATTGGTTGGAAACTAAGTTGCCAGAGTTCCGCTACCTGTCCTCAAATATCGCTTACATACACTTGAGAAATTGCTTTCTTGAGGAAGATCCAATGCCAACACTAGAGCAGCTGCCTAACTTGAGGGTTCTTGAGATATACGGTGGTGGTTTCCGAGGAATGAAAATGTTTTGCTCTGCACAAGGTTTTCCTAAAATGGAGTCTCTAACCCTTCAGAGTCTTCCGATCGAGCAGTGGGAGGTGGATAAAGGAGCCATGCCTTGTCTTCAACAATTGGCGATTGGACTCTGTGAAAGCCTAAAGATGCTTCCAGATGGATTGAGGTTCATTAAAACCCTCCAAGAACTGCAGATTGTATCAATGCCAGAGGCATTCAAAGATAGAGTGGTGCGAGGACCAGATTCCTACAAAGTCGAACATGTTACTTCTGTCATATTCTAGGACCGTCTATGGACACCATTCCTCTAACTCAAAGGTAATTTCATAATCTCTGTTATAGGAAATGCTCAATCCTTGTATATTTATTCACGGCTATATGTTCGATTGTTATAATTTATGGTGCGGATTCTGTTGTTGTTGACATGAGATTGGCTTTCAGCTTCATGTCCGATTTGGTTGTTGTGGTGTGTTATTGTCAATTCCTTTAGGCTTTAAGTTTAATTGTTTGAATTGTAATCCATTGCTTTTAAGAGATCATGTTGGCTTGTCTGGACTGATGAATTGGTTGAATGGTGTTTTGGATCAGAGCTTGATATTGTATTTGCATCCTCTATACGACTCAAATGTTCTGTCGAATAGGTGATGTCATGATCCGATAACATAATATTTTCAATTTATCAGATTCAAAATGAACATCTTAATAAATGAAAAACAAATCAATATTTTAATTTAGATACCAACATTTCTAACTAAGTATCGACACAAATACTAACTACTAATTTTTCTAGCAATTCAAACATGAGAATATTGATACATATTCTTGAGATACCGATACTCTTACAATAAAATGCAGAAATTTTTACAACAATATCATGTCATAAATTTGAAGCAATAGTTGTGATTCTAACTTAGGATTAGGATGATTCATCTAGTGAGTCAAAAGTTATAATGGTGGCAAAATATAAACATATATAAGAGGGATAGGACCACAAAACTGTGTTCTTTATTATGAGGAAGAAGAGTGGGCTCTAAATTGTGTCAACTCGTCTTATTAAAATAGGGACGGAGTTAGAATTTAAGATTTAAAAGATAAATTTAAATATTTAAAAGTGAGGAATATGTACAAATAATCTATTTTAAAAGATAAAGTAACGAAAAAAATATAGAGAAAGTTGAAGATGGTGGGGTGGGGTAGGGTAGCCTTCAAAATATACAAAAATACAACATAATAGTCCAACCTTATTTTGTAGAATTATAATAAAGTAAAAGAAAAAAAATAAAGTTGTTTAATGATCGAATTCGAAATTGATGTCCATCGAAAATTTAATGTTAATTTTTTATTATTATATTAATGATTCAATCAACAATCAAACATTAAAATGTATGTACAATTTTGTGCACGAAATTGGATAAGTTATGTAAGTATGAAACTAATGAAATTTGATAAACAAACTAGAAAGGTAAGTGGAAATGAAATGATTAAGATCATGTGGAACTTTTTATAAAATATTGTAGAAAAATAGATGGTCGCTTTAACATTGGCTCAAATGGCCTAACTTTCAACCTATAAAATAATAATTACTCCACATTCAACCATGTTAATTCAGGACTTTGGAATTTGGGGTCCAATTATTTCCCCCTTTCCTAATGATTCAATGTATTATGTGATACAGAATGAATGGAGATCATTAACATCAGGGGGCGGAACATACCTAGAACAGGGTCAAGTCCCCCAATTTTTTATAAAAAATATAGTAAGTCCTTTAATATTTAAAAAAAAATAGTTTAATCCCCTTAAAAAAATTTAAAATTCATATTAAGTTTCAAAATTTTTGAATAATTTTAATTCTCATAATAGAGAAAGTTGAAGATGGTGGAGGTGGGGGTGGGGACTGTGGGGTAGGACACAAATCTTCTGTGTTTTTTTATGTCAAACACTAAAAATTAAGTTTTAATTTTAAAATTTAAGTTTTAAATTTTAAATTATAAATTCTGAATTCTAAAAATACACACTACTCTTAATCATCTAAATCTAGTCTTAAATTTTAACTTTAAACTTTAACCCTAAACTTTAACTTTATTTTTTAGTGTGAAAAATAAAAAAAATATCGAAAAGACAATATATTTCTATTCAGGTGGGGTAACCTTCAAAATAGACAAAATACAGCATAATAGTCCAACCTTATTTTGTAGAGTTATAATGAAGTAAAAGAGAAAAAAAATGTTTTTTAAATATCGAATTCGGAATTGATGTCCATCATTTTTATTATTCTATTGATGATTCAAAAAGAAATCAAACATCAAAATATATATATGATTTTGTGCACGAAATTAGATAAGTTAAGTAAATACGAAACTATTGAAATTTGATAAACAAACTAGAAGGATAAGATCATGTGTGTAAACAATTTCATTATCATGGAATCTAACTTTTTAGAAAAATAGATGTTCCCTTCATCATTTGCTCAAATGGCCTAACTTTCAACCTTTAAAGTAGTAATTACTTCACATTCAACAATGTTAAATAAGGACTTTGGATTAATTTACCAAATTAGCTAGTGATTTGGGGTCCAATCATTTTCCTTTTTCCCTAATGATTCAATGTATTATGTGATATAGGATGAATGGATATCATTAGTATCAGGTACAGAACACACCTAAAACGGGTCAAGACCCCCAAATTTAATATATATATATATTAAGTCCTTCAATTGATATTAATTTAGTCCTCATAAAATTTTTGGAAATTCATATTAAATTTTTTTAAAAAAATAAATAATTTTAATTACATCCCTCTCATATTTTTTAAAAATTCTTATTAAACCTCTCAAAATTTTAGAAAATTTAGTTTGGACCCTATTTTTTTTTTTTGAAAATATGCAAATTAAACCCTCAAAAAATTTTGAAAATGTAAGTTTAAATCTCTATTTTTTAAAATTTTAAGTTGGCCTCTTAAACTCTCTCGCTAAGTTCCGCCTCTGATTAACACCCATAATTTATTTGATTTCCGATAATTATTTTATTTATAATATTAATAAATCTAAACTACTAACTCATAGAGGATATTAACACATACTCTAAAACTGAAGACCTCAACATTTGTGGTTTTTGTAAACCTAGTTGCCCCTTCATATTTTTCTCTTTTTGTGTGTTTTGGGGCTAGGAATTAGAGGACCCACATGCCAAAATGTGCTGAAAATTGCAAGCATTTTTGACTCTTTTTGCAGAGGAATCGAAGAATATGCCTTTCATATTTTATCACAATCAAATTTAAAACCTTTTGTTGTTAGCCCCCTCTCTCTTTGTACCTTCCCTACACTCCACGCCAATTCTACCCCCAAACCCAACCAATTTGGCAGCCAAATCAAATTCCCTTTCCCCCCACAATAAATAACATCCACATCATATAAACCTAATGGCCACTAGTTTTTTGCTTAGTACTTTGATTTTATTTCCCCTTTTATTATGTTGGTTACAACATACAAAGAAATTGAAAATATTAAGATTGATAGAAAGTATGAGTTTAATTACATATTTGAATCTGAATTTTCAGATTAGTGTGAGTTTATTCATACGATTATATGTTTAATTCATATTATTAGTTAGTGATATTAACTCTAAAAGTTATTTTGTATCAATTGTGTAAATATAAACACAATACAATTATTAAGTAGGACAAAATCTTAAATTTAAATATAACCCATGCATTAAACATGCCGTGTTAATTATATTTAAATATGTCGGTATCTTAATTTTGTAAATTTATCAAAATATCATATCTAAATAAAATTACAACATTAAAATTGTTATCTTTAAAAAGATTATGGTATCATTTCTTTGTGGTTAACTAATAAAGAAAATCAAAAGTAAATCTTTGGAATAAATTTGAAATGGAGTATGGACTTTCAATTGGACAACTAGGTAGGGTTAAATATTGAAAATTGTACAACCACCAACTAACCTTTGTTAAAACAAATGGTGGGGAATACACATATGATTAGCTAAATTTCCTTCCTCTTGATGGGCATGGGACTTAAAAAATTATATAATTAATTGTACATTAATTTTTCTAAGATTTTTTAACTTCAAATATTTTCAATATACAATTTGATATCATATCTATATTATACTAATAAGAATAAGAATTATGTCTGCTCTATTCTTTTAATTTTAGGGTTAGAATTGTAGTTTAGAGTTTAAATGTTAGGGTTTATGGTTTAGAGTTTAGAATTTAAGATTAATGTTTATAATTTAGGGTGTTAGGGTTAGGGTTTAGGATGTGAGGGTTAGGAATTTAGAATTTATATTTTGTAAGGCAAAAATACACCGCGTATCAAAGTTTTACCCTTGTTTTATATACTATAATGATCACATTTTTCAATTTTTAACATAATATTCTAATTATGTAAAAAAATATATACTCTTCATGTTTACCCGAAAAAATAAAATATAAATTCTTTGCCCCCTTTTAGTCTATGTACCAACATTAAAAAAATTAAGTTTATGGTTTAAGGTTAGGGTTTAGGGAATTATGGACAAGGTGTAATTTTTAAGGTTTTATGGTTTACAATTTAAAATTTAAAGTTAGAGTTTAAAATTTAATTTTTTATTGTTGAAATATAAAAAGGCACCGAAAAGGGTCATACGATTTTTGTCAAAATAATAATAATGATTAATGAAATCAATTCTTTAATATTAACAATTACCTAAATAGAAAATTATTAGTAATTAAAATATTGGTGTTATTTTTTTAAGGCTTAAATGAAAAATAAGTGCCTAAAGTATACAATTTTTGAACTTTAGGTGCCTAAAGTATTTTTTGTAAAAATAGTTGTATAAAGTTTTAAAAGTTATGATTTTAGCTGCCTAGTAGTTAATTACCATTAAAAAAATCCGTTAACCAATACAAAATCAACATGTGTCATTTTTAATTTCTTTAAATTATTTTTTAATAATTTAAAATTTTACGAAAAAATCTTGAAATTCTAAAACTTTCTAAAATAGTCTACAAATCCCTAAATCATAAATCCCCAAATCCTCATCGCTGCCACCACCGGCTCTATCATTTCGGTCACCGGACCCAGCCGACAGTTTCTCCACTCACCATTGCCGAAAATCGATGAATGGTGTACTAATCGAACATTGAACGTCGAACGTGAAATAATCATTTGATTGGCACACCATTCGTCGGTTTTCGACAATAATAAATTGCGAGAAAGAGTCGGCTGAGTTCGGCGATCATATGGGTAGGGTCAGTGATAGTGGCGGCAGCGGTGAGAATTTGGAAATTTAAAGACTAATTTGAACATTTTTATAAATTTCAAAAAAATTAAAAAAATTAATTTTTTTAAAAAAAATAATTAAAAAATTAACATTCACGCCAGGTGTCACGTTTTAAATGAATAATAGTTTTTTAACAGTTGAGCACCTAAATTATAACTTTTAAAACGGTAAGGACTTATTTTTTAAAAAAATTTTATTTTAAACAACACTTAAATTTAAAATTAATATACTTTACCCCGCGAAAAGAACTTTGTCCTAAATAAAAGTAGAAATATGTCATTCTCTTCTCATTTCTCTCTATATTCTCTGTTTTAGATAAATCTTAAGTCTTTCGCATCTCTCCGTTTCCCATTCTTTTTCTTTTCCCTATTTTTCCATTAAATCTTCGAATCCATATGGATGGATATACATTGTCTGAATTTTGATTAATCCAAAGTCAGAGAAAAAGTTTATCTTTTTCCTTTGATTCTTCCAGGCTCCTTTCAGAGAAGCAGGTATTGTTCGTAATTTTGTTCATGAATATAAGGTACGACAGAGAATAGAAAAGAATTATTTTTCCTTTTTGTATTTGCATGCTGTTGATAACTGTTTGAGAAATAACGGGTATTTAATTATTCTGATTTTTTTTTGTGTGTGTAATTAAGATATGTTTGAAAAGTTTTCTCAAAGTAAAGGTGGAGTTTTGTTGGATAGTTTGTGTTGTGCTCTTTAGGTTTGAGGATAATTATGAAAAAAGATCTGAAATATTTTTCTGGGTTCTTTTGCTTCAATTGAATCAGCATATGTAATATACTTTTGCGATTCTGTTGAAGTTTTTGATGATGAATATGCCTATTTGGTAATGAAGAAGGTCCTTTTAGCATTTATTTTTCAGGGAAGCTTAAAAGGTTTATGCTTTATTGTATGGTTGATGATAAGGTGGAAGTAGATGAATGGTAGTCTCATATGTCTGGTAATGTTAACCTTTGTAACTTATATTTTGAAAAACAAAATGCTTGTTTCTGCAGATTTTGATCTTTTTGAGTCTATATCAGTAGTGGAAAATTGGATTTTTACTTTCAGTAAATTCGAGGTTTAACGAATAGCCACCAGATTAAGTTTTCGGAGATCCTTGCCTTTACCTGGATGATGTATTCACTTTATTATTGTTATTATTGTAAAATGTCTGAAAAAATGCTTTATCTTTCTAGTGAAATAAGTAATGAATTTCAGGTAAATAGTCAAGAAGGTTTTATTAGATAGTAATTTGCTGCATATCTTGTAATTAAGTTTTTAAGTTTGATGAATGGGATAGGAATTAGGATACTATTCCATTTTTCAGATATAGTTCGAATATTTGCCAAATTTTCATTTTTATGATTCAAAATATATAGATTAATTTTCATGCTTTTATAGTTGCATTTTATATTTTTATGTTTTAAGGAATGTATAAATGCTTGATGGCCGGTTGGCCTTTTCTTTTCTTTGAACTTTCGACATGATTTATAATTTTGGTGTGTGCTGAGTTCTCTTATTCTTTGATTTTAAAGTAGGGACGAATTACACCTACGATTCATTGGAACAACATGGGACAAAGAAATATGGTATGCCCTAGTGACATGATTGATTTAGAAATGGATCAGCGAGGCCATGGATATCTCCATCACGAGCCCTGCACCTTTTTGGGTGGCATTGCAAACTACCCACCACCTGATATTCCGATGACAGTCATAGCTCCTGGGAACACAAGTAGTCTTGATACTCTTCCCTTACCTGAGCATTACGAAAACGGTATGTTCTATGGGATACCTCAGTACCCTGTCCCTGGTATTCAACATTGTCATCGTTCTCCTAACCTTGATATTGGTATCGGAAGTGCATCCAACTTTTACATTCCATATGTGGCTACCTCATCATCTGGTGTTCCTATAAATCGTGGACCGATAGGTCAGATGCCATCTTCCAGCAACCACGTTCTCCTTGGAGTTTCTGCTGATGAATATGCAAGGAATTGCCACTTCATGGATAATGTTAGAGCCTCGTATAAGAGAAAGAATTCTGAAGGGATTCCAGGAAATTTTCAGCACTTTAATGCCTCATCAAGCTCGAGTTCCTCAGTTACACCATTAAATACCAGGCATCCTGATGGGGTTGGCCCAGTTGATGCATCATCTTTCACTGTTCCTCCGCATAGGGGAAATGATCTACTACCAATTAGTGATGCAGGACCCCAAAGAAGTATGAGGAACAGACAAGGGGCAACCAGTGCGAACCATTTCTTTCATGGAAATTACATGGGTCAGTCCTTCCAGCCAACAATAACAGATGGAGGTGCTTCAGCTTGGACTCAAGCTCCTAGTGTTCCTTATATGCATGGTAGTTTCTCCAACCTTTTATTCTTTCCTCCAGAATTGTTAGGAATTTCAATTTAAAATATTTTTTAAAGATATATATTTTCATTAAAAGCAGCTTCCATGTAATTGAGGTCATTTAGGATTATGTTTTTAACAGCGCACGTCGCCTTGGACACTTAACAAACTCGTATTTCTACAGGTGGTAATGTTGGTGGACGTATCGAGACTAGGCATAGGGCAAACTTTTCACATTCTTCCTTTGACCTTCGGAATCATAACTACCATCACCCTGCTACACCTACTGAAGGAGTAAGAAACCAAGGCATTAATGTTCATCCACAAGTAGCAGCAGCTGCTTATCGCATTCCCACAAATTATGCCTTGCAGAGCACCTTGAATCTGTCACAGGATGGTTTGAATATGGGGCATAGGAATCGGGGTCCTATTCCACCTACCGGCTTTACGATATATCATTCTCGCCAAGAGGGTGGTGCAGTACCTGAGACAACTTTGAGATACCGAAATCTTCATCTGAGAGTTCTCCCACCAGATGTAAGTGCCTAATTTTCGTTCATGCAAAGTTATTTCTCATCATTTTGCGTCTATTTTCTTTTCCAAAATTATAAAAAAATGAATAAAAATATGAAACTGACTTTTTTTTTTTGTTTATAAATATGGTGATCGATTTGATGCAGGGAGTTGCTATGCTGGAGTTCCCAGAATTTTATGAAGAAGCCGTGAATGCTGTCGATCATCATAGGGATATGCGGTTGGATATAGAGGAAATGTCTTATGAGGTAAGTTGAAGTTCGTTAGTACTGTTCCTTACACGGTCTGATTTTACCTTTACCGACCATTTACTGGAGAATTTTCCAAATGACCACAGGAGCTACTTGCTCTGGGAGAACGGATTGGCAGCGTGAACACTGGATTATCAGAGGAAACTGTTATGAGTAAATTGAAAACAAGAACTTATTCAACATTTGTAACTAATATTAATTTGGAAGAGGCGGCGCCGATTGATCAAGAACCCAATTCTTGCATCATTTGCCAGGTAATTCAGTGTGCTTAGACCTACCATTATTCTTTGCTGAAGAGATTAGACTTGCTTTTATCAGTCGTTCTTCAAGTTTGAAGCACGCATTTTCTCTTGGAATTTGCAGGAGGACTACAAGAACCAAGAGAAAATCGGAACTCTCAGTTGTGGACACGAGTATCATGCATGTTGCTTAAGTAAGTGGCTGTTAGTGAAGAACGCATGCCCCATCTGCAAATCCGAGGCACTAGCCACCAAGTCCAAGGATGTCTAAAACATTAAGGGTGACTTAAACCCGGCAAAATCAATAAATTACATGAAATGGTTGATGGCGGCAGAATCGATAGGAGAAAGGTCTCCGGGAAGTCTTATGACTTAACTGTTTGCTATGAACTGGATTGATAATTTGTCCAAGTATTTTGTACATGAACTAGCAGATATGTAATAGCCAATCACTTATTTGTTGGCTCTGTAATTATCAAACAATTGTACAGACTCAAATTTTATGCGTTCTCATCATGTAATATTAACTTTCAGCTATACTGGGTTTTCATTGTTTTTTCTTTCAAAAAAATTCTTTAATTATATGCTGAATTTGTTACATTTTTCTCCCTATGTTTCAACTGTCTAAAGTTCGGATTTTCTTTTCACATGGATTTTCTTCGGTTGAATTTTGATGTTAGTTCTTGCATGTATAAATTTAGTCCATGAATTTTGATTTGATCAATTTTAGTCCATGCAGTTTTTGAAGTTTAAAATTTCAATCCATAATTGACATATCTCACTGCTACTGTTTGAGTTATAATCAAAATTTTAAAAATACAAGTACTAAAAATAACCAAATTGGAGTACATGAATCAAATCCAAAACTTAACCATAGTAAAAGTACAAATATAAGATTTTAACCAAATTTATTCTTATACTCAGTTTTCAATGTCATCTGTACATCTAAAATAATAGGCTTTTATTAAATTAAATTCTCAAAAAATAATTTATAGCTACTGAAAACTTCATACAGCATGTTTGCCTAACAAGCAAGTATATATAGCAAATTCCAATTTAATACAATTTTCATTCCAAATAAATCCAAAGGCATCTAAGAAAGAATTATAGCTCATTCGAAATGGTATCTCCATCACTAATAAAGGTCATTTAAAAAAATACAAAACTAGATCTGTCTCAAACAAATAAATAAGAAAAGATAATAATAAAAGGACTATGTATTCTAAATAAATCAACTACAAGAAAACTATAGAAAAAAGTATGTAATGGAACATTACCTCAGGAAGAAATATGCCCTAAAAGAACCATGGAAAAAGGAACACATATCAAATGAAGTTAAGGAAATTCGGGCCACGCTTTTGTTGTCTTGAACCTCAAATAGATGAAAATTGGATGAAACTAGGACATCGAAACCATCCGACGCTAAGCGGAACAGCAGCCAGAGCTCTTGACAGCTGAAACATCATCCTTGCCTCCAACATTGATGGTTTGCCCCTTGGGCAATGTTGCAGGATCATCACCTACTTCAAGTGCTTTTCGGCTGACTACCCGGTATATTTGAGTTAGAACCTCAGTGAATGCATTCTCAACATTCAGTGACTCGAGAGCAGACGTCTCCATAAAGAAGGTATTCTCTCTCTCAGCAAATGCGGTGGCATCCTCAGAGGAAACGGCGCGCAAGTGTCGGAGGTCTGCCTTGTTACCAACAAGCATAATAACAGTATTGGAATCTGTGTGAGTCCGTAGTTCCTTCAACCATCTCTCAACATTCTCAAATGTGACATGCCGAGTGACATCATAGACAAGCAATGCACCAACAGCTCCTCGATAGTATGCACTTGTAATTGCCCGGTATCTTTGAAAACACCATGACAATAAATCAACTCTCAGAAAGCTTACGAAACAATCCATTTATAGGAGAAAGTGTGATTCAAATATAAAATCATTTCTATTTCCATTGATAACATGAACTTTAACACTAGAACAAGGTCAATCTATAGAACCAATACAACAATAAAATTTAAAAATAAACGACGATCCTGCTAAAACAAACCACAAAAAGACATGATCCATTAATTGGATACACAAAGGATATCCTCTTTGACAAATTCATATCCTAAAGCCAGCTACAAATACAGTTGGACGATGAAATTTCTGTGCCTCATTGGTTAGTAAAGCCAACTGTGAAATTTTGTATGTAATCAAATAAATGCGAATTTCTAAGCCAAATTAAATTTGCAACCTGTTAATCAAAAAAGTTGTCTTTCACATAGGCTTAAACATGCGTCAATCTAAAAGCACACCTAATTGCTCAAACATTCATATCCTAAGGGCTTTTACATAGGCTTAAACATGCATTTTGTTCCCACATTTTCTTGGCAACCAAACAATCCAAAGAACAGCACAAATTACTCAATAGCCTTTTCACCAAATCAATACACTAATCTAAGAATCACTTTTTCCCTCAAATCACTAAGAAACTCTGAAAATACCCAAAAATCCAAATAAAAGAATAGAACAAAACAAAAACAAATGACAAAATGAGAAATATGTGAGTGTAATTTTCCTACATTTTCTCAGCAACCAAATAGGACCCCAGAAATCCAAAATTCTAAATGCCCATTCTACTAATTCAATGCACCAATACGAAAAGCACTTCATTTCCCTCGAATCTCTCAAAATTCAAAGCCCTTAGAACTAATAAAAATCAACATAAAAATAAGTAAAAGGACTTACCTTTCTTGTCCAGCGGTGTCCCAAATCTGGGCCTTAACGACCTTATCATCGACCCGAATACTACGGGTGGCGAATTCAACTCCGATTGTGGACTTTGATTCAAGGCTAAACTCGTTCTTCGTAAATCTCGACAATAAATTCGATTTGCCAACACCCGAATCTCCGATCAACACCACCTTGAATAAGCAATCGTAGTCGTCATCCGCTCTATAAGCCGCCATATTGGCCCACCGGATTTTAAAAAATATATATTTTTGAGGAAATTGTATCAAATGGCAAAGATCAGTGGCATTATAGAAAGATTTTGAATTGAAAAATTAGAAGAATTTTTTTTTGAAAGAAATGGAGGTTAGATTAAGGAGGGATACGTGGTCAGACTCGGGTCGGGTCGAGCAATTAGAACCGGTGATCGGCCTTTTTTATGAGTTAGTGGCCGATTCAATAGGAGTGGGATTTAAAAAATTATTGCTATATATTTTAGTATCTAAATTTGATTTTAAGATGTAATTTGGTACTTAAAGTTCATTTAGTCTAATTAATTACTTGAACTTGAAATCAAGGTTTAATTTAATATATAAATTTTTTGGTCCAATTAAATAAAAAAATTTAAATTTTTGGTTCAAACTAGCACCTAAACTTGATTTCATGGTTTAAATTGATTTAAATAACTTGTTGTCCATAATTAATTTGGACTAAAACTCAAGTTTATGTACCAATTTGAATAATTCGCCAACCATCAATTTCACCTTCTCCCTCGCCATTATATTTAAGGTTCATTGCACTATACGTTTTTACAGTTTGATTTTAGATCTATTTCATGTCAAATTAATGTGTTCTAGAATGTCTAATACAATTGACTTAATTAATATATTATTGATATTTTAAGAACTTAATTAATGTGTTCTAGAATGTCTAATACAATTGAGTTTTACTTGTTCAGCGAAGTATTGTCTAATCCGCATCTAATCATTGCGTGAAACAGCTAAATCCCTGGCGTGGAAGCCAAAATACTTGCAACTATCATTTGCTTGAACTAGCTAAATAACTAGCGTGGAAGCCAAAAGTTTGGTGCTTATTTGATATATTAATTATATAATTACCAAACCTTGTACTAATTAATAATAAAACATTGACTTTTAGATTTTGACACGCATTACCATGAATTATATATAAATTCATGCTAGAGAACTTAATTTTTTCATTTTTCTCTCATCATCCCCAACTTTCTTCAATTTAACTCCAAAATGAAAATGATTCTTTTTGCAAAAACTAGGAATTTTCTTTTATATCTTTTCATAGTAATCATTGTTGTGAAAGGTCGGAATTTGCCTAAACCATTAGTATCAGACAGAGTCGATGAGGTCGAAACCGGTAGCCGTTCACCGAATTTGTTTCTTAAAGAAATGGATTATGCTTCTTCTTCTTCTGAGGAGGAGGAGGAGCATTATTGTGAGCAGATGTATGGCTTTTTGCCATGTTCCAGCAGCATTTATGGGAATATTTTCTTGATTTTGGTTTACGAATATCTACTCTTCCTTGGAGAATCGTATTTGGCTCACGGTGGTGAGCAGGTGTTCAAGATTCTTGGACCTGGTTTCTTTGGTGCAAGTGCTTTTCAGATCCTTGGTGCCCTCCCTGAGTCCTTGATTCTTCTCGGTATGTTGTTCGAATCCGTAGTTTTATTGAAATATCCATACATATCCAATACTCTATCTACTACCACTTATTTGAGCATTAGACTTGGTTTTTCCTATGTACAATTAATCCATATACAGAGACATATATTTTCATATCTTTTCATGCATGTTTAAGGATTCCTTATTTCTAAAATTTGAATCCAAATCATTTAAAAAAACACAATGCATTTTACTAATATAATCGCCACTTGTTGATGATCCATCCATTTATGCTTATTGTGCAAGTGTATTACCTTCGTTATGCCACAATTTTCTTCAATTTAATTTTTAGCCTTCATGTCATTTTGTATGAATTCAAATTTCAATATTTATATTAAATTCTTTAATAGAGTTAATATATCGTCTATCATCAGTAGAGTTAAAAAAATTCCACAAGCATGCCTATTTTAAGGCTAAAAATTAAAATTAAAATCCCTAACCTTAAACTCTTAAATATTGAACTCTAGACCCCAAACTCTAAACCCTAACTATAAATCCTAAATTCTATACCCTACAACTTCAACTTCAACCTCAATCCCTAAATCTTAACCCTAAACTAAACCACTCGTGAAAACTTAAAGTTTCCACTGTTAGTGCATTGAATAATTTTGCTTCTTTAATATTACATTTGGTAAGTGTTATTTCAATAAATCAACTTTAGTCTGTAACCCTATCCACAAATTAGTCAAGTAGTCAAAGATATTCATTGTTTCATCTTGTACAAGTTTGAATCTTGGTATTTACTTTGAGAATATAATACACTTCTATTTAATAAAAAAATTAATTTTACTCTATAATTTTTTTGGTAGAGTACATGTTCAATTTTTGGTCCATATTCGGGATTCGTGACTCTCCCTCCTAATAATGTCGTCTCCAAGGTTCGAACTCGAATCATCTCTCCTTAGGAGAACAATATGTCTTGCCATTGCGCCCAACCTTTATTGCTAATTTTACTCTATAATTTTTAGTCACTCACATGATTTAGTTTAAACAAATAAAAATAATAAATATTGTTTGTTTTGAATAAATATTATTTTTACTCATTTTCTAATTTCAAGTTTATATTAATATTATTTTTTTATATTATAACGAACTATTTTAAACTCGTGTAATCAATATTTTTTCTTATATATTTTTTTATTAAATAGAGATATTAAGCAAATGTCGGGATCCGTATCTATATTAATACTCATATAATCAAACATAATATTTAGTTTTCAAGTTTTTAATTAGTCCAATAGCTTATATTATACTTCAATCTGACCAGACAAATTGACACACAATTTGAAAAGTTTATTGCGAGACTAATTAAGATTGACATAGTCAACCCATAAGACAATAAGTAGAAGTAATATTTAGGACCTTGTTATATTTTAACTTAATTATGCACATTAATTTTAATATTTCAATTATGATTCGGCTCATGATTGTTGCCACGTCAGGTTATGCCAAGTCATGTTTTGTTTATTTCAACGTAGAATTATTTTTATTTAATTATTAAATTTTTAATAGTCTTAAAGTGATTACAATATAATATTTGTTCATACATATTCTTAACCCATTCACCTTGCACACACACATTGTACACAATGCGATTTTAACCACAATCTATTAGGATAAACATCATCCGTTTTTTCACTGAAATCACTTCTTAGTTCATTTAATTATTAAAATTAAACATCAAATTTAAGTTGAATAATTTATTATGTGTATGAGAACTCAATAATCTCTAGATTAGCTGAATAAAAAATTTCAGTTGACACCCTTCTCTCCTCTGGATAAAATTCCAAGTAAATTCTTACATTCTTACTATATTCAAATAAATTTTTATTTAAACAAATAAATACATTTAGTGTATAAAAAATTATCTTATGTATGTTGGGGCAAAGTCAATGTTTTTTTCTTGGGGAAAGGTTAAAATATAATTTAATTATTGTTTTAGCTTATAATTTTATAATTTTTAAAAGGTTTGAATCAAAATTGTCATTTATAGGGCAAAATGCTATTTCCCACTATCTTAGCTTAAAACTTTAAATATAAAGGGACTAAAATCAAAATTGTACCAATTTAAGGGGCCAACCCCCTAGCCCCGCCCTTGCGTATTGTATATATTTCTTTAAGGGATAAAACAACATTTAGTCCCTATACTTGACAACTTTTCTAATTTAGTACATTTTTTTATTAATCCACATTAGTCTCTGAACTTGTTAAATACTTTAACCAACTTGGACTCTGTCACGCATTTTAGTCCTTAACGAAATTCAAGTTCAATGACTAAGTTGAGAAAGTTGTCAAGTTTTCGGGACTAATGTGGACCAAGTTGGGAAAATTACTAAGTTCATGGGCTAAATGTTGATTTATCCCATTTCCTAAATTAAACATATTGTTTGTTGTCTTATATGTATATATTGGTTTTTACATATATAGGTTGTGGAATAACGACAGATCAAGAGACGAGCTACACAGCAAGGATCATGGTTGTGTCGGTAACACCATTTTTAATCATTCAACTCTTGAAAATTTCCCCTCCTGCTGCAAAACTCCCTGTGATCTTCATTGCTTTCACCATTTTCCTCTTATTCTTACTCTCTTACTTCTTCTATCAGGTAATAATTTAATATTTTCCCCTCATTCAATTAACAAATATATTATTTACTTAAATTCAAATCAAAAGAAAACTCTTTTCATTGGACAATGTTGCAGTTTTTTCAACCATGGATTCAGAAAAGAAGATTGGAATTTGTCAAGCATGAACATCTGATATTAGAAATTCTCCAGCACGTTCAAAAACATGCCATTGGAAGAATCCTAACCGATGATGGGGCGCCAAATGTGCATGCTATAAGGAGGTGAGTTCCACAATTCTTTTCATTTTCGTTTTACGCAACAACGATAAACACGACGCTATCGAAAATATGTTTTTGGGTCTTCAGTCCTGATTACATATTTAAGATATAGTAAAATATACTACAAGTCATTTAGTTATAGGTTTAATAACAAACACGTCATTTCTCTTCTAAAAGTAACAATACAGTCATTCAATTATAGATTTGATAACAAACAAGCCACTTTCTTCTGAAGTGACAATTTAGTCACACAATTAAAATTTTATGACAAACATGTCAATTATTTACCAAACATATCACTTCTCTTTTAAAAGTAACAATTTAGTCATTCAATTAAAATTTTGTGACAATAAGGCCACACTGTCATTAAAATTGAAAACGACTTGGTATAATAACAATTTTAGTCTTCAAAACATATACATTCTATTAATTTGGTCATAATTCAAAATAATTTAAAAAATTTAATCATGAGTATATTTAAAAATTCTATTACTGAAGCGATTATGTCTACTAGCATGTGACATTAAAGTCATAATGAGTATGTTCTATTAGTTTGACAGTTGTCGAGTAGTGAAACAACTGTATTTGTTGAACTATCACATCTGTCGATAATCGAGTTGAGGGACAGTAACATGGAGTACGACGACAAGTGGTCAAAAATTGTGTCAGGAGGGTGTAGTGTCGAAATTTTTATATATGAATGTTAAATTTTTTGAATTATTTTTGAATTAAGACCAAATTGACAGAATGTATAAGTTTTGGGGAGTAAAACTACTATCAGAGATGGAACTGTGTAGGGGTGGGGAGGGGCAATCGCCCCCCACCCCAGAAGAATTTTTTTTTCACATTTTTCTTTACTTATGAATTTGCCCCCCACTTTCAAACATATATAGTTTGCCCCTCCTCCCCTCCCCTCCCCTCCCCCAACCCAAAATCCTGTCTTCGTCCCTGACTATTGTTATATCATGTCATATTTTAATTTTAACCACATGGTGACTTGTTTGTCACAAATTGATATTTGAGTGATCTGTGGTGTAATTTGACCCTAAGATATTGCAGACACTTTGATAATGAATGACACAAATAACATTTTGCAGGGTATTCGAGGAGCTAGACAAAGATGACGATGACTGCGTATCAGCTTCGGAACTTAAAGCACTACTCTCAGAAGTGAAGTTCACGAGGTCACAGATCAATAAAGAGAAAGCAATTGAAGATATAATGAAAGAATTCGACATCGACGGGACCGTAAAATAACCAGAAGTGGAAATAACCGAGTCGGATTTTCGAGTTTGGATCAAAACTTACTGTTCTTAGTATATGTTGGTTCAGGTATTTCAACCTTGGATTGAGAACAAAAGAAAAGAACGGGAGATGAATGAAAATTTAATATCGGAATTGTTAAGTCATTTCCAAAGCAATACTATAGGAAGCCTTCTCACCGATGATGGCAAGCCCGACGCATCTGCAATTAATAGGTACATTTCTTCCCTTATATCAATTGTTTTGCATATTCAGATATTTATATTCGATACATATTCAGACATGAATACGACTATTAATCGTTGAAATAGGTTATTCGAAACGATTGATAAAGATGGAGATAACTGCATATCAAAACAGGAATTGGAGGAACTAATCTCGGATGTAAAGTTTGGGACAGTCCCTTTGAACCCGAATGAGATTGTTGCTAAAGTAATCGAAGAACTTGTCACAAGTGGAGATTGTAAAATAGATCAAAATGAGTTCGTCAATGGAATCTCAAAGTGGCTTAAAACATCTCAAAAAGAAGCCACTACTCCATCTTCAAATCAAGCACAAGATGATTTCTACCAAGTAAGTCTACTTTTTCCTTTGGCTTTGTCCCTTGAATTCTACATTCTTGTCAAATTGACCCCTAAGGTGGGAAAATGCATGGATGAAACCATGATTTTTTTTGGACATATGTAAATTCTAAATTTTTAAAGGGTTAAAATATAATTTTGTCATTGCTTTTGCTTATAACATTACAATTTTAAAATGATTAAATTTCTAACTTTCATTTTTGGAAGTCAAAACTTTAAGTTTTAAGGCTTAAGGGGTAATTCTACCCCTTAGTAATCTCAAATAAGCAATTTTGTTCCTCCTTTTCAGTTGCATCAGTTTAGCCTTTGTAGTTTTCTGAAATCAACAATGTTGCCCCTCCTTTTTTATTTCATCAATTCAGTCTCGAATTTCTGAATTTTATTAGTCCCGCCCTTTGACTGTTGTTGATTAATAAAGTCGTTAAATTCTACACATGTGAATGATGATGGGTCAATCGTTAACGCCATTGTCTTGTCATGTGAATGATGATGGGTCAATTTGTATATTAAGCCTTCAAAATTTAACAACGTTATTCTTAAACATTAATTTCTGTCACGTTTTCCAACCTGGAGGCCCAATTCGATACAAAGTTCTGGGGCCAATTTGACAAAAGTTGTCAAGTTCAATGGCCAATTTGTATATTAAATCTTCTCCTTTAGCTAATATGGATAGGGATTTTTTAAGCCATTTCTAGGTGTAAATTTTCTTTCCAAACAATTAAATTCATGTAATCACTTTACGACATGCCAGAAAAATTGGGAAGAAACAGATAAATTGGTGGATGAAGAGAAAAGCAATGGAGTCGGTGAGAATGCATCAAAACAGGCTTGGGTTGAAGCAATTTTGTACATGGTGCTTGGAGTTGTTATATTGGGAGTTCTAGCAGAGCCATTGATACACAATGTTCAAAGCTTCTCAAAGGCAGCTAACATCCCATCCTTCTTCATCTCATTCATTTTGGTCCCACTGACCACCAATGCTAGGGTCGCGTCCTCCGCTATCGCCGCCGCATGGCGTAAGAAGCCGAGAACCACTTCCTTGACATTTTCCGAGGTTCGTTTTTTCCGATACATTCTCAAACCGAAACCGAATTCGAAGATAATGTTCTAGCGGAAACTTATACTTGAAGTTTATGAATATGCAGATTTACAGTGGAGCAATGATGAACAATGTTCTTGGGTTTGCTGTGCTGTTGGCGTTGGTATATGCAAGAGGACTGAGCTGGGAGTTTTCTGGGGAAGTGCTTGTTGTGCTTATGGTTTGTTTAGTTATGGGCCTCATTGCAAGCTTTTCTTCAACTTTCCCTTTATGGATGTCAATTCTGGCATTTGTTTTGTACCCTTTCTCATTGTTTCTTGTTAATGTTCTCAATGATGTTTTAAATTATGACTAAGAGTTGATCCAAAAGCCTTTTTGCAATCAAAGGCTACAAATGTAATGATTTTGCTCTACAAATTTAGATAGTACTAATACACTTGAAACAAGTGAGGATTGAAATTCATCCCATCATTACATTCATAAATATTGTACTTTTAGAAAGAATTTAGATTTAAACTCTAAAGATGAATATTGAATGCTGCAAAATAACTGATCTAAGAACCATTTTCAATGGGAAGCAGGCCAGCCATAATAGCATATAAGATAAATTACATCGGATATCACTAAACTTTAAGTTTAACATCAACTATATCATTGAACTTAAAACTGATATTATTTTAGCACTGGACAAGTTCCTAAATTTTTAGTCCACATCAAAATCAGTATCGTATGAAGGAAAAAAAAGGAGATGATTGGAAATTTGGGGTTTGACTTTGATGAGTTATTTTAAATTAATTTTTTTCAAAAGGTTCCAGTCATTTCACACCTGATTGACACGTCTCTTAGCAGTTATTGTCGATGGGTAGTTGGGAGAAAATGACAGTGGTCTTTAGAGACAATAGTGATGAGGTCTAGTGAGACTATCGATGGCAGCAATGACGTCAGTTTTAGATTTTGGGTTTAAAATTTTACGGAGCTGGTATTTTTCTTGGAAATTTTAAGAGTTTTTAGTTTTTTTTATATTAGTGTTTTCTTCTTTTTTTTAAAAAAAAATAAGAATAAAAATAAAAACAATATCAAATTCTAGTTGGGTGATGATTTTTTTTTAGAATTACTTAAAAACAATAACGGAATCAAACTTTATACACATATTACCGTTGTAGAAATAAACAATGGACACCTATTTTAGTAAAAAAAAAAACTTTAAACAACTAACTCAGTCAAAATAAACGTTGGGCACATAATCATCCAAGGCTCATGATCCCCAGATTAAAAGAAAGGTAATTAGCATTTTCTGCTGCTTCTCTCTTCCTCTGGTAAGTGTGGAATAACATCAAATTTTGGCAAAATTGTCTCAAAGCTAAAACATGTGCTCATAATTTTCTGTCTTCATATCCTCGGGGTTCAGTTTGGCTAATAAGTTCCACTTGGATCAGGCATATGATGAACCTGTTATTGTTTACCCTGAGCCCCCTATGGAGGAAGGACCAGGACCAGGTGGTCCTGGAAATCTCTCAGTTTCAGAATGTTCTCTGGGGTGTGCTCCTGGTTTCATTCTATTGGCCCGATCGATTCGATGGCGTCAGTAACACTACCAGAGACCTCAAATGAGGTGAGGTGTGGTCCATTATGTGTTCCTGAATGTGTTTCTGGATTGAAAGATATTGACCTCCACGACCTTGTATTTGTATGCTTGGTGATGGTAAGGGCCTTCAGAACTCTAAACCGGAACGTTACTGTAGACGACCTGCGGTTGGAACTGCCAATGCGATGAAAGAAGCTGTTCTGAGTACTTACTGATATAAATGAAAGAGATGCAATAAGCATAAACATGAAATATAATCATGTATATAGCAGCATCTCGTCGGTCAAATGCAGAAATAAATGACTGTCATGTACCTTAACAAGTTAACATATGACTGGATTACAAATACCATTCAAAGGTAATTGAAAAGAACATCACATGAAGTCGCTGTAAACTCGGCACTACCAGCTGGACCTCAAGAAGGGCTCTAAAATAGACTTTGAATCGGGATGATCCCACACCACTGATTCCCACCACTCCTTTGGCTTTATATAAATACGAAGAGAGACCGGGGCATATGGTCGGAGTTGAACATTATGTAGCTGGGGGAGATTAAGAGGCACCCTTTTCAATTTCGGACAATTTCTTACCTCGATTACTTGTAGAGAATCACAAACTATTACTCCATTAACACTGCAAATGCTCTTCAATTTGGGTAGATTCCCCAATGAAAATAGCCTTAACTGCGGCAGATGAAATTCCACGGCATCCTTTCCTCTTTGACCCCATTCAAGTTCTGATGTTATTATTTCCTCTAACTTGTTACACTCCGTAACGCTGAGCTCTTGTAAATTTAGCGGCATGGAGTTGGGAGAGAACAACCTTTTCATGGTTTTACAATTGTATATATCAAGAAATTTAAGGGAGGAAAATGTGGTAAGTGAGATTAGGATAAACCTGGAGAAAAGAGGGTAGTCTTCACTGCAATTGAGCCTGCACTCCTTAATATACAATTCCTCAACATGTGGAAGTATCATCTGATTGGTATTGATATTACAATCACATAATTCAATGTATTTTCTTGTATTAATTTCCTCCACCCATCCTCTTTCACCCACACGGATGATGTATTCACAGGGCTCTTCTCGACCATGTAGAGCTTGGACATAAATGTTCAAGTTGTGCAAGTCGTGAAACCTCCCCCTAAGGATCTCCAGTTTCTTCAATCCACCAACTTCTTCTCCTGTTATCAATGTTTCACCAACAATCAAGTCATGGAGACCAGAAAGTTTAGATAATATTCGATCAGGAATCTTGTATAGGGTTCCGATACCATTCAAATTTAGGTAATTAAGGCTCAACAAGTTTTCCATCCCACGAGGAACTTCCTTGATACCTGTGGCTTCAAGATTCAACTCCTTTAGAACATGAAGTTTTGACAATGATGGCACCTTCTCTAAACTTCGACAGTGTCGGAGCAATAATGCCCTGAGGTTCTTCAAGTTTGCAATGGAATTTGGAAGACTCTTGATAGGATTTGAGGAAAGATCAAGAATCTTGAGTGCATTCATATGCTCGAAGAAGCCTTCTGGAATGTGTCGCATATTGCAACCAGACAACAACAATGTTGTGAGCATCGGGCACTTTGGTGGTGTCATTTCAAAAGGATAGGGAAGTTTTAACTCCCAATTCTCCATCAATGAAACCTTCTCCAGCTCCTTGCTCCATTCCTGCACATCCGGTGGCTCCACTAATCTCGTGCCAGCTTTTACCAAGAATCGAGGTGTTCCGCTTGTGATATGTAATGCCATGTCCCTTACAAGGTCATGCATCTTTACGCATCTTCCATCTTCCGTTTCAGTAGGGGCTTCTAACAAACAGTTGTCTATGAGTCTATTCACTATAGCACGACCCTTGTCAAACTCTGCTTTTCTGCTATTCATTTCTTCCACAAGCCCTTCAGCAATCCAACTTTGAACAAGATCTACCTCTCTGATTGCAGAATCCTCAGGATATAATGCACAACTGAGGAGACAATGTTGAATTTTGACATCATTTAAACGATCATAACTAAATCGCAACTGTCGGAACACCTCGTCTTCCAACCCTTTAACACTTTTTTTGGGTACACTTAATTCCTTTAATGCATTCCTCCATTCATAAAGGTCATCAATTCCCTTCATACAAGCAGCTACAGTAATTACTCCCAAGGGCAGACCTGCGCAACGCTTAGAAATCGATTTTGCAACTGGTTCCAACCCTGGAATATTTAGAACATCCCCACCTACGGTCTCCAAGAACAAGTTCCATGCCTCTTCTTCCACTAGAGGCTTTATTCTAATTACTCTGTTGCAACCCACACGTCGACACACATCGAATGATCGCGTTGTTAGCACCAATTTGCTCCCATTAGTTGGCTCAGGAATTCCTATCTTCTCGAGGTCAACCTTTTCCCATACATCATCCAAGATCATCACAAACCTACTGATCTTTCGAGACAATGTTTCAAACAACATCCCTGCTCTTGTTGTTTCACACTCATCGCCAGAAAACTTGATGTCGAGTTTACTTGCAAGGTCTTTCTGCAGTTTAGCAAGACTCGTCTCCTTGGATACAGTGATCCAAATCACGATATCGAACTTTTGAGTCTCTTTTAACAGTTGATTGTTTATGTGCTTCATAATGCTTGTTTTGCCCGCTCCTCCCATCCCCCACACTCCAATCTTTCGAACCTCATCATCCATCAGGTACTGCCAAATTTCTTTCATACACGGCTTTGCAGCTTCACCTGATAAAGTTGTAGTGGACAAAACTTGTCCAATCCATTGAGGATTGTCAACCACCAAACCTTCATGAAATTTACCTTGTTGGATAAGTTCTTCAACTTCCTCTTCCTTCTCACGAACATCCTTCACAAAAAATCCACGAGAGAAAAAGCTGCAAGCTCCAACTTCAGATTCGAGCTGACATATTTCTTCATTTATCCTTTTGACATTTTTGAACCACAACTCCACTTGTTTCTTGGCTTTCTTTCTCGGGTGCAACTCCACTTTGATTCTCGATACCGTGTCGTCTTTCTGATTGTTTAGTCGATCTCTTTTTCTCTTCAGATTATTTACATTCTGATCAATGCCCCTAGGGAACTTCCAGAGGTTTCCAATTAAATTCCATATAGTATTCCCAAATTCAAAAAAATTTCCTGCCTGTTGAGCTAATTCCCTGCACAACACCAATATAATATGGCATAAGCATGCATCGTCTTGACAACTACGTTTCCAAACTTTTCATTTTCTTTAAAATATTCATATTGACACACATTAAAACATGAGGATGAAGATATGATATTTCAATTATATAAAAACACAACACAGTTAACGTGAACTCATCGAGTGGTCCCAATAGTAAAGGATGACGTTGTTTTTCCTAGATGATCTGAATTCGAGCAGTGTAGTTTGCATGTGTGCTAAAAAACCACACATAACATCTTAACGTCGAAATTGTCTACTGTGGGGCTGTTTCTTTCGGAACAGAGGGGTTCCAATGCTCAAATTTTTTGAATAAATCAATGTAATTTGGAAATTACTCATAATCTCTAAGGCCAAATGCTGCGAAACAAGAGGCAATATAACAAAAAGAACTCAACCAAGAAATCTATCATTGTCCACATTCGAAGCCTAAACTTGCACATACATGAAATTTTTTATTGCTGTACCCATTTGAAGCCTGTTTTTGAGATGATATCTGCAAAAGAAAATAAAATTTAGACATAAATCTTCAGCTATAACTGATTGTAATCACAAATTTTCAGCATATCCGTATTTATATCGAAATATGTGCAGTTGTGTACATGCGAATACTTTTGGATGACGCAATTCAAAAGCAGAAACAGACTTTAAAGAAATTTCCTCGCACAAAACAATGAAATGAAAAATATTGTAGCATAATTGACTGGCAGAAAAAACATACCTGTGTGGAGAAGCTAGAATTAATTTGGCTTTGGGTATATAAGAACAGAACCTGGTGCAATAATAATATATAGCAAACAAGTAGTGAATCAAGAACAGGAAAAAGGACAGAAATACACTTATGTGCCCTTGTGGATGTTCAAGCAAAGGGAAATGGAACTGAGGAAAGAAAGATCAAAGAGAAAGAAACCAAGGAATCGTTACAAACAAACACTCAATCACCGGGAAAAGGAAACAAGTAAAACTAGTCAACAGCGTACCGTTTCGGGTGTTCAATAGGAATGGGAAAAAAATAATTTCTCTCCTTAAACACTGAGATTTTAAATTTAAATTTAAATTTAGGACTTAAAATTTAATTTTTGACGGCCGGAGCATTGAAAGTGATACTGAAAAGGATACATGATGTTTGCTTGAAAAAAGAGTCGAACAATTTTTTTTTTGTTTTTTGTGCCCCAACCCTAAATAATCAAATTCTGAAAATTAATTTTAAATTTTAAACTTTAAATTTCACGTCTTAAAAAATACATTCTACACCCAATCAAGGACAAAACTATATGGGGTCCCTACTCACAATTTTTTTACCTTTATCCTCTTATATAATTTTTTTAAAATTAGTTTATTTATAAATTTATCTTCACTTTTAAACATTTATATTTTACCCTTAAATCTTAACCTCAAATTTTAACTGTCCCTATATCCAATAATTTAAACTCTAACCCCTTATCTTAAACTCTAATCATAAACCTTAATTTTTTTTCTAATAATGGGACATAACTAGATCACCAAGGTTCGACGATTTTTACTGGGTTGAATGGAGGTGCCACTTTCATGCAAGGTGCTAGAGAATTGACAAAGTTGACTTTTCTTGAGTTGATTCACTCCACCAACATATAATATTAATAATATCTTGGTAGGTTACAAAATGCCAAAAATATTGAAATATATATCCTTCTTCCGATTACAGTAGTCAGAAATTAAGAAATGTCAAATACTTAGTCTTATCGATTGGTCACATCGAATCTAATTTCTACGTTGGATTACTCTAAACCAAGTTCTTCAGTTTGTGAGCAACCATTTTCGTGTTTTAGTTAGTATGAAATTATAATAGTTATTAAAAATTTAATAAAAATAATTAAATCTTAAAAAAAATTACACACAATTGAGCTCATGCAGTTAACAAAAGGAACGTCTTAAATCCTTCCATTAATGTCCGAATGATTTTCCGTCATTGACTACACTTTTATGGAGAAAAAATAGCTAATATGGACATAACATTATCAGTTATGTCCTAGCTTTTACGATTAACATTTAGTCTGTTGACTAAACTGTTGATCTTTGTTCTCTTATTTTTTTTAAGACCAGAATCTATATTCCCTTCCTTTAAATAAGATTAGAATTAGATAGGATTTGTCAAAAAAATCATTTAAAAGAATTAAAAATGATATTTGGTGGCATTTGAAGAACTTGACAAGTGGAGATTGTAAAATACTTCAAGATGAGTTCATCAATGCCAATGGAATCTCAAACTGGCTTAAAACATCTCAGAAAGAAGTTATCACTCCATTTTCAAATCAAACACAAGATAGTTTCCACCAAGTAAGTCTACTTTTTCCTTTGGCTTAATTAATGTTCAGCCCTTGAATTTTGCATTTTTGTCAAATTGGCCCCTAAGATTGGAAAAATCATCGACAAAGCAATGTCATTGCTTCTTTGGGAAGAAGTAAATTATAAAATTTTAAAGGGTTAACATTTAATTTTTAAAATGATTAAATTGAAATTTTATTAAGGGTCACAATATAATTTTACCATTGTCTAAACTTAAATTTTAAAGGGACTAAAATTAATATTTTACTATTTTAAGGGATCCAAGCCCCCTACTTGTCCCTAATAGGGCTGTAAATGGACGAGACAGATCGTGAACTACTTGAGTCCGACTCAGTCAAAGCTCGGTCAAAACTCGACTCGAGCTCGAATTCGACTCGAGTTCTTAACAAGCCGAGCCGAGCTACTTGATACCCAACTCGAATAGCTCGCGAGCTACTCGAAAATATAATATACTAATTTTTTTATTTTTTAAAATTTAAAATCTAAATTCTTAGACCTAAAACATAAACCCTAAACATAAGTCCTAAAACCTAAAATCTAAATCCTAAATTCTAAACCCAACAAACTAAACCCTATAAACCCTAAATTAACACCATAAACCCTAAAATTAACAAGCTTGAGTTTACACAACTTGTGTATCAATTTTTTTCTCGAATAAGGCTTTAAATGAAACGTGACAGATCGCGAGCTACTCGAGTCTGACACGGTCAAAGATCGGTCAACACTTGACTCGATTGAGCTCGAATCAAGCTCGAACTCAACTCGATTTCTTAACAAGCCGAGTCGAGCTTAGATTTCTCTGGCTCATTAAAAATTACTCGAGTTCAAACTCGACTCGAAATCTTAACGAGCTGAGTCGAGCTCAACACTATTCGAGCTCGACTCGGCTCATTTACACCCCTAGTCCCTAACTCCATCTCTGATGAAATAGTAGGTCATTGAGACTAACGTCATAAATTTAATTTTTTATTGTTATTTAGTGTGAAACATGTCACTATATTAATTGTCCAAGTCGACTAACATTTTTAAAATTCATTTACTTTTAATAATGTTTTTTTTTCTCTACCAATATGATTTTATTAAAAGGGAATAAAATCATACAACCTTTTACGATTTTTTTAGATTAGCAATAGAGTCGGTGACAATGCGTCAAAACAGGCTTGGGTTGAAGCAATTTTGTATATGGGGCTTGGAATTATTATTTGGGAGTTCTAGTAGAGCCATTGATTCACAGTGTTCAAAGTTTCGCAAAGGCAGCTAACATCCCATCCTTCTTCATCTCATTCATTTTGGTCCCACTGACCACCAATGCTAGAGCCGCGTCCTCAGCCATCACCGCCGCTTGGCGTAAGAAGCCGAGAACCACTTCCTTGAAATTTTCCAAGGTTCGTTTTTCCGATACATACTCAAATCCGACAGTCATTTGTGAAATTCACTCGAATTTGAATTCGAAGATGTTAGAGTTGTGATTCAAATTCTTTTGGGATTTGGTTTAAAGTTAGAATCCTACTTTTAGTAGATCTTGTTTACTTTATATTAATTAAAGGTAGGAAACTCAGTTTGAGTAGAATTTGTTTCTATGCAAGTTTCCTCTGTAAACAATGAATCTATCCCTATAAATAGATGCCAAGGATTTGGGGTTTAGACAAACATCATAAATCAGTTGTAATTTCTTTCTCCATCATAGTGAAAGTTCTCATCCTCTGCCCGTGGTTTTTTCCTTTTGGGTTTTTCACGTAAATTCTTGGTGTTATTTTTCTTTTCTGCGTTTGCGCTTATTTACTTATCTCGTCATTATCGTTCATGTAGTATAACAAATTGACATCAGAGCTTTTCAGGTTACTCGAGATAATGACGACGGTGAAGTATGAAATTTTGTTGCTGGATCGCAATGTCAGGTTTTTGCTATGGCAAGTGAAGGTTTCTAGATGTTCTTGTTCAGATGGATTTAGATGATGTATTAGATGGGTTTGATAATATGCCGAAAGAATGGTCAGATACAAAGAAGCGCCGCAAGGATAGGAAAACTGTTTCCCAGATCCGTTTGCACTTATCAAACAGTATTTTGCAAAATGTTCACAAAGAGAAGACAACTGTCAACTTTTGGGCAAAATTGGAACAAATTTGCATGAAAAAAACTTTGACCAGCAGGTTACTCCTGAAGCTACGCCTATACTCCCACAAGTTAGCAGAAGGTTCGTGTCTTGACGGCCACCTAACCGATTTCAAGGATATCGTCTAAGATTTGGAAATGATGGAGGTGATGTACAATGAGGAAGACTTATGTTTGATTTTACTTTGCTCATTTCCCACTTCATATTTGTCTATTAGAAGCACCCTCCTACACAACCGTGATACCCTTACTCTTGAAGATGTATATGATAATTTGAATTCACATGATAAGATGCAACATCTTACCAGCTCCAAGTTCCAAGAAGAGGGTCTCATGGTGCATGGATCGACTAGTTCAGACCGCGAAAGAAAATGTGATCGTAATTATGGTAGTCAAAATAAGGGCAGATCTAAATCATCAAATCAAGGTAAAATATGTTATTTCTGCAAAAAGAAAGGTCATATTAAACCTGAGTATTACAGATTACAGAATAAGATAAAGACGAAATCTGAGAATCAGAATTCTAGTGAAGATGAAGCTGATATTGCAAAGGAGTATAACGATGGTGAACTTTTAGTTGCTTCCGGTAAAGACTATATCGAGTGAGGAGTGGATTCTTGACTCTGATAGTAGTTTTTATATGAGTCCAAATCAAGACTGGTTTGCGATGTATAAACCTATATCTATAGGTGTTGTTTTATTGGGAAATAATGTCTCTTGTAAAGTAGCAGGTATTGGCACTATCAAGATTAAGATGTTCAATGGGATTGTTCGAACACTTGGTAATGTGAGTCATGCTCCAGATTTAAGAAGAAATCTGATTTCGTTAGGTACTCTAGATTCAAAAGGGTACATATACCCCAATGAAGGTGGAGCTATGAAATTTGCAATAGCGTTCTCGTTGTGATGAAAGGGTATAAAAAGGCAGCCAATTTTTATGTTTTGCAAGGTTTAACTATTTTAGGTGATGCATCCGTTGTTTCCTCCAACATGTCAAATGACAATGTTACTAGTGACGGGCCTTGACTGAATCAAGTGAAAGAGGATTTTGTGTTGAACATGATAACTGTGGGCATAACGGTTTTAGTGACCGGAAATTTCACAACAGAGAGTCAAAACCGTAAGGTTGACTTTTGACTAAGTGACCAATTATGAGTTATCGAACCCCTAATTTAAGCATTGATATCGTTAAGGACTTTATTGCAAGCCTTGAAACATGTTTTAGTGACCAAATTGTAGAAATTGAAAGTTAGGGGATAAAAGCACAAAGAATGAAGAGTTGAGGGACTAATCTTATGATTAACCCCTTCTCAATCTTAATCACCACATATGTGGGTGATTAAGAATTGATTTATTCATCTTAAGGAAACCTCAATAATTAAAGGAATGAAAGAAAGAAAGAAAAAACTTACCCGATTAATTAGAAGCAAGCACATCTCCCTAATTTCATCTCCTACCTCCTAAGCATACACCTCTATTGTAGGCGAGGTAAATCTTTGATTTTCTTAAATCATTTGGTCATAGTTCATAGCTATTGACCGGGTAAGGTTTTTCTCAATTCAATCCATCAATTCCATGGAAAGAATCATTGTTAAAATCTCAAGTTTAGGAATCCATAAACCCTAGAAATTTTTTAAGGATTTCATAGCTTGATTATTATCGTTTTCATAGCTATTGAATTGCTATAAATCTATTATCGAGATATTAAAATCCTTGTAATCTTGATTTGATGTAGCTCAAGATAATCAAGGTGAAGAATTACCAAATCCTTTAAATTCCACCAAGTCCAAGAACAAGGGGATTGTCATCCGGAAGTCTTGAAAGACTCGAAATTATAAGTGAGTGTAGTCGGAGTCAAGGGAATTAGCTAGGTGTCTTCATGATTTCTTTGTTATTGAATAATTGCATTGTTAACATCATCATCCAAGGTACGTTACATTGAAGCCTTGTAGGAGGCACTATCAGTAAGATTTGGTAAGCTTATTACACTACTAAGTCAATTATTGAGTTACCATATGATTATTGATACTATGAAAGAATTGAAATAAACTACACTGAACATGTTATAAGTTATTGCCATTGATATCATATTACTATTATTATCGTTATTGTTATGGCTATTATTATTAATGTTATTATTAATGATAAGTATCGAATCCTTGGATACGAATGGACATGAGATACAATTGGCATACCATAGAATTTACGAGCTCATTTGTTTGGAGTGGACTACGGTCTCTGAGCTAATGCTCTATGTGGCGATGATGGCGGGATGTGATTGTGTTGGTCCTATTGGCGATGTTGGATGATATTGACCATTCATTGTTGGTGATGTTGCTTGGGAATTCGTGTATCCACATTTCAAGTTGATCCAAGGAAAATAAGTGATAAGTATTGCAAGTATTGTCAAAAATGTAACTTGAGATGCATTTTCATTGATATATATATATATATATCATTGCTTCCATTGATGTTCTTATTGTTGTTATGACTACCTCACTAGGCTAAGTAAGCCTAATGCATATCATTTCCATGCATTTTCATGTTAAAGTATATTCGGATCAAGGATCGGAGCAAGGAACTTTTTTGGAGCAAGTCACACCTCTATACGTAATGTCAATCTAGTCTTTGAACTCTTAGAATGGTGGCATAGGGTCTAGACAAGTTAGTTTAGCCCCATTTTGTATGTATAAATAGTCCACTATGTTAAAGGGTTAAAAGTGCAAGTTATGGCATGTTAGTGTTTTGGTAAAGTGAGTTAGATATGCTTAATTGGCCCAATAAGTGAAAACATGGTAAACGGATTCATTTGATCACAAAACTTGAGATGCTAGTAGGTTATAGTGAATGAATGTTGCTGATAAAATTTCATTACATTTGAATAATGTTTAAATGGTCAAATTAAATAAAACCCAGAAAAATCTGTCATTACAGTGTAGGGCGTATCGATATAGGTCAAGCCGTATCGATGCGACCTTGCATAATTGGTCAAACGAGGCTCAAGTTAACCTTAGCGATCGATACAAGTCCAAGGTGTATCGATACGAATTTTGGAAGTAAGCTTTGTGGATTTAATTGTATTGATACTGCCTTAGGGCGTATCAAAACAAGTCAACCAGTATCGATACAACCCCAACTGTATCAAAACAGGTAACCATTGTTATCACCTGGGATTTGAATCTGTGCAAATCGGTATCGATACGTCCCTAAGTGTATCGAAACATGGGTCCATGTTCAAGTCAAACTAGGTCAACCCGTATTGATATGCCCCTTCGATGTTTCGATATGGTTTTTGTTGATTCCGTTAACCCGTATCGATACTGGTCAGGCTGTATCGAAACAAAATTTGACAGTTTCGAGTTAAGGCTTAAATTGTGTATCCCCGTATCGATATACCCCTCAGGTGTTCCGATACGGTGACAATTAATTCTGTTAATGGGTTGAGAACATAGTTTTAAATAGTTTACAAGTTGGTCACTAAGTATTGTGTGGTTTAATTGAACTAGTAAACGAACTCCGACTAATATGAAAATTTGTGTGAATATTGTTTATAGATCAAATTCCACTATATTGTGGATAATTTTAGAACAGGACCCCTAAAACATTAAAATCATATAATAGTCCCCAAAGTTTGAAAATGTTTAAAATGGTCCTAATTTGTTAGTCATGACATTGTACTGTATTAATAAGCTTAATGATCTGTTATGGTAGTATATGAGCAGTACGCCTTCATTAAATTACTGGATTTTTGTTAAAAGTTATGCATCGATCACCGAATTATTTATCGGTAACACATTCTGACCCGATTCTCGACCAGACCGGGAAAGGGGCGTTACATTTGTAGTATCAGAGCTAGAGTTTAGTCGATTCTAGGACTAAACCAAAGTTTATTGAATAGTCATTGCATTGCATATGCCACCTAAGAGTTTATTTTGTTTATATGTGTATATTGTGACTTGTGGCTAACCCTATCCTTACTCATTTTTAGTGCAAGGATGTCTGACTTCGGTAAGGCTCATGAAGAAGTTGAGCACACCGTTGGCTCCTTGACCAATGACGAGGAGAAAGGGGGAGAATCCTCCTAATTCACTAGTTCTCATACAAGGGCCATTGAACACCGAGCCAGTATTACAAACTGCTCAGTTTGAATGCTACAAGAACATGACTGAGATGTTCAAACAGTTCATGGCTACCCTTAAATCTGAGCAGTCTGCACAGTCTTCTGCAGGTGCCACTTATGCAAACTGAGCCCTATTAACAAGCTAGCTCAACATCGAGCCACTACCTTCTCGGGTAAGGCTGAGCAGGACCCTGAAGTAGCAGAGCATTGGTTAGATAGCACGATACAAATTTTGACCAAGCAACTACAGTGCTCAGATGGGCATAAACTCGAGTGTGCTTTGGCTCTGTTGATTGATGAGGCCTTAAGTCGGTGGGAAACCACGACTCTCATCGTTCCTGAGGAAACTATAACTTGAGAGTTCTTTTTGTGAGAGTTCAAGAAAAAGTACATAAGTGAACATTACTTAGTCGAAAGGCAAGATATTTTCTTACACTTGAGGCAAGGTGGGAGGCTGATGGAGCAGTACATCCACGATTTCTGTAAGTACTATAATTATAGAGTAGAGTACATCAATAAGGAGAAGGATAATTTTAGAATGTTTATTGCGGGCCTAAGTGATGAACTTCGGCCGTTATTTACCACTCTAGGGATCAATGATTTCTAAGAGCTTGTGAATCGAGCAATCTATATTGAAGCTACTCAGAGGTCGCAACGGTTTAATAAGCCTAAACGATTTGAGAAAAGGCCACGAGATGATTCACGACCCCCTCTACCATATAAGAAAGACAAGCATCAGCAAGGGTACAAACAATCTTATCATCAGTAAATCTTTAGATCGGGTGATTTTGTCAAGCCACAATCTATGTCCCAGTCAGCTGTAAGAACCACCTCTATTGAGAGTATTGGGGGATTTGGACGGGAGTTTCAATTCCCTGTTTGTAATTTCTGTGAAAGGAGGCACCCCACGGGGCAATGCCTCAAGCAATCAGGAGCGTGTTTCTTTTGTGGTGAGCAAGGCCACTACATCAAGGATTGCCCAATGAACAGTACCAAATCTTCTGTGCCGATGGTTCCTACGCCCTCTACTTCATCCTTCAGGGGTAAGGGACCAAGACAAGATGTATCGAGAGCTTATGGTAGATCTCGTGGCTCTATAAGGGCTACAAATCGGCAAGAGTCTAAAGCTTCAGCCTAAGTTTACCATGTGAGAAGCAAAGAAGAAGATGAAGATCCGTGGTTTACCGACTAGAGCGGACTGAGAGGGAATCACGCTTCATCATTATCACAATATTCGATTGATCTCTTTTATTAGAATCAATGCCACATCATTCACGTGATATCCGGGGGTCTACGAGGGTAGGAAAGAGTGTACATATATGTTTAAGAAAAGAGCATCCTTTCATTGAAATAGTAAAAGCAAACATAGCACAAACCTTTACAAAGGATTACTACTACAGTCTTTGGGTAAACAAAAGCAAAATTAACACCCATATAAAAGCAGATGAAACAAAAACCTAAAAATATATATAGTATTCCCTAAAAATCCCTAACCCCTGCAACGTTGGTCATTTATCTCGATGCCTCGAACTTTCCCAAAAGCTTGGCCTCTTTCTCTAAACTTTGGTTTTCCTTTCTCGAATGACAGTACTCCATTCTTAACAAGTTCATAGATCCCGCCCTTCAGAAACTCGCACTCTTTCGTTGTATGGCTGAAGTCCCCGTGATGATATTCGCACGGAACCCTAGCACTAAGACACTGGTATTGAAATAAGCATACCGTTTCAGGGGAGGTGGCCTCAAGAGTTTGTTAGTTATTTTTGTTTGTATCTATGTTTCGTTCAAATCTTTTGGTTGAGTTTTTAACCTTTTTCCATGTATGGTTATTGTATGATCTAAAGTGGCTAGTTTTTTGTGTCAATGTTACAGAAAAATGTCTAAATACTTAGTTTACGATGATAATTGTAAACTCTTATTGTATTTTTTGATATTTTTTTGATAAATAAAGAGAAAAAAACTATGCTAACAAGTGTCTTGTTAAAAAATCATCTTAAGCCCAAATAAAAGAAAAAGAATGCACTTGAGAGTACTAACAAGACCTCAAGAAAAAAAACAAGATTAACCAACTCTGCCCACATGGGGCAACAAATCACCCTGCACCAAACCACTAACCTCCAACAGTGGAACCGGAAAAACGCTAGGATAGAATCCCTCCTCAACAAAGGCGGGAATATCATGATTGCGGATTAACTTAGCTATGTCGTCAGCAACTCTATTCGCCTCTCAAAGCCTATCAAATAACTCACAAATTACACGAATAAACGGAGTCAAACCATCACCTATACTACGTTTCTTCAAATCGCAGATTATATCCATACTATCAACCTCAAGCAAAACTTGCCGAAAGCCGTTCGCCCAAGCCAAATGTAGTCCCTCAACAACTCCCCAAATTTCAGCTTCAACAATCGAACAAATCTCCACATGTCTATTAAAACCAACCACTCACCTTCGCTATTTCGAATCACCCCACCACAAGAAGCAAGGCCCGTAGAAAACGACCTTGAGCCATCGGAGTTAAGCTTTACCCACCCTGCCATAGGTGGTTTCCAATGCTCGTCCAACCCCTCGCCTGATCGCCCATTATGGGGCTGTCGGGCGGTGGCCGAGAGTACTTAGCAAGCATGTTCATAGGCGCAATAGAATCAAATAGTTTATTACCTAAATGGGCACCAATAGATGTCCTTATCTAAGTTAAAACCCCAACGAAGAAAATTAGGCTAAGAAAGTCGTCTCCATAATGAGCTTTTACGAAATTCAATTTGAATTAGTCAGCCATTGAATAAAAAATCAGTGGTAAAACCAAAAATATAGTTTATTATCATATAATCAGGTTTATCGGAATTGAGATAAAATTGTTAATAACCATGTCATTTCTTATTATTTTTTAACATAATGTCATGTTTTTTCTATCACGGCCGGTATCTAATTCGTTGATAGATTAATTTGGATCGAGTATTGTAAAAATTTATTATGGGGTGATTCTTCTAACTCAATTTGTTTCATTCACAATATTAAAGTTCGAATTCCTAATCTTATTTAAGGAATCTAATGCCCAGTATCACTAGATCAATTAGTTGTTGGTAGTGTGATTTCTTAGTTGAGTGTTGAAATTTTCATTTTAGTAATCAGAACCTAATATACCACAAAATTAAAACAAAGAACAATTCAAGATGCGAAAATTGTTAACCTTGGCCCATGAGA
This sequence comes from Hibiscus mutabilis, assembly GCA_019671005.1. Taxonomy (NCBI): domain Eukaryota; kingdom Viridiplantae; phylum Streptophyta; class Magnoliopsida; order Malvales; family Malvaceae; genus Hibiscus; species Hibiscus mutabilis. The sequence continues at coordinate 2,375,232 of CM033735.1, read as the reverse complement.
TTTATTTAAATTTCCAAAACGGAGACAATCCATGAATCGACGCCCAACTGGAGTGGATGGTCTAATACGGATTTTGGTCCCTCTATTATGATTTTTGTCATTTATCCCCCTTAATTGACTTGATCTTTATATTTTTATATTGTTATTAATTGGTCAAAATTATTAGCACTATCAACTTTCATTAAAATGTTGATGTGCAATTTTTAAAAAAACGCGCTAACTTTAAAAATACTTTTTACTACTTTACCTATAATTTTTAATATATAATATTTTATTTCACAGATAAATGTAATATAATTTAATACATATGGCATAATTTATTACAAGCATTTTAGCCCAACTCTTCCACCATTTTCCTACATCCTTACGTGTCATTGCACACTAATATTATCTAGGGTAAATTTCACATATCATCACTCAACAATCTTCTCACTCCTATTTTGGTCACTCAACTTTTAATTTTTCTTATTTAATAACTAAACTTTATACATCTAACGTTTTTGCCACTCACAAATATTTTATTATTATTCTTGAATTTTTAATATTATTTAATATAAAAATAATTTAAAAGAAAAAAGAAAAAACAATTTTCCACCGGCCACCATTCGTCTCCATCGCCGACGGCCGTAGATGGTGGCCGTTCGATCCCATATTTCACCGGTCACTTCGTCTCACTCTCCTAAGTTCGAATCCCACCTCTATTTTGTCGGAAAGTGCTCCAAAATCGTTTAATGTATAAAGTTCAGTTATTAAGTAGAAAAAATTAAAAGTTGAGTGACCAAAATAAGAGTGAGAAGATTGTTGAGCAATGATTTGTGCAATTTATCCTATTATTATCTATTACAAAATGCCCATTAATTAATTAGTGTACATTTCTTAGTTGGGTTTATTACTATTTTAATCATGTTTACCGTGTCTGAAATAAAAACAATTAATTGTTACGTAGGTTGTAGAAAAATGAAATTTTAATTACCAAATGTTAAATTATACTAAAAACTTTTAAATGTTAAAAAAATCAAGATTTGCCAAGTAATCTTTCAAATATCGAGAATCTCAGTGGATTGGAAAGGTAATAAAATAAAATAAAATAAAATACCAACTAACCGAATAAATAAATTCAACTAGATTTCGATTCACTTGCCAAAACTATAAATAAAATAAAATATTTCCTTTTCCATTCCATGTATTATTTATCTTCACCATCAAAGACTTAAATTTCATAACTTAAGAACCGAACAAGTGTTTCGGTGAAAAAGTAAAAAATTTTCATTTTAGAATATATAGGTTCAATCACAATGTCGACAAAATGTGTGCATTGTTAAATGATTAATAATATTTACAAATAAATATTATCTTATAATCACCTTTAGACTATTAAAAAATTACATAACTTAAAAAAATACTTTATAGTAATATTTAAATAATAATTTTATATTTTGACAATGAAAAAAGAATTATATGAGTGGGTTATAATACATTTTATTTGTTTTTATTTTTAATATAATTAAAAATAAATGATAATAATACAATTTAATCCGTAAATTTATTCGTTATTATTATATAAAATAATAAAAATATTAGGTGAGGATTATAATCTATAATATTTTAATAATTCAATACTCATTTTATATGAATAGTTTTGAGTCGATTCAAATATAGTATATGTTTATAGATATTTTTATTTTTTTAATAATAATACTAAAGTAATTTGAACCCAAATCTTTAAGGATGAACATCATCATCTTTCCTAATTGGAGTACTTATTGAGTTCAATACTCATTTTATATTCTTCATTGATGTTCAGATCCAATCTAATACTTGTTTATTTATTTATTATTTCCAATAAATTAATTAATAGCTATATTTATATTAGATAATAATGGATTGAAAAAGTAATAAATAGGGGTGGCAACAAGGCGAATGGGGGACGGTTTTGTATTTTTTATTCTTTCCCCAATATTTGCGGGTACAGTTTTGGAGAATTCTCATTATACTTTTCGGGGATTTTTTGTCCACATACTCATCCCTTACGGATCCCTGTGATTTTCGGTTAATTTCCATACCCAAAAAATAAACATAACTTAATACATTAAAACAAATACCTATCATTAAATCTCCAAAATTACAAACATAAAAGATAAATTTAATTTTACCAAACAACAAATAAATCATTTCAAAACTATAAAATATGACTTAAATATTAATTGTTGAAATATGGCAGCATGCACTACATTTAAATAAAATATGTAACTAATAATTTATAATTCCAAATCATGACTTGTTTGTTCTAAAATGATCTATGTTTGATAATCTTTTCAACCATATAAATTACCTATTTTAATTTTACTGGTACGATTTATGGTGAATTTCTAAAGTCACTGTTATTGTTGTTTTTAGAAATAATCTGTTGTCTTTTCTTCTGACCTTTGCTCACTCAAAAATTAATAATTCTTAATATATAACTCGAAATCGAGAACAATTTATTTTAAATGAATCTAGATGGAAATATAAGGGTCACTTCTTAATTTATTTTGTAAAATTTTTTGTGGTTTATCAAAGTCATTGCTAAAACATTTTTTAAGAAATCTACAGCTAAATTTTTATGGTCTTTCAACATTTAAATATTCATATCATTTAGAATACATATCGAAATCGACCACTGTGTATTTTGAACAAAACTAGACTAAATCACGTTTACAACAAGGTATAGGCAACATTCTAATTGTTTTTATAGATTTTACGAAGAATTTTCAAACTCACTCAAATCTGTCAGAATCGTGTGAGATTAGATTTTTGATGAAAAATAAGTAAATTCCCTTATGACCATTAAACTTTGTAAAATATCGAGATTTCTGCAGATATTTTTTGAGGATCTACGGGGACGGTTCAGATATAGTAATCTCCGTCTTCATTGCCATTTGAGCTTAGGTTATAAAATTTTCAGGTCCTATATCCATGGGTGAAAATTTTAATTATTCATCATACTCATCAGCTCGAATTCTTATGATTTTCAGTTATTCTCGACCCAATTGCCGCTCTAATAATAAAACCCGCTTTGTCTACTTTTATGTAAATCATATTAAATACATTAAATTTTGAATAAATTCAAACGATTTAACTATTTATTTATTTATTTTAATATCATGATCTTTTTCTTCCGCGAACTGCTAGTTGGATTCACTATTTATTTCTCTCTTTTTTTTATAAAATATGTTATAAATAAGAACAATATTTAATTTAAAATAAAACAACTAGCTTGACACTGGTAGTACACCACTTGCTCTGTATATACATGTATAAAACCTTCCATTTTCGTCTGAAATTTTCTTAAACCATTTCCCATGTCATAGAATTCCCGGAAAAAAGAACATGGCTTCACAACGTTTATTGCTCCTTTTCATCTTCCTCTTTTATTTCTCTTCTCTCCCATCTAACGCTCGCTTCATCACCGGCCGTTCATCCCCAACCGATCTCGTTTCCGATGGAATCTCCACCATCAAAAACCCGTCTTACCTCCTCCTCAAGCCTCTAGTTTCGGCAGAGGAAACGTGTGAACAAACCTATGGTTTCTTACCCTGTACCACCACGGCTATCGGGAACTTTTTTTTGATCCTTGTTTATGGATACCTCATGTTTTTAGCTGCTACCTACTTGTCTAGTGGAAGTGAGCTCTTGCTTGAGATCCTCGGTCCCGGGATCGTCGGAGGATTGTTCTTGCCTATGCTTGGAGCTCTTCCCGATGCAATGCTTATTCTCGGTAAATTTTAAAAATTTTGTCTTTTCATTTTAATTTTTTGTTTTGTTGTTTGATTGGCGGGCAAATGTGTTAGTGCTGTATAGCTTTAGTTTCGTTGGTTGATTGATCAGAAAATGAAATCAAAAGACCGGAAAGGTGAAACTTTAGATCGTATCTTTTTCCTCTGAAAGGAATCTGGAAACACCCAGATCTTCAATTTATTAGTCGACAGTAAAGATTCAAAATTTAAGGTTCCCAGAAATTTAGCAAATTTGGGGTTGAGTTTTTAGTGTAACCACCTTTATTTGATGCACTGACGGACTAATTTAAATCGAATAAAAAATAATCTCTCAATCTAATTTTTTCGATTCAAATGGATCACCTGTTGATAGTCGGCGGGTTTGAATTTTTTATTTGAATATCCTTGTTTTCTTTTGGGTGTTATTTATAAAAATCTTCGTCTTGATCTTTAGGTATTTTGCATATGGTCCAGCGGATAGAGTTAATTATTGATACCTACTAATTCCCTGCTATTGCCAAATGTCTCTTGTAAGAGACTTCTAGTAGTCCTTTTCTTGACTCTTTCAAGAATTGGATTTTATCAAAATAATAACAATTATAATAATAAATATAAATTGGGTTTCGATGTAAACTCCAGCAAGATTTTAATCTCACCAATGAGGTTTAATTAAAGGAAAAAACTTTGATATACAGGCCGTGTAAATTTCACGTGCCATTTAGTTTTAGGGGTTAGGGTTTTAGTTTAGGGTTTAAGAGTTTAGGTCGTAAGGTTTAGAATTTAAGGTTAGTGTTTAGAATTTAGTGTATAGGGTTTAAGGTTTAGGGTTTAGTTTTTTAAGGTTAGGGTTAGAAATTTAAGATTTAGATTTTTATAGTGTAAATACACAGGCTTGTATTACAGCCTGTGTATCAAAGTTTTACTCTTAATTAAAAAGACAATGATATATTATTAATTTTGTTATTTATATTTTTGTTACATAGAAAATAAATATTATATGAGGAGAAAAAAAAGAATGATTTGTTTTACTTTCCTTTTCCCTTAACAAGCATTCTATTACTACTAAGTAACTAAATTGAGCTACAACATACTAACAATCACATTACTAATTTCTATACAAAACAGTTAAATGAGAAAATGGCAGTTTTGCTTATTTTACTGCTAATTGATTGTTTTTTTTTTTCCTTTCATGATATAGGGACAATTAGTTTATTGATATTCCCTAATCTTTTAGAACTGATAAGTTCCTTTAAGTGATCATCTGTACTCATTTACTTTGTAGTTTATTTAAATCTAGAATGGTTTTTAATTTGGTTTGTTGTTTCCAGTATCTGGACTTTCTGGAACCCCAGAAACTGCTCAAGATCAGGTCTCTGTTGGAATGGGGTTGCTCGCAGGATCTACTGTCATGCTTCTCACTGTGATATGGGGATCCTGTGTTATTGTTGGCAGGTGCGATCTTCGTGACTCATTCGCAGTTGATGGAACTAATACCAAAGGATTTCACCCAACAGGTGCACAACTCTGCTTTACATTATTCTTATTTTACTATGGCTGCTTGTGGAGTTGTTATTATCTATGTAATGGACTTGGGGTCGGGGAAAAGTTACAGTGACTTGCATTATGCAGTCAACAAGTCCATTTGGCCTAATTCTATGTTACTGATTTGAGTGTAAGTGTCCAATGCAATCATGCCCTTATTAACATATCCTCAAACTGGTAGTTGAGGAAAAATGAAAAACCGGAATAACACAAGTCAAAATAACTTCATGAATTGGGCTGGAAAACTGGGGGTGACTGACCTTCAATAGCAGAATATTTGCTAATCTAAAGTGTGTTCAATATTGCAGAGACGGGTGTGAGTACAGATATTTGGACTTGCTATGCTGCAAGGATAATGGCTATATCAGTTATTCCATTTGTTATTGTTCAACTGCCACAAGCTCTCAATTCGACTTCTGGAAGACATTTAGCTGTTCTGATTGTACTTATCATATCAGTATCAATGTTGGTTTCTTATTGTGTTTATCAGGTAATGAAATTTTCCAAGAATGAATTCCATCATTATATGTTTCCATAGTTTATTGCTTTACAACTTTATTTTTATGTTGTTGGACACTGTTGATAGGTTTTCCATTACATGTGTCTTTAGTTGTCTAGATACTGAATGAGGTGTTGAATTCTATATTACTCGAATTTGAGTATGGGTGTCAGATACAAGTATGTGTTGGACATGGGTATGTTGAGAGTCCTTGTAGAATCATATCCTCATCCATGTTTGGATATGCATTAAACTCGGGTGCAAGGTGCAAGTAATTCACGAAACTTTTACTCATCTAATAGTTGTATCTTATGATATATGTAATTTGCAGGTCTTTCAGCCATGGGTCCAGAGAAGACGACTAGCTTTTGTGAAGCACAAACATGTCATATCAGGAATCTTAAGACACTTGAAAAAGCAAGCGTTTGGAAAGCTTCTTACAGACGATGGTGAACCGAATACAGAGATTATAAGAAAGTTAGTTTTGAATTTTTGACATTTCTGCTGGTTCTTCCTTCAGTTTTCATGTACTCTTAACATTTACTGAGTCTCTAAACAACATCAAACAGGTTGTTCTATGCAATTGATGAGAACCACGATGGTGGTCTTTCACATTCTGAACTGAAAGCATTGATTATAGGAATCCGATTTGAAGAGATAGACTTGGATAAGGATGATGCTGTGAGGAAAGTAATGATGGATTTTGATACCTCCCTTGATTCCCTTGTCCAAGAGGACGAGTTCATAAAAGGAATCACAAAGTGGATTAATGAGGCAAAGCAAACTGGGGGTGCTTATCTCGAACCTACAGCCGGAACATTTAAGTTTATTGACCGATTTCACCAGGTAAGTCAAACATTGACGACTTCTCTAGAGATTATTTTTATAACTAACTCAAACTGAATTCTTCGAATTATCCTGCAAATCTGCAGGAAACCAAGAGAGAACATGCTTTGTTGGGGTCTGAGGAACAAAGTGACGAGGTTGTTGAACATGTTGAAAACCCTAGGTGGATCTCCTTCAAAGCAGTACTGATGTTATTGTTAGGTACCTTGATTGCAGCTGCATTTGCAGATCCACTCGTGGACGCGGTCGATAACTTTTCCACCGCTACAAGTATTCCATCGTTCTTCATCTCATTTATTGCGTTGCCATTGGCTACCAACTCTAGTGAAGCCGTATCAGCCATCATCTTTGCCACCCGCAAGAAGCAGAGGACTGCATCATTAACATTTTCTGAGGTAAGTTTTCTTTTTATCCCACTAGTTGATCATCAAGCTAGCTTTTGAATCCTCATCTCTGAGTTTCTCGATGCAGCTTTACGGAGCGGTAACCATGAATAATGTCCTCTGCCTGTCGGTTTTCTTGGCACTTGTTTACGTCCGGGGATTGACATGGGACTTCTCATCCGAAGTGCTGGTTATTCTCATTGTTTGCATAGTCATGGGAGCCTTCGCTAGTTTCCGAACTACTTTCCCGCTCTGGACATGTTCAGTTGCATACATTCTTTATCCATTTTCGTTGGCACTCGTTTACGTTCTCGATTATTTCTTCGGCTGGTCGTAGGTTCATGAATGGTGATGCCTAGTCTAGGAGGTAAGCCATTTGTTTGTGAGCTTTCGTGGTTTATCCTATTCAGAGTGACTATTCCAGATTTATTGTTGTGGATGCAAGTTTTCTGTTCTCATTTTGAAATAATAGATATTATATTCTCGTGTTACCCGAACTCTTACTTTTCCTTGAAGTTAAAGAAGCAAAAAAATCAAAACTCGAACCCTACTCAATCCATAAATCTTCTAAAGATGGCATATATCATATTTCAGTATGATTTTGCACTTCGAGGTCGTGGTCGAGGAAGATGGCCATAGAGTTTGTAGATGTTCGTGGTCCGACCCCATGTTGGCATCTCCAAACCAGATTGCTAGCCGCTCATACTCCTTTGCCAGCCTCTTTATTGAAGTTAAAGCATCCTGGATCTTTTTCTATTGAAAGAGAACAACAAAGTAGCAGGCAAATCGAATTAGCTAAGATCAATGTTGGTCGGACTCGAGAAAGGGTATCAAATACAACAATACGCCTGACAGACCAAAACTATGCTCATTTTTTTCTACATCGAATTGCTAGATGAATCGACTCTGACCTCTGCGTTATTTTCCTCGTAACGTATGGCCGAAGAAGAATTTTGTGAAGAAGTAATACATACAACCTGCAGCATTCGAGACACAGTCCTCTGAACTCTGAAGTATTCGTGTTTGAACACTCATTCAACATAGAAGACACTAAAAATATCGATAAACATACATATTGGATGCATACCTATATTCAATACTTATCCCAAGACAAAATAGGAAGCTAAAAAATACACAGGCTTAGCAGCTCTTTTTCTTACTCTTTCTCCTTTTAACATAACTCAAGAAAGCTCACAAATGATCAAATTTAACGGTTCGATTGATTACAATTTACATAAATTTACAGCATAGCTAATCGAAGAAACCTAAAGGATGAGCGTCTTATAGTTTGGTCAACAATTTCCGAAACCCTGGTTCGTTGAAAATAATTCAGAGCACTAGCCAAAGAATACCAAAAAATTAATCACACCAACCTAACTGCTTCGGTCATATATCGAGTTGAATGTCATCGTAGCATACGACATGGTAACATTCTCTGAAGATGATGATGCATTTCTTTCTTTGTCTGTGCTTTCCGTAATCATGTCAGACTTCTCTTTGTGAGCTCTTAGATTCATGAACTCCGAAAGCAGGCCAGGCCTTGATATATAGTGGTCATCCACCGGTTCCTCACCAGTTAGCATCTTCACCACTTCAGACATGGATGGTCTTTGCTTTGGTACATCTTGGGTGCAGAGTAAACCAATCTTTAGGAACTTCTGAGCTTCTTCTTCGTCATAGTCTCCACTCATTGACGTATCAACCAATTCCACAAGTTTTCCTTGTTCATACAAGTCCCATACCTGCAGTTATAGATTGACTTAGCAATGAGTCATAAAATCTTAAGACCAAAGAACCAAGTTGAAATAGATGAAGCTCGAAAATACACAAAATACACTGCACATTTTGATTGGGGTTAATGCAGCAACACCTATGTTACTTGGGTTCAAAGGTGAGTGTTGGATAGTGTCCTATACAAATGTGCTCAGAATGTTTCAAAATTTTTCATATATTTGAAGGATCATACATACCTAATAACTATGTCTGCACATGTTTCGGATATAGGTATCCAATACTTGAAGTAAATAAAAAGTCGGTGTAACTTAAGGCAACACTTTCACATCATGCAATTTATCCGTTCACAAATATCTCTAGGATTAGACATCGAAAACCGGCAAACGCAATCTACTTCCTATGTCCTTTTGCAACTTCAACCTTTATCTCATACTTCCCCAGGACATGAAATTGCATGAAAGGTCTATTTTCAATATTACCAATATGTTCCAATGGAAGTTTAAGCCAAAAAAGCGTGGGATCAATGGAGATTGAATACGAATGTGTAAAGTGGGTTATTAAGACTCAGATGAATCCAATAATGAAGGCTACAACAATAAGAACATATGCAAAATTCATACCCTTTCGAGTAGATATTGATCCGACAGAGGTAATCTCCTGTTCGTGTTGCATCTACCGCTCACAATCTCTAATAGCAAAACACCAAAACTGTAAATATCGGCTTTCTTCGTCAGCTGACCACGTATAGCATACTCAGGTGCTAGATAACCTCTAGATAACCACAAAATGACACAACCAAATTAACAATGCTGAATGGAAGTTACGGAGATCTTTAAATATATTAAATAAATTAAAAGAAGACCTAGATCAAAGGTACAAATGGAATGCTTATACTGTGCATAAAAGTTTCCAGCGAATCAGATTATAACAGCTCTAATCTATGTTACTCGAACACAAGGGAGAGTGTCGGATATGAGCATGTGCCCAATATAGGAATTTTTAACGTTTTTTCCTTCTAAAATTGCATGTATTTGGATGGTCCTCGAAGGGTCACATCCTCATACCTATGTCCAGATAAGTTGGATAAGATCTCAAAGACAACAGAAACAGGTTAAACACAGTAAAAGAGTACATCAGGAGCATATTCTTTTGTTAATTTAAAATCATCACATATTTGCTTCCCTTCAATAAGCATGAGAGATAGAATAGACAGAGTATGTACCAAAATTTAAGAACTTACATAGTTCCGGCAACCCGTGTACTAATATGAGTCATGTTGTCAGGGAAAAGCTTTGCTAGACCAAAATCCGAAATTTTGGGCATGAGGTTCCTATCAAGGAGGATATTGCTTGCTTTGATGTCTCTATGAACAATATGAGGCCGAACTTCCTCGTGAAGAAAAGCAAGCCCCTTTGCAACACCAATGCAAATTTTTCGTCTCATAGACCAGCTGAACTGCATGCAACTATGGCCTCCGCCTAAAAGGAAAAGAGGCCTTAGCTTTTTATTGTTCGAGCAGTTAAAAAACACAAATCCATAATCGTAGAACTTACCGAGAAGAGTTTGTGCAAGGCTGTTATTCTCAAGATAACCATAGACCAAGATTCTGTGATTTCCTTCCACGCAGCAACCATGCAGCTTAACCAGGTTTTCGTGCTCTATATCAGCAATCACATTTATTTCGGTCAAGAACTCTCGCACCCCTTGCCTCGAGTCAGCAGACAGAACCTTGATAGCAGCCGTGGTACCATCTTGGAAAGTTCCCTATTCAAACAGAAGTCAATCAGTAAGAAGTTAGCGTTGGATGATTTTTTTTTAAGAAATTAAACAGGCTTAGTTTATTTAAGAAATTATTAAAGCCTTCTTTCAAAAAGATTGGAACAAACAACAAAATTTGAAATCACCTTGTAGACAATACCAAAACCTCCCTCTCCAATTTTATTGGAATGATGAAAATTTCCGGTTGCCATTTTCAGCTCCTTGTAAGGAAACAGCTTAGTGTTCTGAATACCTGAAACCTCTGTAAAATAAGTATGGATTAGGAACTTTAGAAAGCAAACAATACATCATCCCCCCCCCCCTTCAGTGCACTGGAATTATGTTGAAATCACATATTTCAACATAAACATCAGTCGATTTGGTATCCTTATCCAAGACAAAACATTAAATAAGGTTAGCAGCATACCTTCATCAATTTCAATTCTATGTTCAGGTGGGGAAGCTGTCTTCTTTCGTGAAAATAAAAACGAGCAACAAGTCATCACCAGCTTGAATGTCTAAACACAAGTCAGAACTCGGCCGAGCCACTGTAAAGCACCAAGCAAGAGTCATCATCCTCTAAGTCCATCAGAAAGAGTATATAATTGCCTTAAAGTATTACTCGATAACCGTTACATCATTCCCATAGGAAAAATATATACCTAAAGAAAAAGGTCCATCTATCTCTGCGATAATGTAAGATGATCTACATCGACCTCCTAAGTCTATCTCGACGTCACATTCATTCTCTGCTGTAGAATCTTAAAACATCTCTAGCAAAGCAAAGAAACGATGCCATCTTTTCGATAAGTTCTGCCTTAAGATCAAATATAACCCTTTTTTCAACAGATTAGATTCATAGAAGAATCAAGGAAGAGAATTTATGCATACGGTGGGACTTTTAAGCATCTTAAGCAATAAAAAAGTTTGATACAAGAGTTGTGAGAATGCTTCATACTAGCGTGATCATTAAACTGCTTTGAGATAGTATTAAATGTGTCTGTTAATCAGGGATTTTTATTGCAGTTGCGATCTCATTTTCGGTCGTGTTGTTTCAAACAAGAGCGGAAAAGAAAGAAAGAAAGAAAACAGATGTTGAAAACCATAGTCGAACAAACATAATTCCACTTAATAATTGAATGAACAGAAATGCAGGCGAAGGAGATTACGTCCAAAATTCAAATTAAATGACAAGCCGGCTATAGTCCATCATCAGTATATGAAAGAAAATATGATCAAAATTCATATTCGAAAATCGATTCCGGCAAATCTACGGAGGATTTTGAACACTATTACAATAACAAAATCGAAAGGGTTAAAGACATAAAAATCTCCCCGTGAGATCAAAATCCCAAAACAGGTAAAACTTTGAGCTAATCAAGAAAATATAACCTAGTCTAAAACCTCTACAACTACAAAGCAACATATACTTTGAAAAGGGGGGTAATGGGAAACCATTGAAAAATCTTCCATCACAAAAGCTTGAAAAACTTCTAAAAGTCACAACTTTTCACCATAATTCAAAGCTAAAAGCCTAAACACTATAAAATTAGCCCAACACAACAACAAAGAAGGAAAAATAATATTCATTTCCCTCTGTTTTGCTAAAAACATACGGAGAAATTCAGACCTGTGTTTTTGCTTCTGTGTAACAAAGAACCCGAGAAAGAAAAAGAAAAACAAACAGCAATAAAGAGCAATCATCAGAATTTCGTCAAGTAAACTATTTTTCAGCTAATCCAAGCAAAACAAGCAAAGAAAAAGAGATTAAACTCTTCTAAAGCACAATTTTCCTTTTTTCCCCTCCTTTGTTTTATGGATAAATAATGATAAGAAGCATAAGCATAACCCAGATTTTCTTGACAACCAAACAAAACCCAGACTAGAAACTAACCTCAGATACTTTTGCAATAGCTGCACCAAAGATTCAGACAACATAGAATCAAGTAATGAACTAACAATATAGTTTTCAGTCAATGCTTGTCCTTTTCTCTTGGATAAAATTGGAATGATAATGCTAATATGAAAAGATAATAAAAAATAAAAAAGCAAAATTTTACTAAATGCATCCCCCAAGTTGTCCGCAAAGTCAATGTCGTCCTTGAAACTTCTTCGACACCATCCAATTTTATTATTTATGACGCCATTTTATAAGCTTTGAAATGAAATTTAAAAAGATAGAAAAGAAAATTCAATTCTACCTCCATGTGAATGTATGATATATTGTCGTAGAAATTGCAAACTTTGAAAAGTCAAACCGTGCTTATGTCTCTCCTTCCTTAAGAATTGCTTGTAAATATGTTAAAAAAATATTTTGCAGCGTTAAAGTAAATTTTAAATACATATACGAATTAAATTTAACGAGTAATTTCAGTAGAAAAAAAGAACGTTTATCTTAAAAAAAATTGTGTTTAATTAGTTTTGTCTACAAAATATGTGCGTCTTATCAAAAGTTTAAAAAAGTATGAGTCAATATTACATTGTAAATACATTAAAACAATTGAAAAATACACTTCCAAATCATAGAATTTATATTATTCGAAGATATTGTCATAAGCACTAACATAAAAGGTAAAACGAAAATAAAAATATTAAATATAGTATTCTTGAAAAATAGTAGTTACTTATAAAATGTAGTCTATAATAATAATAATAATAATAAAACTCATACTTTTTATTGCTTGGAAAAAATGAATTCAGTATTTATCATTGTAATTTTAAAGCAATACTTTTTTTTTAGTTTAAGTGTGTTTATAAGGTATTATATGTTAATAGAAAATACTTTGATACATAAGCTTGTGTAAATTTTAGTTTAAACAAGTCGTTCGATTTTAGGGTTTAAGTTTTAGGTTAGGGGTTTAATTTTAGGGTTTTAGGTTAGGGTTTAGGGTTTTAGGGTGCTAGGGTTTGGGATTTAGGTTTTAAATTTTATGGAAAGATTGTGTAAATTTTTTTTATCCAGCTTGTGTATCAAAATATAACCTTATGTTAATACATATTCTTAGCCTTTTGACAATGGATATGCACCTTGTAGATAAAGCGATTTGAACCCGTGTCTCCTAAGATAAACATTATTTGTTTTTTTACTGAATCATTTGTTGAGTTCATTTTAAAGAAATACGTAAAGACACTCATTGTAATTTTAAAGGAATTACTAACTTTAACAATCTATATTGATAATGTGATGGTTAAAGATTTTTTGTCGGGATAAAAAAGATTTTTTAAAGATGAAATTAAAAATATTTTGACTAAATTTATATTTGAGAGAGTCAATTTAAAATTTATTCATTTTTCTTAATGCGCCACATTATCAATGTAAGAAGAGTTAACATTCAAGTGATCATTTTATCATAATAATGCAAGTGACCAAAATATAATTTATAAAAGTTGAATGATAAAAAGAAACAAAAATGATGAATTGTGTTGTTCACATTTACAAAATTAACGTTTATACCCTCCTAAGTAGTTTTTTTTAATGAACTTGTGGAGTTGTCACAGTAGTAAAAGAAAGATGATGTGTTTTATTCAGAGGACTCGGGTTTGAATATTATGTGTGTAAGGTCTGTATGCGCTATTAAAAAAGACTAAAAAATTAAACAGATACTACCTTGTAATCACACTACCATATTAAAAAAAGTACATTTTTAATGAAACCTAACCTTTTTGAATTTTCCATGAATTTACCTCTTTTGTATAAAAAATTTGACTTTTTCTATACTTTTTGTCATTAAATATTAAACAAGCAAATAAAATGCATAAAATATAAGAAGAATGATGATGAAATGTACTTTGTAAGTAATTTGCTATTGTAACATCCACATCAAGACAAATCACCAAGATTATGTCAAATTGTCAAATATTAATTAATACCAAAGTCCAAATTTGGAATTAATCCTCAATACTTTTCTAAATTTCAATATTATTGTTTCATATTTTTTTATTGACATCAAATTAAACCTTCATTGTTAAATTTTCCAATCAATCTTAAAGAAACTGAAATTTATGTTTTTCTATGATATAGTTAACAGACAGCTATGTACAAATCGAAGAGTTTTGTAATTATCACTGACCTTATTTTTGTATTTTTGTAGCAGTTTATTTTATCTAAAAAATAATAGGACGAGGTCTAAATCTCTTAAGTAAAATTAGGAGTTCAAATGCTGGAATTGTGAATGGAGTAAATTAGATTGAAAGGATCGTATCATAATAGATCTTTGTAGTAATTGATATATTAATCAACTAATGAATTGGACATCGTTGATCATAAAAAAATAAAATTGAGATTCCGGATATGATGTTTTAGTTTGATTTCATGCTCTATTTGTCTCAAAACAAATACTGGTAATGGAGATCTGTTGAGATATTGATTTTGATATAACTAAAATGAAAAATATTTTTCACCCTCTCTTGGCTATTTCGGTTGATCATTCGAGCTTCCCAACAAGATCAATCATGGGCAAATCTTCAATGTGATCCCCAATTTCATTCGGATAAGTCACAATTATAAGGTTTGAAGAAGGAGGTTGTTGGTATGATTACTTGCCGTATCTGTTCTTTAATTTTAATTCTTTAATAATGTACACATACCATACAGATAAATTACTCAAATCTAAATATATTAGAAATAATAACATTTTTTTACTGAGATCACTTAATGAGTTCGGCCATACAAAATATTTTTTAAAGAACGAAAATGCTTAGTAACATCAAAACAAACATTAAATGTAAAATTGAAGAATTTATACATGCTAACACTCCACGCACTATAATCTATGATATATAAATCATTAAGGGAAGAGTTCGAAACCACTTGAGCTTCGATTATTTTTATTAAACAAATGCTTCAATTCATTGAAAATATTTTATTGTGTACTCGTGAATACAAATAAAAGTAAAAAAGAAATATACCTAATAAATTTGATTATCTAGAGAGATTTATTTTAAATTTCTCCCTGAAATATAATCTTAGCTTCTAAATTATGCAATAGCTTGGATTTTTTTCATTAAATAGATGATAAAAATAAGTAAACATTGTGGAAAAAAAGGAAAGGAATTTTGCAAAGTGTTAAATTATTGTATTAATCACTTTTTGAATTTTTTATTGGTCACCCACGACTTAGAAATTTCTTTGAAAACATAAATAAAATGATTAATATATTATCTGTTACTTAAATTTACCACTTTTACAAATGTGATATCTATGTTTTTCCAGTCAATTTGATACCAAAATTTTTCATTTTTATAAATATAATACTTTTATTTATTTTGAAATACTATGGTACTCATATTTGTCAAACATTATATATTTGCATTTGTATTTTTTTTAACAGTTTCTATTTAGGGGAAGAGGGAAGAGAATTTGCTCCTAATGAATATTGAATTCACAACTTAGGAGAAATGAATGGTGTCAACTGAGAGTTTTAATCATCAGCTCTGGAGATTGTTGACTACTTGTATTTTTTTAAACATCACACGAAAAAATACATATTAAATAACCTAAAAATAATGAATAAGTAAATTTTAAATTAAATTATTCATTTTATTGTAAATTATAATAAAATTGTGATAAGACAATTGGATTTCGTATTGGATTTTGTATATTTTAAATTTGATTTGAAATCCCAAATTTAAAATCTCGGTAACTTTGAATTTCAAGTTCAAATTTCGTTCATGTATATATTTACAAATTTATTATAGTTTAATTTCCATATTTGATTAAACAATGTTATTCTT
Organism: Hibiscus mutabilis; assembly: GCA_019671005.1. Lineage (NCBI taxonomy): Eukaryota > Viridiplantae > Streptophyta > Magnoliopsida > Malvales > Malvaceae > Hibiscus > Hibiscus mutabilis. Next base: position 2,358,982 of record CM033735.1, on the reverse strand, counting down.
TATTCCCCTTTTTCTCATAAAAATCATGGTTTTCAAAGTTCGAAGCAGCATAGTTTTTTTATTAAATAAAGATGTAATACATTTTCGGAATGAGATTCGAATTCATACAAAATTGTGATAAGACAATTGGATTTCGTATATTTTAAATTTAATTTGAAATCCCAAATTTAAAGTCTCGATAACTTTGAATTTCAAGTTCAAATTTCGTTCATGTATATATTTACAAATTTATTATAGTTTAATTTCCATATTTGATTAAACAATGTTATTCTTTATTCCCCTTTTTCTCATAAAAATCATGGTTTTCAAAGTTCGAAGCAGCATAGTTTTTTATTAAATAAAGATGTAATACATTTTCGGAATGAGATTCGAATTCATATAAAATTGTGATAAGACAATTGGATTTCGTATATTTTAAATTTAATTTGAAATCCCAAATTTAAAATCTCGATAACTTTGAATTTCAAGTTCAAATTTCGTTCATGTATATATTTACAAATTTATTATAGTTTAATTTCCATATTTGATTAAACAATGTTATTCTTTATTCGTTATTTCCCTTTTTCTCATAAAAATCACGGTTTTCAAAGTTCGAAGCAACATAGTTTTTTTTATTAAATAAAGATGTAATACATTTTCATACTGAGATTCGAATTCATACAAGATGAGATAATATTAGCATTTTTAGCCATGATTAGATCTCTATAACCTTTTTTATTAAATAGAGAGATTACATTCTCGTATCAGGATTTGAACCCATACAAGATAAGACAATATTTTCATTAGCTGATTGTGTTTAGATGAATATTTGATAAAAAAAAAAATCCTGCTCAAAGGCTTTTGGTTAATTTTATAACGATGAGATAAATTTCCATTAGTTGATTGTGTTTGGATGAATATTTGATTTTAAAATCTATAGTTAATATTTAAACAATATATAATTTCATGCATTTGTCAATGAAAAAATATTATAATAAATCATGAAAAAATAAATTAAATGAATTCAGTATATTTAACTAAATTGATTTGTTAAAAAAACTAAGTTGATGATATTGTCAAACTCCATATTAATTTTATTTAACTAGTTGGGCTCTCAATTTATTGTTTCAAACACATTAAATTGTAATGCTTAAGTAGAAATGAAAGTTGCCTTAAAAAATGAAACTGCACAGTGACTTAGTCAAGTGACCAAGTCTCAATCCACATTTCTCTGTGTGAGTTATAAATATTCTTGTTTATTCGTTTAACAATTTAAGTGAAGATTAATTCTATCAAATTAAATAAAATTATAAAAATTTTCTCAACAAATATTTAACATTGTTGTATTCTCATAATTTATTTTTTAATTAATTTGTCTCACCACCATTTTTTTCGCGGTAATTACTCTTTAAAATACACATGCTTTCGGCAAGTTCTAGGAGTAGACGTGCATTGTTTTCAGAAAGCTAAGAAACCATCACATAATTTGAGTTTATATAATAATAATAATAATAATAATAATAATAAGATTGCTCGGTGTGATGGCTTGATATGTCATAAGTTTCTATCATCACCGGATGAGATTATGTTTTGTTACACAATAATGTTAGTCTTTAAACTCTTTGTGTAAATTGTGTTGTTGCTTTTTGCACGCTTTTATGTTCTTATTACTTAATATACTCTTTTCCTTCAATTAAATTTTAAAATTTTTATCGAGGCATTAGATAATATTCTTGGTTTATCAAAAACAATTCCAATTGTGGTTTGTTATGAAGTACTACTTCTTTTGGGCCGAAGGAAAAAAATAGAATATTTGCAAAAAGAATCATACTTCTATCATGATTTTATTTAGGGCAAATAACCTATTTAGTATCTCAATTATTATCATGTATCAAATCTGATCATCTAACTTGTCAATTTTACTTTATAGTCACTAATATTATACTCCTTTATCTATTTTGTTCCACTTCAATCTCAAGTATCAAGAACTAAAGGAGTTCCCAAACTTCCAGCTAGTACTACCCCAATACACCATGTCTCTTTCGTGTATTATGATAGCATTTCTTCCTAGTATTAGGAAAGAAGATGCGACGAATAGAAATTATTTGTTTATTTCTAATGTCTCTATATATGTCTCAATACTAAAAAATTGGGTCTAGGGTCGAGGTTTAGGGCTTGAGGTGTAAAGTTTAATTTTTAGAGCTTAAAGTTTAGGATTTAATATTTAAAAATTAAGGCTAGAATATAGGGTTCAGTTTTTTAGTGTTAAGACATATATAGGGGCAGCAAAAAGAGGTAGATAATTTTTGTTCAGACGCAACAGTCACAAATGCTCCTAACCAACAGGCTCAAAGATAAAACCATTATCGTCACCACCATTAGTCCATGTTGTTAGATGGATGCACAACAATAAAAAAAAAAAATCAATCATTCAATACATGTTTTTTGTTTGGTTTTGCACATTCACAAGAGTTTTTCTTAGACTTTAAGCTTTGTTTTTTGTTGCTAAATATTGGAGACGTGCCTAATCTGAAAAATGACAACTTCTACTTAACTTGTTTAGTAGCATCTGTCATTTTATGTAGTTATTTATCCATGTTTTTTTAAAAGGAACAGCATGCATATATTAACCAGGAATAGTATTGTTAAGTACAATAGAAGTAATGCAAGCCGGGCGTTCAAAATAGAAATAAGTATGTAACTGAGAGGTATATGCTCGATCGGCAAGTGTATTAGCTGCGACATTGGCCTCCCGTGGAACGAAACCGATGGTTATGGGAGAATGTTGCTGCATGAGGAGATGGCGAGCTTCATGGAGGTATTGAGCCAGCAGCGTATGCGTAGCAACTTCTGTCATTTTATGTTATTGAATATGATATGAACATTGGTGTTTAATTCATGTTAGAAGCTTAATGCAAATACCCTAATGTTTTTATCTTCTTGTTTGTTAAAGTTTCCTTGTTACTTGAAGTGTTTTGTATGTTGTAGATATGAACAATTAAACAATAGACAAAATTTCTAACAAAATACTAAAATATTTCATTTAAACCACTTCAAACATTAACACATTGGAATTAAACTACAACATATAATCATAAATCTCTAAACCCAAAATACAACATTAACCTTAAACCTAAACTCAGATCACTACATAAACCTTGCAAAATGTTTTTCATAGAAACGAATTCATTTTTACATAGATAACCATAACCTACCCTTAGCCTAGATATTACAACCAACTCTAAATCATAAAGTACCACTATTTTTTCATCATTCTTTTCTAAACCCAAAGAATGTTATGTAAGCAACAACATTAAGATAAAATACCCAACATGTTCGCTTGTTTTTCTTTGTATTCTCTATTATCTTCCTTTTTTTACAGACCAACAATTATAGCTCTTGGAAAATCATTAATTTCAATATCAAACCATCGAAAAACGACATTTTTCAGCCTTTTACCCAAAATTTGAACACTCAAAAAACTTTCTTCTTGGATTATCCGACGTTCAAATTGTTCTTAACTCATATTAACATCCACAATGACAAAACAAAATCACATTTGTTACATTGGTCCAATGTTTTCTTCGATCTTCTGCTACCTTCTCTTTACTTTCTAAACGAATGAAAGGAAGAAATCCATTTTGATTTTAGGATTTCAACCCTTTAACTAATCAGATCTAAGAGTAATAAATTTATACCATGTAATCCTTTTAAAACCCAAATGAGAATACTAACGTGGAAAGAGAAAATGACGTGAAAATTCAAAAATGGAAAGAATTCCACCTCAACATCCTCGTTAAGTTTTTAATGGTCCGGGATTAAAATAAAACAAAACGTAACATCAGTATTTAAAATATATAATTTAAAAATTAGGTGATCAAAATAGAAATATAGTAATAATTGCTTGCCCTTTTATTTATGCTATTTTCTGACGACAAAGAGCTATAATTTCAAATTAAAACCATAAATTTAAGGATAATTATTCTAAACCCCTGAACCCTACGCCCTAAATTAAGTCTTTAAACCCTAAAATTAAAGCGCTTGAGGAAACTGAAACGGTCAGTGTATTGAATATAAATCCTAAATTTAAATGTTTGGAACAACTTATCAATGTACAACAATCAGATTAAAAGTTGTCCTTACAAACATATACAAAAATTCCTTCACCTTTTGCATGCATGTAAGTAAAGTGTGAACTGAGGTACTGACCAGATTCGATTGCTATTTTCATTTTCATTTATATTTTTAATACCGTTAAAAACATGATTATTTAATCAAATTTGGTTGATTATTAAACATTAACCATCATCATATTCATGTGTTTGTATCTCTCTCTATATATAGTTATGTCTAATGGCAAACTCTGCACACACTTTCCTCTGTTATTTCCAATGGCAAGCTCTGCATATCAAGAAATCAATGTCGGCTCAAAGCGTAGGAAATCATCGGATATCGACCGAATCAGTCGATTACCGGATGTTCTAATTCAACACATACTGTCATTTCTTTCAACCAAAGAAGCAATGGCGACTTCGATTTTATCGAAACGATGGCTTCAGGTGTGGACTTCAGTTCCCATCATTGATCTTCAAGACTCGCCTTTCTGCAAAACCGATTCGAACCTCCGACTTTGTTTCAGACAATTCGTTACCCGAGTTTTAATCCTTAACAAAATGGCTTCCTTAGACATGTTCTGCCTGAAATTCAACCTGGTTAATCATCTTTCCTATGTTAAAACCTGGTTTTGGGATGCGGTTTCGAGAGATGTGAAGGAACTAGACATCACCATTCATGGAACTCAAAGTTTCCATTTCTTGAAGCTTCCATTTTCCCTTTTCACTGCAAAAACATTGCAGGTTTTGAAACTCAGCGATGGGGTTGAGCTTCATGTTCCTAGGACAGTTTCTTTGCCATGTCTCAAGGTTTTGCCGCTTGTCTGGATTAAGTACACGAACGATGAATCCGTTTCCAGGCATTTTGCAGGTTGTCATGTTCTCCAGGAACTTGTTCTTCACATATATGTTGGCGATAACACAATGATTTCAAACATTTCGATTCCGTCGTTGAAGATAATATCCATACGGTTCGCCACCAGCCGACATCAACACAAACTTAAGATAAATACTCCGATTCTTGAGTACCTAAATCTTGAAGACAATCTGGGATTGGAATTCGAGCTCGAGGATATCTCAAGCTTAGTCGAAGCAAATGTATCGGTCACATGGCTTGAAAATCGCCATATCCCACTTCTCAAAGCTCTCTGCAATGCTAAGTTTGTTTCCTTCCATTGGGATTGGCATACAAAAATGGTGAGTAGGATGCATTACACTTGGATTTAAATTGCAATTACGAACATCTTTATCATGATTACTAACATAACTTCTGCTACAGTACTGTCAATGATCGATTCTATTTGCTGTTTCTTCGTCGCTCAGGCACGGTGTAACTTCAGACCGCATCGTTTGTTTGTTAATCTAGTCCGATTAGAGCTAAATGTTGGTTATGGTGGCTGGAACATGCTATGACTTTTCTTGGAAATTTCTAGTAACTTAAAAGTTCTTGTTCTTGCCAAGGTGAGTCAATTTTACTACAAGCATGTCTAACATGAATATTTTAAGAAAAATAAAAAATTCGAATGATATCGATATAGGTCATCGTTTCTTTTAATTAATGATCTAATGAATGGTCTTTTGACACCAGAATGATAATTGTAATGGACTTGGTTTCGAATGCCGTTGGAAACCTCCAAAGTATGTGCCTGAATGCTTGCTGTCAAGCCTGAAAAGAGTTGATTTTAAAGGGTTTGAAGATGTAGCATATCAGCTGAGGATGGTGAATTACATTTTAGAGAATGCTCGAGTTCTGAAGACGATGTATATCTGCAGTGATCGAGATCTTCCATTGGATTCAAAGCTTGATGTGTTGAAGAAATTATCAATGTTCCAAAGGGGTTCCAAGGCTTGTCAACTTCAGTTCAACTAACAATTTCCAAATCTGATTCTTGTTCTTACAAAATACTGTCTAATTAATATGATAATTAATTTGTTGAATCTAAGCTTTTGTATATATATGAAAAATTCTAGAGTAACATCATGCACTGACATGTATCATTAACTATATGCACTGATATGTACCATTAATTATTTTAATAATTTTTTAAATCTCCACTTTTTAATAAAAATTAGAGTAAACTATGTTAGGTACCACCAAACTATTGGGGGTGACCCGTTTATACCACCAAACTTTCAATTGGTCCAAATTTGTTTTGGGTTCATATCTTGAACTTAGAACCTTTAAAATCAAAGACAACCTCCTAACCACTAAAGCAACTTAATATCTTTGTTTTGTTTCCAACACAAATAATATATATTCCAAATTGCAGTTGAGATTAATTCAATTTATTTTATTATATAAATAATATTACTCAATATAAATAATATAAATATATTAAATAATATTACTCTATATAACTAATATAAATAAGGGTAAACTACATCACATACCACTCAACTATGGCCCATGAGTCGAAAATGCCATCAAACTTTAAAATTGTTCAAAACTAGCACTGAACTTTAATATGTCAGTCGAAAATACCACTATGCCGTAAATGCCGTTATGACTTGTAGCCCAAACCCGTTTACGCCACTGATGTGGATTATTATTAATAATTTCTTTTTCACCTCATTTATATTCTAAACTAAAAAAAAATATGTGTCAAAGTAATATCCCTAAAACGATGTAGTTTCAATTGGCTAGAGTATTTTACTTAAAACAACAAATTAACACTAACCCTCGATAAAAAAATTCCCAAATCTAGGTTACCCACATTTCTGAATGCTCTCTCGTCCTTGTTGAAAAAATTTGCAGGAAGGAAAATCTCTTTGAAATCATTGTGGATTGTTCTCGTCGTCTATGAAATTACTTGGGTTTGTCATCTTTGTTCCTGAAATCACTTTGGCTTCATTTTGATTTTTTAGGGTTAATAGGAGTGACAAATTAACTTCTTTCTTTTTTACAGTTCGAATAACAATGGAGAAGCGGGTGTCGGGAAGTAAAGGAAAGCCAAGCGTGCAATATGTCTTTGTGGATATTTTGAAAAAAAATTACTCTTCTTTGTTTATTGAATTCAAGAACGATGTTGGGGTTGCTTTCTATTTGTGCAATTGACTGGAATTATTTGGGTTTGTGTTGATTGAATATCATGCAAATGACTGGAATTACTTGAGTTACTTTATAAAACAAATATTATATGTTGATTGAATATTGTGCAATTGACTGCAATATTAGACTTAAAGTAGAATATTATTGTTTAACTGAAATTAGCATGTTGATTGACTTGTTTACTTTCTATTTGTGTACACATGAATTCAGCATGTTCATTGGCTTGTGTAATGTCAATATCCATGTACACGTTCTACATTGGATTTAGCATAAATGGTGGACCACTTTATATTATATAATATTCTTTGTTTAGAATAAATGGTGGACCAACTGTAATTATTATAATATTACTTTATTTAGAATGTATGCTGGACCATAATACATGATTGTAGCATTATTTGAAAGTTAACTTTATGTAGTTTTTATAGCATTATGTCGATAGGGGACCATTGCATATTGTTTATGTTTGACTAGAAGGCATCTTGTTGAAATTTATTCTTTTTTCAACAGGAAAAACATCTGAATATTTTACTATTGTTATGTACCATGGTGGGTTCATAGTGAATTCACCAAAGTTTCAGTACACTGAAAAGAATATAGAGTATTTTGATATGTGTCATGCAGATAGCATGTTAATGCTTGAAATGTATGACATAGTAAATGAGTTAGGATACTCTAGTAAGTATGTTTTGTACTAGAGACAATCTGGGAAGAAATTTAGTGTTAAAAATTTAAGAACAGATACTGATGTGGTTGCTATGTTAGAAGATATGATTAGGAATAGACACATTGTTGGAGTATGCCCAAAGACCAATTATGAGATGGTTGTAAAAGACATACTTATTTTATCTTGTTCATTAATAAGAAGCCATTATTATTATTTCAGTCTTATTCTGTGTATCTATAAATAAACTGAATTATAATAACTTCCTTAGAATAATATAGTTATTCTTGAATATCCTTAGTCGAGAATTATTGTGGGCTTGGACAACAATAATGTATTAAGATTAATATGTTGTTGATTGATGACAAAGTGTTGTCATTGACATGGAGATGTCAAAATCAATACACAAGTATGTGTTAGGAACGACATACTGGACTGGCCCGCTATGAGCATGTTTCTTGGATTATTATGTGACAGTCACAACATTGCTCATGGTGATAACTACATGTATGATCCACAAACTTGAGGTCATTATTATTTCAACATCGTGAGTGACATATTTTGATATGGTCAAACGTGTGTCGTAACTGACTACACTATAAAGACTGATAATGGATATATCATAATCCATGTAGCGAAATATGGTTGATCAAGATAGGATTTGTCCCTCCTACATAATAGGAGCAATATCATAGGCCACTTGATTGAGTGAGACTAGAAAATGCATGGCCATGCTCATAGTTATTCGTTTATAATAGTCTACTCAAGATATCAAGAAACATTAGATGGACTATACAAGTGTGACTAGCCCATGACTTGTGTCTGATCTTGATACGAGGACAAAATGATGAAATACATAAAAGACATTAATCACGGGGAAAAAGGTTAAATCAAACCACGATTTCATGTAACTTAGGTAGCAATGATGTATTGCTAGATGTCACTCATTGCTTGTAATGTTAGAATTATTCTAGATATTACTGTTAACATTACATGAACCTACAAGGGTCACACCCTATGATTGAAACGAATAAATATCGACTAGATAGCATGTGTACAAACTTGTTGTACACGTAATTAGTGAGAAAGCGAAATTGTTATATTATGGATAATTTTATTTTTATATATATGTTAATATTTGATAAGTTATTGTAATTATCAAATACTATTAAAATATATATATATATATAAGAAACCTAATTAAAGTAGAATTAGATTCTACATATTTAATTATATTCGGTTAAATATATTGTATATTTAAAGAATTTGAATTTAATTAAAATTAGGTTTTTGAATGCTATGTAAAGACATAAGGTCTAGCAGCCAAGATATGTCTTTTTTCGAAAATCATCTCTAACAGTTAGAGAAAAAAATTGTTTGTTTTATTCGGGTGGACTGCGTAGAGGTTAGAACGCTACTGTGACGACTCATATTTGATTTAGATTCTCCTATAATCATTGTGAAATTCCAGATTGGTTGAGGTAATGTTTTTCATCCTTTATCACCCTAAATTCGTCCCTTGTACATGGATCACTGGTGGATTACGCTGGATAATTTTTTCGCTGCGCCATAGGGTGTATCAGCGTTTCCCAACACACATACATGTCTACTTAGAGGAAGAGGTTATAGAAACTATTACATCAACTGAAGATAGTGAGAATTATGGTAGTGGATCTGAGGAAGCTATTGTTGAAGCTGAAAATCTTGATTATAGTGGATCTGAGGAAGACTCAGATTATGTAGCAGATGGTGATAATAGTGAATCTGAAAATCCTGGTAGTGGGTTTGAAGATAGTGAGAATGATGGTAGTGATCGAGAAGGGTATGCACATGATGTTCCTGGAATTATAGGTTTTGAAATGAACTTAAACAATGATTTGGAAGGCTGCCATGTTAGATTGAATGATGATGATGTGACTGAAGGAGGAAAGTTGCATAATGCATATGAGTTTGACTCAGATGATCCAAGAAGAAGAAGAAGATAAGAGCTCCAGAGTTCAACACTGAAATGGACATGGCAAATCCACAGTTTAAAAAGGGATGATATTTGGTGAGAAAGATATTCTCAAAGAGGCAGTTAGAGAATATGGTATTAAAAATAGAGTGGATTTAAAATTCAAAAGAGTTGACAATAAAAAGGTGCATGTTATTTGCAAGGAATGGTGTCCTTGGTATATTTGGGCCTCAAGACTTGATTCTAAGGATAAAATAAACTCAACATGGGAGATTAAGTCTTACATTGGAGAGCATAAATGCATGATGGGTTTTCAAAATAAAAATGTTACTTATAAGTGGTTGGCTAATACTTATCTAGAGAAATATAGGACTGATGGTTCATATTCAAGTAGACATCTAAAACAAGATGTAATGCATGATCATGTCTATAATGTTTCAAAAAGTAAGTGCTAGAGAGCTAGGAATTTAGCTCTGGAAATGGTTCTTGGGAGCATAGGGGTTAGTACTCAATGATATATAACTATCTTAGAGAACTTAAGACCTCTAATCCATGTCACACAACCATCTTTATGCTTGATAATAGGGTGTTCATGAGAATGTACATATGTTTAGCAGCTTGCAAGGAAGGTTACAAATCAGGTAGTAGACATATTATAAGCATTGATGGCCGCCACCTTAAGGGCTATTTCGGAGGAGTTTTTTTTGTAGCTGTTGATATAGATGCAAATGACAGCCTTTATCAAATTGGATATGATGTTGTTGAGGCTGAAAATGAATATACATGATATTGGTTTCTGTCATTGCTAGCTACTGACTTGGGGATTGAAAGTAACCATAATATCACATTTATTTCAGACAAGCAGAAGGTATTTGTTCATTTACCACAACTAATTACTTACTTTATTCATTTGCATAATATTTTTACTAATCAGTTTATTATTATGAAACATGGATTGAATTAGGCATTGGCAGAAGTGTTTCCTAGTGCTGTACATAGAACTTGTGTTAGACATTTGTACAAAAACTTTAAAAATAGAGAAAATTTCAAAGGAAAACACTTGAAAGATTTACTTTGGAAGACAACAAGAGCTATTTATCAGAAAGAATTTGAAGATGCAATGGTTGAATTGAAAGTAGTATCAACTGATGCCTTTAATTGGTTAAATAAAAAGGACCCTTCACAGTGGTCCAAATCTTATTTCTCCCCATTTTGCAAGTCTGACATGCGGTTGAGTAATTTATCAGAGTCCTTCAATAAGGTAAAATGTCCCAAGTTCACTGATTTTATCACACTTAATTTATCATGTACTTGAATTTGAATGATATAACTTTGTATTCATAGATGATCTTGGAGGCTAGAGATAAACCCATTCTGACATTGATGGAGATGGTGAGGACCAAAATCATGCAAAAAATTACAATGAAAAAGGAGGATGCAGACAAATATACTAGAATCTTATGTCCCAAAATACAAGCTAAGGTTGAATTGACAATTCAACAATCTACTAGGTACCGTTATCTGGTCTATGTGTATATGCTATCATTTTTTATTATTGTTCCATTAATTTGGTTTTACAATTTTTTGAAAGGTGTTGGCCTACACATGCTAGAGGACATACCTATCAAGTGTCTGTTGGACCATCTAACCAACATGCTGTTAATTTGGAAAATCAAACATGTTCTTGCAGGAAGTGGGATATCACTGGTTGGTCGTCTATTAATTTGCATAATGACCATTGTTAATTTATTTATTTCTATAGATGATGAACATTCTTTAATTTCTTTCTGAATAGGAATTCCATGTATACATGTTGTTTTAGTCATGGTACAAAAAAATCAGAGGCATGACTCATTTGTTGACCCCTGCTATCGAATAACCACCCAACAACATATATAAAGCCACTTCATCACACCAATGAGAGGCCCTAATCAATGGGTGCAAGACACTACTTGTGAGATAGTTATAGAACCAAAACTCAAAGGCTACCAAGTAGACCTAAGAAGAAGAGGGGCAAGGAAGTAGATGAACCATCAAATTCTACTGCTAGATTTACCAAGAAGAGGGTTACAATGTACTGCTCTAAGTGTCATAAACCAGGTCATAACCAAATGACCTGCAAGGGAGAGCTTGGCGCTAACATTCCTGTGAATGCACCAAGAAGGACATCAAACCAAAGAAGGGGTGGTGTATCTGTTAGACAACCTTCTGTCAGATTACCAAAACTACCAATAAGTACATTTAACTATGCCTTAATTATGCTTCTATCTTTATATTTCTTACTTTATTAAATTGAACGATGCAGGTTAGGAGACCCACTACATCATCAGGACAAAGCAGTCATTTCTATTTTATCCCCACTCCAGAACTTGCACCTCATCCAACTCAACAGCCTCCAAGTGTTATGACAGTTAGATGGATGCCAAGTTCTCAGAAAAGTTACAGTGTTGGCCAGAGTCAGTCAAGCACTCTAACCCAAAATGTACAAGAAGATAACAGTTGTGAAGGTTTAGGGAAAATGCCTAGGATGGTGTAGAGCCAGTGAAGCACTCCCTTTACTATAGTTTGTGATGGATATTTTGTTATAGATATTTTAGGAAGATATATTGTTGTGTTGGCAAGAGCCAGTCAAGCATTCCCTTTGCTATATTTTGGGGTACATTTTGAGAAACTATTTTGTGACAGTGATTATGTGCACTATGCACCATATTCAAATGTTATCAAACATTTTGGGATACATTTGAAGTTTTAATTACATTTCAAGTTTAAATTATACTTGATGTTCTAAATATACAGTTTGGGATACATTTTGAAAACATTTCTTTTTTTATCTTTATATTTTCATTAGAATAATACTAATCAACAAAAATTGCTTAAACATTTGAAGCTTAACATTTCATTTCAAGCTTAAAATTAACACTTCATTTTTTCAAACTAGCAAAAAACCACTCAACCTTATGTGAGTACCAGTAACCTAACAAAACTACTACCATCAACCCACCAAAAACCAACCAAAAACTAATGTGAGCACCAGCTTCACAATTATAATATCCATACTACTACCAGCAAACCACAATCACCACTAAACCTTATGTGAGTACCAATAACCCACCAAAAACCAACACCCAGACCAGTTTCAGTACAAGATCAATACAAGAAATAAAATCAAAATAAAAATCCAGCAAATTCTCTCATTCCTTCTTTGAACTTAATTTGCTCTAATTCTCTTCAATAGTCCTAGAAGAACAACTCTTGAGCGTGGGTTCATTGGAGGATCAAACCAACTAAAAAATCGACAAGCTTGATGCACCAAACTGCCATGGTTTTTACAGCCAAAAAACCTCCTTCTAGGGTTGTCGTTAGACCATGATGTTCTCAACTGCGCCAGAAATCCACACCCATAGATCGGAACCCCAATGGGCTATTCCATTTCACCCATGTGAGTTGTGGCCCTTCGAAACCCTCCTTTCATTTTGTTTGACTGAAATATACAGAGAGATGATAGAGAAAGACACTGAATTAGGGAAATTAGGGATTAAGGATTTTGAAATTGGGGGAGGGTTTATAAATACTCTAGCGTACTGAGGTGGAAAAGAAATTATTTCAAATAATCCACATTAGCAGCGTAAATGGATTTGGGTTACAAGTCATAACGATGTTTAGGTTTTAATGGCGTAATGGTATTTTCGACTCACATATTAAAGTTCAGTGCTAGTTTTGAACAATTTTAACGTTTGGTGGCATTTTCGACTCAAGGGCAATATTTGAGTGGTATGTGGTGTAGTTTACCCTATACATAAATTATAAATAATATTTTTTAGATGAAAAGAGAGATTATTACCACATACCTCATTAAAAACCTCTCTAATCCTAATAGAGGAAAAAAAGTGCATATGGTAATAATAAAGAGTTAGATACAAATCAAAATCAACAACATAATAACAACCAAACCAAATTAACCATAACCAACAATATCCTTCTGTAGCAAAGAATCAATCCCCACTAGAGGAGTCGCATAATGAACCATATCAAAACAATTCGATTCCACTAGCTTTGCCAAAGCATCCGCCACTTTGTTACCTTCACGACACACATGATCTAATCGCACACACCAAGTGAAGCAAAATAGGAAGACCCTCATTGCGCCTAACTCTCATCCACAACAGACGAGACACATCAAGATTATCAACCTCAAGTACGATAGAACGATAACCCAACTCCCAAGCATAGAGCAAACCACTATAAACTCCCCACAACTCTACCTCCACAACCGAACAAATGCCAATGAATTTGGTGAAGCCACCTAACCATCGCCCATGATGATCACGAATCACCCTAGCACATGATGTGATTCCATCAACATTACGCCTTGCCATGTCCGTATTAAGCTTCACCCAATCAATGTCCGGATGTGCCCATACCATTAGTCACGGCTGCCGCAATACCAGCCCCACGCACCTTAGAGTCCAATGCACGCGTCATTGTGATGACCTACGCACAGCTCCTCTCCATAATTGACGCATGTCCCTCTATCAGATTATTAAACACAATCGCATTGCGACTACGCCATAGTTCCACATAGTAGCACCAAACATTAAATCCCAATCCTCCATGTTGCATGCAAAAGCCGAAGGATCTGTAAGATTCACCATAATCTAATCTTTGAATTCCATAGACATTAACTCTTACAATCGATCACTCCTAATCAAACTTAACCAAGCTGAGTATGTCGAATGACATAGGCGAAACACATGGTCGACATCTTCAACCCAAGTGTTACACATCGAGCATCAACTATCCAATGTAAAATATCGGCGAGCTCATTCCGCATTTTTCATAAGTCTATGACTACACACAAGCCAAAAGAAAATTCTTATCCTTTGTAACCCTCGATAGCCATGAGTTATCATCCAAACCTTGTCCTCATCACCCACGGCTTGCCCCAAACGCATGTAATAAGCTAAGAAAACCGAAAACTTCCCATCCGCACAACACTTCCAGCCCACCGTTACATCTTGCATATTTGCTTGCGGCCCCTTAATTGCCGCAATGCGCAAGCAAATGTAAGGTGGCAGCAAAGCTTTGAATCGTGATCAAAACCAATCACCATTCGTCCCTACCATCTCCGCAACTAAGACCATCCCCAAACCACTAGCAACCCTGACCAGAATATGTGAAATCAACGGCCCCATGTTACCAATCCACGAGCCTCGCCAGAAATCCACATCCCGACCATGTCCGACAGTATTTTGAAGTATGCCCAAAGACTAATCATGAAATGGTTGTAAAAGACATACTTATTTTATCTTGTTTATTAATATAAAGTCATTATTATTATTTTAGTCTTATTCTGTGCATTTATAAATAAACTGAATTATAATAAAGTCTTTAGAATAATATAGTTATTCTTGAATGTTCTTAGTCGAGTATTATTGTGAGCATGGATAACAATGATATATTAAGACTACTATGTATTTTATTGATGACAAAGTTTTTTTATTGACATGGAGATATCAAAATCAATACATAAGTATGTGTTAGAGAACGACATACTGGACTGACCCGCTATGAGCATGTTTCTTGGATTATTATGTGATAGTCACAACATTGCTATAGTGATAACTACATGTATGTTCCTCAGACTTGAGATCATTATTATTTCAACATTGTGAGTGACATATTTTGATACAATCAAACGTGTGTCGTAACTAACTACGCTATAAAGAATGATATTAGATATGTTGCAATCTATATAGTAGAATGTGGTTGATCAAGATAGGATTTGTCCCTCCTACATAATAGGAGTAATATCATAGGTCACTTGATTCAGTGAGACTAGAAATGTATAGGCATAATCGAATAAATTGATACGAGATATCATAGTTATTCGTTTATAATAGTCTACTCAAGATATCATGAAATATTCGTTGGACTATACAAGTGTGACTATTCCATGACTTGTGTCCGATCTAGATATAAGGACAAAATGATGTAATACATGAAAAGAGTTAATCACGAAAAAAAGGTTATGTCAAACCGCGACTTCCTGTAACTTAGGTAGTAATGATGTATTGCTAGATGACACTCATTGCTTGTAATATTATAATTGTTCTAGATATTACTCCTAACATTGCATGAACCTACAAGGGTCACACCCTATGATTGAAATGAACAAATATCAACTAGATAGCACGTGTACTAACTTGTTGTGCACGAAATAAGTAAAAATCGAAATTATTATGATTATTGTAATTATAGATAGTTTTGTTTATATATATTTTAATTCTAGATAATTATTGTAATTATCAGATACTATTAAAATATATATCCCTAAAGAAACCCGATTGAAGTAGTATCAGATTCTACATATTTTATTATATTTAGTTAAATATAATGTATATTTAAAGAATCCGAATTTAATTAGAATTAGGGTTTTGAATGCTATATAAAGGCATAAGGTCTAGCAGCCAAAGGGTGCTTTTGCGAAAAACCTCTCTAACAGTTAGAGAAGAGAAAATATTGTTCGTTTTGTTCGGGTGAACTGTGTAGAGGTCGGAACGCTGTTTTGACAACTTGGATTCGATATCGTGCTAGAAGAATTGGATTCTACTAACTCCATGCAATTTTTAAATTTAATTAAGGTAGCGTTTCATCCCTTTTCACCCCAGATTTGTTCCTTTTACATGGATCACTGGTGGAATACACCGAATAATTTTTTCGCTGGGCCATGGGGTGTACCGGCATTTCCCAACATAGTCTAATTCACGTTACTACTAACATCCTTCCAAATAATGCTAAGCCCTTTTCCATAGTCGAGAACAATTCTGAGCGCGAAGCGAGATAGGGACCCCAGACAAAAACTTATATTTGGCTCGAAGGAAACATACCCATAAACTATTTGGCCGCGCCAACAGATGGGCGACACACATTATCCCATTTCACTTGATGTACGCCCCTACCTGTAGGCAAAATTCCCCACACAAATTTACGGATCAAAGATTCAAGCTCCTCGCAAGTCTTTCGTGGTATAACAACTGACTGTATAGTATAAGAAAGGATGACCGCCAAAACTAACTTTGCCAAAGTGATTCGCCCAGCTAGTGACAGGGATGCCGCCGACCAACCACTTAACTTCCTTCGTACGTACTTAACCAAATAACTGTACGAAGCCGAGGTCACTCGCAGATGTAGGAATGGTACTACAAGATATCACCCCATGTCACGAACCACTCGAAAACCACATTTTGTACTAATCGAATGTCGAACTTCCGGTGATATATTCTTTGAAAAAAAACATAGTAGTTTTCTCAGCACTCGCCTTATGTCCTGATGTCTTACAAAACTACTCCAAGATTTCATTAATCATGAGTATTTGATCCAAGGATGCTTCCGCAAATAAAAGCCTATCACCCGTAAAAAATAAATGAGATATCGCCGGCCCACTCTTCGTTCGATGTAAGGAAAGAAACCCAATGACCCTCATCCATGGCAAGCTGAATAAGATGAGATAGTCGTTCCAAGCACAAGATAAACAGATAAGGAGAAAGCAGGTTACCTTGACATATACCCCTAGATGGCTTGAACAGAACTGATATAGCCCCATTCCACAGCACCTGAGTAGAAACAGATGAAACACAATGCATAATAAGATGTCAAAGCATGTCTGGGATCCCCATATCCCTTAACGTGTCGTTGATAAAATCCTATTCCAACCTATCATAGGCTTTCTCGAGATCAATTTTAATAGCCATCCAACCTTGCTTCATTTTCTCCTTATTCATAGAATGAATAATATCCTAGGTTGCAATGATATTATCAATAATCGATCTCCTAGGCACGAAACTTGTTTGATTTTCAAATACCCACTGTATCAAGAAAGGTTTCAGGCGATTCACGATTACCTTAGTAACCATTTTATACAATACCGTACACAGGCTGATAGGCCTAAACTAGGACATGCGCTCAGGCATTTGAACTTTAGGAATCAATACCAACAAAGTCTGATTGATCTCATCAGGAAGGAAGTCTATATCAAAAACCTTACGCACAAAATCACATACAACACTTCCGACTACCTCCCAATTACTCTGATATAAAGCTGCCTACAAGCCATCTACACTCGGTAATTTCTAGGGACCCATGTCGAATAACGTCTGCGAATATCCTCCACAATGACCGGTAAATCTAACAAGTGAGACCGCCAGCAACAAGTTAGCTAACTCACCCCTAATGGGAAAACACCGACCATCTCCACTTGTCAATGTGAATAACCCCTAATAGAATTGTAAAGCCTCTTGCGCCAAAATGTCATGATCCGTACTCCAAGTTCCATTATCCAATAACAAGGCTGAGACTGTATTCACCCATCGCTGAGCTAGTACTTAAGCATGAAAAAACTTTGTATTTCGATCACCGTCAATAACCCACTGCGAGTACGCCTTTTGGCGCCAAAAGCTCTTATAATACACCGAAAATCGGTCTAGCCAGAATTGGGTTTCGATGATCGGAAGCCCTACACTGTAAAGACCCAATTATTGTATTGACTTTGACCGTATGGTCAATTACATTGACATTGGACTCTAATTGAGTCAATTTATCTATTGTGGGCCTTATTAAATTTATTGAAAAATCAAGTAGGGGCTAAATTGCGAAAATTGAAAGTTGGGGGTAAATGTATAAAGCTATGAGAGTTGAGGGACTACCCTTGCAATTAACCCATCCCCAAGCTTACTCAATTTCCACGTGGGTGGAAGGAATTGAATTCCTTCACTTAAGGGAAATCCTAAACTATTGAATAATAAAAAGAAAAAGGGAAATGGAGAAAGAAACTTACCCAGTTAACTTTATTAAGCAAGCACCTCACTATCATCTCCTTCCTTCAAGCAAGCACCACCATTGGAGCTTGGTTTCAAGCTTGGGATTTCTTTGGTTTCCTAAACCCCTTTATAGCTATCGATTGGGTAGGTAAAAGCCCCCAAACGATTTCTGGATTCCGTGGATATATTGAGTTTAATTTCAAGTTGAAATTATATAGAGCCTTTAGGCTAAGTTCATATTCCTTAAGGATTTAATCTATGGAAATTAAATAGCTAATAGCTATTTCAAGATTGAATATTGATTTTGATATTATTGTATCGATTCTAACAATCCCTATTGTTTTACCTAGCTCAAGAACTGGAGAAACAGAATCCATCGTCTCCAACTAAAGCTAGAAGCAAAGGAGTTGTTATTTGAGAGCCTTAGGAGCTTTGGAAATCAAGGTGAGTGTATTCGGTGTCTCAGAAATAGGCTAGGTGCTTATTCCGATTTCATTGATATTGATTTTTTCATAGCTAACATTGTGCTAAAAGTTATCGTATCGAATCTCATGGGATATCATATTGGTAAGCATTGGTAAGTCATTGCATTGAATTATCGACCATAGAAGCATTGTCATTGATATCAATCATATTGAATCATGAAAATCTAGTAACATTGACCATTGAATAATAAGGTATCATTGTTATAGACATTGGACATTGAATTAAGCATTGATATAGTCATTGATTATTGACATTGTTATTGTCATTGAAACATTGTTATTGGAACATTGAACATTATTATAGGTCATTGATTTTTGACATTGTTAATGTCATCAAAACATCAACATTGGAACATTGATCACTGATATTGAACATTAATTGTTGACATTGGACATTGAAACATCGACTATTTAATATTGATATTGTCATTGGATCATTGATCATAGACATGGGTATTGGAAATATTGATTATTGATATTGCCATTAAAACATTGATATGGAACCTTGGATTCAAAAGGACATTGGATACAATTGGCATGCCATAGAATTCATGAGCTCATTGGTACGGGTGGACTACGGCTTTTATTGTGGCGAGGCGGAGGGATGTTTGTGTTATTGGTCAATTGGCGAGGCGAAGGGACTAGACCATTTATTGATTTGGTGAGGCGTAGGAATTCTCGTATCCACTATCTTATTTCAATCCAAGGAAAACTATTGATAAATGTTAAATATGTTATTGAATATGGACATAACATTGGGTATTTTTATAGCATTGAATATTGTTATAGCATTGAATATTGTCATAGGATCGATATTTCTATATTATAGATATTGTCATAGTATTGGAACTGTCATAGATTGACATATCCATAGTATTGATATTATCCTAGCATGATTTGAATTGCACACCATTGAACTGATTTTTGTTTATGACTACTTCACTAGGCAAAGTATGTCTAATGCATTTTATCTCATGCATTACAGGTTGAAAGTCACCGTTTCGAGATTGGGGATCGTTGGAAGTTTGGCAAGTCACTCCAAGTATACAAGTAATGTGTTTTGTCCCTATGAACTCCTAGTATGGTGGCAAAGTAGTTTAACTAGTCGTTTTTAGTCCTTTTAATGTGTATGTTTTGCTTATGGGATGTATAAGCCTTAAGGGCCCTAAATGACATTTTAAGTTTGGCTAAAAGTGGCAAAATTGACATAATTAGCTTAAGAAAGTGAAAACTTAGTAAATGGATTCATTTTGACATAAAATTTGGCATGCTAGTAGATTATAATGTTATAAACTTACTGGTAAAATTTCATTGGATTTGGACATGGTTTGATGGCCTAAATTGATTAAAAACCAGATAAAATTTGTCATTACAGTTCAGGCCATATCGATACGGGTAATGGCGTATCGATATGGGTAGGCATATTTGGACATGGTCAACTTTGGTCAAATGGCGTATCGATACAAAAAGTCAACACTGTAATCTATTGTAAAAATTGCATTGATACGGTTATAGGGTGTACCGAAATAGGTAAACATGTATCGATAGCTATATTGGGAATACGAGTTTAGATCACTTGAGTCTGATAATTCACAAAACATGCGCTGTGTATCGATATTGATAGGTACAGTATCGGTATGGGTTAAATGACACTTAACCGTTTTAATGGTCATGACACAGGCGTATCGGTACGGCCTCTCAAGTACCGATACCGATATTGGTAAATCAGTCATTGAAATGAGTTTAAAGTTTTGCACATTGGTCACCGATTGTTAATTGGCCGAATTGAATGAGTGATTGGAGTCTGATTGTCATGAAAATTTGTATGATCACTAAATATAGGTTAAATTTCATTGTGGTATAATTAATTTCTGTATAAGACCCCTAATTTATCGAATTTACCAATTAGCCCCTAAAACTTGCAAAAGTTTAAGATTGGTCATGTATAGATAATTATAGCTTCATATTGAATTACCAACTTCTTCTTATTGTATAGTATCGTAATATATCTTCGATTTATGGTTTAAAGTTGTGTCGATCACCGTATTGTTCATCGATAACATACTCCGACCCGATTCTCTACCAGGCTAGGAAGGGGGTGTTACAGCTCTCCTCCTGCTCCAACACCACTTCTAACTCATCTTTTAATCTCTTTTCAAGTTTTGCTAATAAATTAGAGTACTGAGTCAAGAGAGCTCTCTCAATCCCTCGCAACTGAGCCATCAGTCGCTTATTCTTCTACCCAATATGGCCAAACACCTCACAGTTCCAAGTACACACTTCCAATTTAAAATTATAAAGGTTTTGAGAGAGGGTCATTCCCGAATCCCACATACCTTTCAGCAAATATCTAAACCCTGAGTGATCTTGCCAAGCCGCAATGAACTGAAAAGGTCAGCATGGCATAGACGCAACATCCGCTGACAAAAACAAGAGTAACGAGCAATGGTCCGAACCCACTTTAACCAAATGCAACACATGTCCATGAACAAAATGATCAATCCAAGCTGAATTTGCCAATCAACGAACTAGACATTGGCTCAAGTATCCCCGAGACCAAGTAAACGGAATCCCGCGGAAACCTAAATCAACTAAACATGAGCTAAAAAAATCCGAGAACAACCGACTACAACCAACATGAACATCAGACCCACCCTGTCTCTCATCAACCTAAAGAATAACATTGAAGTCTCCACCAAGAACCCACGGGTTGCCATCCCCAAGATTAAGAGCTTCAAGTTGTCGCCATAAGTATTTTTGCTTCGCTGCATGGCGACTAGCATACACTGCCGTAAGCTGAAAACTATCATAACCCAAACTAGAAGTAACAGTTCCATTAACAAATTGATTAGAGATATCTAACACCTCCACGACCACTATGTCATCCCAAAGAATCCAAATGCCTCCTCCAAAACCATGAGCCTCCACTCTAAAAGAATTACCAAAACCCAGTCTCGCAATAACCCGATCAGCCGTATGCCCACTAACCTTGGTTCAAAGAGCGCCACCACATTTGGTCTATTTTCCTGAACATTAGATTTGAAGATACGTCTGAACGCATGATTGGAAGCACCCTGACAATTCCAAAACATGATCTTAATCATTAAAAATAAAAATAAGATAAACCGAACCTTAGAGTTTGCTAGCCCCGCTCTGACATCAGTATGCCCCACAACGGGACGCGCTATAGGCACACCCACCCCAGTTTTACCAACATCAATCACTGATTGTTCCACGGCCATCTCACTTTCTAAACCATCGAACGACGATCCTTGGCCAGGTGAACCACCACCACGATCTACCTCTAGTTGTTTTGAGAATGTGTGAGCCCATTCAATAAATGTCGGCTTCAAAGCACCACCTTTGGCCTCATTCGATTTCTTTCCAGCCCCAAACTTCTTTGTTACCTCTTTCACCACGTTTTTGCCAGCCGCGACTCTCGATTTTATTAATTTTAGCCCAGGGGAAATCTCTCGATTCTCACATTCTTTCACTATAGTGACCGCGGCATGAGAACCAGAATGAATCTTAGAAGTATAAGGCACAACCGTAGCACTCTTCCCCTCCATCAATGGTACAACACTTGCGGCTTGCATGTTCAGACTAGAGCTTTCAATTTCTTATCCGGATTAGACGCCATGTATGCAACATTCTTTTGTATCGGCTTAGGACCAATCGGGTCGGATTCCTTGCATTCGCCACATGTGCTGCTTTACTATCCGAACTATGCTGCTTCGGCACCACCTCTATAGAATCAATCCCCATATCCACCGGCTTTGGCTCCTCACCCAAGAATGCAAATCGGGAACCACCCGCAGCAGATCAACTACTCGGGCCTTTATGCATCTGAGATGCTGTCTGACTACTCACGCCTTGCGCTTGACCCCTTTATTCAAATTAGTCACAACCACCTGAGAATTCCTAACCACCACCCTACGCCTCCTATCCTCAACTACCATCCACGGGCTATACAACTCCGATTTCGGCACCTTTGGAGCACTGTCAGCCTCACTCACTACCCCAGGTTGCGTCAATTCAAAACTCTTCTCAATCGGATGTTGAATTGATGGACAAATATCCTTCGAGTGTCCATAAATACCACATTCATAAAAAATTTGTTGTAAGCTCTCATACTCAAGACGCTGAACTGTGCCATCAATGTGAATGGCTAACAACAACGGTTTCTTGAGATTAACTAATATCGCCAACCTCGCAAACTTCCCTTATCCCTTAACTGAGTAATGTAATCCACCTTAACAACCTGACCAATCAAGGATGCAATGTGACGGAAGAGTGCCTTTGAATAGTACCTAAAAGGCAAACTCGGAACCCGCACCCATACAAGAATGCGTGAAGGGTACTTCTCTGAAATGGAGAATGACCTACTCTTGGGCTGAACCGTCAGGTAGCTCCCATATATCATCCACGGACCAGCCGTTAACACTCGTGTGCAATCGCGCTCCTCAGCGAACCGGACAATGAAGTAATTATTATCCAAATCAATTACTTGTATCTCACCAATAGGCTTCCAAAGTGCATGAAATACAGGATACCAACGCATGATACCCAATCACCCGTCCTAGAAGCTGAGTGATTACTACATTCCTTATGTTTCGATCAATCTGATCATACACCTTGTTCGAAAATCGAATAGATGGAATTGGACCATTTTGATCAATCAACACATCCTCCTCCCAGATAATCATTTCCTCCTCCGAGAAACCACTACCCTTCGTCTCTTTCCCAACAACCTTACTAGCATAAGACCCTATATGAGCCGCAACACCTCCACTACTCAAGGAATCAACAGGAATCGCCTCTTTAGGACTCAAACCATCCTTCTCCTCATTACAATCCGTTTCCATAGCCATAGAATCATCATCCAACGCATCCTCCTCACTATTGCACCCTTTTTAAAAGAGTTTTGATCGGCCAAAGGACTGGGAGACGTCGGCCTCTCCAGCACCTTCAGTAAGTCCAGTAGAACCAAGCCATCCAGCGGCTGGCCTCAGGCAGACCGAGGTCAGGCGACACATCAGGTGGCAAAATAGTTTATTCCGTCGCAAGCATTAGGTTTAGGGTTATTCAATTATTTGATAGCACCTGTTTAAATTATAAATAATATTAATATACATATATTAATATATATAACTAATAAATAAAATATTTATATTAAATAAAAAAATTATATTATCAATATTATTAAATAAATAGTATATTATTATAAAAACTAAAAAAACTTATTTTCAAAAAAAAAACCAAAATTTCTGAAATTTACAAAAAAAAAACCTAAAATCCACCAAAACATTAAATTCTAATCTATAAACCCTAAAACCCTAAATCAAAAACCCTAAAACCATAGACCCATTAGCATCCAAAATGGATGGATTTAAGGTTTAAGCTTTAGGGTTTTGGTGAATTTTGGGGGTTTTTTTGTAAATTTTGGAAATTTCAGATTTTTTAAAATCAATTTTTAGTTTTTATAATAATATATTATTTGTTTATATATTTTAATATTATTTGTTTATGAATAAAATTTTAGGGTTTAAGATTTATAGTTTAGGGTTATGGTTTATGCGTTTATAGTTTAAAAGTTTTGTTGGATTTTGAGTTCTATGGGTTATTGTTTATGCGTTTATAGTTTGAAAGATTTATAGTTTAGATTTTATAATAATATATTTATCTATTTATATATTTAATATTATTTATAATATAAAAATATTTATATATTTTTATTTTATTTATTATTTATATATTAATATATGTATACTAAATATTTCTAATATATTTATATTATTTATAGAGAGTAATATTATTTATATGATAAATTACAGTTTGTAATATATATTATTTGTGTTGAAAACAAAACAAAGATGTTAAATTGACTTAGTAGTTAGGAGGTTGCCTTTGATTCTAAAGGTTATAGGTCCAAAACCCATTGAGTTTATAATTTTTCATATTTTCTTCCAGCAAAACGACGTCGTTTTGAGCAGTTTAGTATCAAAATAGCGGCACCAAAACAATGTCGCTTTGGTCTAGTATCCAAATCATCACGCCGTTAAGGAGTTAAATGGTGAGGTGGTATAAATGAGTTGAAAAATAAAATTTAGTAACAAATTTGGACCAATTGAAAGGTTAGTAGTATAAACGAGTCACTCTTAATAGTTCGGTGGTACCTGGTATAGTTTACCCTAAAAAATAATTAAAAGGTAGACTTGGGAATTATTTTTTAATAAAATATTTTATTTTTTAATTAAAAAAACTGAAAAAGTGGCACAAAAATGGTTCAACATACTTTTTTCCCTTCAAAAATGAATAATTACAATTTAGATCCCACGATTTCGAAAGTTATTAAAATGGTTAATGGTGCATATTGGTATATATATATATGCAACAATAGAAATATTGAAAAAAAAACATAATTAATATTAATAAAATGTAATAAAAATAATTTACGTAACTAATAAATTTATGAACTATTTCATATTAAAATAATTATATATATCAAAAAGGTGAAAATTATGCCGTTTCATGAACTAAAATATTATAGATTCAAAAAAATATTTATCAAATTTAAAATAAAAATTCTAATATATAATAAGGATTCACCTAAATATAGTCATTTAGCAAATGAACTAAATTTCAATTTCTGTTATTTATTAAATTATTAATATTAAAGAAATAAATAATTTTATTAGTATTCTAACTTAAATATAAATGGCTAATTTTATTAAAAAGAGAAATTACACGAGAGTTTACAATCACGAGATTGAACTAAACACATAATTCTAACAATTTCCTATAGCCAGTAATCGACGATGAAAGATAAAACCATAAACACTAATATTAAGATGTATATAACGATGACACACGTTGACAAAATAGTCAATACCACAACTTACCCGCGAATAAGAAACAATGATTGTGAATGTGTATCCAAATTCAGCTTGAGGGTCAAAGGAGGGAAGATCACTATGATAACCAAATAATCGTTATCTTGATCAGTTGAGACGATGTCAAATCTAACCCTAAATAAATAAAAATAAAAGAACGTCTAAACAATAGAAAAATAGACAGAGAACGTATCAAAAGGCATAGGGAAACATGCCATGAGGCAGAGGAAAACTTGTCATAGAGACAAAGTTATTCTTAATAAAAACAAAAACAAAGATAAATATAATAAAGTAAAAAAAAAAGGTAAACTACCTGGGTGACCACTTAATTATTGAGTTCGTCCTTTTTTGACCACCCAACTAAAAAATTAAAAATTTGTCCACCGAACTATTTATTTGGTTCTATTTTGACAATCACCCGTCAAAATCTAACGGATGGGTGACATGGCTATTAATGAAAATTTGTATAACTACACATTTGGTCTCGGTTAGTTACCAATTATATCAATTTGATATTAATTTTAATTTAATTAAATAAATTAATCACTTAATTAGGTGTTGTAGCGACCTTTTTTGAAAAATCGGCTACGGGGCATCCCCACATTTTTGAAGATAAAGAAGACTTAGAGTCGCTACCGGTTACTTGGATAAGGTAGACCGAACACCACAAAATCAGATATTCGTGAAAGAGGTTCGAAAGTTGGTTACGTGTGGGGAAGGATTACACCCCCACAACGCCCGAAATCGGTACCAAATCAAATGTTGCTTTTAACCATATAAAATTGCTAAAATTTAAACTAACTTTAATTAAATGTCCTTACTTGAATATAAACATGAAATTAAAAGGTTAAATGAATAAAAAATAAAATGTATGTCGCAAAAATAAGGGATTAGACAAAAAAACATGGTAAAAATAAATAACATAAAGAAAAAATTTAGAAAAAAGACTGAATAGAACAAAAAAACGCGTAAAATAAATGTGAGAAATTAAAGTGTGTAAATTTAAAATGCGAAAATTAAATGTTAGATGTTAGGGGTTAGTTGGCTATGCTAAATAGGCCATAAATAAAATGGATCCCACCCTGTTACGGGTCACCGTAAGACCGATTCGAACAATAATTAAAAGCATGAAACAAAATAAAGGTGCGATAATTAAAGATATATATATATAGGTATAATAAGGTAATAATATAAATATATGTATATGAAATATGCGCAAATAGCCATATATGTAAACAAATAAAACTATAAAATAGTATATATATATATATATCACTGGAATACATATAATAATATAAATATGCAACGAACATGGAAATGGAAATGGAAATGGAAATGGAAATGGAAATAGTGACTGAAATAAAATAAAAGTGAAGTTAAAGACCGTATAAAAAAGGAGCAAAACCAAGGTGCTTGAAGGGTGATTAACCCCCAAAAAAACATGGCAATCCATGATATCCGGTAAAAGAGAAAACCAAAGATTTGTTCAATCCCCATTTTGCTTCGAACACGGGAAAGCAACAAAAGGGTTTCCCTTTTCCCCTCTTTCGTTTACAAACGCCCATTTTTTTGTTTTGCCTCTTTCAGTTCGCCGTTCATCGGTGATCAACCTCGCAGCGTTGGTTCAGGAGGCGACGACGGATGAAACCCGCATCCAAAACACCTCCAAGCCGATCCAGAAATCAAAGGTAAGCTTTTGAAAACTTTCTCTCCTTTATACTTTTTTGATTCGAAAGGAGAAAATGAAGAGCCAAATACCTCTGTTGAAAACCTTTTCCTTTGTATTGATCAAAAAAGTCTTCCCCTTTACATTAATTTTGATTCAAGCTTTTATAGCTGAAAAATACATGCTTGCATCTAAAATAAAAATAAGATAAAATTTCTCATTGGCTGTTGATTCTGTCTTATACGGCTGCCGAAATTTCCTTTTCTTTTGTTGTTTTCTGTAGGTACCAAGGATGGCTAAGGCTGCTCGGTTAGGGGTGCTGGCAGCTAAAGGGGCAGTTGGGCTTAGTGAATCTGGGTTAAGGGGTTTAGGACGTGGGTCAGATTTGGGTAGTGGGCTATAGGTTAAATGGGTTTGAATGTAATTGGGCTATGGTAGTGTAAAGGCCATTTGGGTTTTAAAAGAAATAGATTTATTTTTTGGATTTTAATTTGGCTATTCGAACCCCGGACGAAAATGAATGATTACAGGTGTCTATATGTATTATCATCTTGTTTGAGGAATTTAATTATTTATTTTTATTTAATAAATTTGTTTCCTCCTCCAATCAGGTGGTGACACGAACCAAGTGGTCATTTGTGCTATAAAATACAAAAAGTAATATATGTTTTAGTTTGTTGTTAATGCAAGGAAAAAGAAATAAATATGGATTAAGGAGAATCGAACATAACACACTTGAGACGCATAAAAACATTTAAACCACTGTAGAAATATAATATTTAAATTAAAGTTGACAACATTTTATATTTATATATATATATATATATATTAAATTGTTAAATAAAAATAAATAATTAAATTTCTCTAATAAGGTGGTGACAAGTGTTGGCACCTAATTGAATGATTAATTTATTTAATTAAATTAAAATTAGAATCAAATTGATATAATAGGTAACTAACAAGGACCAAATGTGTAGTTATAAAAATTTTCATTAATAGCCATGTCACTCTTCCGTTAAATTTTAACGGTTAGTGGTCAAAATATGACCAATTAAATAGTTCGGTGGTCAAATTTTCAGTTTTTTAGCTGGGCGGTCAAAATAGTATGGACCCAATAATTTGGTGGTCACCCAAGTAGTTTACCCCCAAAATATTATCAACGGTCGACAACCACCATCAACACTAGTGCCGTAATCTGTCAAGAAAAAATTGTAGCTTAAAGAGAAAGTTTTTAACCTTGCAAATAAAACCTATTAGTATTCGAGTTTGAGTCCTTAGAAATACAACGATATTACATTTTTATTAAAATTTAAAGGTATATATATGTTACTACTTATTTTTTTATAGTTTTAATTTTTTTGAACAATTTTTATTTAAGGGAAGGGATAATAAATTTTGCTCCTACTAATTCTTAAACCCATAACTTAAGAAAATAGAAATATGTCAACCGAAAATTTTCATGTGTTGTACATGTATATTTGTGTTTATTTTTATTTAATAATTATTTATATTTAATACAAAGATAATTTAAATATATTATTAGTAAGTGTAAACTATATCCGTGGTTGCCGAACTATTATTTCTCTCATGTTTTGGTCACTGAATTAATATTTTTAGCAAAATCGTCACTAATATTACGTATTTTTCCTATTTGGGTCACTAGCTGTTAAACTTTCGTTAAATATTAACGGAGATGTTGACATTGCATGGAATAATATCAATTTTAGTCCAAAACTTATACATTTAATCAACTTAGTCCTCATGTTCTAGAATTTAACTTATTAAAATATTATAAATTGGTCCTCTCAATTCCACTTTCCTTACAAAACAACCATTTTCTTCATGTAACTATACTACTACCGTAAATACATTTCATCTGGGATTCGAAGATGCTCACTATCAATATCCATTGTGAACAAAACTAGCAAATTTTGTACCCATTAAAACTAAACATGGTGTTTATTGTCATTCTAATTGAGAAAAACACAATCTTCATCTTGATTAAGATCTAGCAGTAAGCACTCAGAGCCGGCCCTGGGGTAGGTCGAACCGGTCGACTGTCCATGGCCCTATTTTTTTAAATTTTTTACTATTTAAAAATTATAATAGAAAAGACCCAAAATTTAATTATAATATTAGATAGAGGCCTCCACTTTGTGCCATAAATAACAAGTAAACGAAATAATAATTTGGTTATAATATTAGATAGATGCCTCTCTCTCTTTTTCTTTAATTTTTACTACTTAAATAGTTATAGTTTAATTTTTTTTTCTAATAGTTAGTATTAGGGGTCTAATTTTTTTCAATACTTGTTATTTGGGGCCCAAATTTTTTTTAATATTTGTTATTAGAGTCTCATTTTTTTTCTCAATATTTGTTATTATGGGCCTTCTCTTAAATTCTTTTTTTTCAATATTTATTATTAGGGGTCCATTTTTTGTTTCAATATTTGTTATTTGAGGCCCAATTTTTCTTGATATTTATTATTAGGGACATAATCTTCAAATTTATTTTTTCAATACTTGTTATTTGAGTCCAATTTTTTCAATACTTGTTTTTAGAGGCTCAATATTTTGTTATTATGAGCTACTCTTAAAATTCATTTTTTCAATATTTGTTATTAAGGGACCAATTTTTTCAATACATGTTATTTGATGCTCAATTTTTCCTGATATTTGTTCTTAGGGATATACTCTTTAAATTCAACTTTTTTCAATACTTGTTATTTAAGCTCCAATTTTTTCAATACTTGTTATTTGGGGTCTAATTTTTTCAATGCTTGTTATTAGAGGCTTATTTTTTCTCAACATTTGTTATTAGAGATATACTCTTAAAATTTATTTTAAAAATATTTGTTATTAGAGGCCTACTATTAAAATTTAATTTTTTTTTCAAAATTTATTGTTAAGGACCTAATTTTTAGTTTGGCCAGAGCCTCTAAAATTTCAGGACCGGTTCTGTAAGCACTTACAAAGTATTAAAATCTTCACGGAACAAAACTAACAACCTCATCAATTTAGAGAAAACCCCCCGATAGATTTACAGTTTTTACAATTTCCATAAGCTCTCCACCATAATCACATTAAGTTCAACCAAACAAATGATAGTTTTTCTACGAACTAATCATTCAACCGAAACAAAATTAAAATGAAACAACACAAAATAAATTCTAAATAAACTCCAGATTCTAAAACCAATTCTCAACTCAAGCAAAGGATAACAAAAAAACAGGGAAATGGAAAGCTCACTTGGGTTCTCAAACATGAAAGTAATATTATTGTTGTCGTCATTAGCCTTAATAGTGATGATTTCATCCTTACCGATGCATTTTAGTGTCTACACATGTTTTTGGACTAAAATTGTTATTAATCTATGTAATTCTATCATCTCTGTTAATACTTAATGGAATTTTAACTGTCAATTAGGGATGTGAAATTAGGTAATCGAACAGGTTTCAGTCAGGTAATGCCAGGTCATGTCAAATCGGGTACAGATTATGTCAGGTCAATTTAATAGTTTAACTCGGATCAGGTCATGTCCGAGTCGACTCAGATTCGGGTCATTATCAGGTTGAGTTCGGGTTCGGGTAGGGTAAATTTCAGGTCGGGTAAGTCTCAATTCAGGCCAAAACGGTTCGAGTCTGAATCAGTTAATTAACATGTTAATTCAGGTTCAGATGCACTTTAGGTCGGGCTACGTTCAGGTCGGGTCACATTGTTGACGGATAAAATTCAGGTCGGGTAATATCGGGTTCGATTGAGCTTCAAGTTGGATAATTACTAATTAGTACTTATTGTTACTTTTACTAAATACAAAAAGACTCGGTCACTCCGGGTATGGTAATTGTGTAGGTAAATTTCGGATAAAATTATTTTTTAGGGATTAATATGAATCAAAATATCTCTTATTCCCTTAGGGACGTCGGATAAAAAATAATTGTGACTAAATAATAAATTTAACAAACTAAAACTTAAATTAGGACTAAAAAGAAAACTTTTAAATGAAAAAGGCCTTAAAGGGTAATTAATCTATAAACTAAAAACTAAAAAGTTGGCGGCAAAAAAAATATTATTTTAATTAAAAATTTAAAATTAAATGGGTAAATTACACTTTTGACTTGAAAATTACCAATTTGGAGGAAAAAAGTCCGTCTAATGTTTTAGGTTAGGGGAAATGCAAGTTTTAGTCCATATGATTTTAAAAGGTTTTCATTTAAGTCCCAAATTTTCACTTTTAGGTTTTAGTTTAATTCAATCGAGTCCCAATGTAGGTTATAATTGAAATCGAGTCCCATCTTATTCTTTACTTTATTAGACTAAAATATAAAAATTAAAAATATTAGACTAAATTACATGAATTAAATATATAAAAAAATTAATTTCGGTTAAATACGTATTGTAGGGAATTAATTGAACACTAAGCTAAAAGCCTAAAACCTTAAACCAATATCATAAACCAATAACTCTAAACTACACTACACCATAAGTTAAAGTGTTAATTTCGGTTAAATAAAGATAGAATCCCTCGAGAAGGGTTAGAATGACAGTTCCTGATCCTTGGGAGGTACCAAATAAATGACTACTTGAATTGGGGTTTTGAGCATAAAGATTCCCCTGCCATCAAAATAATGAAATAAACTTATTGATGTTTAAAGTGATTTCTAACGATTAAGATAATAATCAACAAATTAATCATTTAATATATTTAATTTAATGGTTATATTCAAAAATTTTTAATTTAATGATTATAATTAACAAATTAATTTAAATTTTGAATGATAAATTTAAATTTATCAATCTCACGTTATTAATTTAATAAAACTTTTACATATTATTATATACTATAATTTATAAAAAAAAATAAATAAGTAAAAATATTAAACTAATGATCATAGTTAATCATGTGCTTTAAATTGTGAATATGTATTTGTCACCCTATAATATGATAAATTAATAATCTCACAACTTTATCAATTGTAGTTTATTAGTTATTACAAGTCAGAATGTCAGATAAATATAAAGTCAGGTAAATATCAGATTAGTTTAATAACAAGTCAGATCATTTACAGGTTGAGTCAATTACAGTTTAGGTTCATAACAAGTCGGGTAATATCAGGTATTTATCAGGTTATTCTCGGGTTCAGGTTCATATCAGGTTGGATGCAGGTCGAGTTCGGTTATCACATTATTAGGTTGAATTCAGGTTCAAGTCGTTCTCAGATCGGGTGCAGGTCAAGTTCAGATCCAAAATTTCCAGGTCCAACTCGGGTTCGGGTCAACACCAATTCGGACTCGAATCGATTTCAAGTCACCACCACCTCGAGTCACCATCAGTTCTGACTCAAGTCGGTTTCAGTTAGTTTCACAGGTCGGGTCAACTTTTTACATCCCTACAGTCAATGACCAAAATAGGAAAAATATGTAATGTTAGTGATGATTTTACCAAAAATATTAGTTTGATGACTAAAACATGAGAGAAACAATAGTTCGATGACCACCGATGTAGTTTACCCTATTAGTAGTGATACATCCCACTAAAAAATTAAACGTTTGGAAATATTTTTCCAAAAAATATAATCCCCAATAATAATTTCTTTCATGAATCAAATACACCCTAAATATATTGATGGGATAAACAAAATCGGGTCAAGATGGATTGGGCCCAGAACCCAACTGAAAGAGGGCAAGAGTCAACTCCTTTAAGATATTTTAATTTTTTCAGAGGGAGGGAAATTTTATTATTTTCTTTTCGAGAGAGGGGAATTTATTGTTTAAAAATTAAATAATTTAAACATGGAAACAAAAAATAATTTCTGTATATTTTATAATAATAAAGATAAAATATTATTTTATGTGTGTCATTATAGCAATATGATAAATAAATAATAATATCTTTATCATTACACAAACTCAATCTTTATATATCACATACTATCATATATTATTTTTATGTTAATTTAACATATATGTGAAAAAATTATAAAATAATCAAATCTACCTGTATTTCTTGAACTTTAACAACTTTTCCATCCTGCTGAAAACCAGATCCAATAGCTGTTGGGCAATAAAAACTTGTCAAGACATGTTTTTTGTATTTTAATCTAATCCTTTGATCCAACAAAAGATTATGTTTTGATACAAAGTTTATTTTTTTAATTAAATCTGGCATCTAATTATTATCTTATTGAGGATTTATTTAGGTACTTTGAATTTTTTATATACCGCTAAAATAAGTAAAAAAAAGGTGAGAAATTCGAAGTAAAGGAGATAGAAGTACATATACCATGACATATACACTCTCAAGTCTCATGGATCTGTTATAGTGTGGAGCACTAGTTTTTGTGCAAGCCTTTCAGTTTCATAGTTTCGGCTTTAAGCTGATGAAGACAAAGCAAAAAGAAAGAAGAAAAATCCCATTTTCTGCTGTTTTTAAAGCTTTATCTTAAGATTCTATCCTCTCTCTTTCTCTTTTTTAAGATGAACCCATTTCAGCTCTTGAGTTCGTGAACCCTAAAGTAAAGTTTGTTCCTTGATCTACTTTTGCATGTTGATCAGAGCATGCATTGTAAAGGTTAGCTATTTTTGCTTTAAGTTTTTGGATAAAGTTTGGGTTTTTGGTATTGGATGGATGCGAGTGTATTTCTTTCTGGGTTTGATCTGCATCTGGTTTGGTTTTTACTTTTATTTTGGATTTTGATTTCCTTTACCATTTCAAGTGATTTTTCAGCTGAACTACTCTTTCTTTTTTCTATTTATGGATATTTTTGGATTTTTCTTTGAATTCAGGTTACTGAAACATGATAGATAAACAGGTGGTGAAAAGATTGGGAATTATTGCTCCTACAAAAAATTTAAACTTTTGCTCCAAATTTACAACTGTGGTCCTTTAACTGGTACTTTATCGAGTTGTATAATTCCTGTTAATTGTATAATTATATATGCAATTCATTTTTTTTTTTTGGTGGGGGAGGGGTGCAGGGTAAAACCAGGAAGGGTTCAGTGTTTGGTTTGTAGGATAGATGTTAGTAGTCTTTAGTAGAGGTAAGCACACTGAAGATGCGGACTGCCTAGATATGCAGTTTATAGTGCAAGTGCAGTTCTTTATGTGGATTGAGCTCTGAATTTGGATTTTTGTTTTGCTTTGGGTATGAGTTTTTCGATTTTCGTTTGTTATATCTGAACTAATTATACATATGATGAACGTGTTTCCAGTTGAATAATGTCATAATAGGTTTGGAGTTTCTTTTGAAATGTTGGTGAATATACTGATTTCACAATTCCATTGATGGTAACGCCCACAAAGATTCAATATATCTGTTATTCGTAGCTTGCACGAGTGCACAAAAATTGAGGAAAAGACATCTAAGTAATAAGTTTAAAAGTTGGTATTTTTTGTCAATTGAATTATTGGGCATTTGTGGCAGCATCATTGCAGTTAAAAGAAGTTTTGTCACTTTATCGCACGTTGCGAGAAGGAAGGAAAGAAAGGGGTGGGGAATGCTTAAAGCATCATGAGAGAGTAT
Source organism: Hibiscus mutabilis (assembly GCA_019671005.1). Classification (NCBI taxonomy): domain Eukaryota; kingdom Viridiplantae; phylum Streptophyta; class Magnoliopsida; order Malvales; family Malvaceae; genus Hibiscus; species Hibiscus mutabilis. Next base: position 2,323,842 of record CM033735.1, on the reverse strand, counting down.
ATAGTTAGTGCATGTTTATATTATGATAATATAGAGTTTACATTTTCGGAAACATTTATGTTTGGCACAAACTTGTTAACAGCACATGTATGATATAGGAAAGAGTTAAATACTAATTTGTATAAAAAATAGTTATATGATAATTAGTTATGTATTAATTGTCTTCTTTATAAATCTTTATTTTACTCTTTTGTTACCAATTAATAGATGGTTTGAATCTAAAGCATTTATTATGGAGTAATATGTCTCATGCCTTTTATTATTGCTCTCTTGTAGATTGTGCAAAGTCTGATTGCATTTAGCAGAGATGTCATTCATTGCTGATACAGAAGATCTAAATGATGGTGGTTTTGAGGGGGCGCGTGATGAGCACGACATTTTTTCGAAGGTTTTATTTGGAAATGATGGTGGCAGCACAAGTAAAAAGCGTCTTACTACTAGTGTAATTAATTTTGAATGTAAGAATACCAAGAAATCAGATAAATCACTATGTTCTAATAGTGCCAACTCAGTTTTAACAAGCTGGTCTTGCTCAAAAAATTTGTACCAGGAGGATGGTAATGCACTAATTGAGAGTTGTGGTGGAATTTCTGCATTAGGTAGCTTTTCCGAAGGATTTGCTTTGGCAGACACAGATGACCTGAATGGGAGTGTCAAGCGAATGAAGTCTTCTGTGGCTGAAGTTTTTACAGGTAAAGCAGAAAGGAGATTGGTTTTGAATGCACCATTGCAGCAGAACAAAATTGTTACTGGTTCGTCCTCGACACCTATAGATTCTGTTTACCAAACTATAATGCGCCATTTAGTTGAATCATCTTCTAAGGGGGTTACTTCTGGTTGCCGTCTGTTGAAGCGGCATGTGGGAAAGGGCAGAGGTAAAGCTATGGCTTTGCCTGTTTCTCAGGAGAGTTTTGCATCAAAGCTTGTGGTTTCTAGTCCTGCCACTGGCATGGAGAAATTCGAGTCTCCTTTATGTGTTGAGGAAAGACTTAATGAATTTCAATCATCTGGAGTAGGGGACTTGTAATATTTCTGGGGCAATAGACTCTAAGAAGGATCCTCGTCCTCTTCTTCAGATCCCTGTTTTTCACATGCTAAGAAGAGCAGGCTGGTCTATTGAGAAACGTAAAAGACCCTGTAGGACTTATGTGGAAACAATTTATAGATCACCCGAGGGGAGGCTGTTTCGTGAATTCCCTAATGTTTGGAGGTTTTTTGGCCAGGTTCTGTTGGCTGATAGTTACAACTTCACACTGGATGACAATGGTAAGAAATGGACTGATATGAGCCAGTTCTGGTCTGATCTATTAGATACGTTGGCGAATATTGAGAAAGAATTTAACCAACCTATCCTTCCTCATACATTAGCTCATTATTGGACTATATTAGACCCTTTTGTAAATGTTGTATTCGTTAATAGGAAGATTGGTTCTTTAAGAAGGGGAGATGAGGTTAAAGCAGTGAGCAGTTTAGCCATTCGAAAGAACAAGAAAAATGATGCTGTTTTAGCACGGAGGAAAAAGATTACCATGGAAAAGTTCTGTTCCCAGGGACAAATGCCAACTCAGCTTTGTGATTATTCTCCAGCTGCTGAAAGCTCATTGACAGCTTCTGAGAGGAGTTACGATACCTATAAATCTGGAAATGGAAGTTTGTTAAACTTCTATGGTAAAACGAGTAGTGGGGCAATGAAAGGTCTGGAAGGTGTATCTGTTTATACGGTTGACCAAGTAGGTGTGTGTTTGTACAGATACTGCCACCAGGTCAGATACTTTTGATTTCAAGTTCTACAGTCGTCGTATGGCTTCATCATATGCTTGTTGGGTCAGATGGAACCTATGGCCAGCTAGGCAGTTTTAAGCATATTGATCGTGTTGCTTCTGGAGATGTTTCCGACATACTTCAAGGTTCTGAATCTGTTACCGCTTACCAATATAGCAACACAAATTCTCCAAGTTCTGACAAACAAATTTCTGAATGCAAGATAAGAATTCCTAATGCAGTTCCAGGAGATGTATCATTTGAGTCGTTGGAGGAAAATGATAAAACATCTGGGCATGATGAATACCGGTTTGAGAAGTTCACTGAAGCTCTGAAGTTTGAAACAAAGGATAAAAGTTATTTGCAAGGTGTTATTTTGAAAAAGAAGGCATGCAGGAGATCCAGAAAGATATCCGAACTTAGATTAGCTGCGATAAACCAAAGTGGTATTTTATATTCTTATACTCCTGATATGAATGACCATCAAGTGAAGAAAAAAGGCTTGAAGTTTAAGAGAAGTTTTGGAAATCGTGATGGTTCTAAAAACCGACAAAAGAAATCAACTAAATGCCAAATTCAAGATGATGATCTGTTGGTTTCTGCTATAATAAGAAACAAAGACTTGAGCTTGAGTGCTACCAGATCTAAATTGAAGGGCCCCAAAAAAAGAGCTCGGACCAAGTTCAAGAGCAAGAAGAGCCGCTGCAAGCTGCTTCCTCGAGGCACGGGTAAAGGAGGGAAGCATATTACTGAAGTTAAGTTGTATGATATTGGATCCAGGACAGTGCTTTCTTGGTTGATCTTGGTCGGGGTTATTTCTGTGAATGATGTCATTCAATATCGGAACCCCAAGGATGATGCTCTCGTTAAAGATGGTCTTGTTTCCTGGGATGGAATAGCATGCAGTTGTTGCAATAGGGTGCTATCAGTTTCTGAGTTTAAGACTCATGCTGGGTTCAAATTTAACCGTCCCTGCATGAATCTTTTCATGGAATCCGGTCAGTCTTTCACTCTATGTCAGCTGCAGGCATGGTCAGCGGAGTACAAAACCAGAAAAAATGGGATCCAGAAGGTGGAAGCTGACGAATATGATCAAAACGATGATTCCTGTGGTATATGTGGGGATGTTGGTGAACTGATTTGTTGTGATAACTGCCCTTCTACATTTCATCCGACTTGCCTTTCTATGGAGGTTTGTTCTTTGCTGACTTACTCTTTTGCATCGACCTACACTTTTTTAATAACTGATCTTTATTCTTGATTATTCTCCTTATTTTCTTTCCTTTTCTTGCAGCTTCACTAATTTTACTTATGTCAAAATATATTTGGCCTAGTATAACTTATTGCTGTTTAGTCTTGCATTTTTCTTTTGCAGTTACAAAGGGCTATACTTGGTAAATTTTCATTTTTGGCTACAAATGTTTCATATATTAATTTTAGCTTCTGAGCGTGTAATAAGATAAATAGTATAAGAATCATTACTGTGAAATTGATTTAATTTGCCTCAACAATCAAAAAACCTGGGAGAGTTTACCCCATATCATCTTTGGCATTTGCATGGTTATGTATTTTCTAATGAATGATGACTGATGACATTTAAAGAGCATTTGAGAATAACAATTAAATATGCTCTCTTAGACACCAACATAATGAGCGCTAAGAGTAAAAAGATAAACATGTTAGAATCACATAGCTAGTGCACATTGTATGTGATAGATCTCATTGATGATTGTTCAATAGAGCTTATGTTGAGGAATCCAATAGCTGGCGCATTGTATTTGTTGCTAATTATTTCATGTGCTTCAATTTGTTTCTTCCAGGAACTACCAGAAGGCAGTTGGTATTGCTCAAATTGCACTTGTTGGATATGTGGCAATTTTGTTAATGATAAAGATGCTTCAAGTTCATTTGATCCATTCAAATGTTCACAGTGTGAACACAAATGTAATCCTTCCCCCTCGGCATGGCATTTCTTCTGAAAACTTTAGATTATTTATTAAGACAACACAGAGTTTCTTGACATATGATTTGCACTTGGGACAGGCTACTAGTTACTGTTTTTAAAGAAATTTTTTATTCAATTTGTTTCTTGATTTAGTTTTCTCGGTGAGGAAACTCAAAAATGAATAATCTTTTGGCCAAATTGGTATATCTATTGTAGAGCATAGCATTGAATATCTTTTTAAAAACTTTTTCTCTGCATAATCTTTTTTTCTTTTAAGAAAAAAATGAGATGTTTATTCATCATCAAGAACCAGGAGTGTTGTTGTACATGAAGAATGGTAGGCTGCACAAAAATAGAGAATAAGAATACACTCAACTATCCAGTTGCACTCTTTGAATGTTCTTGGTTTTATTAACTTCAGGCTTTTTGCGGAAAGTGCCCATGTACCATTTTAATTCGAGTGCTTATCGGGTGATTTATTTTCCTATTTTTCGAGCTTATCACACTGTCTTTCTAAACAGATCACAAGGCATGCCTGAAAGATAAAAGTCAGTTTGAAGAAAAGGTTTCTGATACTTGGTTTTGTGGAGGAAGCTGCAAAGAGGTATATTTGAGATTTGAGCTTCTCGACTCTGATTATGATGTAAAGAATCTGTTGGATTTGGCATGATAAATAGTTCCGGTATTCTGTTTATAAGTTCAAGTTTTTCCCTTGTAACTTTTATTTTTGAATCAGCAATGAGGTAGATGTGGGTTTAAGTCTTTGCATATATATTCATAGCTTTTGTTGTGCTGGTTGTCTGTTTGAATTACTTCCCTTTAACTTGTTTTTCTTAAAGTTATTCGAGTTTGATTGTTGGTCAGTTTCATGTAGACCTAGGGAAATTTTGCCTTTACAAGCTAATTGAAGCTTTGCCATTTAGGCTTGGAGATCTGTTAGTATAGCTTGGTGTTTTCCACGTTATCTGCATTCTGAGTTCTGATGCAAGCTTCACTGGTTTTTGCAGCTGCACTCCGGTCTTAGTTCTCGTCTCGGGATGATTAATCACCTCTCTGACGGCTTTTCATGGACACTTCTTAGATGTATTCATGAAGATCAGAAAATTCACTCTGCTCAAAGGCTGGCCCTAAAGGCTGAATGCAACTCGAAACTGGCCGTTGCTCTGTCTATCATGGAAGAATGCTTTCTGTCTATGGTTGATCCAAGAACAGGTGTCGACATGATGCCCCATCTCATGTACAATTGGGGGTGAGACACCTGGTCTTTTTTTATTTTTTTTTATCGTCATTTTCAATTTTCTGGGCCTATCTTTTACATTTCAAGACATTTTTTTCTGATACTCCTTGCATATTCTCAGGTTTGATGATTACATTATCTTTTGTTCATTTCGAGCAGTGTTATTATGATCATATTGTTCCTAGAAAACTGGTTATTTTGTTTTATTTCTTTTCAGCGTCATCTAGTTCTTGCCTTGCCTTCTCTTTTCTGATTTTAAGATTGCTTATGATTCACATGTTTTTGATTTTAAAATGTTCAGGTCAGAATTTGCACGCTTGAATTTTTCCGGATTTTACTCTCTAGTATTGGAGAGGGATGATGTGGTTATATCCGTGGCATCGATCAGGTAGTATAATACGTAATATGTATTTGATATTTAGATCATTTCATACTTCATCCACATTTCTGTTTACTTTCGGTTTTTCTCCTTCATTTGTACTAGGATACATGGGATAGCCATTGCAGAGATGCCTCTTATTGCAACTTGCAGCAAATACCGTCGTCAAGGAATGTGTCGAAGCCTTATGAATGTTATCGAAGAGGTATGTTCTGTTCTCTGTTATCCGTGTGCTTTGATGACTCTTTATAGCACCAGTTCAATCTGCACCTTTCATGTTTATGTTTTCAACTTAATTTTCTTTGTTTTATTCACCTTGTGGATCGATGTGTGCTCTAGCTGCTCATCTCATTCAAGGTGGAAAAGCTCGTGATAACTGCCATTCCGAGTGTAGTGGAAACATGGACCAAGGGTTTTGGTTTCAAGCTGGTGGAGGACGAGGAAAGAAAAATACTTGATAAAATCAACTTGATGGTGTTTCCTGGAACGATATTGCTTTCGAAGCCCTTATATCAAATCAACAAAGCCGATGGACAATCAGGTAACTTTACCAACCGCTTAATGTTCATCATTCAAGTTTGAAGAAACATCTGATCCCCATGATTATACAGAAGCTGGCAATACATTGTCTTTGCAACAAGGTAATTCAACCGAACATTTGAGACACGAAGAATCAGCAGGCATAGGCATTCATTCTGTAGGAGATCAATTAGTTAATTCTTTGCAGCTTTTGGACGACATTTATTCAAATGAAGCTTGTGCCAAAATAGTAACCGAGTTCGTTGGAGACAAGAACCTACAAGAATTGGAAATCGATGGTAAGATGGAAATAACCTATTCTAATGCAGAGGAGCTGTGTGGTAACCCAGCCTTAGAAGTTATAGAAACTAGTAGATTAGGTATCTGTACGAAGGGAAAGCCAGTAGATGACGGTTGCTGTGGCGACGATGAAGCTGACACCGTTACAAACGTGGAGTCTATACGGAAAACTGATTGTCTTCATCTCGATAACCATAGTGCTGAAATGCACGAAGAGGCAGTAAAAAGAGAAGAATGCACGAGTAGTTGAGTTGCCGGAAATTGGATTGCAGGAACAATTTTCAGAGGTGTCCTGTGAAGGAACAAGATTTGGAATTAGCTTCTGGTGTAATTGTAGAGGAACAGCTACAGAAAGACTGTGAATTGGGTGTATAAGTAGAATGTAACTGTAAATTATGGAAATCTCTCAAGTGCTATTTTTTCTATGATTGGAAAACATGATATGAAAATTTTGGAAATCATGTTTGATAAACATGGCGTTTAACATGTTTCATTTGTGTTTAGCATACAACACATAGAATGTAAGTGTAACGAGATGAGATGCGATCGAGTAAACTGGCTGTATAAACAAGGAATCGTTCTCTTGTTGCTTTAGTCTCTACCACCCAAGGTCAAGTCTCTCCTTGTGCCCCCATTAAGCCCTGGGGAGCTTCCATTAATAAGTAGGACTTGGAGGGGACCTTAGATTCCAACTTGATCAACTTTAGTATTGATTTACTTGTCCGTTGGAGGAGCTATGGGTCCGGACTAACGCAGCGGACAATGCAGAAAGGTCGTCAAAACAAGGAATCAATGCATCAGGTGATTCGAATCGTATCAGCCTAACGCTGTTACCGTTAAAGTTATGTTTCAAGCGTGCATACCTTTGTTGTTTCATGTTTATTTGATAGGATGGGGGCAAGTTGAACCAACCTTGAACCCCTGTTTCTTGTTATTGATTGTGGAGTGCTATTTAGCAGTTACAAAGAGAAACACTACACTCGTAGATCACGTAGTCAGGATGGCCGAGTGGTCTAAGGCGCCAGACTCAAGTTCTGGTCCTCTAACGAGGGCGTGGGTTCAAATCCCACTTCTGACACATTAATTTCTTTACCGGATTGCCTTGACAGTTTTTGTCAAAGGCCTCTCTTCTTTACATCTCAGTAAAAACTCCAATTTTTTTTTTGGATAATTAAAAACTCTTAAAATTCTAGTGTTCTCCATTTAAAAAAATCATATTGGATGTATATTTAGACTATAACTACGACGATACGGATTTTCAAATATACGGAAAAAAATAGAACCCAAGGAGTAGTTCTAGGTTCAAATAACTATTAGATGTGTTTGAGTTTTATCAAGAAAATAACAAATACTATCATTAGATCACATAATGCTAAAAAATAAATATATAGGTTCTATATAGGTTCTTGTACAATTAGGGCATTTTTGGATACTTTTGCTATTTGATTTTGTCAATAGAACAAGAAATATAAAATGACCAAAACACAGGAGGCAAAATGCAAAAGCCCCAAACAAATTGAGACTAAATATTTGAAACCACAAAATTATCTTCCCTATCTCATCGATGTGGTGGGCAAAACTCTTATGTCTCATTGCGGCACAACATTAACAATGCCCTCAGTTCAACAATTCTGGCTAATTTTTGTATCACCCTAAACATTACACATTTGGTGCGATATCTGACATTAACAACACGATATTGTCCGGTTGTTATACTCAGAAAGCATGGTTAAACTAATGAAATTAGCAAAAGAGTTCATCATAAGAAAGTCCTCCACTAGAAAAGTGTAATCTATGGGATTTCACTACTCTCTCAAACAACAAAGGATAAAAGATGAAGCAATAAGTGAACCTGAACTGAAACAACTAATTCTAAAGCCAATCCAAATATATCATTCACAACATCAAGGAAACCATAAGAACAATCTCGAAGACGTAACAAATAATGAAAACAAGTGAATTCCAATATTTTATGGCCTTTTCCCGAGAACACTATGAAGAACACACTAGTTGACTGTTGACTACTTGTTCTATAGTCCTTTTCCATTGGTACATTAATGATCGAGTTTATATCTGATTCACTGTTAGAGTACACTCTATACACTTAAAGAAGGACAATTATGGAACTCAATACATAAACTCGATACAACGAATGACTAATCATGAATTGGCAACGCCAAGGATCATTCTAAATCAATAATCATGGATTCAAGTGACAAGATCAAGTATCAACAACATACAAAAACAATCCAAATGCAAATGCAATTATAACAGCATCCATTCACTACTATGAAAAGAGACGATTTTTATCGAATACACAAGACACTTAGAACTTCAATATCCAATTTAAAAGTTTCAATTTCAAATCTTTGCAATAGAGAACTACCCAAATTGTGAAGTCCAACTTTCAATTGGTTCCAAAAGTATGAAAAATTTATTCTAGTTTCTGATGATGCTATTCCAACATCCATAAAACAATTAACATTCAGTATTAAAAGATTCTCTTAATTCCTAAAATTTCACCAAGTTAACCCTCAATCATGCCCAAAATTCACTCACCATCTGATTTCTTCTGCAAATCCTTGGAATCTTCCTGAGAACCCAGATCCATCTCCTCCTTTTCTTTCTCCAATTCAATAATAGCCTATTCTTCTGCCTTTTTCTCGGCCCGTAAAATCGGCTCGTAGTAATCGGCGTGAGCCTCCATACACTTCCTCAAAGCCGAGGTTGCTTCAAAACATTTTTCCACAATGTCTTCCTTGTTCTCTTCAGCTTCTCGGATGCAGTTTTCCCACCCAAAAAAGCTCTCTTTGCATCCTCCTGCTTTCATGAACAAGCAAAACCCACACTCTTCTTCTTCTTCTTCTACTTCTGATCGTTCATTTGGGGGTTGCTTTGGTTCTGGGTCGTGAAGGGTTTTAGGGATCAGGGGATTGTTTGGGGTCTGGGTCTTGAGAGGACATTCTTGTTGGGGGATTTGGGTGAGTCGGAATCGGTGAGTCAGAGGGCGGGTCAAGGTTTCTTTTGGTGTTGGATTCAGGAGTAGCAGGAACTTTACTCCATTGCCGGCTTGCCCTGCTTAAAACCTCCTAAAAACCCCACGTTGATTTTTCATTTTTTTTCTCTTTAATTTTTAATTTTTTTTTTGGTTTAGTGTCATATGGTGCCTGAACTTTTTACTTATTACAAATGTGACACCAGTATTTTTAAACAATTTGATACTTTTCATTTTTCTTTGAATCAATTCCGTACTTGTATACATATTTGGTACTTGTATTTATCAAATATCACACAGAATGATTCATATTAAATAATCCAAAAAACAAATTAAAGTAATTAATTTATTTTAAATTATAAAAAAGTGTTATATGGATTACATAATCAATATTATATGTTTAAACATTTTGTATTAATTTAATTAATACATGTACCAAATGTAATGTTTGACAAATACCGTGCCGGATTGGTTAAAAAGACACAAGTATTATATTTATAAAGGTGACAAATTCAGGTACTAAATATATAATTTTGAAAGATATAGATATCAAATTGGTTAAAAAAATACTATATTTATGGACATAGTAAATTCTAATATCAAATAGTGTATATTAATTTTTTTTCCTTTTTATCGAATTGTTATAATTAGGCCAATAATTTGACACCACAAAGCCTTTTTCCTGGGACCGACCCATTTATTCAACTATTGACATTGGATAAAGAACAAAGACTTATTTTTTTATTTTAAAATTCGAATCCAATTTATTAAATTGTTTTTTAATCTAATAACTGCATAAATCAACTAAATGAATTTTAATTCATGTAAAGCTTTTATTTCTTTCTTTCTTTTAAGTGAATTAATAGAACTTGAATTTAGTTCAATATGAAAAGCATAAGTTCACATTTTTCCTTTAATTTAATTAATCAAAGGTTTGAAATTGAAAGGTTTCGAAAAAAGATAGACAATATTCCTCCAAAACTTTTGATCTAATAACAATTTAAATTCCTCCAAAATTAAATATTAATTAAATTAAACCTGCTAAATTAAGTTTAAATACTTAATAAACTCTTATTTTTTAAGGTTTAGCGATTTGATCCCATTGTTTGATCATACGAATGTATGCATATACATTCAAAATAAATATATATTTTTATTTTTTTTCTCAAAAAATAAATTGATATATTCCATATCCGAATCCAAGAATTTGTAAAAAAAAAAAAACATATTAGAGAATAATCCCTTCTTCATTTGGGAGTTATAGATAACAATGTGTATTATCATACAAGTTCAGAGATTGCTTCCAACCGGATTATGACTTAATTGGAAGCTTTTGCAAATATCAAACTCTTTCAAACATCATCTGTCCAAATTTCCATATGAAATTGACATCGAGTAGCTTACATTGCAGAAATTGTTATTTTACGAGCGCAAATCATTCCACCGGTCTTCATGCGCCGCTTGCATATAAACGGGTCCATTCCTTTGCTGCAAAGGGTCACAGAAATGAGGAACAGTTGATCAGCAAATTGATATCATTCTCGATATTAGTAGAATTATGCGATCCCGATGACCTAAGATTGCAACTACAGATTTTACCTGTCTCAACAGCTTCAGCCTCATTTGTTTTCCAGTGCTTAGCAATATTTTCAGAGAGCGGATCATCGGGATTTGGAGCACTCAAAAGTGCCTGGATGCTGAAGTAATGATATTATATCAGTTTGGTATTCTAACACTCAAGTTAATGCCATAAATAAAGATAATGTCTGCAATGCAGACACAAACGGAACCATTTTTAATGTAGTAATATATCTTTGCGATGGAAATTGCTGATAAGTCATCCTGGGGGGAGGGAGGAAACTACAAGAACAGGCGTGTGGGAAAGAAATATTTGATCTCAATTTTACTTATAATACCTAATTTTCCAAAAACAATGGCAATATGAAAATATGCTATGCAGAATTTTCAGCAGGGATGATATATTCCAAACCATGTAACCTATAATGGTTTACAACAATAGGAATACATATTATGGAGACTTATAATAATACCTCAAAAGTACAGTTCGGATCTGGAGAGCTGGACTCCATTTGTCCTTGAGAATATCGAGGCATATTCTCCCAAGCTGCAAGAATTTTTAACCCTTAGAGAGCCACAAAGTTGCATCTTTCACACCATATAATAAGGACAAAAGAAGGAACAGGTGCCAACCTTATCAATGTTAGGATGATATATCTTTGTAAGAAAACGAACCTGTTACAGCAAATTGGTTAAGGTAAGCAAGATTACAAAATATACCAAAAAGGTTGTCATCAATGGATGATAGAAAGCTTCCAAGAATAGAGAACAATAAACTGATGCTTAATTACAACCACTGCCAGTTGGCAATTCTATGAATATACTACACTCATGATTAAATAGTGCAAGAGAACCGAATAGTAAGTTGCAATTCGTTGAGTGAAATGAAAGACAAAAATGAAGTGCCTACCATATATAAATAAATATGGATAGAAAGATACAGCGTGAGAGAAAAAGCATTCAAAAGTATTTGTTAATTTACCACGTATCAACAAAAAATAATGCAACTTTACTATAACACCAATCAAACAATTCAACATATGAAGACAGAGACAAAGGCGATTAACTACATTCCGGAATCACCGGGTAAAAAACAGATTTCTCTACAATGCAAACTACAGCATTCTAAAACCATATTGAGATCCCTATATGTGACAATTTTTTCAGATGGAGCCAAGAAAATACTATACATCCAAGGATCAGTAATCGACCTTACAAAGAAACGACTGATGCAGATACAGGAATTCATGCTAGTTTTACAAATGACTCAAAGTCGAGTACCTTGGGAGCAGCCATGGGATATTCTTCGGGCAAAAATAATTCCAACTTGAAAACTCCTCCTAAAATCTCAAACACAAAAATGTGTCATATCCTATACATAAGTTCAAAATTAATTGCATACTGCAACAAAAAAAGTGATTATAAACAACATTCAATAACCGGACCATTTTCCCAAGTTTCAAGACCAAAAACATCGGACCATTTTCCCCTTTAAAAAACTGAAAAACCAACAAAAAAAGAGTAAAACAAACACAGGAAAACCATTTTATCAAATGCTTTTCAAATTCAACCATATAGAAACCATTTTATTGACGGATAATCAGGCATTGGTGCCCCTCTTTATGATTTAAATCAACCCAGCCTAACAATTATTCAATCAACTGTAAAATTATACAATTCTAACACAAAGAAAAAATATTTCCAACAATTAGATGGGCAAATCATTTACCTTCGTATGGAGACTGTGTAGGACCGAGGATCATCACATTGAAATATCGCATATTATCCTCTGAAGGTGAAGCACTAATTCCCGGTGCTATCATAACAAAAAGTAAATAAATAAAAAAACTTCAATTATTCAGAAAAAAAGTCCACTTACTTATCAAATTTCAACAATAATTTCTATAAAATAAAAAAACAAACGGCAAAGAAAAAGCAACGTAATTACCAGGTTCACTGAGGAGACGCTGAGTTTCCTGTTTAGATCAAAGATGAAGAAACCGAAATTTAAAGTACAAAAAATAAACAAAATTCTCACAAAAAAATGAAATGATTTCTTCAATCTCAGAAAACGATCTTAAAATTTAGCAGAGGACTTTGACTCATCAAAGCCCTTAAAAACTTCAGTTACAAAACCAGACACTAGAAGCGCAAAAAAATAATAAAAAGTAAAAGAACTGAGATTTTCTCGAGGAGTCGCGGGAAACAAACAAATCGGGGAAATCGAGAAGGATCGGGGAAAGATCGAAAGAGTAACCTTGATGATTCTTCGAGGGAGATTACTATTCGCCATTGGCAAGCCTCGATGGATGAATAACACGGGAAAGCAAAAACGAAAAAAAGGGTTTTGAGAATCGGAAATGGAGAGAGAAAATTCGAGAATAAAAGCAGAGGAAAGAAGAAAGGTCTCTCCCCTCAAGTAATTTGCTTTAGCTATAACAATAATAATTAATTTATTATTATTAATTATGATTTATTTTTGGCTTAATTAAAAAAAGCCCAAATTATATTTTTTAGTACGCGTTTAAAGTATTTTTTAGTTAAAATAATTGTTTAAAATTTTATTTTTGACTTATTTTAAAAATAACCAAGACACCTAATTGACACTTATTTCAAATAAAAAAATAAAATTTTAAGTATCTATTTTAACCAAAAAATATTTTAAATATTTATTTGAATTAAAAATTTTAATAAAAAAAATAGTTTAAACACATACTATAAAAAAATACATAAATTGAGCACTTAATTTATTTTATAGTGAAATTTTTATTTTTTATTCAATTTTTTTATTTTATTTTATTTTTTCATTTTAATAATAAAAATAGCATTTATTATAGTTTTTATTTAAATAATACTTCTTTAATTATTTAACTAACTAGCAATTAAAAAATTATGGGAAAACTACATTAGAGGTCCTTCATTTATTAGTAAAGTTATGATTAGTCATAAAAGTTACAATTGGATCACTCAATTAATAGTCTAGTTACGATTGAGTCACTCACCCGTTTAAATACAAACAAACATTAAAATGTTGTTGCCGGGTAAAAAAACATGTCACTCAATTAAAAGTGAAGTTACAAACATATCAGTTAAAATTTGATTACAATGGGGTCATGCTTCTGTTAAAATTCATACGAATATCTAACAAGGCTTGGTATAATGACAACTTTAATCCTTGAAACTTATATATTCTATCAATTTAAAATTTCTGCATCTATTGCTATTATATTGTAGGGACGCTGAAAAAGAGTGTTTTTGGATACACCAAAATTGTGAGTTGGGGGTTATATATATATATATATATATATATATATATATATATGATACATGAGATATTATGTATTTGTACTATTTGTATTCTTTATACTTGTAATGAACTATTTGCGTGGAGGAAGTTATGATTGAGAGTTGGGGTAAACCTTAATATTTGAAGTGGGGCAAATTACAATTAATCGACTTTTTATATTTTTAATAGATAACAAAGGTAAAATAAAATTTGGGGGTAAGATTAGTACTTCCGTCCCAGAGTATTTAATTTTCTTATTTGAGGTGGTAAACCAATAAATTAAACTACGTTAAATCTCGTCTTTTATACGTATCTTTTTTATATTGAATCGTTGATCATATTTTAATTATTTTTCGTATACAATTTTCTAACAATAATTAAGTATTTTTTATATATAAAAACAAAGTACTCAAATCTCTAAGGTAATTTCGAAAAGCAATTCTTTACGTTAAACATAAATTCCACTTTTTCTCAACTCTTAGCAAGTGATACGATGGTGCGTCGGAAACTTGGAATTGGGCTTCGCAGATGATTTGATGATATTCTCAAAGGGCAATTTGGGTTCTATTGTTGGTGTTTGCTGTGTGTTGAATGAGTTTTATAAGATGTCTGGATTGCGTCTCAATGCGGCAAAGAGTGAGATTTTTACTTCTGGCATTACTGAGGAGGAGGTGGGTAATATCGTCTTAGCAACGGGATTCAAGCATGGATCCCTCCCTGTTAGGTACCTTGGTGTGCCACTGGTGACCAGGAAATTGTCGATCAAAGATTGCCAGCCCCTCTTGCTGAAAATTCAAGGTAAAATTCTACAGCGGTCTTCATTGAAGTTGAGTTTTGCTGGTCGATTAGAACTTATCAGGTCTACTATTTTTGGCATTCAAAGTTTTTGGTGTAGGCATTTCATCCTTCCCAAAGCAGTGCTGAACAGAATTAATCAGCTTTGCATGCGATTTTTCTGGAAAGGGGAAGATAAGGGTGGTTCTGGTGCAAGGGTCAGTTGGGATGTAATTTGTTCACTCAAATCAGAGGGTGGCTTAGGGCTGCGGGATTTGCTCCATTGGAACATCGCTTGTATGGTGATCTTGATTAGAAGATTACTTGCCGGTCAGGGGTCACTGTGGGTGGCTTGGGCCAATGCCTATGTCTTGCAGGGAGCTACTTTTCAGCAGTTAGTTCCTAAAAATTCGATGGGGTGGATTTGGAGGTGTCGCGCCCATTTAAAATCGAAGCGTAGAAAATAGCCCGACGATCAGGGTTTTGAAAATTAAGGTTTTGCCTTTTAAAATTCAATTTTTGAAAATCATTTGGAGTCGCCACCGATCACTTCGAGGTAGACCGGACACCGAAAAGCAAATCAGAGATTCATTTCTTTTAAAAAATAGGTTCGAGAGTCGGTTACGTGTGGGGAAGGATTAGCACCCCCACGAACGCCCATTATTGGTACCCTTTAATTTTACGTGGCATTTTGACATTTCGAGTAACAATTTGAATTTAATTTGACCATGATTATTATTTGAATTAAAATTTCGAATAGGAGTATCTTTTCATAGGAAAATATATTTTATCGAGTATGAGATTAGAGACACCCAATTGCTTTAGGGCATTTCAGTCCATACTCAAAAAGTATACCTCAACATAAAAGGTTTGCATGACAAATTATCTTCTTGTCAATTTTAAGTTCAAAAAAATTAAGCTCTAAATAATTTTAATTAATTAAAAAAATCTATGAATATTACCAGATTTAGGGTTTATATGATAACACCTAAATAATTGGGCACTATCCATATTAAACCATAATGTGATAATATTCCTAATAATTAATGATTCTAGTTATTTAATCCTAACCCTAATTTAATTTTAAAATTAAATAACTAAATGTAATTTCAAATTCTAAGTTGAAATGAGATATCAAACATTTAACTAAAAAACTCCCTTAATTAACATCTCATTACAATGAGACACTAACCAAATTAGAACTTTAGAGTTGCCATTTGATATTCATTTATTTTCTTAAGTTATCTCTCTTAGTCAAATTAATTAAAGAACCTAAGTGTCAAGCTCTAATTAATTCTAAAATTTATGCTTTAAATCACCTAAGCAAATATACTACATGCACATTTTTAAATCAAATGCAAGTATACAATATAGATTAAACAAAACATGATAATTAAAATAAATTAAATGAGTTAACATAAGAAATTAGGACTAAATTGAACTAAATTAAAGAAGAGGTGCCAAATTACAAGCTCTTAGTGATTGAATTGAAAAGAAATGAAACTGAAGGGCCACGATACAAGGCCCGCAAAAGAAGGGCGCAGGCCGCTGTGGAGATTCGCGGGCCTAGAGGCCCGACCTTGGTCTATATAAAGACCACATCAACCATTCGTTTTTATTTTTTTTCCTTATTTTTTGGATTTTCATCCTTTATAACACCCTCAAAATCTCTTGGCCTAAACACCCCAAAACCCAGAAACAACTCCATAAACATATCAAAAACCCACTTTTCTTTGAACGTTCATATGTGTTCATCTAAAATTGGATGAACACCATGAACTCCGGCACTAAACCACCGCACGAACCACCATTAAATCCAAACACGTTCCTCTCAGGTCACTCACGGCTGTTCGCCGGCCGCCATAAATAAACACCGACTGTCGTGCCTCAACTTCAATCATCCCTTTCGTTCAAACCTTACCCCTAACCACCATTTGGCTCAACTCCAGCGATCGGTCACCGCCGCAAGGCAATTTTTGACCATCGTTCGCAGCCTTGGCCGAAACCCTAAAAACACAAACAATCTCTTTTTTCTCCCTAAACCTTAATCTAAAGCTCGTTTCAGCAGAAACTCCCATCTTCCACACCCAAGTCTACCTAACCAACCCTCAATCTATTTCATTTTCAACTTCGGCACAACCTCTGAGCACTCAAAAATTAAGCTAAGCACTTCAAATCCCTTTTATATTTCAGATCTGCTCTTATTTCAATCTAAGCACATATTCTAGGTTTAAGTATATACTTAGGTTACTGTTTTTGCTTAAATCTCGGTTTTAACTTGTTTGTGGCTTCTGTTGTTAGGATTATTATGAGTTTAAATCTGATGTTTATGTGCTTTTTACAAGAAAATACGAAGAGGAAGTCGGAGTATACCTTCCGACGGTGATAAGTGTACTCTGGCGGTGATCTCCGATTATTGCTTCGACTTTCCGGTGAGGCTTTTTGACTTATTTTCTCTTTCTTCTTTTGTGCGTAATTAATGCCCTAATTATTGCCTCCTTAATGCCGCACACTAATTCTCTCTCCTCTATTTATAGCAGGTAATAAAGATAACATCAACAAGATTGTTATCTGCGTGAAGGATAAATAAGCCAATAAGGGTATGCCACGTGGCAATTCAAATACCAATTTGGCGGGCTTTAAAAACACAATTGGGCCATTTGTGTTTCTTGAAGCAGATTAGTATATGGTTTGGGCGGGAAAGAGCTTTGTATTGGGCCTTAGGATTTGTAGTTGGGTTTTTTGGATTTTGTTTATATAATGGACTCAATATATTGTATAATGGACATTATTTGGACTATAATGATTTATCATTTATTTTTATCGCTTACTTATTTATCTACCTATTATGATTTATATTATTTCAGTTTTATTTATAGTAACCATATATACATTTAGATATTCAGACAAAATTAAGGTATTATAGCTGCCACTCTTTGCTCATTGTTGTGGAACAGGAAAAAGGCAAAGACTGAAAAGACACAAATTTTGTCTGAACCATATGACCATCGAAGCTTGAGGCTATTCTTCTAATTATAAAATTCCTCAATCTTCTCTCCTTTACCGATCCCTCTCTGTAAAGATGTCGAACAAGAAAGTTCTTCTCATTGTGAACTTCCTCATCCAGGAATTCTTCAATAAACTCTTCTCATTAGGAATTCTGACTTTACCAGGTGAACTCTTTTTATTAGGAACTCTATCTTTGCTGGGTGAACTCTTTTTATTAGGAGCTCTATCTTTACTGGGTGAACTCTTCTCATTAGGAGCTCTTCTTTGCTGGGCGAACTCTTCTCATTAGGAGCTATTATCTTTGTTGGGCGAACTCTTCTCATTAGGAGCTCTTCTTTGCTGGGGGAGCTCTTTTCATTAGGAGCTCTTATCTTGGTTGGGCGAACTCTTCTCATTAGGAGCTCTATCTTTGCTGGGGATGAACTCTTCTCATTTGAAGTTCTTTTTTCCTTCTTAATTTTCCTATCAAAACAAGTTAAAATGTTTGAATGATGGTTAATATGATCTTAATTTCTGCATGATGCATGAACCATGTTTTATTGAGATTGGTTAAACAGCTTCCGCTTTTTAGGGAACCGATCTAATTTTTCTTTGCTATGCTCCTTCATCACCTCTCAGTCTTGCCACTTCATCTCACATTCAGGGTCAACTTTCAGAATTTCCTTCCTGCGTTTCTGGCCATTTGCTCTAAAGCGTCCTCTCGGGTTTTCACTTTTGTTTGCTTTTCTCAAAGCGTCCTTTCGGGTTTTCACTTTGGTTTTTCTTTTTCTTTTCATTTTCTTTATTTTATTTTTCTTTCTTTTCTTTTTTCACATCAATGACTTGACAATTCAAATTTCCTTTTTTAAGAGAAAAACAAAGAACTATAAACACTCTCATTTAACCCGGGAAGCTTGACAAGCTGCAATGGTCCCTTGTATGGAGACATCGTCACCCTTCTACGATACCTCAGAAGCATCTTCAAATTTCACAGAGATAGAAATGACATTCTTTTAATACCCATAAGCCAAAAAACGAACAAGCTCCAATCTTATTACCACTCTTCTGACTCCATTCATCTCATCATGAATTCAGAGGTAAAAAAATCATTGTTCTTCGGTTGACAGACTTTGTTGTCAATACGGTTCCTGGTTTTACCTCATCTAGAGACCTTTATCATGATGCTTTTGTGTGACAATCACCACAAATTCCGAGTTCCATCTCTTGTCAAGGTGCTTGCAAACCCTTCTATCTCTATACTTTATACACACCTCTTCAAATATCCCAGAGTGTTAAAGCTTTATCCGCATCTTTCAAAACATAGCAATACCAAGAAATTATCTATTTTTTATTCATTATATAAGCCATTTCATGGTGCTTTGGAATTTAAGAAAGCTTGGAAGAGAATTCATGAATTTTATTGAAGCTTATATATAAAAAGAATACAATTGAGTTTTGAAAGAAGTCATGGCAAACTTGAAACAACAAAATCAAGAAACAAAACCAAATCTTCAAGCGTCCATAGCATGAAGGATACAGCTACCCCATCGACCAAATGTATTCTTGAGCTTGAACCCTTGTCCAACAGACTTCGAACATTGTCAAGATGTATACAGATGTGAAATCCCTTCCAAAATACTAGGTTTTAGAGAGGTTCTGATTGCCAGATGCCTATATTGAACATTTCTGAGCCGCCCTTAACGAGTTTTCAACTCAGATCATCCTTTGGTTTCAAGACGCCCTTTGCGGGTTTTCATCTTGAACCATAATTTTCTTTTTATTTTTCTTTTCCTCTTTTTTGTTCTATTTTTTAACCTAAGGTGCCCTTTTAGGTTTTCACCATAGATTTTTCATTTTGCGAAATGCTCTTTTCGAGTTTTCACTTCGTTTTTTTATTTCTTTTTCTATCTCTTTTTAAATTCTTCAAGCATAATATTTTTTAACTGAATATGAGTTCACTGGCTTGTGCAACTCTTCACAATCCATTTCAGTTAAGATTAATGCACCTCCGGAGAAAGCCTTTTTGATGACATATGCCCCATCCCAATTAGGTATCCATTTCCACGAAAATCTCGACGTATTAGCAAGATTTTTTTCCAGCACTAGATCACCCTCTCAGAATTCTCTAGGCTGAACTTTCTTATTATAGGCCCGCACCATTCTTTTCTGGTACATTTGGCTGTGGCAGATAGCTTTCAGCCTTTTTTCCTCAATAAGATTCAATTGGTCAAATCGAGCATGTACCCATTTTGCATCATCTAGCTTTACTTCAGTCAAAACTCAGAGAGAAGGAATTTCAACCTCTATTTGGAGAACTGCTTCTGTTCCATAGACTAAGGAATAAGGTGTTGCCCCAGTAGAGGTTCGTACTGAAGTTCGATATGCAAATAGAGCAAATGACAGCTTCTCATTCCAATCTTTGTAAGTATTTATCGTCTTTGATATGATCTTCTTGATATTCTTATTTGCTGCCTCCACTGCCCCATTCATCTTAGGACGATAAGCCACATAATTGTGATGAGTGATTTTGAATTGCTCACATACCTCTGCTATCACCTTGTTGTTGAAGTTGGTGGCATTATCAATAATAATTCTTTAAGTACTCCATATCGACAAATGATCTTTTTCTTCAAGAACTTGCAAACTATAGATCTAGTGATATTGGCATATAAATCAACTTCTACCCATTTAGTAAAATAATTGATAACCACAAGGATGAAACGGTGTCCATTGGAAGCTTTAGGGTGAATTTGCCCAATAACATCCATGCCCCAGACTGCAAACAACCCTGGTCAATTCATTGTATGTAAAGGTACCGACGGAGCATTTATTCTGTCAGCATATATCTAGCATTTGTGACACTTCTTAGCATATTCAATGCAATCACCCTCCATGGTTGTCCAATAGTAGCCATATCTCATTATTTTCCTAGCCATCGCAAATCAATTAGCACGTGTCCCGCAAATTCCATCATGCACTTCTGTTAAAATTTCTTTGGCTTCCCAAGCATTGACACACCTTAACAAGATTTGATATTTGCCTCGCTTATATAAGATTTCTCCATCAAGCACATATCCTGAAGCCATCATTCTAATGGTTCTTTTGTCATTATCATTTGCCTTTTTAGGGTAAATTTGGTATTTGATGTACTGCAAGACATCGAAATATCAAGGATTTCTATCTGCTTCTTCTTCTATGTCGTAACAATGAGCATAGGTGTCGTAACTTTGCATTCGAATTGTCATCATATCCCCAGTTTTGTTGGACAAGAACACCGAAGCTAGTGTAGCTAGGGCATCCACCATTTGGTTATTTTCTCTGGGGATATATGTGAAAGTGATTTCTTTAAATTCTTTTATTATCTCAAGGATCAACTTTCGGTATTCAATCAACTTGGAATCCTTTGTTTCCCATTCTCTACGGAGCTGGTAAATAACTAGTGCAGAATCTCCATATACTTTCAAATTCTCTATCATTCTTTCAGTAGCAGCTTGCAAACCCATGCCACATGCCTCATATTCTATCATGTTGTTGGTGCAAAGAAATTCTAGTTTTCTTGTGAAAGGATAATGTACATTACTCGGGGAAATTAGCACTGCCCCAATTCCACGTCCTAGGGCATTAACGGCCCCATCAAAATATAGTTTACAAATCTCATTCTCTAAAGTTCTATTTTCCTCTGTGGAGATACTCATTACATCTTCATCTGGGAAATCAAAATTCAAAGGCTCATAATCCTCTAAAGCACGACTAGCCAAGAAATCTGCTATAGCACTTCCTTTTATTGTTTTTTGACTCACATATACTATGTCAAATTCTAACAACAACATTTGCCAATGAGCCAATCTCCCAGTCAATGCTGGTGTTTCCATCAGAAATTTCAATGGGTCGAGCTGAGATATTAACCAGGTTGTATGATATAACAAGTACTATCTTAATCTGCGAGTTACCCAAACCAAGGTGCGGCATAACTTTTGAATTGATGGGTACCGAACTTCACATTCTGTAAACTTTTTGCTCAAACATAGATGTCTCTTTCTTTTCTTCCTTTGTCATCATGCTGTCCCAATACATACCCTATTGAATTTTCATAAACAGTCAAATAAAGGATGAGTGGTCTATGTGGAATCGGTGCTACTAGTATTGGGGTATTTGTCAAGTATTTCTTAATTCTGTCAAGCGTCTTTTGTCACTGCTCATCCCATACTCCCGGATCATTCTTTTTAAGCAGTCTAAAGATTGGGTCACATTTATCAGTCAGTTGTGAAATGAATCGAGAAATATAATTCAACCTCCCCAGAAATCCTCAGATTTCTTTTGTGTTCTTGGTGGCGGTAAGTTCTAAATTGCTTTTACCTTGTCCGGATCAATTTCAATCCCTCTTATGCTAACAACAAAACCCATGAGTTTTCCTGACGTGACTCTAAAAGTACACTTATTCAGATTGAGTTTCAGCTGGTACTTCTTCAATCTCAAGAATATATTTCTTAAATTCTGGATATGCTCCTCCTCAGTCTGGGACTTGGCTATCATATCATCCACGTATACCTCAATTTCCTTGTACATCATATCATGGAAGAGAGTCACCATGGCTCGCTGGTATGTTGCCCCATCATTCTTTAGTCTGAAAGGCATCACCTTATAACAATATGTGCCCCATAAAGTTATAAATGTTGTCTTTTCCATATCCTCAGGGTTCATCTTTATCTGATTATATCCTGAAAATCCATCTATGAAGGAGAACCATGAATGTCCTGACGTGTTGTCAACTAGGATATCTATGTAAGGCAAAGGAAAGTTATCTTTCGGGCTAGCTCTGTTCAGGTCTCTGCAGTTTACACACATGCATACCTTTCCATTCTTTTTTGGTACGAGGACTATGTTAGCCACCCATTCTGGATATTGAGCCACTTTAAGAAAACCAACATCAATTTGTTTATGTACTTCTTCTTTGATTTTTAATACCATCTCTGGCCTCAATCTTCTATGATTTTGTTGAACTGGTTTACATTCTGGCCTTATAGGCAATTTATGTACCACAATATCAATATCCAATCCTGGCATGTCTTGATATGACCAGGCGAAGACATCTTTGAATTCTCGCAGCAAGTCAATAAGCTCTTGCTTGGTTTTTTGCGAGAAAGCAGTCCCTATCTTCACCTCTCTTTTGACTTCTTCTTTTTGAGATTCAAAATTTCTATTTCTTCTTTGTGAGGTAAGATCTGTTTGTCTTCTTTTACCACCAACCTTAGTAATTCTTCAGGGATTTCACATTCTATTTCATCTTTGACCTCATTAACTTCCATGAGACACATTGGTCACTCAGGATCTACCCTGGGATTAGGTTCAGGATCATTCATGCAATTAATAACTGAAGAACTGGAAAGAAAATAATAATATACATTTGGAAAGGATGCGAAAAAATAAGAAACATGTTTTCCATTTGTGAATCAGCATGAAAACATCTTTATTAAAATGATCTAATATGATGGCCCTTTTACAGATAATCCCTTACACCCGCGAGCAAAGGTATAAGGTGGTTCATGTTATTTACTCTGTTTTGAACCTAGATACTAGAGAGAGATCTTCAGCTGTCCAGTTGCTGAGCACCTCTCTAGGGAGGCATGGACGGATCTTCTCAAGATATCTACCAGGTTGAGCCCTTTCGAAAATTCCTCCAACAAAGAGCCCTTCTAATTCTTTGCCAAAATTTCTTCCTCATGCAGCCTAGCAGTTTCCCGATTGACCTTTTCAAGTTGTTCTTCCACATTTTCAAACCCTCGAGATTTAAAGATATTGGTTAAGTTCGGGAAGGTCATTGGCTCAAAAAATGTTTCTCCTTCTATGAGTCGGGCTCTTCTTTGACTTTCTCTTTTCTTTAAATCTTTTTTTCTTTGTTTAAGGTTGAGCTTAAACTCGAGACCAAATCGATCTTTCTTCATTATCACCGGCTTTGGCCGCAAACATCCCTGAAGTCGTTTGCCAAGTCCTTTTCCAGTTCCCGCTCCCCTCTCAAGCGTCTCTCGGACTGTCATCTTGGTACAGTTTGACAATTTGGGTCGCGGTATTAGCTTCCCTTCAGCTATGAATGTTTCGTTTATGAACTCCAAAGCTCTGAATGAGCATTCCATGGCATTCTCATTTGTTTCAATATACGGCACGTCAGTAGACAGTGAAGCAATAATGTCCTCCTTAGCTCCCACACTGACTAATTTCCCTTCTATCACAAATTTGAGCTTTTGATGTAGGGATGACTGTACTGCCCCTGCAGAATGGATCCAGGGCCTTCCAAGCAAACAATTGTATGTCGGCTTGATATCCATTACCACAAACTCTATGTTATAAACCGTGGACCTAATGAGTCGCGGCACCTCCATCTTTATGAGGACATCCCTTGTTGTACCGTCGAAAGCTCTTACAGTATTCTTATATGTCTTCATATGTGAATCATCGACTGGTAGCCTTTGCAAGGTGGCCATTGGCAAGACATTCGGTGCTAACTCGTTGTCAATTAATACTCATGGCAGGACATAGCCCCTGCAATGTATGGTGATGTTTAAGGCTTTTACGGATCCCATTCCACCCTCGGGTATTTCATCATCAGTGAATGTTATGTAATTGTCAGTAGTAATGTGATTTACTATCTTGTCTAGCTTGTGCACGGATATGTTATTTGGCATAAACATTTGATTGAGCACATTCATTAAGGCATTATGGTGCCCTTCAGAACTTATCAGCAGCTCCAAGACAGAAATCCTAGCTTTTTGTTTCTTCAACTGCTCGACAATGCTGTATTCACTATGTTTCAAAAATTTCAAAAACTCTTGAGCTTGTTCCTCAGTTACTGGCTCTTTTATTTTGGGGGTAGGTTTTTCCCTAAAAATTCTCTCAGGGGCTACCACAGCCTTCCCTTTTATCTTCTCCGCTTCTTTTAATGTCTCAGGAGAATAGCATCTACCACTACAGGTAAAGTGTCCCACTTCATTTATTGTTTCTGTACTAGGTTGCTCTTCCCTCTTCTCTTCTGGTACTAAGTTTGTCTCAACTGGCAATTTCATTTCCTCTGATGTTTTTCCTTCCTCTGGTGTAACTATATTGGCCGTATAGTTCTATGGAACTTTATGAGTACTTTTGAAAGCAAACGGCACAGGAGGTTTAATTACAATCTTGGGAGTCATTGTTGGCTTTACACCAGACAAGCTTCTGACCTTGGGCCTGACATAAACAACCAAGCGCTTATGGATTCCGTATTTGACTTTAGAAGACTCGGAGGCGCATACATCCACTTCTTTCCTCTCCCCGGCCTTATCAAAAAACTCTATTTCCTTGTTGTCCATCATCTTTTGTATCAGACTTCTGAACTCTGAGCAATGTTGAATTTCATGGTCGTGTTCTTGATGATATTCACAATATACATCAGACTGCACTTCTTTCTCAATTCGCATGCCTATTTCAATCATCCCGACATTGTATAACTGTTCAAATACCCACTTTAACAGAGATATGATTTCTGATACATTTGTTTTCAGACTTTTTGCTTCATCCTCTTCCTCGATAACATTCACCTCTCTCCCACCGTGATTCAGCAATGGATTCGCTGCAATACTGTAGCGATGTCACTTTCGCTAAAAAACGAGTTTTATCTATTGTTTTGTTTTGAAAATAATGTCTTCTGTGGGGTTTTAAAGAAACGGCGTTTTATTTAGAAATTGGAGTAGCCACCGGCCACTTAGGTAGGCCGGAAACCATAAAACCAGAGATTTGAAAACTATTGGGTTCGGGAGTCGGTTACGGATAAGGAATGATTAGCACCCCCACACCGCCCAAAATTGGTACTTTAATAATCACCGCTTTATTAATATTAAACTTTTCGGATTAAAGTGACGATTAATTTAAAATTTAGTTATAAGTGCGGGTAAATTTTAAAGGCCCCGTTATGCGAGAGTAAACACCCAACCACCATCACTACGCCTGATACTGGCCCAGTTTACGCTCGGATAAAAGGGCACCGTATTGACAATTTATATATCTTGATATGCAATCTTAGTGAGCAAAATATAAAATATGGCAAATAATTTAAATACAATAAAAATAAAAATAAATATTAACATAATAAAATACTAACCTAACATAAATAAAATACTAATCTAAAACATACATACATAAATATTAATCTAACTCAAAATTAAAAAACAGATCTAACATAAATAAAATGCTAACATTCATAAATATTAATCTAACACATAAATAAAAACAAATTTAACGTTGGCCTTGAGCTTCTTCTTCTTCTTCCTAAAGCTCTTCCTTTCGAGTTGAAGGTTGACAAACGTCATATTTTATCAAATAATTTAAGCTTTAATATCAAATTAAATAAATAAATATAAAGCGTTGTATAGAGAAGAAGGTGTCGGTCCATAGGGACTAAGGAGTTTCTGATATAGAGTGGTTCTGATTCTGATTGTTGCAAGGTAATTTAGTGAATGAGGGGTTTCTGATCGAGAAAACTAGAGAATAAATGTAAAATGATTATGATAATAAATTAAGTAAATTAAATCAATTGAATTAATTAACCTCAAGATTTTTCTCCGCTTCAATTAAAAATGATCATCGAAAAGAGTTTTTACTCCAAAAACATGTTAGTTATAGTCTACAAGGCCCAACCATTGTAACTTGTTTTTCTCTCCGGTAAACTAATAATCTAAAATCAATTTTTAGATTTCATTTTTTTGGCTAGACTAACCACGACTATCACCTTTAGAATAAAACAATTTTTAAACTTGTAAAAACTCGACTCGGACTATGTTGTCTCGATGAGAATCGAATCCGATCTCAATTTCCCTTAGCGAATCCATCACTAAGTGTATTCATAGGAAGTTGAAACCACGACTATCGCTGATCCTTCCTCCCAACTGTAAATCTCAACAACAATCAAGTCAACGCTAGCTTTTTTGAAGTGAAAGCGAAAATATTTTAATAGAAAGGCCAATTGCCGATCTAAGTTTTTATAAAATTGAGAATGTAAAACGAAGTTGGTAAGTGCTTTTTAATTCTCACAAAGTGAATCGAAGCTTTGCTTTTAGCCTTTGGCTAATCGAAAAATTTAGCTAAGCATGATTATGGTAAAAATCATACGTAGCATTTTAAAAAAAGTAAATAAAAGCTTTTAAAAAAAAGAACGAAAGAAAAGGAAATATATAGAACTTTTAAAAGCTAGAAAAAACTAAGAATAGAGGATGATCTTTCTAGCTTACCCTAAGGGGGTATTTATAGTATCATAAAACCCTAAAATTACCCTAAAATGATAAAAGATAAATCCTAAAAATATTTAAATTAAATACAAAAGATAATCCAAAGTTTAAATTTTACATCCGTCTGATAAGTTATCAAAATGCGGCTGATAAGCTATCACCACTACTGACGCCATCTCCTAGAATTGCTGACGTGGCATCCAGTCAGCCTTTCATGCCCAGATTCATGCCCAATAGCCCAGCCTTGACTCCAGATAAAATTTGCAGAAATTTGCCTCTTTTTAGTGTGTTTTCCAGAATTTAAAGATCTGCACGAAAAACACATAATAAAGTCCAAATTAGCATCATATTCTAACCATTAGAGGCATAATTAAAGATGAAATAGTGACCATTTTAGCTACTTATCAAGGGTAATCGGTTCGATGTGCCTCGGCTTTTTGCACTCAAAGCATATGAGTTGATCCTTCTCATCCTTCTTGTTCTTGTTCTTGAAGTCTTTTCTTCTATTTAACTTTCTTCCCCGGTTGGACTTCATGTACCGAGTGAATCTTTTGGCTAACATAGCCATCTCCTCATCTCCATCCTCACTCAAATCACTCTCTTCAAAATAAGCTTTGTGAGCAATTCCGAGTTTCTTCTTTTCTACATCTTTCTTCTCCATGTTATTCTCTTATCTTCTCTTTTCTTATTCTCTTCCTTGCTTCATGATCTCATGAGTAAGGAGAGAACCCATGAGAGTATCGAGCTTTAAAATCTTTAAATCTTTTACCTCGATGATGGCAGTTCTCTTCCCATCCCATGACTCGAGAAGAGAATATAGAAGTTTTCGGATAAGCTTGTCTTCGGGGATGCCCTCTCTGAAGCCTTTGAGATCGTTGACGATGACGGAGAAATGTTCGAACATCTTTGTGACATTCTCATTGGGCTCTATCTTGAAATTCTTGTAGCTCAAGTTGAAGAGTCCAATCTTGGTCTCCTTCACGTCGTTGTTGCCCTCATAAATGGTTTCATGTGTGTCCTAAACCTCATTTTCACTTGTACACGTAGACATCTTTGAGTACATATCCGGTCCAAGTACACAAAAGAGCATGTGCAAGGCCATGTCGTTTACTTGCAATTTTCTTCTTTCTTCATCAGTCATTTCGTGCTTGGCCTTGGGAACTTGCCTATTTTCTTCTTGCTTCATTGGAATGGATGACTTGTCTTCAATTACATCCCAAAGAATGTAATCATTGGATTCGATGAATAGCCTCATTCGACTCTTCCAATATGGGTAGTTGTCCCTATTGAAGAAGGGTGGTTTGGTGATAGATTGGCTCTCATAGAAGTTGTTGTCGGAGGTAGAGGTCATGGCTTGACTCCTTGTTGATTGTATCTTCTTTGGATCGTCTCAAAGTGATGTGAATCCTTCTAATGAGTTAGACTCTGATATCAATTGTTGAGATTAGCAATCAACTCAATTTGGCCAAGAGGGAGTGAATTGGCAATTAAAAATTTGAAGGGAAGCAAAGTGAAAGGATAAAAATTGATGGACAATAAATTTAGAGTGGTTCAAGCTTCTAACAAACTCTACATCCACTAACTTATTTCCCCACTAAGGAATTCAAACAATTCAATACTGAATTTGTCCCCTTTTCTAGGATTAGGAGGAAATTGTTACAAACCGATTAAGCTTTCTACCCAAAGTTTAATCAAACTTACTCTTTTACAAGAAGTGTTTGGAAAGTGAAAAATAAACTCTCAATAGGTGAATAACTTTCCCAATTACAAGTGCACTCTCCCCAAACTTGAAATAAAGGATTACAATGAAAATTACACAAGTTGGGTACAAGGGTTTGACTCTAAAGGCTCAAAGAGGTTGGATTTTTGCTTGAATGCTTGTCACTTGATCATTAGTTGTTGATGAAGCTTTGGAGACTTGATTTTATACCTTATCATTGATTTATAACCGTTTGGGTGGTTGAGGTCATCAATAGAGCTGTTGAGCTGTATTTCCCCCGCAATAAATATTGTTTGGTGACCAACCGTATCGATACAATGATTAGTGCTTAAATTGTGCATTATTCTATCGATAATTACTCATTGATTGGTTGTTTTAAATTTCTAATTCACGCATTTTTGTTTATTTTCCATGCAGAACAGTAGATTCCAGAAATGTTGCTAAACATGGTGAAATTGTGCAATTTTTGATTTTCTAGATTCATAGCTGGATTAGTGGGCATGAATCTGGGCATGAAAGTCTGACTGGACGTCATGTCAGCAGCTTCTAGAAGACGCCACGTAAGCAGCAATGATAGCTTATCAGCAGCATTTCAGATATCTTATCACCTGGAATTTAAATTCAAACTTTGGAATTATCTTTTGTAATTAATTTAAATAATTTGGGATTTATCTTTTATCCCTTTAGGGTTATTTTTAGGGTTTTAGGCTGCTATAAATACCCCTTTTGGGCAAACTCAAGAATCATCTCATAGATCTATTATCTCTCAATTCTCTTAGCGCATTTTTACTTTCAATTCAAGTTCTTCTTCTTTATTTTCTTGTTCTTATTTTTTTATTATTTTAAAATAATGCTAAGTATGATTTCTTCTATAATCATACTTAGATAAGTTTTCCATAGCCAAGGCTAAAGCAATGACTCAATTCCAACGTGAGGATTGAAAAGCACTTAAACAACTTCGGGTGTCTCTCTCAGTTTTCTAAAGCTTAATTTCAAAATCAAAATGATTTCAAAACCAAAGATTGGCCTTGGTCAGGATGTTGTTTTGGTTAAATGTGTGGGAGGAAGGATCTGCTATTGAAGCACATTCGACTTCCTAGGAACACACTTTGCAAAATTGTTTGCTAAGAGGAAACTGAGATCGGAATCAGTTATTATTGAAACAACATGGTCCGAGTCGGCCTTTACATAAACATTTTTTTGATCTACAACATTGTTTTTGATTAGATCAATTTCCAAAATCGATATCAAAGATGGCACTTGGGTATTCGGTATACAAGGCACAGCACAAGGATTGATCCTTGTTGACAAGTAAGTGACATAAATCCCGAAGTGAAAAATCCCTTTTCTGATGATCCGAGGAAACTTAGTCAAAGCAAAAGCCCGAGGCTAATCTTTACCATATTGAATCCACTTCCTAAAATTTACCTACAATATCTTAATTTTTTTACTAAATTCCACAAACCCCACCATATTTAAATATTATTCAACTCTCTCGTTGGCTCACCGATTAAACAAACATTAATTAGAAAGTTCTCTTAGTCCCTGTGGGATCGACCCTTACTTCTCTTTTTCTACGTTTGAATTCCTTCAATTATTATCTGAGAAGAAGGAATTATTTTGACGCAAAAATGACGCATGTCAAATTGGTGCCGTTGTCGGGAACTTCGGCAAAGTTTCTGATTATTTTTGTTTGATTTATGACCAGGAGGAATCCGGGAGAACAAGCAGATTATAACCCGGAGATCGAAGCATACGCCCAAAGACTACACGCCCAAACACTTCAGGAAAAGAAGCAAAGACATCGACAACAACGACTAGAACGTGATCTAGAAATAACATATGAGGCAAAATCATATTTCAACCACACAACCGAAGAACCAGTTCTGATGGGAGACAACAGCCAAACTATTCGACAACTGTCTGCGGCCCCTGATGATAACCAGCCGATGTGCATAACATTCCCGAATGGCGAGACACCATTCACTCTCAAGACAGGTTTAATACACCTTTTACCAACCTATCACGGTTTGCAAAGTGAAAATCCACATAAACATCTAAAGTAATTTCACATGGTCTGTCTAAGCACAAAACCAAAGAGAGTCTTTGGAGATCAAATAAAACTTCGTGCCATTCCCTTTTCTCTAGCTGATATTGCCAATGATTGGCTATTTGATTTGCTCTCCAACTCGGTTTCAACTTGGATTGACATGGCTCTCCTTTTTCTTGATAGTTTTTTCCCAGCAGCTAAGGCGAAGTATCTTGAGTATCTGACAAAAGGATACTGAATCTTTATATGACTACTTGGAGCGTTTCAAAAAGCTATGCGCAAACTGTCTGCAACACGGTATTTTTATGAAGGATTAACACCCATGGACATGAAAGTGGCAGACGCAGCAAGTGGATGAGCTCTTGTTAACATGACTCCGACGGTAACAAGAACGTTAATATCTACTATGGCCGCTAACTCGCAACGATTTCATCCTTCAAGTGAACCATCTCGACGGGTTCACGAGGTAAGTACAGTTTCGCTGGAAAACAAAATTGCTAAATTAGCTGATATTGTTCAATCGCTTGTTGTAGGTAAAAGAATTGCAGCCAAGCTTTGTGGGATATGTACGAGTCCAGAGCATCCGATGGACTGCTGTCCGATTATACAAGAAGAGGACAATGCGCAAGTGAATGCCATAGGGAATTTCCCAGGACCTCCACAAAGACAATACAGCCCCAACGCCATCTCGTATAATCCAGGTTGGAAAAATCCTCCGAACTTTAGTTATGCTCAAAATCAAAGGCAAAGTCAACCATATCAGCATAGACAACCCACTCAAAAATAGTATCAACAACTGAAGTTATCATTGGAATCCATTGTTAAACGGTTGGCAATATCCCAAGAGAAGTTTCAAAACTGCAATGAGGCCCACCTACAAGATTTGGACAAACAAATGACCCAGTTGGCTCAAACCGTGGGGAGACTAGAGTTGTAGGGAAGACTACCTTCTCAAACGGAGTCAAATCTGAAAGATAATGTTAGTGCTATCACCCTACTAAGTGGAATCGTTGTCGCACCTGACGTCTCAGAAAAGAATACCGCACGGTCCAAGAAGGGGAAGGAAACACTACCTTCCAACTTCCAAGGTATGTCTTCATCGCCACCACCTCCTCCTCCTCATTCTCATGAAATCGCACCACCCTTCCCATTGAGATTGATGAAGCGTGACAAGAGAGCCGAAGAGAAGGAAATCTTAGAGGTGTTCCAAAAAGTACAAGTCAACATACCTCTCCTAGAAGTAATCCGACAAGTGCCAAGGTATGCCCAATTTTTAAAGGAGCTTTGCACCACAAAGAGGAGACTGACTGGCTACGAGAAGGTAAATCTGGGAGAACATGTCTCAGCAATATTTCAGCGAAAGCTTCCACCAAAGATGAAGGACCAAGGTATGTTCGCTATACCTTGCAAAATAGGAAATATTTTAATTAAACGTTCAATGTGCGACTTAGGAGCTTCAATTAACGTTATGCCACTTTCTGTTTATAAAATGATTACTAACGAACCTTTGAAGGAAACAAGAGTAACTATCCAGTTGGCTGATCGTTCTATTATCTACCCGGAGGGAGTGCTTGAAAATGTCTTAGTGAAAATTGACATTGTTATTTTTCCTACCGACTTCTATGTCATCGACATGGAAAATGATAGGACGAACACTTGCTCTGAGGTAATTTTATGCTGACCCTTCCTAAGCACCGCACATACAAAGATTGATGTGAGAAGCGGTATATTAACAATGGAATTTGATGGTGAGATCGTAGAGTTTGACGTTTATAAAGCAATGAAATACCCATATCAAGTTGAAATAATTAATTATGTTGATATTATTAATCCCTTAGTTGATGAATTTGTTGAAACTAATTTTTTCGATAATTTTTACAGGGATCTTGGACTTTACCGCAGAGAGGAAGAAATGGAGTTTGAACATATTTTTTGTATGAATTATGACTTATTTTTATCTCCCTTTAAAACTAAAATGTTACCTTCTATTTTGCAGGCACCAGAGATAGAATTAAAACAGTTGCCGGAGCAATTGAAATATGCCTTTTTGGGAGAAGATAAGACCTTACCGGTGATCATCTCAAACAAGTTGTCCGAAGAAGAAGATAAAGCACTAGTGAAGGTATTGCACACACACAAGGAAGCCATATGATGGACTATTGCCGATATTAAGGGACTTAGTCCCTCGACTTGTATGCATAAGATTAAAACGGAAGAAGGAGCAAAACTTTATAGGTAAGGACAACGCCGGTTAAACCAACCAATGATAGAGGTAGTAAAAAGGGAGAAACAGAAACTCTTTGATGCAGATGTAATCTATCCTATTTCGAAAAGTGACTGGGTAAGTCCAATTCACGTGGTACCTAAAAAGATCGAAGTCACGGTGGTCCAAAATTCTGAAGGAGAGTTAGTTCCAACATGTGTACAAAATGGATGGAAAGTTTGTATCGACTACATGAAGTTGAACTCTCTCACTAGAAAAGACCATTTTCCTCTTCCCTTTATAGATCAAATGATTGAAAAATTGGCTAGGAAAACTCATTATTGTTGCCTTGATGGTTTTTCAGGTTTTTTTTCTCCAAATTCCAGTTGCGTAAGAAGACCAAGAAAAAACAACTTTTACTTGTCCGTTCGGTACATTTGCATATCGACGGATGCCTTTTGGCCTTTTTAATGCACTGGCCACTTTCCAGAGATGTATGTTGAGTATTTTTTCTGACTATGTGGAGAAGGGCATCGAAGTTTTCATGGATAACTTCACGGTATACTGTAGTTCTTTTAATAAGTGTCTTGATAATTTAACTAATGTACTTAATAGATGCTTAGAATTTAATCTTGTTTTGAACTATGAAAAATGCCATTTTATGGTTGATAAAGGGATTAATTTTGGGACATATTGTGTCGTCTAATGGAATTGTCGTTGATAAGGACAAGATGGATATTATACGCTCACTACATTACCCCACAACTATGAGGGAGGTTCGTTCTTTTCTTGGCCATGCAGGTTTCTACCGAAGATTTATTAAAGATTTTTCAAATCTGGCAAGGCCATTGTGTGAGCTGTTACAAAAAGATAAAGTCTTCGACTTTAATCCTGAGTGCGAAAAATCGTTCGATGTACTTAAAGAAAAGTTGACCACGACACCGATTGTCAAAGCATCAAATTGGGAATATGATTTTGAGCTTATGTGTGATGCATCAGATACGAGCGTTGAAACTGTTCTTGGACAAAGAATCGGCAAAGAACCACATGTTATCGCCTATGCTTCAAGGACTCTGGACTCGGCTCAGAGAAATTACTCCACAACAGAAAAGTAATTACTTTCTATTGTTTTTGCTTTAGAAAAATTTAAATCCTATTTGCTTGGAACTAAAGTGATTGTTTTTTCTGACCATGCAGCTTTGAAGTACCTTATGAGCAAAAAGGAGGCGAAGCCAAGGCTTATCCGATGGATCCTGCTTTTACAAGAATTTAATTTGGAAATTAAAGACAAGAAGGGAAACGAGAATCTCGTAGTTGATCATTTAAGTCGCATTCCTATTTCTACAGTCGACTCGCCAATCAACAATAAGTTCCCATAAGAACATTTGATGTTGGCGCAAAAGGTGGTTCCATGGTTCGCAGACATGGTAAATTACTTGGTAACAGGTAAATTACCCTTAGACTTGCCTAGATATGGAATTAATCGACTAAAGCGGGAGTCCCGGTATTATATTTGGGATGATCCTTATTTATGGAAACACTGTTCGGATTAGGTAATTAGGCGATGCGTCACTGAGGAAGAGGTAAATTGTATCCTAGACTTTTGCTATTCTTATTCATGTGCTGGTCACTTTGGACCAAAGCGTACTGCCCATAAAATTTTGGAATGTGGTTTCTTTTGGCCTACTATATTTCGTGACACTTACTTATATTGTAAATCATGTGATAAGTGTCAGCGTGTAGGGAATTTAAGCCGAAGGAATGAATTACCTCAAAATCCGATTCACATCTGTGAGATTTTTGATGTGTGGGGAGTCGATTACATAGGTCCTTTTACTTCTTTATTTGGAAATTTTTATATCATTCTTGCAGTTAATTATGTTTCTAAATGGGTAGAAGCTAAGGCTACCCGAAATAATGATGCTAGAACCACTGTTATTTTTTTGAAAAATTCTATCTTTTCCAGGTTTGGCACACCACGAGCAATAATTGGCAATCGATGAACCCATTTCATCAACAAAGTAATTGACGCGCTCATAAAAAAGTTCGGAGTGACTCAAAGAATTGCCACTGCTTACCATCCGCAGACCAACGAATAAGCGGAAGTGTCGAACCGCGAGATTAAAGCAATTCTTGAAAAAATTGTTAAATTGGATCGTAAAGATTGGAGTCTCAAGTTGACCGACACGTTGTGGACATACCAGACAGCTTACAAAGGTCCCATTGGAAAGTCGCCGTATCGACTCGTTTTTGGTAAGCCATGCCATTTGCCGGTTGAATTGGAGCATCGAGCCTATTGGGTAGTTAAGCAATGTATCATGGAGATGGAAACAATCAGAGAAGCGCGAAAGCTACACATTCAAGAGTTAGAGGAAATATGACGAAACGCTTATGACAACGCTCAAATATTTAAAGAAAAAATGAAAGAATTCCATGATCAAAGAATATCCTTTAAATCATTTATAATTAACCAAAAGGTTTTGTTGTTTAATTTAAAACTAAAACTTTTTGCAGGCAAACGTCGATTGAAATGGCTCGGCCCATTTATGGTAACTCAGATTTTTCCTCATGGTGCAGTGGAGATAGAAGACAATTTTGGAGCTCGATTTAAAGTAAACAACCAAAGGTTGAAGCCGTATTATGAGAACTCTCCGGTAGGATTAGCTGAAGAGATCGAATTAGAAGAACCTACGCTTTAAAAATCGGCTCGTCGAGCTAACGACGTTAAATAAAGCGCTAAACGGGAGGCAACCCATTTTATTCTTCGTCTCCTAAATTCTTATTCGTTTAATGTTATTTTATTTTTGTTTTGATTAATTATTGTTTTAATTCGTTTTTCAGGAACCAAGTAAATTAAATCGAATATGGAGAATATTCGGTCCCTTAGAGCAGTGTGATCACTCGAACAGTAGCTGAGCAATTAACCATAATCCCTTGCCCACCATTTGCTACACAACACATGATAGCCAAACCCATTGTTTATTTTCTTCGTTATTTAATTCTGGTTACTTGTTTAGTTTTATTTTTACCTATGTTTATTTTTATTTTTATTTTATTTTAGGTACAATAAAATTCCCAAACTCGAATAAATCCAGCTGATCTAATATATTCAAATTCGAGACAATGTTGCACAAAGGGGAACCATAGTCAATAATAACGGTGGGTAAGAGGTTGATTTTGTTCGTTCTTCTCTCACAGGCAGGTCCCACACCTTTCACCAGATTGATAAGGTGAATATTTCTCACTCGTGGATCCCACACTATCTCCCAAATTTAATTTTTAAACCCCTGACCGGTCAAAGTCACTTTACCTTATCTTTGAACCAATCAAAATTTTCTTTTAATATTATAAACCTTATCTCCTTTCTCCCAGCAACCTTTTTCTTTTTAAATTTACTTCCCCACCCCTTATTGGATACATTATTCCCGTGGACCCCACGCTTATCCAATAACCCAAAAACTCAAATCTGCCGCATCCTTATCTATATCTTTTCACCCATTCTTTTCTTTTGAATTGTAAACCCCGCGGACCCCACATAATTGGCCATCATTTTTTTCTTTTATATTTTATATCCCACGTGACTTAATTCACCATAAAACCCTTTTATTTACTTTCTTTTCTTCAATAGCCGCGCACCCCACCCCCGATCACCATATTCATCTTCCTCGACCGTTTAGCCTACCACCATGATAAGAACTCGAGAGCAACCACTAGCCATACACCCTATGCAGCCACCATGTTCGTCGCCAGAAGCCGTCGGTCTCGCCTCCTCACGAACTAGCTCTATCGGGTGAACCTGAATCTTCACCCGTCCGCAGTCACGATCGTCGTTGAACACGGGGAGTATCTCTATTCCCTCTCTTGCACTTTATTTTTCCATAATGGGACATTATGATTAAGTGAGGGGGTAGAATTAGAAATCAAATTTACTCTCACTTATGGTTTGCGATTGAAATTGAGTTGTTTCTTGATTAAAGTTGTTGATGACCTTCGTTGCTAGTCTCTTGTTTGATTTAATTTCTTTGTGAATTCAATCTTGTTCTTGTTGAATTTAGGATGCACGATAGCATGGCATGACTAATTTATGTAAATTTTCCTTGGTCGTTTCATGAATTTGTTGATTGAATTCGATGCATGACTTAGTTTAATAGACATTTCGTGTGAGTTTTGAGCCTAATGAGCATATACTTTTATTCTTGCTCTTTGTTTCAATTGAGTGTGCCAAACTAATTGATTACATTCTAGAACTTGTAACTCGATGCTGGTTGAGACTATACATTTTGATTATGATGCTTTAATATGATAGATGCATTAGGATTAAACCAATTTCTCTTACCAAACAAAATAGCCTACCATTTTTATTTATTTTTCACTTAGTGAACCATTTTTGAGCCTTTAATCCTTTTCTTTGTTTGCCTCATCATTAAACCAAGCTATTTTACTTTTTGTATTCCCTTCAATTATTTTTGTCACCCTTTTCAGGACAAGTTGAGATTATTCCAAGGCGAAAAAAGAGAAAAAAATCAGATTCGAATCAGTTCGAAAAAACAATACAGTGCAGAAAAAAACACTGTGCAGAAAAATAAATCAGTGCATTTTGGTTCGAACAGTGCAGAAAAATACAGCACAGAAAAAATGCAAAACCGTGCAGTGCAGTTCGAATATATTGTTCTGTTCGAACAAAAAAATAGAAGAAAAAAAGGAGAAGAAACAGTTCGAATGAAAAAATGAATAAACGATGATTGTTTGATTTCTCTCTTCGAATAAATTCTTTGGAATAACTTTACTTGTCTTGACTTTTTAAACCCCATTTTTCGGCCTTTTATCCTACCCGAACCTTAACCCCGTTACAACCCATTTTAAAGTCCTCTTGATTTTTGCATTATTTTCATATTAAGTAGTGGAGATTAGATCTAGTTACAAGCCTATGGTAATGAGTTGATTAGTTTAGGCTTGAGCGATTCTCTTACCTGAAATACTTGAGCGAAATGAGTGAACCAATGTGAGGAGCTAAGTCTTGTATTATTTGAAATTGGTAGACGATTGAAATGCCTTGATCGATTTACACTTAATTGATTATGCCATGATTGATTGATCTTGAATTTTAACATTTACTTGATTTAGTTTACTTTAGAAGTCTTGGAAATTCTATGAAATTGGAGTTGGCAACTTAATGTTTTTAGCATGATAATTGAGAAATGCTTGAGGACAAGCATTGAATAAGTGAGGGGGAATTTTATTAGTGCTTAAATTATGCATTATTCTATCGATAATTACTCCTTGATTGGTTGTTTTAAATTGCTAATTTGGGCATTTTGTTCATATTCCATGCAAAACAGTAGATTCCAGAAATGTTGCTAAAACTGATGAAATTGTGCAATTTTTGATTTTCTAGATTCATGGCTGGATTAGTGGGCATGAATCTGGGCATGAAAGTCTGACTGGACGCCACGTCATGTCAGTAGCTTCTAGAAGATGCCATGTCAGCAGCTTCTAGAAGACGCCATGTCAGCAGCAATGATAGCTTATTAGCCGCATTTCAGATAACTTATCAGCCGAAATTTAAATTCAAACTTTGGAATTATCTTTTGTAATTAATTTAAATAATTTGGGATTTATCTTTTATCCCTTTAGGGTTTTAGGCAGCTATAAATACCCCTTTTGGGCAAACTCAAGAATCATCTCATAGATCTATTATCTCTCAATTCTCTTAGCTTATTTTTACTTTCAATTCAAGTTCTTCTTTATTTTCTTGTTCTTAGTTTTTTATTATTTTAAAATAATGCTAAGTATGATTTCTTCCATAATCATACTTAGCTAAGTTTTCCATAGCCAAAGGCTAAAGCAATGACTCAATTCCAACGTGAGGATTGAAAAGCACTTAAACAACTTCGGGTGTCTCTCTCAGTTTTCTAAAGCTTAATTTCAAAATCAAAATGATTTCAAAACCAAAGATTAACGTTGGTCAGGATGTTGTTTTCGTTAAATGTGTGGGAGGAAGGATCGGCTATTGAAGCACAATCGACTTCCTAGGAACACACTTAGCAAAATTGTTTGCTAAGAGTAAACTGAGATCGGAATTAGTTATTATTGAAACAACATGGTCTGAGTCGGCCTTTACTTAAACATTTTTTGATCTACAACATTGTTGTTGGTTAGTTCAATTTCCAAAATCGACATCAAAGATGGCACTTGGGTATTCGGTATACAAGGCACAGTCACAAGGATTGATCCTTGTAGGCAAGTAATCGACGTGAATCCCGAACTAAAAAATCTCTTTTCCGATGATCCGAGGAAAATGAGTCAAAGCAAAAACCCGAGGCTAATCTTTACCATATTGAATCCACTTCCTAAATTTTACATACAATCTCAATTTTTTTACTAAATTCCACAAACCCCCACCTATTTAAATATTATTCAACTCTCTCGTTGGCTCATCGATTAAACAAACATTAATCAGGAAGTTCTCTTAGTCCCTGTGGGATCGACCCTTACTTCTCTTTTACTACGTTTGAATTCCTTTAATTATTATCTGAGAAGAAGGAATTATTTTGACGTGAAAACGACGCGTGTCATACACGAAGGGTCGTATCGGTACATGCCAAAAGAAGCAAGAGCCGTTGTGCATATAAAAGTAGAGGCGTATTGATACACTTGATAGCGTATCGAAACGGTCTCAGGTTAAAATTAGGGGCGTATCGATACGGTATAGCCGTATCAGTACGGATTTTGCTCACTAGAATCTGAGTTGGAAAAATGGATCGATACACCTAAGGGCCGTATCGATATGGATAAACCACTTTTCAGAGTTGTTGATTCCAATAACTGACAAGGCAATGACTACTTCATTTAATGAAAAGATTTGAAAAATCTGAAGACAGCGTATCGATACGGTGGAGGCCGTATCGGTACGCTAAAGCATAAACTTAAACCCTGATGAATATCGTATCAAAACGAGCAAGGCCGTATCGATACAGATAACCTAGAATACAAGCCCAGATGAATGTCGTATCGATACAGAGACAATCGTATCGGTACACTTTGACGATTAAATTTCCAGTAGTAAAAAATCATATCGAAACGCCTAAGCCGTTTCAATACGCTTGAGCGTATTTGAAGAATTTGGCTTTGAAACAGTTATAAAATATTTTTGAGTTTAAGGTTTTTGACTTAGAAACAATTTTGGTTCAAATCCTTTTCATTTTTATGAGACTTTTGAGTACTTAAAAATTTATTTACTTTTGCAATTTGGTCTTTAAACAATTTGTTATATCAAAATCAAAATAGGTTTTACAACATCAAAAAAAAAAATAAGAACTAAATATATAAAAACAAAGTTGAATGAGATACCGGTGGTGACGACCAGCACTAAGACTGACGTCACCGCGGACGAACCAAGAAAAGAAAGAGAGGAGTGACACAACACTTTGAAAGAAAATAGAAAATTAGGTCAACTTTTAAAAGTAGTTGATGCGAACATTTTGTTAAAATAAAATATATGTAAAATTAATAAAAATTTCGAGATTACATTAGTGGATGAAACAATTAAATGATAAAAAAAATTGATAGTAATTATTTTAAATTATATTAAATTTGGTAAAGCGACTCAATGATAAGAAAAGTGGACAATAATAGGCCGCATCTGATTTAGATGAAACAATTGAATGATAGAAAACGTGACAAAAGTTCTTTAGGACCACATTGGATTTAGGTGAACGGTTGAGTGATAAGCAAAAATGGTAAAAATCTTTTAGGATCACATCAGATTTAGGTGAAACGGCTGATAAAAAATAAAGTATAACAGTAAGCCTCAACTCTACAAAAACTAAGAAAAACCCTAAAATTCTCATTGTTTTATTCACCTTAATCCTTTATATATCAGCCACTCAACTAGGTTTCAACCGGTCATAGAGAGGCTTGATGTTTTCGAAGTCTCAGTAAGATTTTTTTGGTTTCTTCATATTACTCCTTTGACGAGATGTTTTTTATTATCTGCAAAATAACTATAGTCAGTGACAACCAATATTCTGTAAAATCGAGAGAAGAATTTACTTTTTTTTTATATTTAAATTAGATTTGACATTTGTCTTCAACATGACTTTCAAAAGAGCTTTACAAATGTTTTCACTCGATTAGTTTGACATTGCAAAACTAATAAAAGCATTTGCAATGTTTTTTTGTCGGTCCATGTTGAAGACAACTGTTAAGTCTAATTCGGAAAAAAGAAAAGAAAAGAAAAGAAAAGTGAACAGAGATGGAAAAAAAACGAGAAGAAGGTTGAATAGCATGGACAAGGAAGATTTAAACTTTCGAGTTTTTTCTTAAAACTTCGAAGGATCGAGAATAGATTTGGGGGAGTGGCTGAATTTAATAATGTTAAATGCTTTTTTTTTAATTTTTAATTCTTTTAATTAAATTAATTATTGGATAATATATGGCCCACTTGGCTTAGTTGGGTTGTTATGAGTTTATTATTGTAGATAATTATTTATTTTTCTCAACAAATATCATTTTATTTATATAAATGAAATGCAAAAGTAACCATGGACCAAGAAAAGCAGTCCATTGCGAAGAAAAACAACTGCAATCCGAAAAACAAGTAACACTTTGTATGCCTCTTGCATTACTTCTAAAATAAATCTGTTATAGTTTGTTTTTTCCTGGGTTTTCTTCGGCTGCAGCTTTTTCCATATTTATTTTCTTGGCCGACAATTAATTTTAACTCTGGTTGTCGATTATTGGGGTTTATTATTTTTCATTTTTTGTTTTTTTTTCATATTTTTAATAAGAATCTCTGTTTTTATAGCACGCGTTTTTTCTGCCTTTGTGGCACGCTTTTTTATTTTATTTTTGTGGTTCGTTTCATCTGTCGTTTTGACATGGTTTTAGCATATCTTAGTGGTCGTTTGATGCTCGTACAAAGATCTTCACAGCGCTAGTTTTGATTTTGATTCTGTCGGTGGTCATAAAAAAATAGATCCCCACTAGGTTGATGGTTGTTTGCCGATGTAACCAGACATGAGTACCAGAGCAATCAGCCGGATACTTTGGTTCGCTCACCACTCTCTTTTCACCCGGTAAAGCATCTCGTTTGATAGAGACAAAGAGATTCAGGAAGACTTCTGAAATTTTTCGGTATGCTAATATCTATGGAAGTATTTACTTTTCTTTGCACCTGTGGGTTTTGTATGAGATTTTGGTGGACTAGACCTTATTATTCTCCCTTCTAGATGCTTTGCACTTGAGATATTTTTTATGATTATTAATAAAATTTAGTTGTCATTGTCAAAAAAATAAAGATTAATGTATAAAGTTAAAAAAATAAAGATAAATGTGTGAACTTTACAAAGTTTAGGGTAGGCATAAATCCACCTTATAATACATGTAGATCCACTAGTGACTATCACAAAACGGAAAAGACAGCACCGAAACACATGAAACAACGAAGGCGATAACACAACATCGACGCTACACAAGTACCAACAACCATAAACTCCGAAAGAGTGTAGGCAAAAAACTTACCACCATGCTGAAACAACTCAAACCTATTCATACCTCTTTTGCAAGATAATCTGTTATCTGATTACAGTCACAAAGAATAGAGGAACTGAACCTGTCCAATTACAAAAGAGCAACCGATTTATGTCCCGAAAGATGTTCCACCATCGCCAGGATCTAGACATTGGTTCCTTAATCTAGTTTAGAACAACACACGGATCCGATTCCACAATTAAGTCTGCCATACCAGACCACTATGTCTCAATGATATCTAAATTCGAGTTGGATTCAAATATCTAAATTCGCAATACACACTAACATTTGGCACATGTATTTTGACAAATAACCAATATGGTATTTGTACTTTAAAATGTAATACATGCACTTTTAAAAAGTTCAATGGTAAAAAGTTGGGCTCGAAACAAAATAAGCCCAAAATGATAACAAGTTAGCCAATTTCTAGAAGCAATAATAGTTGAAAAATAACTGACGTGAATATTTTGTTGTAACCGTATTAGTAGAAACGGTTAAATGATAAAGAAAGTTGATAAGAATTTTTGGGACCGTTATAATAGAACTGGGTGAAACAACAGAATGATAAGGAAAGTTGACAAGAATGAGCCACATCAGATTTAAGTGAAACAATTGAATGAGAAAAAGCGTGACAAGAATCCTTCAAGACCACATTGGATTTAGGTAAAACGGTTAAACGATAAAAACGTGACAAGTATTATTCAGGACCACATTAGATTTAGGTGAAACAACTGAATGATAAAAAACGTGACAAGAATCCTTCAAGATCACATTAGGATTGGGTGAAACAGTTGAATGATAAGTAAAATTGGTAAAAATTCTTTAAAATCACATTAGTTTAAGTGAAACGACGGATAAAAAGTAGAGTATAAAAGTAAACCGCAATTTTTTCTGAAACTAAAAAAAACCCTAAAATTCTCATCGTTCTATTCACCTTAATCCTTTGTATATAAGGCCTGACCTAAACATCGAAGAACTTCATCAGCCACCCAACTAGGTTGCAACAAGTCATGGTGACGCTTGATGTTTTCATAGTGTTGATAAGATTTTCTCGTTATTTCATATTACTTCTTTTGACGAGAT
Organism: Hibiscus mutabilis; assembly: GCA_019671005.1. NCBI lineage: Eukaryota > Viridiplantae > Streptophyta > Magnoliopsida > Malvales > Malvaceae > Hibiscus > Hibiscus mutabilis. The sequence continues at coordinate 2,280,245 of CM033735.1, read as the reverse complement.
GGCAAAGCAATTATAGACTAGGAACATTATACTTGATAAGTCATTAATCTACATATTTTTCATATATTAAATCTTATGTTTTAACACATTAATCTATCTTGCCCATAATTCAGTTTTTATTTGGTTTTGCATGTGTTTTTGGGCCTTAACGACGTTTTATACGTAAAAGACTAGTTTTAACACCTTTTTGGCGTCATCAAGAAATCCTTAGCGCAAAACCAGTAAGCAGTCGCGGAATAAGGCGTGGGCACGGCGCAACACAAACTTGTTAACTTGAAGGACAAGCAATCCTACTACAAGTGGACTTCTACTTTGTTTAGGATTATTGCATTTAATGTAAAGTCTTCCCCTTTATTTTCCCTATAAATAGAGATCAAAGGGTGAAGAGAAAAAAAATCCCAAGTTAGCCGAAACCCTATCCTTCTTCTTGTGTTGCCGCCTACTCCATGAGTAGCTAAACCCCTCTTTCTAGCCAAGTGTAGTTACAATGATATTATTTCAAGTTTTTAGTGAGATTTCTTGTTCCCTAATTATCTTCATCTCCATTCAAGTATTTTCATATCTTTTGTGCTTCATCTTCATTCATATGTTTGGTTAAATATATGCTACAACCAATTCAATGGTATTTAATACAAGTAGTAAAGAAATTCGGGTTCGATTTCTAAATGTATGAATTCATGTTCTTAATAAGTTAATGAGTTCGTGCTTAGGAAGAATATGCGCTTTGGGTCTCTTAAAGATCATTAATGCTATTTGATAGATTATAATTCTTTAGTGGTATCTAGAAATTTAATCTTGATAATAAGAGTTAATCTTTTAATGATATTTAATTGATTATCTAACTTAGAAGAGATTGAATTATTTGATGGTATTCATTTAATCTAAAACCAAGCTATTTGAGATTGATGTTGATTTATCTTTTGTGGGTCAATGATCTAAATTCTTGATTTAATATTCCAAGTTCTGCCTTGACTAGATTTCCAATTTATATTGATTTCTTCCTTACTTCAATTGTTTTTCTTTAAATCAAACACAAAATCCCCTTTACTTTAATTGTTTTACTTATGAATTTAACCTTTTAACCACTCTCTGTAGGATTGACCCTACTTGCTGCTACTATAAATTCAAAGAACAAGTAGGTATTATTTTTTGACGGATTCGACACCCATAAAAAATTGGCGCCTTTTCCGGGGATTAATGTCAAGAAGCTAAGTTCAATTTTATTTTAGTTTATTTTCTTTGTTTCCTTTTTCTACTTTTATGCTTTATTCTTTTATTGCAGACAAGAATCTTTTTTCGATCCTGATATCGACAAAACTGAAAGACGACTAAGGAGGGAAGCGAAGCAAGGCAAACAAGCAACCACACAAGGAAACTTGGAAGCTGACTTGGAGAACACTCAAACCGAAACACCCCTTGAAACCGACAACATGGCTGAACAAACTCTTCAAGAACTTGCAGCACCTGAAATTGCTACACAACCTCTCTGCATTGATTACCAAGATCCTAAGGTACTATTCGAATTAAAATCTAGACTAATACATCTTCTTCCTACTTTTAGGGGACACGAGAATAAAGATCCATACAAACACTTGAAAGAATTCCATGTGGTGTGCTCGAGCATGAAACCCCACAATGCCACTGTGCATCAAGTCAAGCTACGGGCGTTTCCATTCTCTCTAGCTGATCATGCGAAAGATTGGTTATATTACATACCATCCGGATCGATTGAAACATGGATGGACATGGCAAGGCTTTTCCTCAAAAAATATTTTCCAACCTCAAGAGCAACCAACATTAGAAAAGAAATTTGTAGAGTTCGGTAAAAAGATTCTGAGATGCTACATGACTATTAGGAACGATTCAAATAGTTTTGTGCAAGCTGTCCGCAACATGGAGTGTCCGACGAGCTACTCATCCAATATTTATATGAGGGTTTATTACCATGGAAAGAAGGATGATGGATGCAGCAAGTGGAGGAGCAATCGTAAACAAGACTCCTACCTAAGCCAAAGACCTCATCAATATTATGGCCGCGTACTCTCAATAATTCGGTTCAACACATGACACCGTCTCTCGGCTCGTGAATGAGGTAAATATCTCTTTTCTTGAAGATAAGATTTCGAATCTAACATCTCTTTGTAATACCCTAATTTTACTCGGGTACCCATATATAATATAATTTTCTATAAATAAAACCAAAATATAAATAAATAATAAAGCCCAATATTAAATAAATAAAAATAGTCCAAAAATCCATTATATAGTGTTCAAATACACAATATCCATTACATATGCAAAGCCCAAGCTAAAATAGCCCAAACTTCTTTTTTAAATCTGACCCAACCTTTCCCACTAATTTTAATGCCCAAACAAACACAATTTATCACAAATTTGATTTTTTTCCGCCCAAATGCAAATCAGAAGAGACACGTGTCACATGCCCATTGGTTCAAATCAAATTCACATGGATCTGTGTTTTTTTTGACATGATGTCATTACCATGACATTATCTCTGACCTCAGTATTTGACCACTTATAAAAGAAAAAAGAGAGAAATGTTAGAATTTAATGAGGGATAATTAAAAAAAGTAATGATAATAATGAAAGCAATAATGAAGGAGAGAGAAGGCTTACACCGGGAGTCGAACAACCTTGAAGATGGGCTGATCGAAAGCCAAAATGCCACCGGAGGTGTGACCGAAAGACTGAACAGTTACTGTTGAAGCACACTCATCATAGGAGAAGAAGGCTTGAGTTACAGAGCCGCAAAGGTATAATCCCCTCACCAATTCGATTCCTGCAAAAAATAGGAAATAAAACATATTAGTCTTGCATGAAAAATTAAATAGAAATAAACCAAAAGAGAAAAACAATGGCCGGAAACATATCAATGTGAGATCGAAAAGTTTCATTGCTGGAGATTTTTTTGAGAGGTCGTTAGAGTCGAAGAAGGCCGGGAATGGGTAAATTAGGCTTAGGAATGTTCGGAAATGGGTGGCTCAGTCAAGCCAGGGTTAGGTTTAGAGAAATCAGAGTTGAAATCAAAGTTTTTTTAGGGTTCAGGTTTGAATTGGTGGTGGTAAAAATCGTTCGACGGCGGCCAAAATCGCATCACGACCGCCGGAGCAAAGAAGAGGATGATTAGAGTTTAGGTCGTTGACCGGTGAACAACTTTAGGATACCGGTGAGTGGCGGATTCAGATTAAGCCGTGGTTGACAAGGCGTTTCGTGGCCGGAGCTGTCGATGTTCTTTAGGTTCTTGATGAACCATGAAGAACACCATCCAAAATCAATGGATTTTGATCCATTTTGGGTGGTGTTTTTGGGATGAGTTGTGTTAAAGGTTGAAAGAACAAAGAGAGAGAGAGGTGTAGAAAGAGGAGGAAATTTTAAAAAAAATGGAAAAAAGAGCGTCTGAAGTGGTCTTTTTATAGACCGAAAAGTCGGGCCTTAGAGCCTGCAAAATCCCCGCGCTCCCCCGGCAGGCCCGCACCCTACTTCCATGGGCTTTATACCGTGGCCCTTTTATTTTGCATTTGTTTCAATTTAGTCACTAATAGCTTGTAATTTGGCACCCTAATTTCAATACTAGTTCAATTTGGCCCCTATTTTTTAATTGTTTTTAATTAATTTAATTTAATTTTTTAATTGTTGAATGTTGCATGATTTAAAATAAATATATAGTATATTTGTTTAGACAATTAACTCACTTGTTTTATACAATTAGAGCCTTGAATACGAGGTTCTTTAATTAAATTAAATAATTCAAATAGGTGAGATAGTTTTAGAAAAATAAATGATTATTAAATGGAAACTTTAAAGTCCTAAGTCGGTTAGTGTCTCATTGTAATGAGATGTTAATCAAGGGGATTTTAGTAGAACATTTAATATTTCATTTGAACTTAGAACATGTAATCACACATAGTTAATTAAATTAAAGTTGAATTAGGATTAGGTTTAAATAATTAGAGTCATTAAATAAATAGGAATATTATTGATTTAGGGCCCAATATGGATAGTACCCAAGCAATTGAGTGTTATCACATAAACCCTTAAATTCGATAATATTCATAGATTCTTTAATAAATTTAATCAATTAGAGCCTATTAAGTTAGAACTTAAAATTAACAAGAAAATAATGAACATTCATTAAAAACCTTTTGTGTTGAGATACATTTTTGAATATGAATTGAAGTATCCTAAAGTAACTAGATGTTTCAAAACTTATATTCGTTTAAAAATGCAATTCTTACAAAAGGATACCTCCATTTAGAATGAAAATTCATTTAACAATTAAGGATTGAATTAAATTTAAATTACTTTTTGAAATACCAAAATGCCACGTGAAATTAAAAGGTATCGATAACGGGCGTTTGTGGGGGTTCTAATCCTTCCCCACACGTAACCGACTCTCGAACCCTACTTTTAAAGAAATGAATCTCTGGTTGTTTTTATGGTGTCCGGTCTACCAAAGTGACCGGTGGCGACTCCAAAATATTTTTCAAGATTAAATAAAATGGGTAATTTTCATGATTAATTAATAAAATTGATTTAATATGAAAACTCTATTTTCAAGATTAAATAAAATAAAAATCAATTTTATGGTTAATTAAGTGAAAAACCTGGTTTAACATAAATCCCCCAATTTTCAAAGTTAAATGAATTAAAATGGACAAAAACCCTAATTTTAAAAAAAATCAATCGTCAGTTTATTTTCACACAACGATTCAAAAATGGTCGAGACAGCTTGGCGACTCTGCTAGGGATAAACTGAGAGAATAATTTGAATTTAATTTCACATGACATTTTGGCATTTCGAACAATAATTTGAATTTAATTTCTCCAATAATTATTGGATGGTTTTTCAGAAAGAATGGGGGTAGCTTTTGTGTGTGAACTATCTGTCATTCATGTATAAGCCTTCTACCCGGGCTTTTCACCTTTAAGTGGGAGCGAGACATGATACGACGTGAGGCTCTCTACCTCCGAGTTCGAAATTTTGTCTTTCTTCCTATATACCAACCTAATGTAACGTGAGGTTCACGCCCCCTATAAAAGGGGTCGTATGCTCTCGAATCGATGTCTTAATGTCGTAGTAGACAGTAATGACAGTTCGGGTACCCAGAGTCTAGAAAAAAACCCACATTCTTCAACCTAGAAGCCCACCCCACTAGAGCCAGACATGGACTTAGAACAGGGTGCCGCCGATTTAAATACATTTATCTGGTTTATTCTCTCTGCTTGATAAACTGCTTTATTGTATTAATTTAATTTTTTAACTTCAAAAATATTTTACCATTGTAACATTATTTTTTGTTTTGTTTTTTCTTTTGTTGTCTTCTTTTCATATATCTGGCATCATTTTGCATACTCAGAGGTATCAATTTGAGGATCAGTCAAGTTAGGCAGTGTTTTTAATGGCCAATGGGTTTGATAAACAAGAAGAAGACCATACGACAGTGTGGACTCAGTCAGAGAAAATCCAGTTCAAGAAAGGGACAACATTTAGAGGAAAGAGGTATTGGGATGCTAGTAGCTACAAGAAGTTGTATGAAGATGTTAAAAGAGCGAGAGATGAGATTCAAGGACCAATGGATTCAAATAGCCAGACTAAACAGAAATTGGAGGAAGTGCAAGCTTTGAATTCAAAATTGTCATCACAAGTTTCACAATTAGAGAAAGTTATCGAAAGGGTGTGATAACGAGGAAAAATTGATCTTTAGCAAGTGGAGGGCCGAGAAAGGAGGTGGCAGAAATGCAAAGTGCCCTATGGTATTTGAAAAACCCGTTGGTAAGTTTCGAAAGAGGTACTACAAGTGGAGGGCAATGTAATGAAAGACAAGCTTGAGGTAGATGTCTAGACTATCCAAAGGCAGAATCATGAAATGATCAACTTTAGAAGCCATGTGCAGAGAGTTGCCCAAAGTGTGCAGATTTTATCCAATGAAGCCATGAACCTGTAACAGTACCTTGAAATCAACATCGAGCTAGGACAAACGCTGACCCAGAGGCTGAACGAAGTGATAAACCTAGGGACAAAGGCTAGCTACTTTCTGTAATCAAAGTGTCTATTTCCTGTATTCGATCTTTTGGCTGATGAATGTTGTTCTAAAGACTAGTCCTTGAAATCGACACCTCATGCATTCGTGCATTGTATTGCTTAAATGTTGCATTTTAGAAAAATCATCGCATTTTTTTTCAAATAACATCATTATTTTTAAAAAAAATATGACATTGCATTTTGTTTCAATCATATTGCATTGTTCTTCCGATAATAGTGTAAAAGCTGGAAACCAATATTTTGAGAAATATGGGCAATAGGCTTGTTAGGGTGAGGCAATCTCAAAAAGTTGTTGAGGACTGCTTAGGTAGCATGGAGCAAAAAATTGATCAGTCCCAGAACGAGGTGCTAACTCGAGCTATCACGATGCTTGGAATCAAGAAGGTCAAAAGGGAAAAGTTCTAGATAGAAATACCAACATTGTTGATTAAGATTAAAACTTATCTCACACAAGGGTTCAACCTCAATGATCAGTTTTGAAAAAGATTTAGAGTAGTACAGTTAGAGTACCAGTCAATGATTTAAAGAATTTGGAAATAGATTTTGAAGATGATGCTCCTAGCCTCGGTGCGCTGACATGATTTGACAGAGCTAAACTGGATGTTATCAAGCACACAAATACAAGAGGTCCAAGCAAAAACAAAAATTTTGATGTTTGCTCCAGACTTGTATTGTTTAAGGGTTGTGAGACTGATAAAGAACAAGATGATTCCAATAGAGTTATAGAATCACATATGTTTCCAGAATGTTTCTCCAAAGGGATGAAAGCCAAGGATTTAGTTGGTGTTAAAAATTTTCCTACAATGAAATTATCTCCATCAAAGAAAAGAAGGCAGCAAGCACAAAAACAAAAGACAAGGAGGATGAATGGTTTGGCAAGAAAATAGAGACGATTATTCCTATCTCAATACCGTATTCAAATATGTTGCCATACCTTGTACAAAATCACTTGTTGATAACGGTTCCATCGAAGTTTTATAAGTCTTTTTATGGCATAAGAAATGCTTGCGGTTATTATTGTGGAGATATCATTCACTCTGTGGAAGATTGTATGTTTCTAAAACACATAGTCAGAGGCTTCATCAGGAATGGACATTTATGTTTTGAGAATGGAGAACCCCGATTTCATAAAAGACCTGCATTTTCTAGAAGAATCAAGATAAAAGAAAAGAGGCAGAATTTACAACAGGCATTTGGGGGCAATCTGCTACAGTTTCGGGTTTACCAAAATCAGAGTAATGTTCTGATATTTACTTCTTCAACGTTTCCTTTATTGAAGAATACCCCAAGGCCAGATTCTTAAAATGCTCCTATCAGTGGAAAATTAAGGACTAAACCAGATATCATTCATGTCTCTTATCGTGAGCCATACTTCAAGTTGTGTGAAGCTTCATCGCATCATGTCAAATTTTCAAAGCCTCATCATCCAAGTTGTTACAACATCGGTAATCATTGTGACTATTATAATGGAGTCCATGATCATGACATTGAGGACTGTTACTTTCAAGCGACAAGTCCAAAAATTTTTGGATCAGTGGATTTTGGAGGTTGACACTAATGGCCAGTCCATTAAGATTTGTAACCCAAGAAGGATTCACCTGATTGGAGCCAATACGATTGGAATGCCTGAAAGTCAAGTGCCAAAAGGCGTCAAGAAAAGAAAAAGAAGGAATGAAAAGGTGAAACCGATTGAGAATCAGCAACCAACAATGAAGAAACCTCAAACAAATATGCCCGTTAAAAGCTTTGTCACATCCAGCCAAGAGTAGGAAAAGCATAGTTCATTTAGGCGCCGACCAGAAGAAGTTGTCAATTTACATATGCAAATGATCAAATATTATACGGAAAAGAAAAAAAAACAATTGATTGAAGAAACAAGGAAGCTCATTGACAAGATGATCTTAATTCAAGGCTCGATGAGAACAACACAATAAACAAGATGAAGCATGTCTGTGTGTTGGCAAATGAAAGTGAAGAATTGTTGAGGCTAAAATTCACTCAAGTTTTACTTGAATAAAGATTGGAAATTGAACCACGGGAGGTCCATTTGTAGTTTTAGAACCATTATAGAATAATACCCTGAATCATCTCAATCGCTTTTGCCCACGACCATTGGGGGTCTTTTGTAAGGGAAACTATTCGATTTATTTGTATTAGATGCTTGTTTCCTTCATTTTTTCTCAAAAGGCAAACATTTTGCATTCTTTGATTCTTTTAATATTTCATTTATTTTTTGTTATGGGTTAGTTATTGTTCTCCCATACATATATGTATATATCTTCATAATCATTTTTATTAGGTCCTTGAACATCTGCTGCAAGAGGGACCAAGAATCAAATTCAAGGATCAATTCTGAAATGTGACTCTCTTCTAAGTTATTTAGGCCAACGAGAAGACATCAATGAGTGTTCAAGAATCACAGAGAGATCCCAAATATAAACTCAAAGTGAATTTTCCTCTCAAGCATTGTTGACTAAGGTCCTTGAATGAAGTGATAACCCAAAACATATACCACCTGAAGATCGCTTTTCTTTGAAGATATCCGTATATGGGAGGACATTTGGCATTCCTTCATCTCTCTTCACAAAGAAAGAAAATAATCATTTGTTGTCCTTTTTTGAGCCTGATAGTTTTCTTTCAATTCAACCCAAATCAATGATCACCCATACACTGGGGGCAAAGAGGATGAAAGGTTGTTTGCAAGTGAAAAATATGTGATTTTGGTCATGCTATAGTAGTGATGCCTTGTGAATTAGGGGAAATAAACAAAAAGTTGATGTTTTGAGTACAAGAGAAAGAAAGACAAGTTGAATGAAAACAAATATTCAAAATCAAGTCCAAAAAAAAAGAAAAAGAGAAAGAAAAGAAAAGAAAATAAGAAAATAAAACAATCGAAAGTTTGTGTTCAAAGAGTCAACTGAATCAAGTTGAAATTTGTTGACATGAAAGTTGAAATAATTGAAAGAGAAAACACTAAGTCAAAAAGTGCAAGGAAAAGCAAGGGACATGTGTGAGATTTTCCATTCCAATGAATCTTTATCTGAAGGAGTCATGGAGGATTGATCATCCTTGTACTTAAGGAAGGGAAATGAACTTTAGGGTGAAAGCCCAGAAATAGGGAGTCTAGAGTGATCCAGAAACAAAAGGGAAAAAAGAAAAAGAGTATTTAATCTGAGCATATTCAGATCAAAGAGTGCAGAAATATAATTTTGCTTGGAAAAATTATCCTTGGTTTCATCACCCTTAAAAACTATTTTGAGCCTATATATCATTTCTTTCATAGCCATGAGCCATAGCCCCATTACAAACCTCAAAAGACCATTTTGATCATATACGAGTATTGGAGAAAGAGAAGTTTGTCTTTAAAATACACCCCGCTTATCAGGGTTAACCTTTCTTCAAGGATTTTCAAACTTCTAATGCCTGATAGAGATCAGAAAAGAGGGAAGGACTGGGTTGGTGAGTTAGCGAGACAAAGGCTGCCACTTAAATGGGATAGAATTAGGCATATGGGAAATATTTCTCTTGGAAGTCTGATAATTTGGAAGGGGTCACATCTAAGTTGATCTCTGCTAGTTTGGTTTAAAGGCTTTGTTGCATTTGATATCTAAGGGCCTAATTTTGGTTTTGATTTCTCATGTTTGTCACGACTTATCAAATTGTTTCATTTTCTCAAATTTATTAAAATAATATTCTAAACCTTTCACTTATCGTTTCAACAAGCATATTGTAGATAAATCGATTAGATAAAAGCAAATGAATTCATGGATATTATTATAATGTACTAATCCTTTAAGTCCAGGAAGAACAAGGGGTGGCCTCAGTATTTGGTTAATGATGAAAAGTATGTCGAGGAAGAGACACAACTCTGGGTGTTGGAAATATTCAAACGAAAGCTGTAAGAAAGCGACGTAGACAATCCTGAGGCAAAGAAAGAACATGAACAATCTTTTGGGGCAAAAGCTACAACAAGGTTGATCCATTAAAGGTTCACACTTTTCAAAAGCAAAGATCATTACTTCTGAGACATTGCAAGACAAGAAAGCCTTGTGAATAATAGAGTGAACAAAGACGATAGATTGATTCAAGAGTGGGGGAATGCAACAAACAACGCTATAGAAGAAAATATCTTATTCTAGTGAATAGGGTCCACAAGTTGAAGAACAGAAGTAATGATCCTTTTGGAACCATGGAAAGAATGTTTCCAAAGAAGCTGAATGAAGACGTAGCTAGCAAGAAAAAACTTTACAAGAAAGGAGTTGCCATAGATACTCGAGTTTTTCTGGCATGAAGTGCACGGTGAGACATGGTAAGAGAAGGTTTTGTGTATTGAATCCGCGAAAAGGCAAACACGAGTTCTATCAAAACTGAAATTAGCCTTGTCTAGAACAAAAGAAGAAAATCATTGCAAAGAAAAAGCAAAAAGAAAAAGGAAAAAGAAAAAGGAAAAGAAAAAGAAAAAAAGAAAAAGAAAAACCAAGGTGAAAACTCGAAAGGGCGTATTGAGAAAAAGAATAAAATAAAAACCAAAGTGAAAACCTGAAAGGTCACCTTGAGAAAAAAGAGAAAAGAAAAAAACCAAAGTGAAAACCCGAAAGGGCGCTTTGAGAAAAACAATCTAAAGTGAAAACCTGAAAAGGCACTTTAGAGCAAAAGATGCAAAGATCCTAAATATTGGACCTAAGTGTGAGATTGGTTACTTTGGTAGCAAAATGAGTTTTTGAAAAATGGAGCAAAGAAATTTTGAGTTTCCCGGAAGGCGAAAGCTCACCCAAGTGGTCTTCAATTGACATCATTCATGGATCATATATAGTCAGACATCCATAAGATATGAGCATACTAACTCATGCATTCAAAACATTTTTGTACATTTTTGCAAAATTTGGCAAGAATCAACAAAGAACAAGCAATATTTTAATTTACAACTTCGAGATTGAAGAAGTAGAACCAGTAAAGATTAGAAAAGATTTCAATAACATTTTTTTGAAGCAAAGATTTCTATTCATTTGAAGAGGCAGGTCTTAGCAAAGATTTCAATCCGTTTGAAGAGGTGAATCACAACAAAGATTACGTTCAATTTATAGAGGTGGATCTCAAGATGTTTCATTTATAGAGGCGGATTTTGTCATACCCCGAAAACTGGTCTAGTCGGGGTTAAGTTCTGGTGATCGAATATTTTACACCAGTTATATAATTAGCTCGATCTTGTACCTAATTTGAATTAAAAAAGTTTAGTCAGGCTAATCGTATCAGTTTATTATTATTATTATTATTATTATATTTTAAAAAAGAAAAAATATGGCATGAGTGGGGGACCCACGGCCAATTCCTTTAATTTGAAGGAAATGGCCGTGAATCTCCCACATATGGTGATGATTCGGTGCAAGGAGGCCCAAGGTGGCCACCACGTGGCTAGCCAAGGAGGGCATTATGCCCCAACATGCCACGGCTCCCACTTATGTGGAGCATGGAGAATGCATGTGGGGGTGGCCAAATTGGGTATAAAGGGGGGTTATGCGCAAGATATATAGAAAACAAGGAATAAACAAATCGCTTCAGTGATAGGTTGGTAATCCCGAGTTTTTTGGTTCGATAAATTTGAGTCCTTGCTATTGATTGGCTCAAGGGGTCGATAAAGAACAACCGCCATCTCTTTTGAAAGCCAAGAATAAAGGGTTGTCGAGGTGTGTGTAGTTGTGTCAAGGGATAGGCTCAGTGCCATCTCGTTGTATTATTTTGTGGTTATGTTTGTATTTGTTTAAGGGTTCATGTAGAGCGACGATGTCGAATTTGATTGGCAAATTCGGTAAGTTCCTTACATTGCTTTGATATGTGCAAATACGACTATGATATGTTACATGTATGTGATATATGAAAATGATATTAAATGTTACATGATACGGAGTTAAGGCTCATTTTGATATTTGATATGATATGACTTAAAAAAATATAGACTATGTGAATTTGTGTAATTATGGGCATTGGATACAATTGGCATGCCATAGGATTATTGAGCTCGGTTAAGTAAGGGAGGACTACGGTCCAGGGCTACGGCCTATATGTGGGGGAAATAAGGTCGGCTGTGTAAAAGATATATCTCCAGAGCTACGGATCAAGGGCTATGACCTACTCTCCGTTATATGTGTTGGTGTATAGGGGAATATGTGTATCCAATAGTACCTAATATGATATGTGCCTATGAATTATGGTACGACATTATGATTTACGAATTATGCTACGACATTATGATTTACAAATTATGCTACGACGTTATGATTTATGAATTATGCTATGAAAATATTATTATGATATGAATGTGTGAAATATATATGTGAATATGAAAGCATAAAAATAATTGAAATAAGCATAATTGGGTATAGTATAATATGTCTACTTGTATATTTGATTTTCATGCATTTCATAATATTGATCATCCATTGTAATTGTTATAACTACCTTACTAGGTTATGTAAGCCTAACATGTGTGTCTCATGCATTTTCAGGGCCTTGAACAATTTCGAGCTTTGATCGTGTTGTTGCGGTTGCAAGTCACATCCCTGCCACATATATATGTTATCTTTTGCTATAAACTCCTAGTAAAGTGGCATATGGTCCAACTTGTTTTGTATAAGTCTTTCTATAGTTGTATGATGACTTGGTAACGTGGTTTTATTGTTTGCTTATAATGACTAGAATTGAATAGGTTAAAAAGTGCCTAAAATGAGCCTAAGGTGAAAACTTGGTAAATGGATTCCGAACGCCCTAAAATTTGACATACCAATAGGAACATGGTTTATAAGTGTACTGGTGAAATTTGGTAAATTTAGTTAAGTCACAAAACTGATTTTCGTAAAAAGTCTCAAATTGGTTTAATTGGCTTAGTAATTCAATAGGTTCTAATAATGAAACCCTTAGATCAATATTTGGAGAGTTTAATTTCAATTGGTAATACGAAATCAGATTAAAATCAATAACTAGTAAAAATTTACAATTTAGTCACTAAGGTTAAGAAAAGTTTAAAAATGACCCCAACCCCAATTAAGTTTAGTAACAAACAAAGTGGATAAGTCTTAAGAATAATCAATATGACACTTAGATTAGGTTTTGAACTCTGAAACCTTTTTCAAACCATCGTTTAGTCTTCTGATAACACTATCCAACTCGGATCCTTACCGAACCGGGAAAGGGGCGTTACAGATTTCTTCAAACATTCTATTTACAGAGGCGGATCTCAAGGTATTTCATTTGTAGAAGCGGACTTTTCAAAATATTTCTTTTGTAGATGCGAATTTCTTCAAACATTCTATTTACAGAAGCGGATCTCAAGAAATTCTGTTTCAGAGGCGGATTTCTTTAAACATTCCGTTTAGAGAGATAGATTTCAAGATATTACGTTTACAAAGGCAGATTTCTTCAAACATTCCATTTATAGAGGTGGATCTCAAGATATTTCATTTACAGAGGCGACTTTCTTCAAATATTCCGTTTACAGAGGTAGATCTCAAGTTACTCCGTTTGCCGAGGTAGATTTCAACAAATCTTTCTTTCACAAAGACAGACTTCAGAAATGAATTTCATCAGTCACATACATTCCAAGTACAAAAATAAGAGATGAGATCCTATATGAGTTTTGGATTGAAAGATCATGGCACCATAGATAGAAAAATAGTTTCCCCAAAGATCCCAAGACTTCAAGCTAAAAACTGAGGATATTTTATACCACTGCAATTTGATTTTTTATATTAATTGATGATATTTCTTTTTGCAAGTTCGGTCTTTCCCCAGAGAAGGAGGTGAATCGGAATTCCTAAGAAAGAATACAGAATTCCTAACAAATAATATAGAATTCCTAATGAGAAGAACTCGCCCAGAACTCCTAATGAGAAGAGTTCGCAAGCAAAGAATATAGAGTTCCTAATGAGAAGAGCTCACCCAGAAAAGAATGAAGAACTCCTAATAATAAGAGTGTGCCCCAAATTCCTAATGAGAAGAGCTCACCCGACGAATAAGAAAGAGCTCCTAATGAGAAGAGTTCACCATTTTGAAGAATGAGGAAGTTCCTAATGAGAAGAGCTTGCTTATTCGACGCCTTTACGTAAAAGTGCATTAGCAAAAGAATTTCAAGGAGCAATTCTAGACTTCAGAAGATAAAGAATTTCATAATAGGAAGAATAGCTTCAGATTCTACAGTTTGGCAGAGGAATGAAGAATTTCATAATAAGAAGAACAACTTCAAACCTCGGAAAATGAAGAATTTCAAAGAGTAATTCCAAACCTTAGAAGATGAATAATTTTATGATAAGAAGAACAGCTTCAGACTCTAGTTTGACAGAAGATTAAAGAATTTCATAATTAGAAGAACAGCTTCAACCTTCGGTGGTCAGATGGTTCGGGTAAAATTTATGTATTTTCAGTCTTTTCCCTATTCCTGTTCCGCAGCAATGAGCAAAGAGGGGCAGCTGTAATACTCCAATTTTATTCGGGTACCCATATATAATATAATTCTCTATAAATAAAACCAAAATATAAATAAATAATAAAGCCCAATATTAAATCAATAAAAACAGTCCAAAAATCCCAAAATCCATCATATAGTGTCCAAATACATAATATCCAATACATATGCAAAGTCCAAGCTAAAAAAGCCCAAACTTGCTTTTTAAATCTAATCCGACCTTTCCCACTCATTGTAATGCCCAAACAAACACATTTTATCACAAATTTGATTTTTCCCGCCCAAATGCTAATCTAAAGGGCCACATGCCCATTGGTTTGAATCAAATTCACATGGATCTGTGTTTCTTTTGGCATGATGTCATTACCATGACATCATCTCTGACCTCTGCATTTGACCACCTATAAAAGAAAAGAGAGAGAAATGTTAGAATTTAATAAGGGATAATTAAAAAAAGTAATGATAATAATGAAAGCAATAACGAATAAGAGATAAGGCTTACATCGGGAGTCGAACAACCTTGAAGGTGGACTAATCAAAAGTCAAAACACCGCTGGTGGTGTGACTGGAAGACTGAACCATCACCGTTGAAGCGCACACATCACCAGAGAAGAAGGCCTGAGTTACAGAGCCGCCGTTGTGAAGGTATAATCCCTTCACCAATTTGATTCCTGCAAAAAATAGGAAATAAAACATGTTAGTCTTGCATGCAAAATTGAATGGAAATAAACCGAAAGAGAAAAATAGTGGCCGAAAACATATCAGTGTGAGATCGAAAAGTTTCGTTGCCGGAGAATTTTTTGAGAGGTCATCGGAGTCGAAGAGGGATGGGAACGGGTAAATTAGGCTTAGGAACAGCCAGAGATGGGTGGCTCATTCGAGCTGGGGTTAGGTTTAGGGAAATTGGAGTTGAAATCAGAGTTTTTTAGGCTTTAGGTTTGAATTAGTGGTGGCCGAAAATCACTCAACGACGGTCAAAAATTGCATCACGGTTGTTAGAGCAAGGAAGGGGATGATGAAAGTTTAGGCCGGTGACCGAAGAACAACTTTAGGATGCTAGTGAGTGGCGGAGTCAGATTGAACGGTGGTTGACAAGCCATTTTGTGGCTGGAGCTTTCGGTGTTCTTTAGGTTCTTGATGAACCTTGAAGAACACCATCCAAAATCAATGGATTTTGATCCATTTTGGGTGGTGTTTATGGGCTGAATTGTGTTAAGGGTTGAGAGAACAGAGAGAGAGGTGTGTAGAAAGATGGGAAATTTTTAAAAAATGGAAAAAATAAAAAAGAGGGTCTGAAGTGGTCTTTTTATAGACCAAAAAGACAGGCCTTAGAGCCTACGAAATCCCCACACTCCCCCGGCAGGCCCGCGCCCTAATTCCATGGGCTTTATACCGTGGCCCTTTTATTTTGCATTTGTTTCAATTTAGTCACTAATAGCTTGTAATTTGGCACCCTAATTTCAATAATAGTTCAATTTGGTCCCTATTTTTTAATTGTTTTTAATTTAATTTAATTTTTTAATTGTTGAATATTTCATGATTTAAAATAAAGCATATAGTATATTTTTTAGACAATTAACTCACTTAGTTTTAAACAATTAGAGCTTTGAATACTAGGTTCTTTAATTAAATTAAATAATTCAAATAGATGAGATAATTTAAAAAAAATAAATGATTATTAAATGGAAACTTTAAAGTCCTAAGTCGGTTAGTGTCTCATTGTAATGAGATGTTAATCAATAGGACTTTTTACTAGAACATTTAATATTTCATTTGAACTTAGAACATGAATCACACATAGTTAATTAAATTAAAGTTGAATTAGGATTAGGTTTAAATAATTAGAGTCATTAAATAAATAGGAATATTGTTGATTTAGGGCCCAATATAGATAGTACCCAAGCAATTGGGTGTTATCACATAAACCCCTAAATTCGATAATATTCATAGATTCTTTAATAAATTTAATCAATTAGAGCCTATTAAGTTAGAACTTAAAATTAACAAGAAAATAATGAACATGCATTGAAAACCTTTTGTGTTGAGATACATTTTTGAATATGAATTGAAGTATCCTAAAGTAACTGGATGTTTAAAACCTATAGTCGTTTAAAAATGTATTTTCTTACAAAAGGATACCCCCATTTAGAATGAAAATTCATTTAACGATTAAGGATTGAATTAAATTTAAATTACTGTTCAAAATGCCACGTGAAATTAAAAGGTACCGATAACGGGCGTTTGTGGGGCGTACTAATCCTTCCCCACATGTAACCGACTCCCAAACCTTAATTTTAAAGAAATGAATATCTGGTTATTTTTATGGTCTCCGGTCTACCAAAGTGACTGGTGGAGACTCTAAAATATTTTTCAAGATTAAATAAAATGGGTAATTTTCATGATTAATTAATAAAATTTATTTAATATCAAAAACTCTATTTTCAAGATTAAATAAAAGAAAAATCAATTTTATGGTTAATTAAGTGAAAAACCTGATTTAACATAAAAACCCCAATTTTCAAAGTTAAATGAATTAAAATGAAAAAAAATCCTAATTTTCAAAATAGAAATCAATCATCAAGTTATTTTCACACAACGGTTTAAAAATGGTCGTGACACTCTTGTTCAAAAATTGGCATTAGTTAATGCAAAACAAGTCAAGGCATGTTGGATTTGCACCAGGCAAGATCATGTAACCGATATGTGCCCCACACTCTAAGAAGAGAGTACCGAAGAAGCCAACGCCATAGGAGGATTTTACGGCCAAAAGAAGTACAATTATACTCAAATTCATACAATCCGGGCTGGAAAGACCATCTAAATATGAGCTATGGGAAAACGAGCAATAAAAAAGGAGGTTATGCGCAACCATCCTCGTCAACGAAACCACCCTTGGAGGATGTCGTATACAAACTTACTCACAACCTCGAGCAATTCCACCAAGAGACGAGGTCAAGTATTAAAAACCTTGAAAACAAGTAAGCCAAATTGCCTCATCTCTTAGTCAATCTGAATCTCGAGATAAGTTACCTTCTCAAACTATTGTGAATCCGAAACAAAACGTGAATACAATTACTTTGAGGAGTGGCAAGAACTTGCATGGTCTTTTACCCAAGGAGGACGCCGAAAAGGAAGAAGGGGAGGCTAGCAAACCGATTTTTTTTTTGGCAAACCCATTTCCCGACAAAGATGGAAAACCGCACAAGCCTACACAAGAGAAGGAAGATGTCGACACAAGCAAGGTAACTCGACCTATTGTTGTTCAACCATATTTTCCTTAAAGGTTCTCAATGGCCAATAAAGAGGAGCAAGAAAAAGAGATTCTTGAGACATTCCGTAAAGTCGAGGTAAATATTCCATTGATTGATGCAATAAAACGAATCCCTTGCTATGCAAAATTTCTCAAAGAACTATGCACAAACAAGAGGAAGTTGAATGGTAACGAAAAGGTAAGGATGTGTGAGAATGTGTTTTTCGTACTTAAATGAAAACTCCCTAAAAATGCAAAGATCCAGGTATGTTCACTATCTCTTGTCAAATTGAAAGTATTAAGATTGAAAAAGCCATGCTAGATTTAGGAGCATCTATTAATGTTATGCCATATTCTATATATTGTGCTAACAATATGGGTCATCTTGAAGATACAAGGGTGATTATACAGCTTGCTAAAATGTCGAATGTTTATCCGAAAAGAGTTTTGGAGGATGTTCTGGTGCAAGTCAATGGACTTGTATTGCCCACTGATTTTCATATCTTAGATATGGAGGAAAACGATCCATCTAAACCTAATCTAATTTTGTTAGGTAATCATTTCATAAAAAAATCAAAAAAAAATATTAATGTACATCATGGTAAACTTACTACGAAATTTGATGGTGAATTTGTAGAATTTAATATCTATGAT
The DNA here is from genome assembly GCA_019671005.1 of Hibiscus mutabilis. NCBI lineage: Eukaryota > Viridiplantae > Streptophyta > Magnoliopsida > Malvales > Malvaceae > Hibiscus > Hibiscus mutabilis. The sequence goes on along the minus strand of CM033735.1, from coordinate 2,261,822 downwards.
GCCATGAAACATCCTGAAGATGTATCTTCATTTTTTTAGATGTCACCGAGCCTTTGATACAGGAAACCTGTTGCGCGTATTAAGTGCTTCGCAATTGGTGTAAGTGTACACGTCGCAAGTTATAGTATAGTATATATATCATCTCCACAGGGATTGGTGCTACTTCAGGAATCTAACTTCTCGAACTGAAAGTAAAAACACAAAAAGGTGATTGTAGGAGTTCTAATCAACAAGAAATAAAAGAGCAATCAAATAAAAAGAAGATGTAATCGAATAAGAGAGAGTAGGCCGAGTTATCGTGAATCGTGGTGTGATAACTGAATGGACCGTCATGGTAATTGAGTGCTAGAGTAGCCCAATTGCTTTAACAATTGAATCCAGTCAAATTGCCTGGGCAATTCTGTGATTGCCTGGGAAATTGAGAATGGAGCGATTGCTTGGGCAATTGGGCGACAACCTTCAAAGTTCGGTGAAGCATTCTTCAATGGTTTCTCGTTATCCCTAACTCGAAACACTGTTAATTGTGCATGCCTTGATAATACATCCCTGCGTGAACCAAGGGTGGACAACAACCTATCTTGCGCTCCTTTTAGCCATTGAAATTCACAACTTATCCCTAAGTCGAATTAGTTTTCACCATCGATTGATTGAATAAAGACCATGCTCATTCGTTTCTTGAATATAAATCTCCTGATATTAGATAAATGGATGAATTCATGAGATCATCTCCCAATTCACTCGCAAAATTCAAGAACCAAGAATGAAAAAACTTAGAAGTAAAATTGCAAACTCAATACCCAAACAAATCCAATCATTTTCACAACCACAAAAACACAATAACCTAAGCCAAATAAAATTAGTTCATGGCCGGGTGCAAAAGAAACACAAGATAAAAATTCCCTAGCATGAATCTAATCGAACAAAGAGGAAAAGAAGAAGAAATCGAAACAACCCCCAATTTGCAATCTTTAATCTTACCTCTCCCCTAAAGTAGGCGGCTAGGTCTTCTATTTATAGGAGTTGGCTAGGTCAAGGTCTTTCTTGAGGATGAAGTTAAGTTGGAATTAAAAAGAATAAAAGAAATAGATCTCTTTTATTATATATTTATTCCTCCAAAAACTTCTCCCAAAACTCTTGGAATTTAATCTCCCTTTGATCTTCAAGAACTCCTCATAAATCTGAATTTAAATCTTCATTAAATGTTGCATGGAAATCCAAATCTTTGGGATTTATCTCTTGCATTTCGTGCTCATCCCTAATGAGGTGGATTTTGTCCCGACATGCCTCGACAATCCACTTGGCATGGCCTTTAGAAAACAATTTCGATTGTCTTGGCAGACCCTTCAGTTTTATTCCTTAATCTCTACAGCAATTCCTGATTGCCACGACAATCCAGTCCTGCACAAAATAACACACAACGACAATACCTTTTTTCACAAAATCAACTAAATTATGAAATCAAGCATGACAGTGAAGGAAATCATGAAAACATGCATTAATGTCTAATAATGCAACTAAAATGAGCCTAAGTCTAACAATAATATGAGTAAAAGGGTTATAAAATAGTACTTTTGAACACTTAACACACCCCAAAACTTTAACTATTGCTTGTCCTCAAGCAATGCAAATCTAACAATTACCTGCCAAGACTTCAATCTTCAAAGGCATGCTTCAAAAATGACTTCAAACCTCAGAACCATGGCATAGAGTATGATCACCTTTTGAATTTTTCGGATAGCACAAAAATTACTCGAAACCAAACTTTAATGCTCGTGACAACTGTGTGTGCGTAGTTGTATGCAAGTTGATTTTCAAGATTCTATGTGAACAATAGGCTTTTTATCAATTTAATTACTAGGGTATTTATTCATCTTTTTACTAGAGCCAATTTTAGGCACCTCTAGTAAAGCAAGCAATTTTTTATTTTAATTTTTTTCAACTAGATCCATCCTATTACCGGGCTAATTCCCTTCAAGTCGGCAATTGTCTATACTATTGCTTTCTTGTGAAATGCCAACATGTTGATCAACCTCTTTTCCTGTTCAGGCTGTAACTTAGAAGAAATTATCACAGGCAAAGTGTAATCGTTTCCCAAGTAAGCATATTTCAATTGCTCGGGCAATGGTTTCAATTCAAGAATAGGAGGTTGCTCAATGAAGGGTTTTTCGATTTTAACTTCCTTACCTGAGTAATCCAGTGGTTCAAAATACTTACCCGGACGACTTGCTATTCAATTGGCTTCATATTGTCCTTCATCGTCTGGCTCTTTAAGTTCCTCAGGTTCGGTAATACAATTGCCAAGGTAATTGTTAAGGCAATCTTCCTCCATGTCAAAATTGAATTCAGTTGTGGCCTGGATGACTTGGGACTCTTCTGGATCATCGGCATGCTTAAGGGTTTGGAAAACATTGAGCTTCACTTGCTGGTCGTTTACTCTCATGGTGAGTTCTCCTTTCTCAACATCGATCAAGGTCATTCCCGTTGCTAAAATGGTCTACCGAGGATAATGGGTGCGAACTCATCTGGTTCACAATCCAAAATAATGAAATCAGCGGGAAAAATCAATTTATCAACTCTTACCAGGATATCCTCGATTTTTCCCTCTGGATGTACAAAGGATATGTCCGCAAGTTAAAACATCACTGTTGTTGGTCTTGCCTTCCCTATTTCTAATCTCTGGAAAACAAATTTCTGCATGAGGTTTATGCTTGCTCCAAGATCGCATAATGCCTTCTCGACATAGTAATTTTTGATTGAACATGGTATAGTAAAACTAACGGGATCTTTAAGTTTAGATGGCATCCGGTTGTGCAACATGGCCATGCATCCTTCCGTCACAGCGACAGTTTCAAATTCTCCTAGCCTTGTTTGCTTAGAGACGATGTCTTTAAGGAACTTAGCATAGTTCAACATTTGTTCTATTGCTTCAACCAATGGCAAGTTGATACGGACTTGCTTCAAGATGTCAAGAAGCTTCTTGAATTGGTATTCTTGCTTTTGCCATTTCAACCTCTGTGGGAATGGTGGTGGAAGTCAGATATCCTTAATCTTTTCATTGGTTTGGAATTTGATTGACGGAATTGCTGAGGCATCAGGACTTGCCCAGGCATGGATATCTGGTATTTTTCCTTGGCATCAGGGCTTGCCGAGGCATGAGCATGTGGAGTTGCCTTGGTAATTTCTGACTCATCATTTTTATTGGAGGTTTTGTTGCTGGATTCATCTGTCTAGATAAGGGGCTGCTCCTTTTGTTCAGTGTTCTCTATTGAGTGAGCTTAGGTTTCCTTAAGATGTCGGCCACTCCTAGTGGTGATTGTTTTGCAATGCTCGTGGTTTGCTCATTTTGCAACTTCAGTATCGCTAGGTAAACCACACATTGGTCTTGTGTTCAAGTTTTGAGCAAATTGCCTGACTTGTGTCTCCAAAGATTTCAAGGTTGCCTCATGATTTTACAATGTCATCTCCATCTTGTTCATAAAAGCATCAGTATTCTTCATGAAATTACTATTCTCTACCATATAAGATTCAGTTTTTAACATGAAAGCATTGAGAGAATTTTCCAAAGAACTGGATGGTGTCGATTGTTTCTGCGGCATCTGTTGTCATGGCAAGTTCTACTAGAATCTTGTTGCTTGAGCATTCTGATTGCTATGGTTGAGGGCATTGTTAGGATTGCTCCATGAGAAGCTGGGGTGCTTTCTCCAGGCTGGCTTGTAAGTGTTGGACATCACATTGTTGTTCCGGTTGTAGTTTCCAACGTAAAAACTAGATTCTGGGTTCTGCGGACATTCAAAAGAATCATGGTTATCATTATATAATTCACAAAATAAACCAACTACCTTGACCTCATGTGGGTTGCTAGGTCGTTGCATGTTCTTAACCATATTGGTTAAGGCGGTCAATTGTGCAGAAATAGATCCCGATAAATCAATCTCGTTTATTATGGCATTGCATCTGATTATTCCCCTTTGGGTGGTTGGGAATGATAATCATTCTTGGCAAGACGGTTCAGAATCTTTATCGCTTCCTTAGGTGACTTGCTGAATAGTATGCCATTTTTTTAGGCATCTAGCATCATCCTTGTCGGTGTGTTCACTGAGTTGTAGAACATCATCACTTGCATCTACAATGGGAATCCGTGCATATGACATTTGTGTAAAAGCTCTCTGTATCGTCCCAAGCCTCGTACATGGATTCATCTTCTACCTGCCGAAAAGAAGTAACATCATTACGTAACTTATCGGTCATATTTGTAGAACTAAATCTAGCAATGAAATCACGACACAAATTTGTCCAAATCCTATAGATCCAGATGGAATACTATTCAACCATGTTTTTGCCCTATCCCTCAGTGAATAGGGAAACAATTTCAGCCTTAGGATATCTTCATGGACTCCTTGTAGCTTGAATGAATTGAAAATCTCCAAGAATGATTTGAAATGTTGTCTGACATCTTTAGTTGCCGAGCCGCCAAATTTACCAATTGTGTTGATTATGTTGAACATCACAAGTTTTAATTCAAAGTGGGCGGCTTCTATCTCGGGTGCGACAACTCCTGGATTGAGACCATTGAGATCTTCTTCTAAGTAGTCTCGGATAGGCCTGTTTCAAACAGGTTGTTGAACTTGTTCTCCTTCTCTTACTACGATGTTCTGCTTACCATTGGCATTCAGATTGCCGATTGGGTTAACTTGTTGTTCTGCCATTGCTGCTCGTTGTTCTCGTCTTTTTCTATGAAGAACTCGTTCGATCTCGGGTTCGAATGGGTCGTCTTGTGCTGTTGGTCTCGCCCTGGTCATACACAGATGCAAAGCCAAAGTTATAAGTCCCTTGAAACCTATTAGAAATAAAATAAAAATAAAAATAAATAAAGGTGCAAGAAAATAAAGACAAAGTCGCTATTGCAAATCCCCGACAATGGTGCCAAAAACTTGATGCATGTATTAAGTGCTTCGCAATTGGTGCAAGTGTACACGTTGTAAGTTATAGTATAGTATAGTATAGATATCGTCTCCATAGGGATTGGTGCTACTTCGGGAATCTAACTTCTCGCACTGAAAGTAAGTATGAGTTCTAATCAACAAGAAAATAAAAGAGCAATTAAATAAAAAGAAGATGTAATCGAATAAGAGAGAGTAGGCTGGGTTATCGTGAATCGTGGTGTGATAATTGAATGGACCGTCATGGTAATTGAGTGCTAGAGTAGCTCAATTGCTTCAACAATTGAATCCAGTCGGATTGCCTGGGAAAATGGAGCGATTGCCTGGGCAATTGGGCGACAACCATCAAAGTTCAGCGAAGTGTTCTTCAATGGTTTCTCGTTATCCCTAACTCGAAGCACTGTTAATTGTGCATTCCTTGATAATACATCCCTGCGTGAACCAAGGGTGGACAACAACCTATCTTGCGCTCCTTTTAGCCATTGAAATTTGTAACTTATCCTTAAGTCGAATTAGTCTTCACCATCGATTGATTGAATAAAGACCATACTCGTTTGTTTATTGAATCTAACTCTCCCGATATTAGATAAATGTATGAATTCACGAGATTATCTCCCAATTCACTCACAAAATTCAAGAACCAAGAATGAACAAAGTTTGAAGTAAAATTGCAAACTCAATACCTAAACAAATCCAATCGCTTTCACAACCACAAAAACACAATAACCCAAGCCAAATAAAATTAGTTCATGTCCGGGTGCAAAAGAAACACAAGAAAAAAAATTCTCTAGCATGAATCTAATCAAACAAAAAGGAAAATAAGAAGAAATTGAAACAACCCCCAATTTGCTCTCTTTAATCGCACCTCTCCCCTGAAGTAGACGGCTAGGTCTTCTATTTATAGGAGTTGGCTAGGTCAAAGTCTTTCTTGAGGAGGAAGTTAAGTTGGAATTAAATAGAATAAAAGAAATAGATATCTTTTATTATATATTTATTCCTCCAAAAACTTCTCCTAAAACTATTGGAATTTAATCTCCCTTTGATCTCTAAGAACTCCTCATAAATCTGAATTTATATCTTTATTAAATGATGCATGGAAATCCAAATCTTTGGGATTTATCTCTTGTTTGGATTTATCTCTTGCTTTTCGTGCTTATCCCTAATGAGAAGGATTTGTCCGACATGCCTCGGCAATCCGCTTGGCATGGCCTTTAGAAAACAGCTTCGATTACCTTGGCAGACCCTTCAGTTTTCTTCCTTAAATTCCACGGGAATTCCTAGTTTCCACAACAATCCAGTCCTGCACAAAATAACACACAACGTCGGTACCTTTTTCCACAAAATCAACTAAATTATGAAATCAAGCATGACGATGAAGGAAATCATGAAAACATGCATGAATGCCTAATAATGCAACTAAAATGAGCCTAAGTCTAACAATAACATGAGTAAAAGGGTTATAAAAATAATTCTTTTGAACAATTAACAAAACCTTCCAAAACCTTGATGATGAAGTTTACGATGACGAAAAGGAAACACAAGCATCAGTGGATGAAAAAGAAGATTTTATGGAGATATCAATTAATAAATCTAATAAAATCTTACCTTCAATTTTGCAGGCACCGAAACTTGAACTGAAAAGCTTACCAAGCCACTTGAAGTACGCCTACCTTGGTCTAGAAGAAATATTACCAATGATCATATCCAGTAAATTAAGCAAGGAAAAAGAGGCAAAACTCCTAAAAATACTAAGGGATCACAAATCAACAATAGGATAGACAATTACTTACATACAAGGGTTAAGCCCCACCTTATGTATGCACCGCATATTACTAGAAGGTAAGAGCAAGCCCTCACGACTAGTCCAAAGAAGATTGAACCCACTGATGATGGAAGTAGTAAAAGAAGAAATCGTGAAACTACTCAAGGTGGGTATGATATTTCCTATCTCGGATAGTAAATGGGTAAGTCCTATTCATGTGGTTCCAAAGAAAACCAAAATTGCAGTAGTTGAAAACCAAGATGGAGACATGGTACGTACTTGAGTTCAAAACAGATGGAGAGTGTGTATTGATTATCGAGAATTGAACAAGTCTACTAGAAATGACCACTTTTCTTTCTTATTTATTGATCAAATGCTTGAACGCTTAGCAGGTTTGTCCCACTATTGTTGATTAGAAGAATATTCAGGTTTCCATTAAATGCCTATAGCCCCTGAGGACCAAGAAAAAAAGACGTTCAGATGCCCATTCGGAATCTTTGCATATCGATGCATGCGATTTGGGTTGTGTAATGCTCCGGCCACTTTTCAGAGATGCATGGTGAGTATTTTTTCTAATTATGTTGAAAATATCATTGAAGTTTTATGGATGATTTTACTGTCTATAGAAACTCCTTTGATACATGTTTGGCAAATCTTGAGAAAGTCTTGAAAAGGTGTATAGAAACCAACCTAGTTTTTAACTATGAAAAATGTCACTTTATGGTCGATCAAGGAATTATACTAGGGCATATAGTATCATCTAGAGGAATTGAAGTAGATAAATCTAAGATAGATATTATTTCTTCATTACCCTACACCATAAATGTGCGGGAAGTTTGTGCTTTCCTTGTTCATACAGGTTTCTATAGGCGTTTCGTCAAGGGCTTTTCAAAGATATCCATACCACTTTGCAAGCTTCTCCAAAAAGATGTGGAATTAAATTTTGATGAACCATGCAAAAAAGCATTCAACATACTGAAAGAAGCTTTAACCACAACACCCATAGTCAAGCCACGAAATTGAAACTATCCATTCGAGATAATGTGCGATGCAAGCGATCATACGGTTGGGGCAGTACTAGGACAAAAGATTGACAAATCCTCACATGTGATCCATTACACGTCCAAGACGCTAGAATCTGCACAAGCAAACTATTCGACCACCGAGAAAGAACTATTGGTCGTGATCTTTGCGCTAGATAAATTTTGATCCAACCTATTAGGCGTAAAAGTCATTGTATACACCGATCATGCAGCCCTAAAGTACTTATTCACGAAGAAAGACTCAAAACCCTGACTAATGAGATGGGTATTGCTCCTCCAAGATTTTGATCTAGAAATTTGTGATAAAAAAGAACCAAGAATTCAGTGGCCGACCATCTAAGTCGAATCATCAAGGATGACAACCTCGATCCAATCAAAGAAGAATTTCCTGACGAACAACTTTTTTTGATGGATTAAAGGGAGTTCCATCTAGCCATCTAAGTCGAATCTTCAAGGACGACAACCTCGATCCAATCAAAGAAGAATTTCCCGACGAACAACTTTTTGTTAAACAAAGGCACTTCTTGGGAGGCAACCCATTCTTTTGTTCTTAGTTTATTTCGTCTTATTTCATCAATAATTTTTTATGTTTTTCTTTATTTCTTAAGTACAGGGGACAAAAAGCACTCTGAAAATAAGGCGTGCCCACGCTTAATAAAAAAGCTCAAGGCAGAATACACTCTGAGAATAAGGCGTGCCCACGCTACGAAAATTTCATGAAAATTTTTGGAGGGAATTTTCCCACCGGTGGGAAAAGCAAAATTGGTGAAATTTTTTGGCACTTCTTCCTAAAAAATAGGTACCGAAAATAGGGAAAATATGAGGGAAATGTTTTCTTTAATTTAAACTTTACTATCTTTAAGTCTTTTAATCCAATCAAAACTTTTCATCTTTCACCTTTCTTGTTTTCTAAGAATTTAAGATTCTTTATAAAGAGATAAAACCTATTCACTTCTCATCTACTATCTTCTTTCATAAATTCACCCTCGTTCTTGTTTTACAAGAAAAATGATTTCTCTTTCTCTTTTCTTAAGGATCTTCAAAGAAAATCTCTCCAAGAAATCATTCAAGCATGCTAAGAAAAAAGATTCAAGCAAGGAGGGATGGAGGACAATACCTTGAACACCCACCGCCACCACCGGTCGAAGAGCATCGCGAGCAGCCGCTGGTTCGCGCTTCCTCCTCTTGCAATCGCCGCTGCGCACAGCCCTCTCTAACCAATGTTGTCCATGTCGACAATCTTCAATTCACATCTTCAAAACACAAGAAAAGGTTAGCCGACATACAAAAAAGAACCATCCAAGGCTGTAAGTACATTTATCATGAAACTCTTTCTAGGCTTGGATTGTTAGAAAATGTAAGAAATTACTTTCATGCAATTGGTTGGACGAACTACATGACTGTTAACTTTTTGGTTTATACCGAATTGTTATGGGAATTTTGTGCTACCTTTGAGTTTAAGGATGAATGATATGTTGATTTAGACGCTCCCAATACTATTAAATTCTGTTTTATGAATGATAAGTGTTCAAAAGTACTATTTTTATTACCCTTTTTACTCATATTATTGTTAGACTTAAGCTCATATTAGTTGCATAATTAATTATTCATGCATTAATTCATGTTTCTTTCCACCATTGAGCTTGATTACATAACTTGGTGATTTTTGTGGAAAAAGATGCTGCTTTGGTGTGTTTTTGTGTGTGTATGTGTAGGATCACTTGCCAAAGCAATGCCGAGCTAGTTGCCAGGGCAATGCATGAAGGATATGCCGAGCTAGTTGCCAGGGCAATGCATGAAGGAGACGCCGAGCCAGTTGCCATGGCAATTGTCGAAAAAGAGAAGATGCAATAGGGATGTCGAAATTAATGACTAGACAAGCCCAAGATGACGTGGAGCAAAGCCCAAACCCAAAGGAATTTGATTGCCATGCAGAGATTAAAGAAGAATTAAATTCCAAGAAGATAGGAGAAGTTCTAGTATGAATACAATTATAATAAAGAATTATATTCTTTAAAGATAATTTAATTCCAACTTAAACTCCTCCTCAAAGAAGGACTTTGGCCTAGCCCTATAAATAGCAAGGAGATTTCGACAATCCATATAGAGAGAAAAATAGAGAAATTTCGACAAGATAGCAAGGAGGGAGAGAGTTCGATTTCTTCTTCTTCTTTGCTTCTATTAGATTCATGATTTAGGGATTATTCTTTGTATATCTTTTGAACCCAACCATGAACTAACTTGATTGGTTGGGGTTATTGTGTTTTGTTGTTGTGAGAAACAATTGGATTTTGTTTAGGTAATAAGAGTTTGCACTTTTCTATTCAAGGTGTACTCGTTCTTGGCTTTTATTCTTGTTTGCGAGTGAATTGGGAGAGGATCTCGTAACTTCATCTATTTATCTAATATCGGGAGAGTTAGATTCAAGAAACGAATGAGTATGGTCTTTATTCAATCTATTGATGGTGAAGATTAATCCGACTTAGGAATAAGTTAAGGATTTCAACGGCTAAGAGGAGCGCAAGATTGGTTGTTGTTCACCCTTGACTCACGCAGGGATGTATTATCAAGGCATGCACAAGTAGCTAGAGTTTCGACTTAGGGATAAGAAGAAACCATTGAAGAACGCTCTGCCGAACCTTGAAGGTTGCTGCCCAGACGCCCAAGTAGTTACCCAGGCAACCATCGATTAGTTGCCAAGGCAACCCCGTTGTGCAAGTTGCCACGGCAACTGAGTTACCCGTGCACTCTTTTACCAAAACGATCCAATCGGCTATCACACCTCAACTCACGATAACCTGGCCTATCTCTCTTTTTTTCTTTCATCTATTCTTTTAGTTTATTGCTTTTACTTTTCTCGTTAATTAAACCTCTATTATCAATTGTGTTTTTTTATTTTCACAGTGCAGTAACTTAAGCAAAGTGGCCCAAACCAATCCCTGTGGAGACGATACTCATATCACTTTATTACTTGCGACGTGTATACTTGCACATTTGCGTAGCACTTATCACACGCAACAAGTTTTTGGCGCCGTTGCCGGGGATTGGCAATTGGTGTTAGTTGTTTTTGTTATTGCATTTTTTCTACTAGTTTTACTAACTTTTCTTTTTGTTTGTTTTATCAAAAAAAAAATAGGTGCGCTACAAGTTAAGGGACATCAACATGTCGGGAAATAAAAGCCGATCTATTCGAGAGATGATGTTGGAAGATATGAATCAATCCAATCAAGAGTTTCTTGCACCCTTTGATGATTACCTATACCAACCGAGAAAAGCCCAAAGAACTTATACCGTGGAAAATTCTTGTGCTATGTGTGGAGAACATCATGTGTTTGAAAATTGCCCTCACATTTTCGGTGCATATAACTACATGGAGGACCATAGAGGGAACCAGCAGCAAAATTCTTCATGGTATGGTCAAAAAGCTCAAATTTTTTTTTACCATAACAATTTTGCCGCAGCAACAGATATGCCATGGCAATGTAGTCCTTTTCAAGAGCATTCCAATTCCTTGGAGGAAACGTTACTAGCTTCCTTGGCTAGACTTGACGGATCAATTGAAGAGATTCGAGAACTATCAAAATCTATGGATACGAGGATAACTCAGTGGGATGCAACCTTAGAGGATTCAGAAGATCAATTGGGGAGATCCACATATGTCATGGATAACATGCACCAACAATTCATTCTTAGGGATACTAACGTCCCAAGGCAAGAGGATAAGGAGCAATACAAAGAAATCTCTCCGATGTGTGAGGAACAACTAGAACCTCAAAGTCAAGAGGATGCCAATGAGAGAGACTGCCCAACACATGATGAGCTTGAACAACAAATTGCCTCGGCAATGATTGAGGAGCCTGAACGAGCAATGCGCGACAACAACACTCGGTGAAGCTGAGAACAACAATACTATAGCAAATTTTGAGGAACCTGATGCCCATAAGGTTACAACGTTGATGTTGAAGCGAGAATCAGAGTGCTCTCATCTACAATTGCCACGGCAATTACGACCACATGCAAGATCAACGAGATGATAATACTTTGCCAATGGAATATGAGCAGGTAATAGTTGAACCTTTTGAATTCTTTAAAAACTCACCTCGTCCATTGCAGGTATGTCTTGAGGAACCGAGGTTGGTAGATTTAAAGCCATCGAAATCTCTACTGATGGAGATGTTTGAGAGGCCAAAAGAAAAAGGTGTTTGGATTCATAAAGCTCTTCAGAAAATTGATTCTTCCCTTGACTTAAAGCAAAATTTGACAACTGATTGCCACGGCAATTGGCTTGAGCAGCAATTGCCACGACAACAAAGGCTACATCCAACCATGATAGAAGTCGACAAGAATGAGGTAATTGAATGGTTGAGAATGGATATAATTTTTTCTATTAATATATTTGTGCTTTCAGGAATAGTAGCAAGGTGGAGAGTATACATGGACTACAAGCGAACAAAGAAGAAAGACACCTCCACCATGGTAACGCAAAAGGGAGTAGTGGCAAGCACATTGGCCAAACTCTTTTTGGGCAATATTATCACCCGATAGAGGGTGCGGATGGACTATAAGAAGTATCGAAAACGGAAACTTTCAACACCGCAACAACTCCTGATACGCACGCTTGGGCAACCATGGATGCACACGCCTCGGCAACCCCTGACGCCTCGGCAACCATGGATGTGCATGCCTCGGCAACCCTCGACGCCACGGCAACTACTGATACATTTATTTTTATTTTTATTTTTTGAACTATTTTGTTCTATTATTTTTGGTTATTTTTTCTCTTTATTTTTTAGGATATATTTTATTTTTCTTCATTATCTTTAGTTTCCAGGTTTTCTTTTCCACAACAAGACTCACAACCACCATGCTAAGGAAATTCACTGCCGACTACTTGCCACAGCAACCACAACAGAAACTGGCGATGCCTAGGCAACAACAATGGCTTCGGCAACTACTGATGCACATGCAAGTAAACCTGCATCGGCAAACATGGATCAAATCAAGGCAATGCTATTCACGCGGTACCGGCCACAAGCATTCAACCACTGACCGAAAATTGAATCAAGCAAATGGCACGAAGGAAACTCATCACTCGAGGTGACGACCTCTCTGACTAACTCATTTCATTTAGTTTCTTTTAAATTTTGTTTCACTCTTACATGCATTGAGGACAATGCTTCTCTCGAGTTTGGGGGGGGTGTTGGTTTCTAGTTAGTTTCATGTTTAGTTGCATTCATTTTTAGCAATCACATATAGGTTGCATATGTTACTTGCCATGCCTTTAATTTGATTTAATTGCTTAAGACTTGTTGAATATCCAATGATGAATTTTTGCCACTGCAGTTAATTGAAATAACCTTTAATTTTAGGATTGCATGAAAAGAACTTAGAATTTTACTATGATGCTGATTTTTTTTTACACGGTTGTGGCTTGTTGATTGAAAGAAACTTAGTGAACTTAGGTTGCTTAAAATTTGGGTAAATTTAAAATTAAAAATTAAAAGTTAATTTCTTGCTAGAGGTGCCCAAAACTGGCTCTAGTAGTAAATACACTTTCTTGCTAGAGGTGCCCGAAACTGGCTCTAATAGTTAATGCACATTAAAGAATCGCTAGAGGTGCCCGAAATTGGCTCTAGTCGACTAAAATAAAATAAGAAATTGCTTACTTTGCTAGAGGTGCCCGAAATTGGCTCTAGTGAAAATGAAAATAAATGCCCCGGCAATTAAATTGATAAAAGCCTATTGTTCACATAGAATCTTGAAAATCAACTTGTACACAACTACGCACACACATTGTCACGAGCATTATAGTTTTGTTCCGGGAAATTTTTGTGCTATCTGAAAAAATTTAAAAGGTGATCATACTTTGTGCCATGGTTCTGAGGTTTGAATTCAAGTTTGAAGCATGTCTTTGATGATTAAAGTCTTGGCAGGTAATTGTTAGTTTGCATTGCTTGAGGACAAGCAATAGTTCGAGTTTGGGGGCGTGATAAGTGTTCAAAAGTACTATTTTTATTACCCTTTTTACTCATATTATTGTTAGACTTAAGCTCATATTAGTTGCATAATTAGTTATTCATGCATTAATTCATGTTTCTTTCCACCGTTGAGCTTGATTACATAACTTGGTGATTTTTGTGGAAAAAGATGCTGCTTTGGTGTGTTTTTGTATGTGTATGTGCAGGATCACTTGCCAAAGCAATGCCGAGCTAGTTGCCAGGGCAATGCATGAAGGATATGCCGAGCTAGTTGCCAGGGCAATGCATGAAGGAGACGCCGAGCCAGTTGCCATGGCAATTGTCGACAAAGAGAAGATGCAATAGGGATGTCAAAATTAATGACTAGACAAGCCCAAGATGACGTGGAGCAAAGCCCAAACCCAAAGGAATTTGATTGCCATGCAGAGATTAAAGAAGAATTAAATTCCAAGAAGATAGGAGAAGTTCTAGTAGGAATACAATTATAATAAAGAATTATATTCTTTAAAGATAATTTAATTCCAACTTAAACTCCTCCTCAAAGAAGGACTTTGGCCTAGCCCTATAAATAGCAAGGAGATTTCGACAATCCATATAGAGAGAAAAATAGAGAAATTTCGACAAGATAGCAAGGAGGGAGAGAGTTCGATTTCTTCTTCTTCTTTGTTTCCATTAGATTCATGGTTTGGGGATTATTCTTTGTATATCTTTTGAACCCAACCATGAACTAACTTGATTGGTTGGGGTTATTGTGTTTTGTTGTTGTGAGAAACAATTGGATTTTGTTTAGGTAATAAGAGTTTGCACTTTTCTATTCAAGGTTTACTCATTCTTGGCTTTTATTCTTGTTTGCGAGTGAATTGGGAGAGGATCTCGTAACTTCATCTATTTATCTAATATCGGGAGAGTTAGATTCAAGAAACGAATGAGTATGGTATTTATTCAATCTATTGATGGTGAAGATTAATCCGGCTTAGGAATAAGTTAAGGATTTCAACGGCTAAGAGGAGCGCAAGATTGGTTGTTGTTCACCCTTGATTCACGCAGGGATGTATTATCAAGGCATGCACAAGTAGCTAGAGTTTCGACTTAGGGATAAGAAGAAACCATTGAAGAACGCTCTGCCGAACCTTGAAGGTTGCTGCCCAGACGCCCAAGTAGTTGCCCAACTAGTTGCCCAGGCAACCATCGATTAGTTGCCAAGGCAACCCCGTTGTGCAAGTTGCCACGACAACTGAGTTACCCGTGCACTCTTTTACCAAAACGATCCAATCGGCTATCACACCTCAACTCACGATAACCTGGCCTATCTCTCTTTTTTTCTTTCATCTATTCTTTTAGTTTATTGCTTTTACTTTTCTCGTTAATTAAACCTCTATTATCAATTGTGTTTTTTTATTTTCACAGTGCAGTAACTTAAGCAAAGTGGCCCAAACCAATCCCTGTGGAGACGATACTCGATACTCATATCACTTTATTACTTGCGACGTGTATACTTGCACATTTGCGTAGCACTTATCACACGCAACAATGAACAAACAATTTTCTTTATACATTACGGAATTAATCTTGCCATGGGCTTTATCTCTAATGACTATGCAATATCTAATGACTATGTATCAAGCTTGTGTGACTATAGTGCAGATTTTGAACCCAAAATCCTCTTCCAAGAATGGTCGACGAGCACCTCAAAGTACAACCTAAGCCACTCGAAAGATCATAAACTCAAAAACACGGCACTAAAATACATCCATCGATTCCTAGCATATTCATTCACCGGTAGAGTGAACTCGGCAAACATATTTAACAAAGCCGAATTCTTTTTCCTTTGATGTATGGAGAAAGGGAGAAAAGTAAATATTGTGTGAAGATGAGATTGATATGGGAAGTAAAATAGGATTGATTAGATCTTGTTAGACTTACAAATCATTTCTCATATTAATTGATTTGATAGTCGGATGGATAAAAATTGGACACAACAAACCACTTTGTGAGACTTGAGCCTTAGCAAGCATGTATCTTGTGCTTTATATTTTTCTTCTTTGAGTGATTGTCAAACATGATTAGATTATTTCTATAACTTACAATGTTATGCACGTTGAAACCACATATGATCAAATTACTTGAGATGATTAAGGTACCTAGGTATGAACCTTGAGCCAAAAAGTCCACCTTCGTAAATATGACCATTAGAGAACCACTTTTGAGCCTAAGTCTTTTGTTTGGAAATTAACCATATTACAAGCCTAATTCCTTTTTTTATTTCCCCAATTTGCACCCAGAATTGGAGAACTACACACTTTCCTTACTTGAAAAAAGAGGAAAATTAAGCAAAAGAAAAAAGAAAGGGAGAAAATCTTGAAAACAAGAAAAAGAAAAAGAAAGAAAATTGTCTTGTTTGTTCAAAAAGAAAATTCAACGAAAAGAAAAGACAAAAAAAGTATGAAAAATATTGAATCCTTGTTTCTCCCAAAAATTAAATTTATGCAAAAGCTCGATACAAAAGAGAAAAAAAGAGTGTTAAGTTCTTCGATTCAAAAAGCCTAAAAGTTTTTCTCACCATACCTTTTCCTAAGCCCCGTTACAACCAAATTCAAAGACCTTTGATCTTGTAATTCGATCCAACTAGTGGTGGAGATGTGATATATTTGTAAGCTTATGGTAAGTATCTTTTCATGCTTTGACTTTAGTGTCGTTGTCCCTTAAACACTTTGAGCGATATTGAGTGAATCCTTTGCAAAGGTGTTTGATTTTATTCCATCTTGACTTCATGATAATTAATTGGATATTATTTGCTTGTGCTAATTTGCAAACCATGATTTATTACTTCTCTTATCCTTTCTTCATTACCAAAGGGACCCTAGATCTTGAATTTCAATATGCTTGAGGACAAGAATAATCTAAGTGTGGGGGTATATGATAAGTCATTAATTTGCATGTTTTTCATATATCAAATCGTATGTTTTAGAACATTAATCTATCTTAAAGCCCTTAATTCGTTTCCTATTTGGTTTTGTAGGTATTTTTGGGCCTTAACGACGTTTTATACGTAAAAGACAAGTTTTAACACCTTTTTGGCGTCATCGAGAAATTCTTAGCACAAAACCAGTAAGCAGCCGCGGAATAAGGCATGGGCACGATGCATCACATACATTTTGACTTGGAGGACAAGCAATCCTACTACAAGTGGACTTCTACTTTGTTTAGGATTATTGTATTTAATGTAAAGTTTTCCCCTTTATTTTCCTTATAAATAGAGATCAAAGGGTGAAGAGAAAAAAAAATCTAAAGTTAGCCGAAAACCCTATCCCTCTTCTTATGTTGTCGCCTACTCCATGAGTAGCTAAACCCATCTTTCTAGTCAAGTGCAGTTACAAGGATATTATTTCAAGTTTTTAGTGAGATTTTTTCTTCCATAATTATCTTCATCTTCATTCAAGTATTTTCATATCTTTTGTGCTTCATCTTCATGCGTATGTTTGGTTAAATATATGCTACAACCAATTCAATGCTATTTGATACAAGTGGTAAAGAAATTCGGGTTCGATTTCTAAAGGTATGAATTCATGTTCTTTATAAGTTAACAGGTTCATGCTTAGGAAGAATATGCGCTTTGGGTCTCTTAAAGATCATTAATGTTATTTGATAGATAATAATTCTTTAGTGGTATCTAGAAATTTAATCTTGATAATAAGAGTTAATCTTTTAATGGTATTTAATTGATTATATAACTTAGAAGAGATTGTATTATTTGGTGGTATTCATTTAATCTAAAACCAAGCTATTTGAGATTGATATTGATTTATCTTTTGTGAGTCAATGATCTAAATTCTTGATTTAATATTCTAAGTTCTACCTTGACTAGAGTTCTGATTTATATTGATTTCTTCCTTACTTCAATTGTTTTTCTTCAAATCAAACACAAAACCCCCTTTACTTTAATTGCTTTACTTGTTATTTCCATCGGCTGAACAGAGTAGCATCTTTGAAGCCTTGGTGGTGCTTCTTGATTTTTTAGTATTTTTTCGATTGATTGCTTATGTGCTATGTCTTGTGCGTCTGATTTACTGTTTTGAGGTGTAAGTCGGTTTAAATGGCTAGGTGTTATGTACTGCTTAGCAATGGTGTAGAAGGACTTTGGCCTCTATGTAAGGTGATCTTCTGTTTTTGTATTTCCTGATTCTAGAGTACTCTTTTCTTCTATTTAGGTTTGTGGAGGTTTTTAACAAGGCTCTCAATCAGGTTAGGCTTGTATGATTTTACATTAATAAACCATATATTGCTGAGCAAAAAAATTCACAAAGTACCTAATTCAAAATTTTAAATTGTATGCCAAATACTCGAATTTGCACAAAATTTGAATTCGAATCTGCTGACATTTTTTATGATCAAAGTTCAAACTCCTTATATTATTCATAGTTGGTTTCAAATATCTAGACTTACAATCCACACTTGCATTTAGCACATGTATTTTGACAAATAACCAATATGATACTTTTTCTTTTAAAATGTTTAATATAGTATCTATACTTTCAAAATGTTCAAAGGTAAAAAATGACTAATGTGGACATTTTATTGAAACCAATGAGAATTATCTTTATTTAATAAAAATTTATCGACTAGAGAAATGTATTTTTATCGAAACATGGAATGATATGGAAAATTAAATAAATAAAAAACTTCAAGGACCACATTAGATTCAATAAAAACGGCTGAATGAAAAGGAAAGTTGATAAAAAAAATTGGGACCACATTTGTAAGTGAAACGGCTCTATAGTAAGAAAAGTTAACATGAATCCATCGAGATCTCATTATATTTAAGTGAAACGGCTAAATGAAAAGTAAATGTGGTAACAATCTTTTAGGCCACATTAGATTTTCGCGAAACAACTGAATGATAAAGAAAGTAGAAAAAAATTCGGGACCACAGTAGTAGACGAAACGGTTAAATAGTAAGAAAAGTTAGCGAAAATTCTTTGAGATCTCGTTATATTTAGGTGAAATGGCTAAATGACAAAAAAAATGTGGTACTTGTTAGAAAAATAATATATATTGGTTGAATAATATTGTTGCTAAGTCATGTCACTTGGTGAATAGAAATGCTAATAATAAGTCATGTCACTTGGTGAATAGACTTATTAATTTTTTGTTTAAAATTGCATTCATTCAATCGTATCTATTAATTTTTCAACAAATCTTTCTACCAAAAAGTTTAATCTTTTCATCAAACGGTTTATTTTTTTCAAAAACTATATAAAGACTAGTTGAGAGTCATTTTCACAATATCTTTGAAACTCAACAACTTTGAAAACCAACATGAAAAATGTTTTTGGTTTCCGGTGATAGAGGAAGGCAAGATTGTGTTTGATTGTTCACTGCACTTGTGCTACTGTTGTGAACGTTTGTTGTTGTATCTTGGAATATAGACGTCCAATGTTACTCAAGTGCCGAGAAGAGGATGAATCTTTCTTAAAGAAACTGTTTATACATGCCTCAACAAATTTTTTTTTTTATTTTTAACTATGTCAAATTTCATGCTCAGCTTTTAATTTATTATTATTTATTTATTTTATGATATTTTATAGGGCTACGTTAGATTTAGGTGAAACAACTACATAATAAAAAAAATCATTTGGGACCACATTAAATTTAGGTGAAACGGCTGGAAAAATTGTCTATAAAAGATGAGCCTAGGCTCTTTTGAAGTTAAGATAAAAACCTTAGAATTTCTATTATTCCGCTCATCAGCCCCCCCCCCCCTCCCCCATTTTTTTTTTGCAACCAGCCATATCAAAGTTCAATCTTTTCACAGTGCCGAAAGGCTTCCCGATTTCTTCGTATTTTCTCTATGATAAGGCGATTTTCTATAGTCCTTAAATTCTTTGACGTTAATAACGACCACTATTTTATAAAAAACTGGGTGAAAGAACCGTTTTTTTTTTTTATCTTGAGCTAGATTCGACACTCATCTTTGCTTTAGCTTTAAAAAGACCATTGCAAATGCTTTCGCTTGATATCAAACGAAAGCATTTGCAAAGCTCTTTTGAAAGAAATGAAGAAGGCGAGTATCGAGTCTAACTCAAGTAAGAAAAAAAGTTACTCATCCTCTTGGTTTTTATAGAACAACGGTTGCCATCGTCGAAGTCTTTGGGGACTATAGAAGAACGGTTTTATCAAACGTACAATTCCGTCATTCAGTTGTTTGATTTAATGAACAGTGAAAAACCACCGCAATTCGATCATTGCATCAACAATATATATGGTCAAATTGGCATAGTATTATTCGTTTGGTCTTCATGAATTTCATAATCCGCCTGATATGGTTTTGAGTATTATAATCTGCCTGTAAATAAACGAATACCGGCTATAGAGGTCATATGAGGTTTGGTGAAAACGGTTAAATGATAAGAATTTTTTGGGACCACATTAGTAGATGAAACGGCTAAATAGTAATAGAAGTTGGCAGAAATCGTTTAAAGTCACATTTTTTATGTGAAACGGTTAAATAATAAGTATATGTGACAGCAATCTTTCGGGTCCACATTAGACTTTCGTGAAACAAATGAATGATAAGGAAAACTAGCAAAAAAAATTTCGGGACCACATTAGTAGACAAAACGACTAAATAGTAAGAAAAGTTAGCAGAAATCCTTCAAGGTCACATTATATTTAGGTGAAACAGCTAAATGATAAGTAAATGTGGCAACGATCCCTCAAGGACACATTAGATTCACGTAAAACAACTGAAAGGCAAGGAAAGCTAGCAAAAAATTTTGGGACCACATTAGTAGACGAAACGGAATAATAAGGAAAGTTAGTAAAATGCTTCAAAATCACATTATATGGAGACGTAATTGGATGGTCAATGTTACACACATCTATCAGGAAGGTAATAAGCTTGCGGATGGTATGGTCAAATTGGCATGATATATCTGTTTGGTCTTCATGAATTTCATAATCCACTTGATATGGTTTTAAGTATTTTGCATTCGGTTGTACTGTCTTAGGGTGGATTCTCTTCTGTAATGGTCTAAAGGCATCCTTTATTTGAATTAAAACAAATAACCTTTTCGTAGCACTTTTGTCACGGGGCCATTATTCTCTTCCCAAAAGACATGTCTAATAGGATGTGCAGTGCCACCGTATTTATATCCCAAAACCTTCCTTTTCCTTTTCGATGTGGGATTAATGATCCCGTCTCTTCTCATGCGTGACATTCTATTACCCTCTTCCTAAAAGACATGTCTAATAGGATGTAAAGTGCCACCGTATTTATATCCAAGACCTCCCTTTTCCTTTCCAATGTGGGATTAATGACCCCGCCTCTTCTCAGGCGTGACACTTTAGCATACCCAAAGCACCATCGAAATCGTTGTTAATGATAGCTGCTGTTTTAAATTACAGAGTAAAGGGACATTGCCAAACCCTTGTTTTTTCCTGTAAATAAACCAAAACCGGCTATAGAGGGGGAGAGGACTTCAGAAGAAAATGAAACGGTCAGATCTAGTAGAAGACCCGAGAGCTATTTATTCTTTGCGGAATGAGATTACGAGTACTTATCGATACAAAAAAAAAGTAATTTAAGTGTCCAAAACAGTGATACATTAATAAGATAATCATTAATGGAGTTTATCGAGAGAGTCAATTGCGAGTTGATTAGTGCTCGTTAAAAAATTTCGTTGCTCGACTTGTGCTCATTACTCATTAAGCTTGCCAGAATTTTTACCTTGTTTTTTAAATATAGGTAAAATCTAGTGATACTGTTAGAGTTTAATATAAACATATAAATTCAAAGAAAACATGAGGACTATAAAAATAATAAATAAACGAACTTGTCAAGACTTAATGAAGTCAATTTTGAGCGTGAGATGCTTTTTAGTTTTTCAATAATTTTTGATGAACACAAAGGAGAGAAAGCCTTAACGATCTCGGGGTTTTAACTTTCAATTGTATTTGGGTGCAGTTTGGGTTTGGAGTAGCAGGAAGTTTTCAATATCTTGAATTGCTTCTTTGATTCGCTCTTGGCGGTGGTGGTTGTGTTAGAATAAAATTAGCTGAATTAGTTTTAATTAGTTAAGTTCATTGTTAGTTTGTTAGTGGGCTGTTAGAATAGAATGTTTCTGATTCGAGTTTAGGTTGCAGGTTGGTGTGATTGTTGCTACTTATTTGTTGTTATATGCTTGAGTTTTTTTAGGTGAATTTGTGCCTTTATTCAAAATTCGACCAGAACAAACAATTCCAAAATTTATCAGGAACTTATACTTCCCTTGTACATAGTCAGTACACTCATCAAAAACAAAATTAACTCTCAAGCCCCCAAGCTATACACAGTGTCCTGTTTAAATGACTACCAGACTTAATTTTCATTCCAAAAAATCTTAAACTAACTACCTCTTTAATCTGCCCAATCAAGGAAGAGACATTCGAAGTAACTCCCCGAAAATGCCGAGCACTCCTCTCTCTCCATATCAATCCAATGAAGCAATTCCATGCCAATCTAAGCAAAGCAGCCCACAAAGATTTCCCCTTCAAATTTTGACATGCCCATTGCAACTCCCCAATCCAACTGAGCACATTCTTTTCCTGTTGACATAGCTGCAAAATATCAGTCCAAACAGCTTTAGAAAAGTTGCACTCAAAGAATAAATGATCCTTGGATTCCTGCTCGATCGAACAAAATTCACACAATGAAATAATAGGCAAACCAAAAGAAATAAGTCTAGCCTTGGTAGGCAATTTGTCGAGAACTGTCATCCAAGTAATAACCGAATGCTTTGGGATATGGCCCGACTGCCAAACATGCCTCTCCCACGAAACCTTGTGTCTATGTTCCCTGAGCTCACTACATATCGCCCGAGTGCGGAGGTATTTTGAGAACAGAAGACAGTACTTTGATGATGCTTTTCTCAGGACCAATAGAAGGATTAGGAGCAGATTATGCAGATTTACTTGCAGTCAAGACTGCGTTGGAAGTTTTTTTCGAGGCAAAGTGGATAGGTAAAGCTCATCTTTGGGTGGAAAGCGACTCAAAAGTTGTGTTGAACTGGATAAAGGAGGAGATGCAAAGACCATGGCGATGGTGGCATGTGTTGGTAGAAATTGATATGTTGACTAGAAAAATAGGTAAGGTGGAGTTTTCATACTCGCCAAGACAACCAAATGTAATGGCGGATTGTTTAGCGAAGGATGGTTTGCAACGTTCAACCCTTTTCAAAGCATGGTGGTGGAGAGTATGTTTTTAAGAATCGGTTCTGGGGTGAATTCTATTGAGTGTGACTTATGTGTTTCTGTTTTATTCCTTCTTATAGTAGGTGGGAGCAAATAAGGGTGAGTTTCTGAAGTGTGGGTGGGTGATTCTTGTCTCATTGTACGTTTGGCAGCCTCTTTGTTTGGTGTTAGGGGTGTTTTCATTGGCAGATGTGCTCCTCCCCTTAGTTGTATGTACTATTTTTCTGCTGGGAGGTTTTTAAGAAAACATACAATTTCGGGTTACCTGTAATAAAATATTTTGCTGAGCAGAAAAAAACAATTGAAAAATAATTGACGTGGACATTTTGTTGAAACCATGAAATAATAAGGTAAATTAGTTTGTCAAAAAAAAAGGTAAATTAAGAATAAAAAAACCTTCGATGTCACATTTTGTCGAAAATCCGAATTTGCACAAATTTTAAATTAGAATATGCTAACATTTTTTATGATCAAGGTTCAAATTTATTCTATTCTCTATTTTATAATTTAGAGTTAGATTCAAATATCTAAATTCACAACCTACACTTGCATTTGATACATGTTTTGACAATTAATACTTGTACTTTAAAATTTTCAGTATAAATATATACTTTTAAAATGTTTAAAGGTAAAATTTGGGCTCCAAACAAGGTAAGCCCAAAACATTAACAAGTTAGTTTTTAAAAGCAACAACAATTGAAAAATAACTAATGTGAACATTTTGTTGAAACCATAGAATAATAAGGAAAATTAAGAAGAAAAACCTTCGGGGCCCATTAAATTTAATACAAAAGGCTAAATGATAAGGAAAGTTAATAAGACTTTTTTGGGGCCACGTTTGTAGTCAAAATGGCTAAATATGAAGAAAAATTTAGAAGTAATCTTTCGAGGTTATATTATATTTAAGGGTTAACTACACCACATACCACTCAATTATGGTTTCTGAGTCGAAAATGTCACCGAACTTTAAAATTGTTCAAAATTATCACTGAACTTTAATATGTGAATCGAAAATACCACTCCACCGTTAAGTCAAAACGACATCATTTTGGTAGGTTGTTTTGAAGCCTAATTTAGGCCAAAACGACGTCACTTTGCTGGAGAAAAAACATGCGTTTGAGGGGTTTTGAACCCAAACAAGACCTTTAGGAGAAAAAGCTAAGCCTTAACCACTTAACCAACATAACATTCTATAATATTTTACCACAAATATTATATATCTCAAACTAGATAAGATTAATTCAAATTATTTTATGAAATAAATAATATTAATATATAAATAATATAAGATATATTATTTGTATAAATAAAATATATAAAAATAAAAGTGTATTGTTTTTATTTTTTATAATATTTATAATATAAATATATTATTTTTTAAAAAACCTAAAATATTTATAAAAATAATATATTTATATTATAAATATTATATAAAAACTCTAAATCCTATACCTTAAACTACAAAGCCCAAACCCAAACCATAAATCCTTATGATTTGAGGTTTGGAGTTTATAATTTTTTATATATTATTTATAATATAAATATATTATTTTTATAAATATTTTTTTGTTTTTTTTAAATAATATATTTTTATTGATATATGTAAAAACAATATATTTATATTATTTATAGAATCATTTTTTATAAAATAATTTGGCGGAACCAAATTGAGAAGTTTATATACTTTAAATAAAAATATTTTATTTTTATATTTTATATATTATTTTAAAAAACATAAAATTCATATATAAAAAATCCTTAAACCCCAAATCCTAAACTCTAAAATTTAAAATTTAAGTTCAAGGGTAGGGGTTTGTGGGTTAATGATTTAGGATTTAGGTTTTTTTTATATATTTTTAATAATATAAATATATTATTTTTATAAATATGTTGGGTTTTTTAAAAAATAATATATTTATATTATAAATATTATATAAAAATAAAAAACAATACACTTTTATTTATATATATATTATTTATACAAATAATATATCTTATATTATATATATTAATATTATTTATTTCATAAAATAATTTGAATTAATCTTATCTAGTTTGAGAAATATAATATTTGTGGTAAAATATTATATAATGTTATGTTGGTTCAGTAGTTAAGGCTTAGCTCTTTCTCCTAAAGGTCCTAGGTTCAAAACCCCCAAATGCATGTTTTTCTCCAGCAAAATAATGTTGTTTTGGCCTAAATTAGGCTTCAAAATAGCCGCACCAAAACGACGTCGTTTTGACTTAACGACGGAGTGGTATTTTCGACTCACATATTAAAGTTCAGTGATAGTTTTGAAAAAATTTAAAGTTCAGTGGCATTTTCAACTCAGAGACCATAGTTGAGTGGTATGTGGTGTAGTTAACCCTATATTTAATTCAAACCACTAAATGATAAATAAATGTGAAAATAATTCTTCTAGGCCACATTAGATTTACGTAAAACATCCGATTTCAAACAAAAAAGATTTACGTAAAACAACTGAATGATTAGGAAAACTAGCAAAAAAAATTTAGGACCGGAGATAAGCTTGATATTATGGAATTCATGAGGGAATTCTTTGCTAAGGGTCGGTTATCGAGGGGATCGAATAGCTCATTTCTCGTGTTGATCCCGAAAAAGAAGTCTCCAGTTGATATTGGCGAGTTTAGGCCGATAAGCTTGATTAATTCTATCTACAAAATTGTGGCAAAGGTGTTTGCACGAAGATTACAACGGGTGTTGGGAGGTTTTATTAGTGATTCTCAGAGTGCATTTATTCAGGGAAGACAAATTGTTGATGGAATATTGCTCGCCAATGAGGTAATTCATTCGTTGAAGCAGGATTGGATGGTGATGAATGGCGTCATTTTGAAATTGGATTTTGCCAAGGTGTATGATTGTGTATGATGAGATTTTTTGGACTCTATTTTGGAACGAATGGGGTTCGGTGCAGATTGGCGACAATGAATTTTGGAATGTTTGAGTTTTACGCGACTTTCGGTTCTTTTGAACGGTAGTGCAACGCAAGAGTTTGGAATGCAACGAGGAATGAGGCAAGGGGATCCATTGTCACCATTACTCTTTGTGGTGGTGGCTGAGGCATTACACTTAATGATTGTTAGAGCAGAGGAGATGAATTTAATATGGGGTGTTCGTGTGGCGGATGACTTTATATTGTCTCATTTGTAGTTTGCTAATGACAAAATCCTTTTCCTTGAGGGACTGGTGGAGGTTGTATTAAATGCACAGGTTATTGCTTAGCTTTCAACTTTGTTCTGGGTTGGAGATTAACTTTCAAAAATCGATGTTGATTCCGGTAGGGATGGATGGGAATGTGGTAGTTGACTATGCTGATGTATTGGGTGTGGTGTGGGCTCGCTACTGTTTCAGTATTTGGGGATGCCGGTGGGTGTGAATCCGCGTGGGAAAGCTATGTTGGAGTCGATACGTGATTGCAAGTTTTCAAAAGAAATTTGCAGGATAGAAATGAGCTTCTCTCTCGTTCGCAACAAGGTTGATTTTGGTAAATTCAGTCCTCTCGGCTTTACCACTGTACTATGTGAGTGTTTTTGTGGCTCCGAAGGGAGTTATCCCAAAATTAGACAGGTTACGGCAATCCTTCTTGTGGGGAGGGGTGGAGCTCAAAGGCAAAATGAGTAGGGTCAGGTAGGAGGTGGCGTATCGACCTCCCCAGTTAGGAGGTTTGCTAGTGGTGGATTTACGGTCTCGTAACTTGGCTTTGATCTCAAAATAGGCTTGGAAATTTGTGTCGAATAGACATTCTCTGTGGCGGGCATTAACTACGACGAAATATGGTGAAGCAATGCCTTGGTGGAAGCTTAATAATGTGCTTAGGCGTGATGCTTCGGTTGTGTGGCGGCAAATTGTCGATATTGTATTGTCTGAGTCGGTGCTACATCATTTTGAGGATAGATGTTTTCTTTAGAGGATTGAGGATGGTAGGAATGTGTTGTTTTGGATGGATTCATGGAGTGGGGAGGTGTCGTTGAAAGTGTTGTTTCCGCGTTTGTGTTAGGCTTGATAGGCTCGATTTCTTTCAACCGATTTAGATTGCCAAGTGTGGAGAAAATTGATTTTTGGGTGATTTTGGTGGAAGCAAAAGATAGACAAATAGATAAAGGATTAATAGTGGTTCAAGCTTCTAACAAGCTCTACATCCACTACCTTAGCTCCCACTAAGGATTTTTAAACCAATTTCACTAGAAATTCTTCCCCTTTTTAAGGCTTAGGAGGAAACCTTTACAACCTAGACTCATTCACCAAGTCTAGCAACCAAAGCTCACAAACCGAG
Source organism: Hibiscus mutabilis (assembly GCA_019671005.1). Lineage (NCBI taxonomy): Eukaryota > Viridiplantae > Streptophyta > Magnoliopsida > Malvales > Malvaceae > Hibiscus > Hibiscus mutabilis. The sequence goes on along the minus strand of CM033735.1, from coordinate 2,234,576 downwards.
CTTTGGGAACACTCTTGAACAAGAGAAAATCTAGAAAACTTGAAATCCCTCTAAAATGTGTTTTTTTGCACTAATTAAGCACTCACCCAAACCTAAACACTTGAGCAGATATGACAATGTAAGCTCACAAGTGTCGTTGACACGCGTCGTTTTCGCGTCAATATAATTCCTTCTTCTCAAATAATAATTAAAGGAATTCAAACGTAGTAAAAGAGAAGTAAGAGTCGATCCCACAGGGACTAAGAGAACTTCCTGATTTATGTTTGTTCAATCGGTGAGCCAATAAGAGAGTTGAATAATATTTAAGTATGGTGGGGATATGTGGAATTAAGTAAAAAATAAGAGATTGTAGAGAAGATTAGGAAGTGGATTCAGTATGGTAAAGATTAGCCTCGGGCTCTTGCTTTGACTCAGTTTCCTCGGATCATCGGAAAAATGATTTTTCACTTCGGGATTCATGTCGGTTACTTGCCTACAAGGATCAATCCTTGTGATTGTGCCTTGTATACTGAATACCCAAGTGCCATCTTTGATATCGTTTTGGAAATCGATCTAATCAACAACAATGTTGTTGATAAAAAAATGTTTAAGTAAAGGCCGACTCGGACTATGTTGTTTCAATAATAACTGACTCCGATCTCAGTTTCCTCTTAGCAAATAATTTTGCTAAGTGTGTTTCCAGGAAGTCGAATGTGCTTCAATAGCCGATCCTTCGTCCCACACATTTAACCAAAACAACATCCTAACCAATGTCAATCTTTGGTTTTGAAATCATTTTGATTTTGAAATTAAGCTTAGAAAACTGAGAGAGACACCCGAAGTTGTTTAAGTGCTTTTCAATCCTCACGTTGGAATTGAGTCATTGCTTTAGCCTTTGGCTATAGAAAACTTAGCTAAGTATGATAGAAATCATACTTAGCATCTTTGAAAAAAAATAAAAACTTGAAAAAGTGAAAATGAAGAAGAAAAGTAAAAACTTCTATTAATAAAGAAAAACAAGAACAAATTAAAACCCAAAAGATGAGATGTTTTTGAGTTTGCCCAAAGGGGTATTTATACTAGTCTAAAACCCTAAAAATAACCCTAAAGAGATAAAAGATAAATCCCAAATTATTCAAATTAATTACCAAAGATAATTCCAAAGTTTGAATTTAAATTATGGCTAATAAATCATCCGAATCAAGGCTGATAAGCTATTCAGTGCCGCTGATGTCATCTTCTAAAAGCTGCTGATGTGTCGTCCAGTCAGCCTTTCATGCCCAAATTCATGCCCACTAATCCAGCCATGACTCCAGAAAAATAAAAACTGCAGACCTCAGCCTCTTTTCAATGTATTTTCCAGATTTTAAGACCTGCACGAGAAGCACACAATAAATTCCAAAGTAGCATATTATTCCAACCATTAGAGGCCTAATTAAGATGAAATAGTGACTAATTTAGCTACTCATCAAATTCTCCCTCACTTATTCGATGCTTGTCCTCAAGTATCTCTCAACTAACATATCAGAGTTCAAGTCTTTATCCTTAATTTCACGAAGTCTCTAAGATTTCGGTATGACTTAGCATCTAAGCATGTATGAAATTAAAGAAGCATGTATGAAAACAAGACTAGAAACAATTTTAGCAAAAATTAGACATTCTAATAACTTGTCAATATCAATGAAACAAACCCTAGTACCCTCACAAGGAATCACTTATTTCGCTCAAAGTGTTTAGAGTAAAATAAATCGCTCAAGCCAAAATTAGTCAAAGTATTACCATAGGCTTGTAACTAAATCCTATCTCCACTACTAAGTATGAACATGATGCAAAAATCAATAGGTCTTTTAAAAGGGTTGTAATGGGGCTAAGGTTTGGGTAGGATAAAAGGCCAAATAACAGGTTTAAAATTCAAGACAACGAAAAATTATCCCAAAGATTTATCAAGGAGAGTAAAAATAAAAGAAGAGAACCAGAGCTTTATTCTATCTTGTTTCTTATGTTCGAACTCTCTTTTTCTCCCTTTTGTCTCTTTTTTTTCTTTTTTTTATTCGAACAGTTTATTCGAACTGTTATGTACTTTCCTGCACTGATTTTTCTGTTCGAACTGATTCGAATCTGATTTTTTTATTCGCTTCGGAATAACCTTACCTTTGTCCTGAAAAGGGTGACAAAAAGAGTGAAAAATAGAAAATTGGTACGAGTTTAAAACGTGGTGAATCAAAGAAAATGATACGGCTCAAAATTGACTATCTAAGGGGTAAATAAACAAAGGTGGGCCATTTTTTTGAGGAGAGAAAAAGGTTTAATCCTAATGTCTCTATCACACTAAAACATCACATTCAATAATGTAATCTCGACAAGCATTATGCCACAAGTTCTAGAATACAAAAAATTAATTTGGCACATTCAATAATGTAATGGTCTAAAGGCATCCTCTATTTGAAACAAATTACAAATAACCTTTACATAGCACTTTAGCATACGCGAGAGCTATGTATTCTTCGCGGAATGAGATTACGAGTACTTATCGATAAAAAAAAAAAAGGTAATTTAAGTGTTCAAAACAGTGATACATTAGTAAGATAATCATATTTGAAAAGAAAACTTGAAGGATGAAAAAAAAAAGAAAAAAAGAAAAGAGAAGTAAAAGTGAAGAAAAGGAATATCAAGAGATGGAAAGACCGACGATCGACTCTTAGACAGGGGTAGAAGGTAGAAATGATTGGTGGGGTCATGTCCCCTGAAAAGTTTTAAAAATTGAGAAATATAAGTTTTTTTATGATAAAATTATAATTTAGTCTCTAAAAATATATAGTTTATTGTTGGCCCCATAAATATAGAGATTTTTAAATAATTTTTTCTGTAAACAAAGTTGAGTTCCATATTGCTCTCACACTGGTTGTTAGTAATGATGTTTTATTTACTTGAAATATGTAATATTAATTGTTTTAATTTTATGGGTAAATTATATAAACCATCACTGAATTTTTTCTCTCAAATCTATTTTGGTTACTGAAGTTTTATAACGTTCAATTTACTCACTCAAGTTTAGATATTGAACGTTTTTTTGTTACTTTTTTGTTAACTTTTTGACAACATCCATTTACCGGCGAACATAAATATTTCTCCAAGATTCAAATGGTGGAAAGCTTCATCGCCATGAGAGAAGTAATATACTAAGAAACGTGCTCCATTCAACGGTGGAAGATAAAGATCGGCAAGAGAGAAACCGAAATATTTTTGCCTGATCCATGGACTTCGGGGCACTTTACGCAAATGGAGGTTGGATTCGAACTCAGGGGCGAGACGAAGAGATTGGAGAAATTTGGTACAAAAACGATCAACATCTACTATGCACGTCCAACGACGGTGAACGGTGGAGTGACAAAAACGTTCAATATGTAAACTAAGAGATTGGAGAAATATTAGTGACAAAAAATATTAAATATGTAAACTTCTGTGAGTAAATTGAACGTTTTGAAATTCCAGTCACCAAAATAGGTTTGAGAATAATGTTTTATATAACTTACCCTTAATTTTATATACAAATATGTGAATAAATGCTTTTTATTTTGAAATTACTTATTTTTTATACATAATTTTGTTTTATCGTTTAAAAAAAGTTTAGTAATAACTTATTTTTTCTTAAGGAACAAGATACAGTGTAAGATATTTTAATTTTATTTAAAAATATTAAAATGAATATATTTTTATTTAATATAATTAAAGTTACTTTTTTAACCCCCGGGAAAGGGGAAAATTTTAGTTGATAAGTAATAAACCTTATCCCAGATTTTAATAAACAAATAATAAATCCATATCCTAGTAGGGTACAGATTTCCTTCACGTCATTATATATATATGGTAGACTGTTCGGAAGACCTAATTGAAAATAATTTCCAAAAAATTCAAGAAATAGAAACCTGGAAAGAAATACAATGCCGGATATTCCACCAGGCTTGGTGTTCGACCCTAGCGGCGTCGAGATACTTTCTTTATATCTCCCTATGCTCATCGCCAACGGCGGCAACGTAGTCGCCGGTTTAGGTCAGTACAGCAAACTCATCAAGGTTTCCAACGTTTACTCATGCAAGCCCTGGCTTTTCTTCCGGGATGATGAACCGGATGCATTTCGCCGAGGCGACCAGCGATTCGTGTTCAGCCGTCGAGAGAAGATTGCTCGGAAGAATTCGAACGGGAAAAGACCTAGACGAGAAGTGAATGGATCAGAAGGAGGTGGTTTCTGGAAATCTTCTACGGGTGACAAGCCTGTTGCGGACGATCATGGTCGAGTGCTAGGGTTTTTGAACATGCTGAATTTTTACGAATATCATGGTAATAACAATGATTATAAGAAGAAGAATAGGAAAGATGAGTTCAAGAAGACGAGTTGGATTATGTATGAGTATCGACTGAATGGAGAAAGTTTTCAAGAGTGGGTTATCTGCAAGATTAAGAATACTTGCCGGAAGAAGAGGGACGCTAATGATGCAACGTCGGAAGACGATGACGGTGGCTTGGTGCGAGAAATAGAGGAGTTGGCATCATCTCCGGACGAGGACTGAATATCAAATTGATTGTCTTTGTTTGAAGTTGTCGTAGGTTTATTTTGTTACGCTTATTTTATGTGTTGGTTCGGTGTTCAAACATTTGGTCTGGCTTGTCGTGGTTGGGTGTGTATTGCCGCATGGTTGTTGTGGTCGGTTGTGAAGTTGTTCTACTTTGCGAAGGTCTCTATGATGGTTTCTCGTCTGTTGTAAGGTTGGATTCCTGGAATCTTCCTGTTCACTGGTTAACCAAAATATTATGGTGGTTAATCTGTAAATTATATTATTAATGCAATGAGATGATAATATCTAAAAATAATGTATTTTAATTACACCAAGAACAGAACTTATCGAATAACCGTTGTGAGGTTAGCTATTGTAGTATTTTGGTTAACTATGAACACTCTTACTATATATGTCCATGCACTAAAAAATTAGGTTTAAGGTTAGGGTTTAGAGAATTATATGAAAGTTATGTTTTCTAGGATTTATTGTTAAGATTTAGAATTTGAGGTTAGAGCTTAGAATTAAATTTTTAATCTTGAGCGTATAAAGGGCACCGAAAACAGGACGGACGACTTTTGTTCGGGTCCTATATAAAGTCAAAGATTTAAATTTTGAATTTGTGAATTGAATTGAGAGGATCGCCCCACAATAGACTTCTAGAGTATCTAATTTGAATTAGTAAACTTGAATACTAGTGATTATAACTGATAATAATAATAATTTTCTTCCATTTTCTTCCTAAGAATATTAATAACCAAAATAACATATACCAATGCGAAAAAATAGATAACCAACAAACAATTAGTCTAGTGGGTTGAGACACTAGATCCCTTAAGCAAAATGGTCAGAGATTCAAATTTTGGTGTTGTGAATTTTGGGAGGGTCACCCTCATAATGAACTTCTACAATATTCGATTTGAATTAATCAATCAATAAATTAGATACAATTGCCTAGAAAAAAACTGAAGATGAAGCATTTAACTATTGCCCGCGACCTGTTTTGACCACCCAACTATTTAAATAGACCTATTTTGACCACCGGCCGTTAAAAGCTAACGGAAAGGTGATGTGGCCATTAAATTAAAATTTTTATAATTACACATTTGGTCCTTGTTAGTTATCTATTATATCAATTTAATCCTAATTTTAATTTAAATAAATAAAATTAATCAACCATTTTGATGATGACATGTGTTGTTATGGGATTTGAACCCACAACCTCATGGGTAAAACCCCAAGCCTTTACCACTGCAACTATCCAATCCTAATGAAATGGATTGCACCAGATTTTATATATCTTATAATGTAGTAAATGCTAGGGAATAAAGAATTGAAAATGGTTGCAATGGGACTCGAACTTAAATCACTTGGGATGTGTAAAACCATACAAACCACTTAACCAATTCAAACAATTAGTTTAAATATAAATATATTTTTAATATATTTAATGTATAGTTAAAGCAAGATTTAAAATGAAATTAGATATACGATTTTTATATTTTTAAACTAAATTGAATATTTTTCTTTTTCACATTTATTTTAAAAATATATATATAATTTCATTTTAAAATGAATGAAATTATATTTTTAAACTAAATTGAATATTTTTATTTTTCACATTTATTTTAATAATTTCATATATATAATTTCATTTATTTTTAAACTGTATATATAAAATTATTAAAATAAATGTGAAAAAGAAAAATATTCAATTTAGTTTAAAAATATAAAAATCATATATCTAATTTCATTTTAAATCTTGCTTTAACTATACGTTAAATATATTTAAAATATATTCATATTTAAATTAATTATTTGAATTGGTTAAGTGATTTGTATGGTTTTACACATCCCAAGTGATTTAAGTTCGAGTCCCCTTGCAATCATTTTTAATTCTTTATTCCCTAGCATTTGCTGCATTATGAGGTATATAAAATCTGGTGTAATTCATTTTATTAAGATTGGATTGGAACAATGGTAAAGGCATGGGTTTCACCCATGAGGTTGTAGGTTCAAACGCTATGTGAAGCACTTCCCGTTTATTCTTAAAAAATAAATATATTAAATATTAAAATATAAAATAATAATTAAATTAAAATCATCCAATTGGGTAAAGACACGTGTCATCACCAGATTGGTTAAATAATTTTATTTATTTAAATTAAAATTAGGACTAAATTAATATAATAGGTAACTAACAAGGACCAAATGTGTAATTATACAAATTTTACATTAACGACCATGTCACCTTTCCGTTAGTTTTTAACGACCGGTGGTCAAAATAGGTCTATTTAAATAGTTGGGTAGTCAAATTTTGATTTTTTTTAGTTAGGTGGTCAAAACAGGTCGCGGGCAATAATTGAGTGGTCACTGGGTAGTTTTCCCAAATTATAATTTAGTCTCTAAAAATATATAGTTTATTGTTGGGCCCATAAATATAGACATTTTTAAATGATTTTTTCTGTAAATAAAGTTGAGTTCCACATTGCTCTCAGACCAGATGTTAGTAATGATTTTTTATTTACTTGAAATATGTAATATGAATTGTTTTAATTTTACGGGTAAATTACATGAACTATCACTGAATTTTGCTCTCAAACCTATTTTGGTCATTGAAGTTTCATAATGTTCAATTTACTCACTGAAGTTTAAATATTGAACGTTTTTTATCACTCTTCTGTTAACTTTTTGACAGCATCCATTTACCGGCGAACATAAAAATTACTCCACGATTCAAACGGTGGAAAGCTTCATCGGAATGAGGGAAGTAATATACTAAGAAATGTTCTCCATTAAACAGTGGAAGATGAAGATCGGCAAAAGAGAAACCGAAAGATTTTTGCCTAATTCATGGACTTCAGTGCACTTTATGCGAAACGGAGGTTGGATTCGAACTCAGAGGCGAGAGGAAGAGATTGGAGAAATCTGGTACCGAACGATCAACATCTACTATGCACGTCCAACGACGGTGAACGGTGGAGTGACAAAAAAACGTTCAATATGTAAACTAATAGATTAGAGAAATTTCAGTGACAAAAAATATTATAAGAAGAAGAATAGGAAAGATGAGTTCTTAGGAAAGATGAGTTCAAGAAGACGAGTTGGATTATGTATGAGTATCGACTGAATGGAGAAAGGTTTCAAGAGTGGGTTATCTGTAAGATTAAGAATACTTACCGGAAGAAGATGGAGGCTACTGATGCGACGAAGGAAGACGATGACAGCGGCTTGGTGCGAGAAATAGAGGAGTTTGCATCATCTCCGGACGAGGACTGAATATCAATAATCATCTTGGTGATTGTCTTTGTTTGTAGTTGTCGTAGGTTTATTTTATTACGCTTATTTTATGTGTTGGTTCGGTGTTCAACATTTGGTCTGGCTAGTCGTGGTTGGGTGTGTATTGCCGCATGGTTGTTGTCGTCGGTTGTGAAGTTGTTTACTTTGTGAAGGTCTTTATGATGGTTTCTCGTCTGTTGTAAGGTTGGATTCCTGGAATCTTCTTGTTCATAGAAATATTATGGCGGTTAATTTGTAAATTATATTATTTGTGCAATTAAACGATAATGTCTAAAGCTAATTTATTATAATTAGGGAAAAACTTTGATACGCAAGCCGTGTAAACTTTAGTTTACACGTGCCTTTTAGTATTAGGGGTTAGGGTTTAGGGTTTTAAAGTTTAGGGGTTTAGGTTGTAGGGTTTAGAATTTAAGGTTAGTGCTTAGAATTTAGGGTATAAGTGATGAGTAGCTAAATTGGTCACTATTTCATTTAATTATGCCTCTAATGGTAGGAATATGGTGCCGATTTGGGATTTATTATGTAATTTTTCGTGCAGGTCTTAAAATTTAGAAAATACATTGAAAAGAGGCTGAATTCTACAGTTTCTATTTTTCTCGAGCCATGGCTGGATTAGTGGGCATGAAAGGGTTGACTGGACGACACGTCAGCAACTTCTAGAAGATGACGTCAGCAGCGCCATATAGCTTATCAGCCTTGATTCAGATAACTTATCAGCCGAGATTTAAATTTAAACTTGGGATTTATCTTTTGTATTTAATTTGAATATTTTAGGATTTATCTTTTATCACTTTAGGTTATTTTAGGGTTTTTAAAATACTATAAATACCTCATTTGGGGTGAACTCAAGAAAAATCTCTCATTCTTGGCTTGTTTTTACCTCTGAAGTTTATAAAATCTCTTTCTTTTCGTTCTTCTTTTTTTAGTTTTTTTTTATTTTGTTTTAAATGCTAAGTATGATTTCTTTCATAATCATGATTAGCTAAATTTTCTATTAGCCAAGGGCTTAAAGCGAAGCTTCAATTCACCCCGTGAGAATTAAAAAGGTACTTAATAAACTTTGTTTTACATTCTCGATTTTTCTAAAAACGTAGATCGGATATCGGCCTTTCTATTAAAATCTTTTCACTTTCTTTTCAAAAAGCTATCGTTGATTTGATTGTTATTGAGATTTACAGTGGGAGGAAGAATCGACGATAGTCGTGGTTTCAACTTCCTATGAACACACTTAGCGACGGATTCGCTAAGAAAAAATTGAGATCGGATTTGATTCTCATCGAGACAACATAATCCAAGTCGGGTTTTTCTAAAACTTTAAAACTGTTTTATTCTAACGGCGATAGACGTGGTTAGTCTAACCAGAAAACTGGAATCTAAAAATTGATTTTAGATTATCGGTTTACCGGAGAGAAAAACAAGTTACAAGGGTTGGGCCTTGTAGACTGTAACCGGCATGTATCTGGAGTTGAAAAATTCTTTTTCGATGATCATTTGAATTGAAGCGGAACAAAAGCCTAAGGCTAATTATTTTAATCGATTTATTTTCACCTCATTATTTTCGTAGTAATTTTACTCCTATTCTCTAGTTATCTCGATCAAACCCCTCATTCACTAAATTACCTCGCAACAGTCAGGATCAGAACAACAGTATTTCGGAAACTCCTAAGTCCCTGTGGACCGGCACCTCCTTCTCTATATTATATTTATTCTGAGATTTAGGAATAGTTATTTGACAATATACGACGTTTGTCAAATTGGCGCCGTTTCTGGGGACTTCGGCAAAGTTACTAATTATTTTTGTTTGATTTATAACCAGGAGAAATCCGGGAGAAATAGTAGATTACAACCCGGAGATCAAAGCACTAGCTCGAAGACTGCACGCCCAGACACTTTAGGAAAAGAAACAAAGACTAGGACAACAACGACTAGAACGTGATCTAGAATTAGCATTTGAAGCCGAAACACAATTTGACCATACCAACGAAGAAGAAGTTTCGATGGGAGACGACGACCATACTATCTAACAACTCACTGCGGCGCCTGATGATAACCAGCCAATATGCATTACATTCCTGAATGGTACAACGCCATTCGCACTCAAGACGGGTTTGATACACCTTCTACCAACTTATCACGGCTTGCCCAGCGAAAATCCTCACAAGCACCTCAAAGAGTTGCATATGGTTTGTTTGAGTACAAAAACGCAAGGAGTTTCTGAAGATCAAATAAAACTTCGTGCCTTTCCTTTTTCTCTAGCTGATATTGCCAAAGATTGGCTATTTGATTTACCTTCCAACTCGGTTACAACTTGGACTGACATGACTCGCCTTTTTCTTGACAGGTTTTTCCCAGCAGCTAAGGCAAGCGAGCTAAGGCGAAGTATCTTGAGTATCCGACAAAAGGATACCGAATCTTTGTACGACTACTAGAAGCGTTTCAAAAAGGTATGCGCAAACTGTCCACAACACAGTTTGTCCGAACAAACGCTTCTCCAGTATTTCTACGAGGGGTTAACGCCTATGGATATGGAGGTGATCGATGCGGCAAGTGGAGGAGCACTTGTTAACATGACTCCAACCGCGGCAAGGACCTTGATATCCACCATGGCCGTTAACTAACAACGATTTCACCATTCAATTGAACCCTCTCGACGAGTTCACGAGGAAAGTACCACTTCCTTAGAAAATAAAATCGACAAACTAGCTGACATTAATCAATATCTCGTTGCAGATAAAAAAAATAAAGCTAGACTTTGCAGGATATGCAGGAGTCTAGAACATCCAACAGATTGCTTCCCGATGATTCAAGAAGAAGATACTGCACAAGAAAATACTATAGGGAATTATGCCGGACCTCTCTTGAGATAATATAATCCCAACGCAAACACGTATAACTCGGGATGGAAGGATCACCCGAATTTTAGTTATGCGCAAAACCAAAGGAAAAATCAACCATACCAGCAGAAACAACCTTATTAGCAACAAAAGTCATCTTTAGAGTCCATCGTTGAACGTTTGGCGATATCCCAAGAGAAGTTTTAGAACTGCACCGAGGCCAATCTACAAGAGTTGGACAAGCAAATGAGCCAACTGGCCCAGATAGTAGGGCGACTCGAGACTCAAGGTAAACTTCCCTTACAAAATGAACCGAACCCAATGGAGAACGTCAACTCCATCACACTCCGAAGTGGCACTATCATTGAACCAAAAACCATGGAGGTAGATACTAAAAAGAAAGGCAAAGAGAAAGCATCATCCACCACCGAGCAAGGTACTTCCGATTCACCTCTTGACCCTTCTTCTTACGTCGTACCACCTCATTTCCCATCGAGGTTAGTAAAACGAGACAAACAAGCTGAAGAGAAGGAAATCCTTGATGTGTTTCGAAAAGTAGAAATCAACATCCCACTCCTTGACGTGATCTGAAAAGTACCCAAGTATGCCAAGTTCCTAAAAGATATGTGCACTAATAAAAGATGGCTTACCAGAATCGAGAAAGTGAACCAGCGATAATACGTTTCCGCAGTTTTTCAGCGAAGGCTACCGCCAAAGTTGAAGAACCAAGGTATGTTTGCCATTCCCTGCAAAATTGGTAATGTTGGTATAAAACGTGCAATGTGCGATTTAAAGGCTTCTATTAATGTTATGCCCCTTTCACTTTATAACTCACTATCTGCTGAGGCCTTGAAGGATACGAAGGTAACTATACAGCTAGCTGATCAGTCCATAATATACCCGCAAAGACTCCTCGAGAATGTTCTAGTAAAGGTAAATGACCTTATCTTTCCAGCAGATTTCTATGTGATAGACATGGAAAACGATCAGTCCAACACTTCTTTAGAGATTCTTCTCGGTCGTCCCTTTCTAAGCACTGCACATACAAAAATCGATGTAAGAAACGGGATTCTTACGATGGAATTCGATGTTTACAAAGCAATGAGATACCCTGATAATGTTTCTAGTTTAAATTTTGTTGATATTGTTGAACCTGCCATCGAAGAATTTTTTGCATCTAACTTTATTGATGATATGTACAGAGAAATCAAGAGCTTTGAAGACGACATCAGAGAGTGCGAGAAATTTTTTTCAATTAATAATGAATTAAGTCTTACTCCATCAAAATCTAAACTTTTACCTTCGGTTTTGCAGGCACCAGAAGTCGAGCTTAAGCAATTGCCAGATCACCTCAAATATGCGTTTTTGGGAGAAAATTAAACCTTACCGGTAATTATCTCAAATAAGCTGTCAGAAGAAGATAAAGATGATCTAGTGACGGTGTTAGGCGCACACAAAGAGGCCATCGGAAGGACCATCGCAGATATAAAAAAACTTATTCCGTCAACTTGTATGCATAAGGTAAAAATTTAAGAAGGGGCAAAAACATCACGACAATGTCAACGTCGGTTGAACCAACCAATGATGGAGGTTGTGAAAAAAGAGATACAAAAACTCCTCGATGCATATATAATCTACCCAATCTCAGATAGTGATTGGGTAAGCCCAATCCACGTGGTTCCAAAGAAAATCAGAGTTACGATAATCCGAAACCCGAAATGTGAGTTAGTTCCAAAAAGAGTACAAAATGGTTGGAGAGTCTACATCGACTACAGAAAGTTGAATTCTTTAACTCGGAAAGATCATTTTCCACTTCCTTTTATAGATCAAATGATATAGCGTTTAGCTGGTAAATCTCATTACTGTTGCCTTGATAAATTTTCAGGTTTTTTCCAAATCCCGATAGCACCAGAAGATCAAGAGAAAACGACTTTCACTTGACCCTTCAGCACTTTCGCTTATCGATGGATGCCCTTCGGCCTTTGTAACGCACCTACAACATTCCAAAGGTGCATGCTTAGCATATTTCCAGATTACGTCAAGAAAAGAATCGAGGTTTTCATGGATGACTTCACTGTATACGGTAGTTCATTTAACGAATGCCTTTTAAATTTAACTAATATACTTATACGTTTCCTAGAGTTCAATCTTGTGCTGAATTACGAAAAATGTCATTTTATGGTCGACAAAGGGTTAGTTCTAGGCCATATAGTTTCTTTAAATGGAATTGTTGTCCATAAGGCAAAAACCGATATTATACGCTCACTTCTTTACCCCACAACTGTGAGGGAAATTCGTTATTTTCTCGGTCATGCAGGATTTTACGTAGGTTCATTAAGGATTTCCCAAAGATAGCTCAACCGTTACGCGGATTACTTCAGAAGGATCAAGTCTTTGATTTTGATGAGAAATGCAAGGATGCATTCGATGTACTTAAAGAAAAACTCGTGTCAGCACCAATTGTTCAACCGCCCAATTGGGAATATCTATTCGAACTCATGTGCGACGCGTCGGATACTAGCGTTAGAGTCGTTCTCGGCCAAAAGATTGGAAAAAAACTCAACGTTATAGCTTACGCATCTCGCACCTTGGATCCAATACATAGAAACTATTCTACAACAGAAAAAGAATTGTTTGCTATTATTTTTGCTCTAGAAAAATTTCGATCATATTTGTTTGGCACTGAAATTATTGTGTTTTCTAATCATGCAGCCTTGTGATACTTGATTAGCAAAAAGAAGGCAAAACCGAGACTCATCTGATGGATCCTGCTTCTTCAGGAATTCAATATGGAGATTAAAGATAAAAAGGGATGCGAAAACCTCGTAGCCGATCACTTGAGTCGCATTCCCCTTTCCGCGTCAGATCCACCAGTTAACGATGAGTTCCCTGAAGAGAGGTTGATGATGGCGCAATGAACTACACCATGGTTCGCGGATATGGTCAATTACTTGGCCACAAGTAAGTTACCACAAGATTTACCGAGAGCTGAAATTAACTGACTAAAGCGAAAGTCTAGATTTTATATTTGGGATGATCCTTACCTTTGGAAGCATTGCTCGAATCAGGTAATTAGGCGATGTATCACCGAAGATGAGGTAAATTCAATCCTGAACTTTTGTCATACTTATTCTTGTGGCGGTCACTTTGGACTAAAGCGAATTGCGCACAAAATTCTTGAATGCGGTTTCTTCTGGCCTAACATCTTTCGTGACACATATTTATTTTGTAAATCTTGTGAAATATGTCAACGCGTAGGAAATCTCAGTTGTAGAAATGAAATGCCTCTTACCCCGATTTATGTATGCAAAAGCTTTTATGTGTGGGGAATTGATTATATGGGTCCTTTTGTTTCTTCATTTGGGAATTTTTACATTATTCTTGTTGTAGATTATGTGTCTCGGTGGGTGGAAGCTAAGGCTACCAAAAATAATGATGCTAAAACGATGGTTAATTTTCTTAAAGATTTTATTTTTTCCAGGTTTGGCACACCACGGGCGATAATAAGCGATAGAGGAAAGCACTTTATCAATCGGGTAAATGATGCTCTCATGAAGAAATTTGGCGTAACTCAGCGAATTGCAACGTCTTACCATCCGCAAACCAACGGGCAAACGGAAGTTTCAAACTGAGAGATTAAATTGATACTTGAGAGAATCGTCAAGCCAGATCGAAAAGACTGGAGTGTGAAATTAACTGATGCATTATGGGCATATCGTACCGTGTATAAAGGCCCTATTGGAATGTCTCCATATCACCTTGTTTTCGGAAAACTACGATCCTAGTGGCTCGGACCCTTTACAATTGTTCAAATCTTTCCCCATGGTGTAATTGAAATTAAAGATGACTTGGGAGCCCAACTTAAAGTTAACGGTCAGCGACTGAAACCGTATTATGAAAACGCTCCGATTGGTTTAGTTAAAGAATTCGATTTAGAGGAACTTGTAGTCTGAACTAGGTCGTCGAGCTAAACGACGTTAAATAAAGCGCTGAATAGGAGGCAACCCATTTTATTTTTTGTCTGCTAAGTTTTTATTCGTTTAGTTTTGTTCTATTTTATTTTTGTTTTGTTTAATTTAATTTTATTTTGAATTTTCAGGTACCCAAGTATATTTTGAATCATTTTTTAGTTGGAACGTCACGTGCATGAGCCGTTTGCAGAAAAATATTTCACTCACTGTGCCCAGTAGCCGTGCACTCTATTTGCACTAATGAGTTGACCCGTCCATGTCCAACTCTTTCAATCTATTTTTACACTTTTCCCTTCTACTGTGGACCCCACCTTTTTGATGATGAATTTAATATTTTCCAAAATTTTAAACCTCCACCGGTCAAGTCCCACCCCCTTATCAAATTAAATTCCACCAAAAAAACTTATCCTTATCCATCTGACCATCTTCATTTTAAACCCATTTAAAAAAATTTCCGTAGACCCTACCCCGTTTGCTAAACCACATCATTTTTTCTTTTTCAAAAAAATTTAATAATAACCCCCAACGTGACCTAATTTTCTTAAGCCTATTTTTCCTTTTGATTTCACCAGCCGCATTCATCTTCTTTGACTTCACTCTCCCGTCTTCACCCGACCTGTCACCATGGTTCGAACGAGAGACCAAGCTCGTCGGCTTCCGTAGATACAACCACCCTTGATTCTCTACGGTCGTTGATGGATGGCGCCGCCTTAGTTTGTTCCCATCACTAGCGATTCTGACTCGCTTCCTACACCTTCGCCGCCTCCCCCATGTCGCAGCAGAGGATGACAGTAGCAGGCGGCTGCATCTCAGTCGCACGAACCAGAACCGGCACCTATTCCCTCTGCTAGCCGATTTGCTCGGTCGATGGACAACAACGATGCTATCGGTTCATCTCGTACTCAACCGCCACGTACTCAGCCGGTGCCATCATCCCCATCTTTTCACTCCATACCGACAGCCGCCTCTCTCAATCCATGCCCAACACCACTCAGAGTTTCTAGTCACAAAGGACCCACCATTCGTAGACGACGGCGACGCCATCCTTCCACTCGGTTGCGGACGCTGCCCCTTCATTGTTGATGCCCTCGGTAGCAACCAATCAAGAGGATGAGGTAAACTCTACTCCTATTTTCGTTCCATTATTACTAATTTTCCATCCGATTTATGGTTACGTAGAAAATTTCGACACTGGTTTTCACATGGGAGCGGATCAGCCGAATGTTGAGAATGATCAGCACGCGCCACCTCATTCGACCAATAAACGTCCAGAGTCACCACCGTCGCAGCAAGTTCGGGGGACAGTGCCATTCCAAACGAACAGCCCAATCAGGAAGAGTGTTCAGAACGCTATCGACATGCCCGTAGGTATCCAGTTTCGATCGAGAAGGTTTTACATGGCTATTTGGAGTTTGATGGCGACGACTGGGAGCGATTTAATCGTATTCGACACTATCATTTTCAAGTCTGTAAGTATATTCCTCCCCAAACTTTAGAAAGTTTACACCTGAGCGAATTTGTTATACAATTTTTTTAATGCGATAGGGTGGACAATTATCCTGAGATTCGTTGTAACACGTATTATGAACTAGTTTTTGAATTTTATGCCACATTCTTATTTAAAAAAAACGTGTTATTTCTATACATTCTCCTGATGTTATATCATTTCGCCTGCTTGGTCAGTATTTTAGAATGTCAATAACGGAATTTAATTTTTATATGGGATTCGTGATAGACGTCATGGATCCTGGGTATTTGACTGCTCTACCTGAGATTCCGCAGGACTTTGACAATGACATTTGCTATGAAACTCTTACTGGCTTGGCGGGTTCCAAATACGATCCTCTTGAGACAAAGGGATGGGCTATTCATAATCCGGCACTCCCTACATACATCGCTTCCTTGCGTACAACTATTCAGGCCATAATGACACTTCTTACACTTTGAGTAAGGTTGAACTTTTCTTTTTACGGTGTATGTAAGTCGGCATGAAAGGTAAATCTAGGTTTTTAGTTTGCCCATGCCTTTGAGCGTGTTGCGCGAACCAAACGCCCACTTATTCTTAGTCCTTATATCACACACCTTGCATCTCGACTTTTCCCTCTGACATTTGATCCTTCACAGTTTACTTATGCTTTTGCCATGGATGCTTTGGATGCAAGGTGCTTGGATACAATGGGTCTTCTAGCTGGCACTCCCGACGCGCCATATATTGTTCCTTCGGGCACTAATATACCTCGTAATGAGCGTGTTTTCCTCCAGAGGCCTGTTCCTCGACCAGCATGAGAAAACAATCCGCAGCTGGATGTTAACGAGCGTCTGAACTCTATTGAGACCAATATTGCCGAAATCCTCTCCTACCTTCGTCCGGGCACGTCTCTTCAAGGACATGGCCATGGGAGTGGCCGCAATTAGCTTAGGGAGTATTCTATTCCTTCTCTTGCACTTTATTTCCATAATGGGACATTATGATTAAGTGAGGGGGTAGGATTTACATCAAGTTCTTTCCCTTATTCGATTGGTTGCCTTTGTGTCTTCTTGATTATACATCATTAGAGTTTCGTGTTGCATATCCTTTATTTCGCCTTGTCTCTTTGCTTTCCCTATGACTTGATATCTTACTTGTAATGAATTTTAGGATGCATGATAGATAATGGCTTGACTAGTAATTTCCGATAAAACCTCTTTGACATTCCTTGATTTGTTAAGTTGATATGATACTTACCTTGGTACAATTTGAACACTTCATGTGAGTTTTGAGCCTAATGAGCATATATTTTCATTTTTGCTCTTTGTTTCGTTGAGTGTGCCAAATTAATTCTTTGCATTCTAGAACTTGTAGCATAATGCTTGTTGAGACTACACTATTTGAATGTGATGCTTTAATGTGATAGAGGCATTAGGATTAAACCTTTTTCTCTCCCCAAAAAAGCATACCCTTTGTTTATTTACCCCTTAGATAGCCAATTTTGAGTCATATCATTTTCTTTGATTCACCACATTTTAAACCCGAACCAATTTTTCTGTTTTCACTCTTTTTGTCACCCTTTTTCAGGACAAAGTTAGAGTTATTTCAAAAAAATTAGATTCGAATTGATTCGAACAGTGTAGTACAGGAAAAATAAAAAAATGCTGAAAAAACACTGTGCAGAAAAAAGTGTAGCAATGATTCGAACAGCAGCAGAAAAAAAAAGAACAACAGTGCAGTTTGGTTCGAACACTGCAGAAAAGTACAGTAAAGAAGAAAAAAGCAGTGCAAAACAGTAAACTGTTCGAAAAAAATAAAAAAAAGGGTTCGAAAGAGAAAAAAGAGAAGAAGAAGAAAGAATGAGCATTGATTTTGATTTCTTTGGAATAATTTTTCTTTCTCTTGAATTTTAACCCCGTTCTTTGGCCTTTTATCCTACCCGAACCTTAGCCCCATTACAACCCTTTTTAAAGACCTCTTGATTTTTGCATTATGTTCATACTTAGTAGTGGAGATAGGATTTAGTTACAAGCTTATGGTAATGCTTTAATTAATTTTGGTTTGAGCGATTTACTTTACCCTAAACACTTTGAGCGAAATGAGTGAAACCTTGTGAGGGTACTAGGGTTTGTTTCATTGATATTGACAGGTTATTGGAATGTCTAACTTTTGCTAAACCGCTTCTAGTCTTGCCATTTTCTGATTGTTTCTTAATTTCATACATGTTTAGATGCTAATTCATACCGAAATCTTAGAGACTTCGTGAAATTAAGGATAAGGACTTGAACTATGATTTGTTAGTTGAGAGATACTTGAGGACAAGCATCGAATAAGTGATGGGGGATTTGATGAGTAGCTAAATTGGTCATTATTTCATCTTAATTATGCCTCTAATGGTAGGAATATGGTGTCGATTTGGGATTTATTATGTATTTTTTCGTGCAGGTCTTAAAATCTGGAAAATACATTGAAAAGAGGCTGAATTCTACAGTTTTATTTTTCTGGAGTCATGACTGGATTAGTGGGCATGAAAGGGTTGACTGGACGACACGTCAGCAGCTTCTAGAAGATGACATCAGCAGTGCCGGATAGCTTATCAGCCTTGATTCGGATAACTTATCAGCCGAGATCTAAATTTAAACTTGGGATTTATCTTTTGTATTTAATTTGAATATTTTAGGATTTATCTTTTATCACTTTAGGTTATTTTAGGGTTTTTAAAATACTATAAATACCCCCTTTGGGGTGAACTCAAGAAAAATCTCTCATTCTTGGCTTGTTTTTACCTTTGAAGTTTATAAAATCTCTTTCTTTTCGTTCTTCTTTTTTTAGTTTTTTTTTTTACTTTGTTTTAAAATGCTAAGTATGATTTCTTTCATAATCATGCTTAGCTAAATTTTCTATTAGCCAAGGGCTTAAAGCGGAGCTTCAATTCACCTCGTGAGAATTAAAAAGGTACTTAATAAACTTTGTTTTACATTCTCGATTTTTCTAAAAACTTAGATCGGCAATCGGCCTTTCTATTAAAATCTTTTCACTTTCTTTTCAAAAAGCTAGCGTTGATTTGATTGTTGTTGAGATTTATAGTGGGAGGAAGAATCGAAGATAGTCGTGGTTTCAACTTCCTATGAACACACTTAGCGACGAATTCGCTAAGGAAAAATTGAGATCAAATTCGATTCTCATCGAGACAACATAATCCGAGTCGGGTTTTTCCAAAACTTTAAAACTGTTTTATTCTAACGGTGATAGACGTGGTTAGTCTAACCAGAAAACTGGAATCTAAAAATTGATTTTAGATTATCGGTTTACCGGAGAGAAAAACAAGTTACAAGGGCTGGGCCTTGTAGACTGTAACCGGCATATATCCGGAGTTGAAAAATTCTTTTTCGATGATCATTTGAATTGAAGCGGAACAAAAGCCTGAGACTAATTATTTTAATCAGTTTATTTTTACCTCATTATTTTCGTAGTAATTTTACTCCTATTCTCTAGTTATCTTGATCAAACCCCCCATTCACTAAATTACCTCGCAACAGTCAGGATCAGAACAATAGTATATCGAAACTCCTAAGTCCCTGTGGACCGAAACCTTCTTCTCTATACTACGCTATTTTATATTTATTCTGAGATTTAGGAATATTTATTTGACAATATACGACGTTCGTCAATAAGGTTTAGGGTTTAAGATTTAGTTTTGTAGGGTTAGGTTAAGAATTTAGGATTTGAGTTTTTATAGTGTAAATACACATGCTTGTGTAAAATTAACACAAGGGAAAAACTTTGATACATAGGTTGTGTAAAATTAATTTTACACAAGGGAAAAACTTTGATACACAGGTCGTGTAAACTTTAGTTTACACGTGCCTTTTAGTTTTAGGGGTTAAGTTTTTAGTTTAGGGTTTAAAGTTTAGGGGTTTAGGTTGTAGGGTTTAGAATTTAACATTAGTGTTTATAATTTAGGGTATAAGGTTTAGGGTTTAAGATTTAGTTTTCTAGGGTTAGGTTAGGAATTTAGGATTTGAGTTTTTATAGTGTAAATACTCAGGCTTGTGTAAAATTAGTTTTACACAGCTTGTGTATCAAAATTTTACCCTTCTAATTATACCAAAAACAGAACCTATCGATTAACCGTTGTGAGGTTAACCGTTGTAGTATTTTGGTTTACCATGAACACCCCTACTATTTATGACCATACAGTAAAAAAATAGGTTTAAGGTTAGGGTTTATGATTAGGGTTTAGAGAATTATATGTAGGGTATGTTTTCCAGGATTTATGGTTTAGAGCTTAGAATTTAATTTTTAATATTGGGCATAGAAAGAGCACCGAAAAGGGGCAGGTAGTTTTTTGTTCGGATTCCTATATAAAGTCAAAGATTTAAATTCTAAATTTGTGAATTGAATTGAGAGGATCACCTCCACAATAGACTTTTAGAGTATCTAATTTGAATTAATAAACTTGAATACCAGTGATTATAACGAATAATAATACTTTTCTTCCATTTTCTTTCTAAGAATATTAATAACCAAAATAACAGATACCAATGCGAAAAAATAAATAACCAATAAACAGTTGGTCTAGTGGGATGATACACTAGATCCCTTAAGCAAGGTGGTCAGAGATTCAAATTCTGGCGTTGTGGGTTTTGGGAGGATCACCTTCATAATAAACATATACAATATTTGATTCGAATTAGTCAATTAATAAATTAGAAACGGGTGGCTAAACAAAAAAACTGAAGATAAAGCATTTAACTATCGTTTTCAGTGTACCGTTTGAATAAAATTGAAATTTCAGAATTTTAAAGAACAGAGAGTAGTTCATGTATTTAATCCTTGAAAGAAAAAGCCTATTAGTTCCTATATTATACATATATTATGAATTTAAACATTGTATTTATTTTTCATTTGTCCATGTATCATTTAAATAAATACCAAAATTTTAAAAATTAAAATATAGAGATTAAAACAACGGTAGATTTTATATTACTAATAAAATAAAAAATGTTGACTCGGAAAAAAAATAGGCTTAATCATACAATGACTCCTGAAGTATGTTCTCTTTTAACTTTCACTCAGTAAACAAATTTTGGTAAATAATGAGTACACCTAACGTTACCACTATCTCGACTTTGCACTTAATTCATTAATTAATGTTATAGCACACACAGAGGACTGCATGATACCATCCGTGAGTGTCACATGACAAAATTTAAAAATCTAAAAAAAATCAAATTTTAAATGAATATCATATATAGTTTAAAGTTCAGATTATGTTCAAAATTAGTTTAATTTTTTTATATCATTTTATTTTATTTTTTCATGTCACACCATCAGGATGTGCCCTCGTTGCCTTCTCTAATTGCCACAACACATTGAATGAAAAAAAAATATGGAAAAACGGGTGTGATGAAAATGCAATCGTGAACTTAGGGGTGAGTTTTTGGAGAGCATACTATAAAATATAATATTATGGTGTAATTATATAATAATATTCTTCCATACAGTCAAGTTATTCGAACTCAAATTTTCTAAAAAGAACAATATTTTTTTTTCAACCAAGACCACTCAATGAAGCGTATCACAAAATTTAATATATATTAATTTTCAAAAATTATAGGAGCCCAACAAGTCAACAAAGCATGTCAACATGATAATGAAAATGGACTTTGTCAAGGTTTGAAAATAATGAAAATGGAAAGGCAAAGAAAGACATGGGCTTTGTCAACAAAGCATGGCAACATGATAATGTCAAGCATTCACAAAAGGCAATAGTAAAAGTCCCAACATTTCCTAATTTTCACAAAAGTTTTGCTGCCCATTGGGAGAAACAGTACAATTGACCAGCCATTCCAATGCCAAAATCAACTAAAGACAAAGACATCAACCATACAAGTATTACCCGGATTTTTTTTTTATATTTTATGAAAATATTTATGTCTGACAATTATAAGAGTATGATCCTCAACACACGTATATATTCATATCGATACTCGAACTCAAGTAAACATGATATAAAAAGTTTTTATTTCATTTTGGGCAAAAAATAAAGATTTAAACAGAGACAGAAGGGCTGGACAAGATGCTGTAAAACCACCTTTGAAAAAACAATGTAAAATTAAATCAAAGTTCATAGAGGTTGCTTTATCAGCAAGATTTTGTGAGACAGTAAAAAGATAGTAATAGTAAACTTTGGCCATCTATCTATTGAAGAAGCTTAGTGAGTTCTAGATTATCTGATCCGCATTCTTCACGAATCCTCTCTCCTTCCCACGGTTTCACGAGTCCTGTTGCATTGCTACCAAATACGAACTCGTCCGAATTAACTTCAGACATGGGAACATCAGCCGTATGATCTGATCTTGTAGCTATTGCAGGAGAGCATGTCCTGCTTTGCCCCGGAGTCCACATTTGAGATCCTTCACCTGCTAATACCTTTCCTGCAAGCCTAGTACGTTCAATCTTGTAATAAGAAATTTGAACAAATAGCAGCTCCAATATCTGTAACTCATTCCACAAGTTGATAAGATGCATGATTTTGTGTTCTGATGAATGTCATTTATTCCAACTAACTAGAGCATCATTATTCACCCCTTCCGTTTTCCTTTCCGATCTCAATAATCTTATTTACATCTTAAATCAATTTCAACTATAGATATCTGTAATTGGCTTCAGCCTAATGCGGAGATGAAACGTTTATATCCGTATTTATTTCCATCTCTATGTGCTTTGATGGAAAAGCTTACTTCTTTGGCTTGGGAGAAAAAACCTTGGATGGTTTATACATGATAATGAACTAAAATTTTCCCTTTAAGCTGCAGTCCTAACAATGAATTGAAGTAAAAGGAAAAAAGGGTTTCGGACCACCTCTCATTGCCTGGTAAGTCACTTTTACAATCATGGGCGAAGCCAGGAATTAAAAGTTAATGGGGCCGAGAATAAAATCTTCCAACGAGCACTGCATGTTAGCACGAGATCTTATTGTTGGTCCCATTTCAACACTCAGCTCGCCGAAATCGGTTACGATAGCTAAATAGGAACACATCCTGCGCTAACATGCACCGCAAAAAGGCAGCACAACATTAGTAGGATACTCTGATTCTGACTGGGTAACAGATAAAGATGATAGACGCTCAATTCTCAACATCTGGACATTGCATGTGGACCAGATCTCTTCTCGCTGAGCTTGGTATAAAGTTGCCTTCCTCTCCTAGCATATGGCGTGATAATACAAGTGCCATCGCACATGCTGCAAGTTAAACATTCTCGAATCAAAGAAGGCAGGAAGTGTGTTAGTATATACTGTAATAAAGTCTTATGAATCAGGCCTTATGACTCAGTTAGTTAGAATCAGTTTTTACAGTTAAGAATTGTTGTACAGCTGTGTAAAACAGTTGGATAGTTATCCCCTCTACTCTGCATTCTTTACCGACCTTTGTATGAGTAAATCTGTAATCCTTAGAGGGGTAAGCATAATAATGGGCTTAAAGCTGAAGCTAATAAACTCCATCAATGTACCAAATAATTTTATATAAAAATCTAACTCCATCAATATAAGCAAAATCATGATTTTCAAATTCAATACAAAAGTCTAGCAGGTATGGTTTTGCATTATTTTATCTCCCTTGATTCTCACAAAATCTTTGGAAGAAACTAACTTCCCTTGGAGTCTCCATTCCTTGTTCCAAATATTTCTTTACATCAATTTTATTGAAATGTAAGGGGACACAAATATACAAACAACACAGCATAAATAAAACAGCTATAGAAACAGGCTACCCTACCTCCAAGCAATGAAGTTTTCAGCTCTGTTCACAGCTTGTTTTGCAAAAAATCCGCCAAAGAGTTCGACCTTTTTGTAAATCTTTTTCGTAGATCCTAATGAACCACCATGGTTTCCCAGTTGTGAATACAATATATCCCATGCTCAGTCCCAACACTAACCCACATCCATACCCCATCAGTACAGAAAACTTCCAATTCAATTCATCATCAATCATCATCTCTAACAAATTTGGCTGGAGTTTCCTCATTGTTATCACAGCTTTTTGATAATGGCAATCCAGATAAACCCAAGTTTTCTATGTAGGAACCATTAGTGAAAGTATCAAATTGTTGAGATTGTTTTGAGAGGTCTAACTATTCGAGCTCTAACAAATCACCTAGTGATGATGAGATAGGACCTGTTAAACAACTATGAGAGAGGTTCAGGACAATAAGTGAATGAAGCTCACCAATTGTTTTAGTAATTTCTCCAAAGAATTGATTGTTTGAAAAGTCAATTGCCATCCAAATGGTTAATAGTGAAGGAAACTCCATGTCCAACCCTTTTGCTGCAAAAAGATAAACCATACACATAATACATCGTTCCATCCGTCGTTCTATCTATCATGTACTCCGGTTTACCTTTCTTTTCATACCCTTCTTTAACTAGAACAGATTGCATAACTGTAAAAAATGATATTATACTGTTAAATTGTCATGAGAAAGATTGATGTATTTGAGAGAAGTCAAGTTTTCGATACTGGATGGAATTTCACCTGAAACATATAACTAAAATCATAACATACCCTTAATTTGGTTTAATTACATTTTTGGAACCTAAATAGCTATAACCGTGTAATCGGTGCTTCAAAAGAATTACAAAGAGGACTCTCCCTAAGTAGGAGTTGTTCAAATAGAAAAGAATTACAAAAAGGAGAAGAAAATAAAGATGAAATTATACCTGTTAATTTGTTTCAGTAAAGATTAAGTTCTTGGAGAGAAGTCAGCTTTATGGAATTTCACCTGAAATATATAATTAAATACATCAAATTTATTGATATTTTTCTAGTAAACCCTTAATTTCTTTGGGGAGCACTGTAGGGTGTACTTAAAAAAACATGCAACTTTTGTTTAGTTTTATAGTACTTATGACAACTATAAATGGTTTTAATTATCTTGATGAAACTTAAATTTATAGCTCAAACGATGAATCTAAGTAGTTGATATTGTGTTTACAAGTAAAGCTATAATTCCTTGTTATGAAATTTTTAATGAAAATTGGCCATTTCGAACCCACGGTTACAAGAATCACTACAAGTTTAGTGTAGATCTTTTCGGGTCGGAAAAAAAATCAGGCTTGAATCATTTTGAGATCGATAATTTGAGTTTAACATTCAAATTACTTAGGCTTAGATCATTGAAGTTATGTAATTTGTAATTCAAATTATTGATTTTGTTCTTAGCCCTATATTTCCTACATTTTTCTAACGTCAAACAAGGTAAAGTATCGAATGTGTTATTAATTCTTTGTTGTTTTCCTAAGCCAAAAGTATTAGTATATTAAAAAAAACTTGAGCCGATAAGCTCAGTTGGTGCGAGTCGAGCCTCGGTCAAGAATTTTATGAATTTGATCCATCTCACAATGGGAGACAAACAAACAGTTACTTTGTTCGTGGAAAATAATGATAGCATTCTTCATAGGGATTTGTGGCAACAGCTCAGGAATGTTGAGAGTCTGGTGGGATATCTTCCTTGGATGGTGGGGGAAGATTTCAATTTGACTGTTAAAGCTTGTGAGAGTTCAAACTTTGAGGAGGTTGGTTCTCATGTTACTGCTGACATGGAGGATTTCCAAGGCTGCCTGGGAGATTTGGGACTGAGTGACCACCCTTTCTCTGGCTCTCTCTTCACATGGTCGAACAAACAAGAAGAAACTTACCTTGCAAGGAAACTGGATAGGGTTATGGTAAACCCACAGTGGCATATTGTTGTTCCTTCTTCTTGTGTGGAATTTCTAGCTCCAGGAGTGTCAGACCACAGTCCTGCTCTTGTTAAGATGCATGTGGAAGTCCCTTCCAACAAGCCTAAGCCCTTCAAGTTTTTTAATTTCTGGACACAACATCCAGATTTTGGGAGAACTGTTGCTGACTCATGGGCTGAGCCAATTGTTGGTGACCCACTTCAGATCTTATTTACAAAATTAAAGAGGCTGAAAACTTGCCTGAAAGCTCTTAATGGGGAACACTATTTTGATATTTCAAAGAGAGTTGAGAGAAAAAAAAAAAAGCAACTAGAAGCTTTGCAACTCTCAAATTTGACCCTGCCTGTTGACAGAGAAGCAGTTCTTACTGAAAACAGTTGCAATTGGATCTTTCAGAGCTGGAGAAGGCTGAAACTCAATATTTTCAGCAGAAAGCAAAAATAAACTGGTTGCAGAAGGGTGATCAGGGGACCAAGTTCTTTGACTCTGCAGTGGCTGCAAAAAAAAAAGAAACACAATCAGATTTTTGCAAGATGAATTAGGTAATAGAATTGACTCTTTTGAGGGCATGTCTGAAGAGCTTGTCTCTTTTTTCACCAAACAAATAGGCTCTGTTGATGAGGGTGTGATGGGATGTAATGTTGAACAGTTGAGAGACTTGCTTCAGGTTTCTCTCCCAACTGATGCCCAGGAAGCAATGATAAAAGAGGTCACAAATGCTGAGATCAGAACTGCCATCCTTATCCAGGGTAAGGATAAGGCACCAGGGCCTGATGGCTACACCTCCTGGTTCTTTAAATCTGCTTGGGTCACTGTAGGTGAGTATTTTACTAATGCAGTGAGGTATTTCTCCCATTCTTCTACCCTACTGCCAGCTTTTAATGCAACTGCTGTTACTCTCGTTCCCAAAGTACCCAATGCTTGCATACCTAAGGATTTTAGGCCCATTTCCTACTGCTCTATTGTGTATAAAACTATCACAAAGATTCTGGTTGATAGGATGACTTGTTATTTGCTTAGTTTGATTACTCCTAGTCAATACCTTACTTGCCCAAGAACTTGTAAAGGGCTATGACAGAAAGTTTATATCACCTAGACGTGCCCTTAAGGTTGATCTATAAAAAGCTTTTGACTCCTTAGATTGGAATTTTCTTCTTTGTGTGTTGGAAGCTCTTGGCTTGCCTGCTCAATTTCGGAAATGGGTCTGTGTTTGCTTTACTGGCAGCAGGTTCTCTATCTCCTTGAATGGCAGTTTAGTTGGGTTTTTTAAGGGTAAAAGAGGGATTAGACAAGGGGATCCCCTCTCCCCTTATTTGTTTGTCATTACCATGAATGTTTTGTCTCACCTTCTTGAAATGGCTGCTGAAAATGGGGTGTTTCAGTTCCACCCAAAGTGTAAGAAAGCTGGGATTACTCACTTATGCTTTGCGGATGACTTGCTCATCTTTTGCAAGGGAAATCTGGGTTCCTTGTTGAGGATACAATGTGTTTTGGAGAAGTTCTATGAAATGTTTGGGCCGAAGCTTAATGTTGCGAAGTCAGAATTGTTTAGTGCAGGGGTATCACCTGAGCAGCAAGCTACCTGGGGTTTCCTTACTGGTTTTAAGGTTGGTGTGCTCCTTGTAAGGTACCTAGGTATCCCTTTGGTTACTAGAAAATTATCTGAGAAGGAACGCACTGCATTGATTGAGAAGGTGAAGTCCAGATTGGCTACATGGGAAAACAGGTCCCTTAGATATGCTGGCAGACTACAGCTGATTAATGCTGTGATTTTTAGCATTGCTAACTACTGGTGTCGACAGGTCATTCTGCCCAATGGTGTGATGAAAAGGATAGATCAGCTTTGTATGAGATTCTTCTGGAAGGGCAAGGATGAGGCTCCACAAACTGCCCGAGTGGGATGGAATTTCATTTGTAGCCCAAAGAGTGAAGGTGGGCTAGGTGTAAAGGATCTTCAAACCTGGAATAAGGCTTGCCTTATTAAATTAGTTAGAAATTTACTATCTGATGAGGGATCCTTGTGGGTTGCTTGGGTGAGAACATATGTTTTTAAGAGCCTTGACTATTGGACTGTGGAATGCAAGCCATGGTTTTGTTAGTGCATTCGGAAACTTTTAAAGCTCAGGCCTATGGTACAGTCCTTAACCCCTGGAAACTTAAGCATGGTGAATGTTTGGAATGGTATTCGAGATATCAAGCCTAAGGTACCATGGCACAAGCTCGTATGGTATGGCTTACACATACCCAAGCATTCTGTGATCATGTGGATGGTTATACTGGATCGCTTGCCTACTCTGGATAGACTGCAAAGAATGGGGCTCACTGTGGATATTAGATGTGTACTTTGTGAGGATGGCCAAGAGTTTCGTAATCACTTGTTTGATGAGTGTGCCTACTCAAAATAGGTCTGGAGGGCTATCCTTAGCCTCTGTGAGCAACACCGAGATATTATGGACTAGAAGAATGAACTGCAGTGGCTTTATACTCACTTGAAAGGGAAATCCTTGATGGTGTTCATATGCAAGCTTGCTTGGAGTTCATATGTCTATCATATATGGGAAGAAAGAAATAGAAGGAAGTTTAGGAATGTTTCTCGCGATTGTAATTGTATAGTAAATGGTATAAAAGTGACTGTAGGTATACGTGTAAAGTGTAGGAATACGAATACACGATTGAATGATGTAAGTAGCTCATTTTGTATAGCTTGGGGAAGTCCTTGAGGGGATGGATGCCCAAGTCTTGTTATAGGTTTTTGATGCAGTTCTTTGCTGCTTTTTTGGATAAATAAAAACCCAACTTATCCAAAAAAAAAAAAATTGAGTAGGGGAAGGAAAAAGTTTGGTTTTGTGAGATTTGGGAAATTATTGGATGCTGAGAGAGCAATGAAGAGACTGAACGGCTTTACCATATATGGATTTCAGTTGTCAGTGGCGATGGCAAAGTATAAAGGGAGGACACAGATGCGGAGACGGGAGGAACTATGATTTGGGGTTTAGGGGCAAAACATAAATGATTAAAATAGGGGAATAATTTCACAAATAAATCAATTTAAAAAAAAAATTCGGGAGTTGATGGGATAATTGCCCTTTCACACCCCTTAATAGCTCCGTCCCTGTCAGCCTGTCGGGAGGTACGAGAATTGAAGAGGATAAAAGGACATGTGGAAGATGAAAAGATACCCGGTCGGGGAGATGGATACTGTTTGCAGTGTAAAAAGTATCAAGGTAAGATTGCAGGAGTGGGGTATGCACAAGAGTTTTTTTCAAAGCATGGTGGTGAGATTTAAGATTGATTTTTCTGATTATCTAAAAATTTAATTCCATTAAAATTTACAAGGAAAGTTGGAAGATGGGAGCTTTGTGATTACACAAAATTTGAGATATAAAACCCTTAACTAAATAAAATAAATTTATTTGGATGTTAGTAAAATCTAATGGAATCAAATTTTTAGATAAATTCAAATGTCAAATAGGTCAAACAAGTTTCAGAACCAAATAGGTCTAAAAAATTTCAAGTACCAACCAGACACTTACGGTCAAAATGTATAAGCTCATTTTTAAAGACACGTGACATTTATTAATTGATTGGAACTAACACCTTATAAAATTTTAACAAGTTAAAAGAAGAACCTATTCCAAGTTAGAAACTAATGAAACATGCATGTATTATTGTACAAAATCATGACTAAAAATCAACACCAAAGTCTTGTAGATATATTTATTGCATATTCATAATTTTGCTAGAATTATTAAAAACTCAATAAAGACCAAGCAAGAGCAGTTGCTGTGTCATTTTCTTCCCCCGCTTGTACGGCTTCTCTTAGTAACATATTTTTGCTGGAATCTCTCGATGATCTTAACAAACCACCATGGTTTTCCTGTTGTGAATACGATGTATCCCATGCTCAAACCCAGCACCAACCCACATCCATACCCCATCAGTATCGAAAATTTCCAATTCAGTTCACCATCTGTTGGAGTTTCCTCGTCATTGTCACAGCCTTTTGATAATGGTAACCCGCATAAACCCAAGTTTCCCATGTAGGAATCATTAGTGAAAGTATCGAATTGTTTTCCTTGAGGAATGACTCCCACGAGATTATTATGAGAAAGGTTTAACACCTCCAAGAATCCAAGATTTTTTAACTCTAATGGAATTCTTCCATGGAGCTTGTTTGATGAGAGATCTAATGATTCGAGCTCTGACAAATCACCTAGTAATGATGGGATAAGACTTGTTAAACTATTGTGAGACAGGTTGAGAACAATAAGAGAATGAAGCTCACCAAGTTCTTTAGGAATTTCTCCCAAGAATTGATTGTTGGAAAAGTCAATAGCCGACCATATGGTTAATAGTGACCGAAACTCTGTTTCCAACCCTTTTGATGTAAAAGATAAACCATATACATAATAACCATTTCCGTTTGGCGATGTATCTACATGTATTCTGGTTTAGTTTTCCTTTCATACCCTTCTCTAATGGCATGCAAATTTTTAAAAAATTTGGTAGGCAAGTGGCCACTGAAGTTATTGTGAGAAAGATCAATGACACGCAAACGAGTAAAGGAAACTATATCACCGGAGTTCTCCACTTGGCCATAGAATTTATTTGATCTCAGGATAAGAACTTGTAGATGGTCCAAATTTCCTAACCAGTTCGGAAAAGTGTCGGTTAAATAATTGTTTCCAACATCCAAAAGGTTCAAACCTTTGCAATTACCCAAGGATCGCGGTAATGACCCTTCTATTTGGTTGTTGTTGATGCTGAAACTTTTTAACGTGCAACCTGTAGCAAAATTTTCTGGTATTGTACCATGAAAATAATTTGCTCGTAGATCAAATTCGACGAGAGAAAAAGTCAAGTTTCCAAGGCACTCCGGAAGTGATCCATCCAAACTATTTTTGAATAAACTGAGAGTCATCAGGGAACTCAAATTACATATTGAGGTAGGGATATCTCCGACTAAGTTATTCTCTGCAACAACATACCAATGCAATGAAGGTGGTGGAGTTGGAATTCGCCCTAGGAGACAAATTGGAATAGAGTTAGAATTACAAGTTTGAAGATTATGGACTAGGAGAATGAACTGCAGTGGCTCATATATGTAATTTAGGAAACTACATGATAATGATTATAAGATTGTAATCTAGCAAAAGGAAACTACTACCATTCAGTCGTATACTTAATGCAATTTTATTTTGATTACTTAAAAAAGGGATTCCACAAATATAACATAAAAAAAGGAGAAGAAAGGAAACGAAGCTGATATTATACCTCTTAAGTTGTTCCCAGAAAGTCTAAGGTACATGAGAGAAGTTAGGTTTCTAATAACGGGGGAATTTCACCTGAAATATGATTAAATCAGTTAAAATCTACAAATATTTTTCAAACAAACTCTTAATTTCTTTGTTGAGCACTATATCTGTCTACTTTTTTCTGTTAAACATGCAACTTATATGTAGTTTCATGGTTTTATTTATTGCTTAGTTTAATATATACATTCAAGAAAAAAATAAAATTATTGGAAAATAAAAATTAACTAACTCTAAAAGAAACATATTTATATGAAAATAATGAAAAGTCAAACCATGCAATGTGTAATCATATTGTTAGTATATAATATAGTCCTCCATAAAAAAATATGGAAAAAACTTTTATACGCAGGCCGTGTAAACTTTAGTTTACATGTGCCTTTTAGTTTTAGGGGTTAGGGTTTAAGGTTTAGGGGTTTAGATTGTAGGGTTTAGAATTTAAGATTAGTGTTTAGAATTTAGTGTATAGGGTTTAAGGTTTAGGGTTTAGTTTTTTAGGGTTAGGGTTAGGAATTTAGGATTTGGGTTTTTATAGTGTAAATACACAAGCTTGTGTAAAATTAATTTTACACAGCCTGTGTATCAAAATTTTACCCAAAAAATATTATACCTGTTAAGTTATTAAATGAAAGATCAATATACTTGAGAGAAATCAAAATTTGTGATTTCTAAAGGCACAGTCCCCTCCAAATGATTTATTCCCAAATACAAAACTTTTAACATTTTGCTTTTGAATAAACTTGTTAGAATTCTTCCAGAAAGTTGGCTTCCAGTCAAATCCAAATACTGTAATTGAGGAAGATAATCAAACATATTCGATATGAAATGGCCAAAGAGATTGCTGCGTCCCACTGCAAGTTGCTGCAACGAAGAAATGTTGAAGATTGATAAAGGAATAGAACCTGCAACAAGTAAGGCGACTTCATTTATTAGCCTAATGTCAAGAAGAAAAGACTTTAAACCATGATAAAAGTCTCACATGCATTAAATGTTATAGATTTGTATCAATCCAACGTTCAACATATTTCTTGATGTCATCGCTTTAAACTTATTGGCTGAATGATATAAAAATTCCTCGTACTTTTACAAAAAAATTAATTAAGTTATTTTTTTTTATCAATTGAGCTTTTTGATTTGCGGTTTCTATAGTTGACTAATACGGTGTTAATGTGACGATTAATTTTGTTGTCGTTAAAGTCAATGTGTGAAAGATGATGCGACAGAAAAACTTGATTGATCTTCTTTGAAAAGTTTTGAGGGCTTGATTGATTTTTTAAACCGTATTGCTATGTCAAACCAATGTGATATTGCTATGTTGGTTGCTTCTCAAAAATTAACTTTTTTATATTAAAACTAAAACTCATTTGCAACATTTTTTTAGACTTTACCCATCATTTTTAAACCGTAAATATTGAACCACATAAGAGATAGTTGTTCTCATGCAAAGTTAATTTCATTAAAAAAGTGTTTGAGTAACAATAATAGGCTCGAGCTAACAAGGGCAAAATCTTGTTGGGTAAAAAGTTCGAAATTTGTAAAAAAATTATTTTAAATTTTTTATCAAATATTTTTGATTTTTTATCGCTTTCAATAAATTTTTAGTTTTATTATTTTTTGAAAATATTTATTTATTATTTTAATTTTTTAAAAATATTTTTTTATTTTTCTTAAGAATTAAATAAGTCCTTAAACTATTTACAAAATTCAATCAATCCCTTGAACTTTCCAAAAAAACAATCAAGCCCCTTTGTCACGTTATCATTCACATGTTGACCATCACATCAACAAAATTAACAGTCATACCAGTACAATAACGATCAACAATAGAAAGCATCAATCAAAGGACTCAATTGATGAAATTTACTAGTTCAAGGATGCAAAAAAAGGGACTTGATTGATTGTTTTTTTCCAAACAATTTCAAAAGTTCCTTATACCCTTAATCATTTTTTCTTTGAATTGGCCTCATTTGACATCAAATAATAACTTGATTGCTCAATTGAATAAATAAGAAAACGAAGATATACTCTATGGTTATGCTTCATCTTGTTAGCATCGAACTAAATGGTTATTGTTTAAAATGTTTATAGAAATTAAATAAGAAGAAATTGATGGGAAAAAAAAAGAACGAGGAGCAGTTTACCGTTTAGATTGTTGAGACCAAGAAGCAAGGAGTTGAGCATAGTCAAATTTCCAATTTCTATGGGAATATTTCCCTCCAAAGAATTGCTATACAACGATAAATATGTCAACTCGTTGCATTTGAATATACTATCTGGAATGCTACCGGAAATCTGATTCATAGTCAAGCTTAGTACTTGCAATTCGGAAAGGTTATCGAATATTCCCGGTAGTAGATGTCCTGCAATAAGATTTTTAGTTGTAAAATCAAGTTTTTCACTAATGAAAAATATATCCAGATCAAGAGAAGTATGAAACCTGAAAGAGAATTATTATCCAGATACAATCATTTCAAGTTGGAAAGATTTCCAATCCAGATAGGAATCTGTCCTTTGAAATTGTTGTCATACAACATCAACTTCTTTATTTAGGTTTAGAGAGGTTTTTAAAAAATTAGAATTTGAACATCAATTCCAAGGAAGTATTTGAGGTGTCCCAAGTCTTTCATTCTGAAGATTTGATGCAAAATCCCTTTTAGCTCTTGTATCATTTCATCACTATTGCCAGTAATAAGTAGGTCATCCACATACACCAACAGGATGACCATCTTGCCTTCTTTGTTCTTTGTGAACATCGAGTATTCATACAAGCTTTGCACATATCCATTCGACACAAGAGCTTCTGTCAGCTTTAAATTCCATTGGCGTGATGCTTGCTTTAAACCATATAGAGATTTAAGCAACCTGCATACATGATCCTCCCCCTGGCTGCGAAATCCCTCTGGAGGCAGCATATACACTTCTTCATACAGGTCGCCTTGAAGAAATGCGTTGAAGACATCCATTTGAAATAAAGGCCAATTATAAACAGCTGCCAATACTATGACTGCTCGAACAGTAACCTGCTTTGTGACTGGAGAAAAGGTGTCGTGATAGTCAATTCCCTCACGTTGATTATAGCCCTTAGCAACCAACCTTGCTTTAAAACGTTCCACTGAACCATCAACATTGTACTTTACTTTATATACCCATTTACATCCAATGGGTTTGTGTTCTGGAGGCAACTTGACCAATTTTCAACTTCCATTTGCTTCAAGGGCCTGAACTTCTTGCTTCGTAGCCTCAACCCAGCACTTGTCAAGTACTGCTTCTTGATAGGTTTGTGGCTCATATATGGAAGACAAAGAAGCAACAAAACAACAAGAACGAGAAGGGAGGTGAACATAAGATATACAATTTGAAATAGGATTACTAGGAGTAGTTGTAGAAGATTGAGCATGACAAACAAAGTCATGAAGCCATGTAGGTGGCTTACTAATCCAAGATGACTTTCTTAAAACAGGTTGTATATTATGCTGAGCATTGCTAATAGAATTAATATGATCATGAGAATTATCAACATGAATGGCAGAACCATCAGGAACATGAGAATCATTATGACCATCAGAATGATCATTAGGAACATTATTAGGAACATTGTTGCAGATATGCTTACACTCTATTCAACCTAGGCAAACTGGCATTGAGTTGTGGAAAAGCTGCATCAGCTCCGTCCAAGTCACTAATTATTCTGTAAACCAATACCATTACCAGGTACAATCATAAACAAGGATTTCAATTATTGAAATATACATCCTAATTGCAACTGGGAAATATAGCTGCCCATGAAAGCAATTGATTCTTACAGATATTCTAAGTTGTCTAGAGGTGCATTAATGGATGGAATTGGCCCACTCAAACCACTTCCCTCCATATATCTGTCATTAACAAAAGATGGATTCATTTGATTGATTGATAAAACAAAACATCTCAAATGAAATTTAAAAAAAAATACAATAATGTTGATTAAGTTCTCACATCTGTGTAACATTTTTCCAATTCCGGAATATGAACTTAGGAATATGTCCCATGAAGTTGTTGTCACTGATACGACTGTTGACAAAACAAAATATTCATATCCGATATTTAACAAGTTAGATAGCTGGGAATAGAAAGGTATAGATCGAAAGAAAGATTTTGTCGAGTTTTCATCGGCTTGTGAATAGAAAGGTGGCGTTTTTGGTTAGATAGCTGGGGAATAAATGTAATCAGCAGTGGTTATTTACTCGCATTAGGCTCTTTGCCTTGGACTATCTCGATTGTAATCTGAAACATTATTAGGGTTTGTTACGTGGCATTCTTTTTCCTCCAATTAGGAATATGAGGATTTTTTAACGAGGCTCCTACCATCGCTAATTATGGATTAATAAAAAATTCAATATTTCAAAAAGAAAAAACAAGTTAGTGGAAAATAACATTAGAATTGCTTACAAGTCCTTCATCGAAGTCAGCCCAGCAAATGTTTCAGGTATTTCCCCCCAAAAAGAGTTGGAACTAAGATGCCTGTCAAAACCAGTAAACAGATGTTAAATCGAAAATAAATAACAATAATCATAATAATTTCTTCTAAATCATCAAGAATCTGAATGTGGAAATGATTCAAACCAATAGTTATAAATATATAAATGAATTCAATCATTTATATAATAAAGGCTCAAGGCTCCTCGAAGCTCTTGAACTTTTGGGGGAATCAATTAAGCCTTGAATTTCTTTTGCACCCAATTAAACTCTCAAACCAATGAATTTAATCAATCAAATCTTTTGACTAATTTTGACCATCAATTTTTGATAATTTTTTTTGTGAGATTATTGTCATGTAACACACTACAGTTCTGGCATGTGCCATTTACAGGTTTATTAGAAAATTACTTTTTACAAGTTTTTTGGAACTTTTAGAACTTTTAAAGAATTCTTTAAATAAAATAAAAAAATTCTTAAAATGTCAACTGACAACACTGTAATACGACACGTTGCTCTAATTGGTCTAAAAAAATTGTTAGATTTAGCAGTCAACGTTGGTCAAAAGGGTATATTGATGAAATTTTAAAGTATAAAGGCTTAATTGGGTACAAAAAAGTTACGAGGTTTAATTGATTTTTTCAAAAGTTCAAGGGCTAATGATACTGTTAAACCTATAATAAAATACTGCATATAATGGAATGGAGTTCTGCTGGAATTTTTTTAAAGAGAAGGATCTGTCTTACATTCTCTCAAGTTTGGTTAGATTCCCCAACTCTCGAGGCAAAGATCCTGTAAATCCATTGCTCTCAAGGACTCTACACAGTTTTCCAATAAATTTAATTAATTATCCATTAGACATTCATAAAAAAGAAGAAGAAAATCTTATAGAAATTTGTCACAACATGAATTGATGATATATATTAGTTGAAACTGGTGTAATCCAACTCACAAGCTGGTAAGATTGCTGAGATTTGATAGCTCATCTGGGATGTAACCAGTTAATCGATTTCCAAGTAGGGAACTGAAACACAACTCACCTTTTCCATTTAGCAACAATATAACATTGTGACTTTTGAGAAATTAGGAAAGAAACATACATGCTGACGAGTCGTGAAGCAGAACCCCATCCAGAAGAAATGAAACCACTAAGAAAGTTGCGAGTAAGGTCACTGTAAGAATAGTTAATTAGTTAACGCATAATTAAGCTATATATCATGAAAAACAAGTTTGGAAACGTGGTCCTTACATTTCTTGCAGGTAAGGGAGAACGGTCAGGTCTGATGGGAGGGTACCTGAGAGATTTTGTGCCCTGAGCAGTCTTTTTTTCTTTTCAAAATCAATTATTTTTATTAATAAAAAACCCTACTAAAACAGTAAGAAAAAACCGAGAATACAACGTTAAAACACAAAAGCAAACCACATCATACACCCTGTGTTGGGAAGAAACCAAACAACCGAAATTAAGCGGAAGCACAACCGGTGTTCTTTCTCTCCCTATAACTCAAGTCAATAATTATGACAAGCACAATATTACAAATATGTTCTCTAGCAGCACTAATCAACCACAAATTTTTAATGCAACCACAACACAAGTAAATCGAGACACCGATATTTTTACGTGGAAAACCCCTCTAAATCAAGGGTAAAAACCACGGGACTTTAGAGTCCGATCAAAAGCTCCACTATAATCAAATGTTCAACTACAAGACTACAATATCCAACCTACAACAAGCATTCAACTCCAACAAGGCTAATAACAAGTAGTCTTTAACAAAAGAGAGTAAAATGAGAGAATATCACCAAAAACGCAGCTGCTGTAAAATGGGGATTTCGGAAGCTACGGGTCTCGGATGAAAAATCCGACCGTAAAAAGTTAAGATCACCAAGTCGCCTAGCTGCTGTCCAAAAATCAGCTCAATCGAACCACGTATGGACCTCCGATCGAAGAGTTGATTAAAACTGCTCAAAGCTGAAAATAATTTTTCTCTCCTATTTTTCTCTCGAACGTTTCTGAGCTTTCATCTTCAATCTCTTTCAAATTCTGCCCAAGCCTATAATATACTAATAAAATTCATAGTTAAAGGCTTATAAAAGTCAAGCAAAATAAATATGGCAGCAACCACCCCTTTGAATTTGGGGTTCAACCGGTGATGGGTTACCCACATAGTGGGACCCTCACCCAACAAATCTCCCCCTCCCGCTATGTGGGGAATGTCTTCATGCTTGCCATCAAGCAGCATGCTTCAAACTTCCCTCTTGGTAAGGCTTTAGTCAACATATCAGCACCATTATCATCAGTATGAATCTTCTCAAGCTCTAACAATTTAGCTTCAAGAACATCTCGTATCCAATGGTACCTCACATCAATATGCTTAGATCTAGCATGAAAAGTTGAGTTCTTACCAAGATGAATCGCGCTCTGGCTATCACAATACAAGACATACCTCTCTTGAGTAAAGCCAAGTTCATGCACAAATTTCTTCATCCAAAGCATCTCCTTACACGCTTCGGTCGCTGCAATGAACTCTGATTCGTGGTGGATAAGGCAACGCACTTTTGCAATCTCGATTGCCATGCCACAGCTCCCCCTGTATAAGTGATCAAGTAACCTTAAGTAGATCTCCTCGAGTCAATGTCCCCGGCCATGTCTGAATCTGTATATCCAACAAGAACAGGTTTTTCATTACCAAAACAAAGTTTCAAGTTGGAACTGCCACGAAGATATCTCATGATCCACTTCACTGCATTCCAATGCTCTTTGCCTGGATTAGAAAGAAACCGACTAACTGTACCAACAGCATAAGCCAAGTCTGGTCTCGTGCAAACCATTGCATACATCAAACTGCCCACGGCTGAAGAGTAAGGAACTTTTTGCATCTCTTCCTTCTCATTTTCTGTGGAAGGACTATGCTTGACACTCAATCTGAAGTGACTAGCAAATGGAGTATTCACCGCTTTAGCTCTGTCCATACTAAACCTTTGAAGTACTTTCTCAATGTACCTCTCTTGTGATAACCATAATTTCTTGGCCTTTCTATCACGTGTCAACCTTATGCCAAGAATTTGCTTTGCTGACCCCAAATCCTTCATCACAAAGGATTTACTCAACTCTTGCTTCAACTTGTCAATTCTGGAAGCATTACGACCAACAATAAGCATATCATCAACATAGAGTAAAAGGATAATAAAATCATCACCAGAGAATCTCTTAACAAAAACACAATGATCAGAAGTAGTCTTCTTGTAGCCTTGCTCCCCCATAACAGACTCAAACTTCTTGTACCATTGCCTAGGAGCTTGCTTCAAACCATACAAGCTCTTCTTCAACCTGCACACGTAGTCATATTTTCCCTGTGCAACAAATCCCTCTGGTTGCTCCATGTAAAGCTCTTCTTCCAAATCACCGTGAAGAAAAGCTGTTTTCATATCCATTTGTTCAACCTCTAAGTCATAACAGGCTGCCAAACCCAATATAGTTCTAATAGAGGACATCTTCACAATTGGAGAAAATATTTCTTCAAAATCAATCCCCTTTTTCTGAGTATAACCCTTGACGACCAATCTAGCTTTGTATCGTGGAGATGAAGACTTTTCTTCTTGCTTCAACCTGTAAACCCACCGATTCTTCAAAGCTCTCTTGCCCTTAGGTAGTTTCACCAACTCAAAGGTATGGTTATCATGCAAGGATTGGAGTTCATCTTTCATTGCTTCAACCCAAATATCTTTGCATTCACTCTCCATAGCCTCTTCATAACATTCAGGTTCTCCCCCGTCAGTTAAAAGAACATATTCATCAGAAGAATACCTGGCAGAAGATCGTCGTTGTCTAGAAGATCTTCGAAGTGAAACTACTGGTGGAGCTATAGGTGCTTGTTGTTGATCATTCACAACATCATCTATGGGAGCATCAAAGTCACCTATGTCCTGCTAGTCATTATTAACATCACCTTGTACATCATCCTGAATAGGATTCGGTGAAGGGTCCAGGGGAACTGGATTCACATCGGTCAAGTCACCAATGTCTTGTGAATCCTCTTTCTCTGTCTTGTCAATGTCATCAATGGTCTGATCCTCAATGAAGACAACATCTCGGCTTCTCACGAGCTTCTTCTGAACTGGATCGTAGAGTCTATAACCAAACTCACCATCTAGACCATAACCAATAAAGATGCATTGACGAGTCTTGACATCCAACTTCGATCTTTCATCCTTTGGAACATGAACAAATGATTTACAACCGAACACACGCAGGTGATCATATGACACATATTTACCAAACCAAACTCTGTCTGGTATATCACCTCGTAAAGGAACACTAGGAGACAAATTAATCACATGTGCCACTGTATTCAAGGCTTCAGCCCAAAACGATCTTGGCAACTTTGCATCTGACAGCAAACATCTGACTTTCTCAATCAATGTCCGGTTCATTCTTTCAGCTAACCCATTTAACTGTGGAGTCTTTGGTGGTGTTCTCTGATGTCTAATTCCCTTTCGCATACAATACTCATGAAATGGCCCTGTGTACTCGCCACCATTATCAATACGAATGCACTTTACCTTCTTCCCTGTTTCTCTTTCAACTGACGCTTGAAACTGTTTAAATGCCTCAAAAACTTGGTCTTTCGACTTTAAAGTGTAGACCCACAGCTTTCTTGAACAATCGTCAATGAAAGTCACAAAATAAAGTGCACCACCATGTGACCTTACCTTTATCGGACCGCAAACATCTCAATGGACCAACTCTAGCAACTCTGATCTTCTATGAGGAGGATGACTTCTAAAAGAAACTCTTCTCTGCTTCCCCGCTAGACAATGAGCACAATTCTTCAATGTGGCATTCTTCAACCCAGAAAGTTTATTCTTCTTGGCTAAACAATTAAGCCCTTTCTCACTCATGTGACTAAGCCGTTTATGCCACAACTCAGTTGAGTCATTTATCACACATTCACAAAGTGTCTCTGGAAGTCAAAGCCTGCATCAAGTACAAATTTGAGCTCTTCTTTCCTCGAGCCACAACCAAAGAGCCTTTAGTCAGCCTTCCACCCCCTCATTGAAGGTGTTACAAAATCCTCATCATCAAGCTTTCTGCGCAAAATCAAATACAAACGGATATCCGGTGCATGTTTGACATCCTTGAGAATTAACTTTGTTCCGTTATTGCTCACCAAGCTAACATCTCCCATGCCAATAATCGAATCAAACCGTCATTACCCATCTTCAATACTCCAAAATCACCAGAGTATAAGATGTGAAGAAATCCTCCTCGACGTGACATGAATTGAAGCACCAGTATCAATCACCCAACTAGTCTCATCGCATGCTAGGTTGACCAAATTCTCGTAACAAATGACCAATAGATCTTCAC
This sequence comes from Hibiscus mutabilis, assembly GCA_019671005.1. Taxonomy (NCBI): domain Eukaryota; kingdom Viridiplantae; phylum Streptophyta; class Magnoliopsida; order Malvales; family Malvaceae; genus Hibiscus; species Hibiscus mutabilis. The sequence continues at coordinate 2,193,588 of CM033735.1, read as the reverse complement.
GAGTAGCAGTAGCAATACGCTCAGATTTTTCATCATCATTTTGATCGTTTTTATCACCACCGCTTTTGTTCTCTCTTTTCCACTTGTAGCAATATTTCTTGATATGGCCTTTCTTACCACAATGATGACACTCAAGATTCTTATATCTCAATCTTGACTTGCTTCGACTTTTATCTCTACCCTTGCCATCTTTTTCTCTGTTTCTCCCCTGTTCTCGGTACCAACACCTCCTCGACTGTGATGTAGAACCCTCGAGATCTTCTTCTAACCTCTTCATTCAACACACCACTCTTAGCCAAATCCAAAGTAATAATACCATTTGGAGCAGAATTAATGAGTGAGACCCGAAAAGTCTCCCAAGTGTCCAGTAGAGTAGCAAGCAGCCAAAGCCCTAAAATCTCATCATCAAATTTGACACCCATACCAAGCAACTGATTCATCACACTTTGAAACTCACTAACATGGTCAGCTGTAGACGTTCCTTCTCTGTATTTCAACGTCATCATTTTCTTTAGCAAAAACAATTTGTTGTTACCCGACCTCGAAGCATACAAGCTTTCAAGCTTCTCCCACAATGTGCGAGCATGTGTCTCCTGATCAATGTGGTTGTAAACATTTTCTTCAACAAATTGTCGAATATAGCCACATACTTGTTGATGCTCAAATTCCCATTCCTCATCACTTTTTGAATCGGGTTTTAGAGTAGCAAAGACCGGAAGATGCAAAGCCTTTACAAACAACAAGTCTTTCATTTTATTTCGCCAAAGTTGATAATTCGTGCCATTCAACATAATCATCTTGCTTGTATTAATCTCCATATTTATCTGACACAATAACCAAGCTCTGATGCCAATTTGATGGGAAGAAACCGAACAACCGAAATTAAGCGGAAGCACAACCGTTGTTCTTTCTCTCCCTATAACTCAAGTCAATAATTATGGCAAGCACAATATTACAAATATGTTCTCTAGCAGCACTAATCAACCACAAATTTTTAATACAACCACAACACAAGTAAATCGAGACACCGATATTTTTACGTGGAAAACCCCTCTAAATCAAGGGTAAAAACCACGGGACTTTAGAGTCCGATCAAAAGCTCCACTATAATCAAATGTTCAACTACAAGACTACAATATCCAACCTACAACAAGCATTCAACTCCAACAAGGCTAATAACAAGTAGTCTTTAACAAAAGAGAGTAAAATGAGAGAATATCACCAAACACGCAGCTGCTGTAAAATGAGGATTTCGGAAGCTACGGGTCTCGGATGAAAAATCCGACCGTACAAAGTTAAGATCACCAAGTCGCCTAGCTGCTGTCCAAAAATCAGCTCAATCGAACCACGGATGGACCTCCGATCGAAGAGTTGATTAAAACTGCTCAAAGCTAAAAATAATTTTTCTCTCCTATTTTTTTCTCGAACGTTTCTGAGCTTTCATCTTCAATCTCTTTCAAATTCTGCCCAAGCCTATAATATACTAATAAAAGTCATAGTTAAAGGCTTATAAAAGTCAAGAAAAATAAATATGGCAGCAACCACCCCTTTGAATTTGAGGTTCAACCGGTGATGGGTTACCCACATAGTGGGACCCTCACCCAACACCCTGGACACGGATGAAACCAGAATTCAGTGTTGGAGAATAAACTTAAATATTTAAAAAATAAAAAAAGTAAAATATATAATTAATCTTTTTTTAAAAAAATCTACTTTACAAAGGTAAAAAATTGAAGTTGGGGGCATAGGCTCCTCCTGGGCCATGTCCCTCCGTCCCTGCCCAGGAGGATTCATGCAAACACAATAAAAAAGACTCGTCACATCATACAAACAACAATTCAAAATTACTGATGTAAATACGATCAACACTCACCTAGGTAAAATCACAGTTAAGTTAAACAATGGAACAGCCGGATGAATCAATCAAAGTGAGAATTTGAGGAATGTTTGATTCAGTATTATTCCGACAAAAAGAAACTTGCAAAAGGATAAAAGATTAAGTCAAACATCAAACTAATTAGTTGGTACTGTTATCATCGTAATATTAGTGATGCTAGTATAAGTGACTTAGTTTATTAATAATAAAAGTTAAAAGATGTAATGTGATTGAATTTGAGGTTTATAATGTAAACGAAAGTGGATGTTATATTCAGTGATCTAAAATGTAAATTACTATATTTAAAACACATTTGTTTTTATTTAAATTTTTTATGAATAGTTTGATTTTTTTGTGGTTAGTATGTCGATGTATTCAGATTTATTCGTATCTATATTTTACTCGAGTCTTTTAATTAGGATTTTAACATTTTCTTTGTATGATCTTTGTATGACCTCAAGTAACTAATTTCTCATATCAATGGTTATAAAAGATGCTCAAATTATATGTTAGTTTACATTTATGGTTGTAAGTACAACCGTCATTGTACTTTGGATATTTTTTCCTTTTAATAAAATTAACGGTTTCCGTCAAATATAATATATGAGTAGTTTTTTTTAATGATAATATATGAGTAGTTTAAACGCTAATAGAAAGTGACACTAATTTGAACTCAATGCCGGTTGTTTAACCTAGCTTGAAATTGTAGTAATTCACTAGTTATATGTCTATAATTTTGGCATAAAGTTAAAAATAGCCTTTAATATTTGACATTTTAGTCACTTTAATTTTTATTTTCTTTTCAAATCAACCCTTAATGTTTTACTTTTGTTTAAAATTCACCATCGATAGATGAAAACCATCAGTCAATTAATGGTTAATGCCCTTCGATGACGTGGCATGTCTGTATGGCAGGACTTGCTGACGTGACGAAACCACATGTGGAGATACTGACGTGGGACTTTGCTGACGTATCATTACCAATATTTTTATAACAAAATTAATTATTTTTTAATATTAATTTTAAGGGTAAAGTACACAAACTTTTAAAAGTTACATAATGGTCATTAAATTTTAGTTTTTGTTACAAAATGGTCACTGAACCGTTAACTGTTGTTAATTGGGTGACATGGCAGTTACGAAAATTTTTATAACACATTTAATCTTCAATATTTACACATTCAATCAATTTATTCATCAATAATGAGTGTTAAATTAAGAATAAATTGATTGAATGTGTAAATATGGAGGATTAAATTTGTTATTATACAAATTTTTGCAACTGTCACGTCATTCACTTGAAGACGGTTAACGATCAATGACTATTTTGTAACAAAAACTAAAATTTAATGACCATTATGTAACGTTTGAAAGTTTAGTGGCCATTTTATGTTTTTTGGGATAGTTTAGTGACCATTTATGTACTTTACCCTAATTTTAACTAGGGTAAACTACACAAATAACCACTTAACTATGGGGTTGGTGTCAATTTGACCACTATACTTTCAACTTTGATAATTATACCACATAAATTTGTTATTATACAAATTTTTGTAACTGTCACGTCATTCACTTGAAGACGGTTAACGATCAATGACTATTTTGTAACAAAAACTAAAATTTAATGACCATTATGTAACGTTTGAAAGTTTAGTGACCATTTTATGTTTTTCGGGATAGTTTAGTGATCATTTATGTACTTTACCCTAATTTTAACTAGGGTAAACTACACAGATGGCCACTTAACTATGGGGTTAGTGTCAATTTGACCACTATGCTTTCAATTTTGATAGTTATACCACATAACTATTTAAGTGGATCCAATCAAGCAACCCACCGTTAAAACCTAACGGAGTGGATGTAACTAAAACTGGTATAATTACACATTTGGTTCATATTATTTACATAATCTATCAATTTGGAGGAGGTGAAGGAGGAAAATGAAAGCAATGAATATTTAGCATAGGTAGGATTTGAACCCCCATGAAACTGGATAGAGTGGAGAGCTCTTATCACCAAGCCAACAATAACATTTGTGATATAGATGACAACATCAAATATACATTTTAAATGGTAGCTAATTCCAGGACTAAAGGAAATAAAAATTACGGCTTCATCTTCTTCCTTTCTAATGGAATGCATACCGGAGGTGAAGCATGGTTTCTGTCTCTGATGACCATGTCAGAGAGTCACCATCGCGAGATCATCTTCATCTCGATTACAAAGGATTGAGTAATACCTTAAGAATATAATCCAACAGAAAAAAAACTACAACACTGCAATATGAACGACAAAAGCTCACACAAAGTACCAAAACTTCCTAAACAGCAAAACTTTCACTAGCAAGCCTCACTCCAACTAAGGACAAGCAGCAGTATATTCACCTGGTTTTAGTGGCAGCATTCGATCAGACCCTCGTGATAGCCTACCACCTTGCTCTCCAATCTGATGAGCATTCCAAAATGATTCCCTTAGAGCGGCCAACAATAGGACGACGACCACAGTCAGAGTGGACAAAGAAAGCTCATTGATCCGTTCAAAATAAATTGGAGACTCTGCTATGCATTCCACTCGAAAGAAAGAAGACGAAGCAGTAACTTTTATTTCCTTTAATCCTGAAATTAACTACCATTTAAATTATATATTAAATGTTGTCATCCATATCACAGTTGTTATTGTTGGCTTGGTTGTAAGAGCTCTCCATTCTATCTAGTTGTACGTGGGTTTGAATCCCACCTATGTCAAATACTCATTGCTTTCATTTTCCTCCTTTTATCGGGTCACACATGTCACCACTTGATATGTGTAATTATACTTATTTTAGTTAATAGTCACGCCAGTTTCTCCGTTAGATTTTAACGGTAGGTGGTTTGATTTGAACCACTGAAATAGTTATACGGTATAATTACTAAAATTGAAAGTGACATCAATCCCATAGTGAAGTGATCATCTATATAGTTTATCCTTTTAACTAATTAGATGATGACACATGGTATCATTTGATTGATTCAAAAGCTTAATAAAGAAATAAAAGTTGGAGAAATTATATCATGGGTCATTCCCGTCACGTTATTCATGGGATCAATCAATAAAAATCACTCATCTCATTATTTTTTCCAAATCATATTTTTACCAAGTAAATCTTCACTTAGTAAAAACTGTTTTTAAAATCAAATTACAGTAAATATAAATGAAGATTCAGTTGATAAAAATATAACCTGAAAAAAATGAAATGTGTGAATTTTATTACTTGATCTCATGAATGACGTGACGGAATGACCCATAATATAATTTTTCTAAAAGTTAAATTAAACCCACGTCAAGTTGATGGAAGGCATAACGCTTAACCATCAAGCTAACGCACAAACTTGTTGACTCTTTACCATTACCCCTGTTATTTTCCCTTCACCGTCGATGGACATTGCTTTTGTGGTGAGCATTCTTACCATAGAATACATAAGAAAGTTTCCTGGCATCTAATAGAGTAACTGATAGTTCTCCAACAAAATACTTGTTTTCCTCATCTTGAATTTCCGCGGGTTTCAAATCATTTGGACAGGGCCAACTGCTTTCCCTTTCTGGATATCCAAAACAATCTTGTTCGGGCGAACAAATAGTCGAGGCAAATCCTCAGTGAGAAGTTTTGTCAAAAGCCTGAAGACAAATGTATTGCAGGTACCATATGAGTAAAGAATATAAAAGTAGATACAAACTCAAAATTGAAATCTCAATTTTGAGAAGTGGAAAGGCTTTGCACGGCACTACTTTCTTGGAGACAAAGTGGAAAACCTGAGATGTTTTGGGAAAGGAGTTTGAATGGAGGAATTGAAAAGAATGGCGAGGCTCGGTGGGACATCGACGATAAAGAGGAAAGTAATAGGGGTAAATAATAATCAATGTCAATAATAAAATGTGGTAAAGAGATGTCTTCTATTTAGGAATGTTCATTTTTGGGTATTTAATTTTTTGGGTATTCAATAATAAGCAACAAGCGTCATGATTATCTTGAGAGAAAGTCTATACAAAATCAATAAAACATGACAGAAAGACTCTACAAAATCAATGTCTTCTTTTAGAGTATATATTTTAGATTCAAGACTTGCCTTATACTTATCTACATTACTATTTCCACCATATTGGTTTTAAATATCTATTTACAACCGATTGATTTGCACCTTAAGGTAATGGGACAAGTTACTAAACTTTATTGTCTTGCATAAAATTATATTCTTCTTGAATGACATCAACTCACTTTTGAGAGTTAGAACTTTTATGGTCCGATAAAAATGATTGAGTCATTTTCTATCATTCAATTGTTATCCTTATTTTCTTGAAGAAATACAATATAATAATCTCGAATAGTATTTCTTCTTTCTCTCGTTGACCTTTTTAATGACACTTGTTTTTTAGCCTGTTGAGTTTGTTCTTCTAAAACAATTATCTTATCTTAAATAAGATTTATTCAACATTGTCTTCTTGAGGTTCTGGATTCACTTCTTGATCAATGATAGGCGTAAAAACCTAAACATCGTTAAAAGTAATAGTATAAATTAAATTATAATTCAAAATATAGATCTTTCCTGAAAAAATTCTTAATTGCTAAAATAATTCTTAATTGTGAGATCATAAAACTTACAGTCCATGGATCACTCAAAATAATCAAAGTAGTTGCTCACTTTTGAAGTGTAATTTCTTCACATGTGTCCTAACTTATACAAAAGAATCAACACTTTGTAACTTATTGTTGTTTCTTTTGAGTAGGACCCTTAACAACTTTATTCTAATTTTTTTATTGCCCTTGTTCTTAGAGACGCTAATTAAATGAGCATTAACCAAATGAATACTTTTACACTTATAATGCTTCAATTTTTCTTCCTCTTTAGCACAATGAGAAATGAGCCTAGATAGAGTCTATTTCTCTCTTTGACAATTGTAACTTGAATTGGTTAAACTATATAGGAAGCGGTGCCAAAACCATAAGAACAAACAATTGTTAGAAAGTTCGATCTTATGTGCCTTAAATTTTGAAGCAATATTAAACATTTTCATAATGTACTCCCTCATATTTTCTTGACCCTTATACTTCATAGACATCAAAGAAGGCACAAGTAATGTTATCTTAACCCTAATGTTTTTGGTAAAATATTTCTTAATTTCGTCAAGGAAACCCTTAGTATGAGTAATCTCTTTAGGCTTGTGCTCCTAAAGACATCTAGAATGTTGTGCTTTATGATCATTATACTCATGCGATTCGACGATCTCACCTCTCAAAATACTTTTTATGGGTGCTTACCATAGTACTAAAATGTTATGAAAAAACAACTAAGCTATTATTTCCATTATAAGCATAGTACTAAAATGTTAAAATTTGTTATTATATTTTTGGCATAATGTCAAAAAACCCAAACGTTTGACTGAATAGTCATTTTGACTTATATTTTTTAAACCAATTTAACCCCTACGTTTCTTTTTGAGTCAAAATTGCCCTTCTACGATTGAAAACTGTTAGTTAACTAATGATAAATTGCTTGAAATAACTTAACAGAATAACACATCAATAGAAAAAATTATTTTATATTTTATATAATTTTATAAAATTATTTTTTACTGATGTGATATTCTTTCAAGTCAACACTTTTGTCTATATGACATTGTCATGTCAGCGTGCACAGCCAAATAGGTTTATAGCATCATTTCAATCCATTTAATGTTAGTTAACTAATAGTTTTCATCCGCATATGGGTCATTTTGACCCAAAATGAAGTGATAGCATTAAATTGGTTCAAAAAAAAGTTGGCAGGGGTTCAAGCCCTCAAAATCCCCCTTTATTTTCCACCCGTGGCCAATATTAAAATTACAGTATGTTTGGTAAATAGATGATTATAATAGCGGATTGAGGTGAAACCTCTTAATTTAAAAAAACTCATTTTAGGAGCTTTCTGAGTTAGAGGATTAGGTAAAAAAGTTGTAAAACAATTACAAAAAAATTCTCTAAATAACATAAATTTGAATAACTAATAAAATAAAAAAGATAATTTCATAAATAAGAAATTAATATATACATCTAAATTTAATAATTAATAAAATTAAATTCAAAATATAATTTCATAAATAAAAATTATATATATATCTAAATTTAATAATTATCAAAATTATATTAAAAAAGATAATTTCAAATAAGAAATTAATATATGCATCCTTCATATATACCTAGTAATGATAATAAAAAAATATATTCATAATCTAATTAATATTAATAGATACAAAATATTGATAACTAATAAATTATTCAAACAAGTATTGAATATAAAAATTATATTCATAATCTAATTAATATTAATAGATACAGAATATTGATAACTAATACATTATTCAAACAAGTATTGAATATATTTATGCTAATGTTTTCTTTGTGACTCAATTAAGGTTTTCCCATCAACGACCGTTAAATTTTTTTGTCATCCAATCAGAACATGACACGTTCTTTCAATCAAACCCCTAAATCACAACTCTCTCACCGTCTAGCATCCCCCACAAAGTCGATGGTTCACCGTTCACCGCCCAAAGTCTCGTGTACCTCACCGTTCAACATCTATCATCCTCTACCCGTCGGTGGGAACCCAATCGACATCTTTTTTCTTCATTGTTGGGTTTTTGTTGACAGTTCATTCTTCTGTTTTTGACGACGAGATGATGGTGTTTTTAGTAGTGAGGTCTGATGAAGACAAGGGTGGTCGGTGGTGGTTGAATCGGTGGTCAGAGTGGCAAAATTTAGGGATTTAGGGTTTTTAGAAAAATTAAAGATTGTTGGGTTAATTAATATTTTTTTATTTTTCTCATTTTTGGATTTTAATTTCAGAAAATGAGAAACTACACCACATGTTCATAATTCATTGGATAACGGGGAAAATAACGTCTGTCACAGAAAAACCTTAAACGAGTCACGAAAGAAAACGTTTGGCACATATTTGGCTCAAAATATAGTTTAAGCACCTATCTGAAAAAATGTATAGTTTGGACACTTATTTGATTGTTAAGCCTTAATTTTACCAAATATTTTTATGCAATCCGCTACAAATCAATTAGTGCTACTAGCTATTAGTTGTTAGCTAATATAATCTGCTATCAATTATATTGTCAAACAGATGCTATATATTTTAAAAATTAATTTATGACAAACTAGTGTAAGATGAAGTAGAATATCATGTCAGTAAAAATAATGAATGTCATTTCAACAATGGAGCATATATGGATCATCATGACAATGTTGTGAAAAAATTAAGAATAAAGCTATCATTTCCCACACAAAGCATAGTACTAAAAATGTTTTTAAACTTTAGGTCAAACTCGATTTAGAACCAGAGTCAAAACTAAATAAAGTAAAAGATATAACTAGTAAGGGTTAATTTCTTTTATTAAAAAAAAAATCAAAGTTTGAATATTCTTGACAAGCAGACTCATTCTCGTTTGGATGGGGCCTCATTTCATTAAATTCTCACGCTAGATATTCTAACAACGCGCTATTATGTTGAAGACTTTTCCATCGCAAAGTGTACAAACATACAATCACAGTACAACAATTGAACATCTCTCGGAACCACACCTCTCTCTTTTCCAATTTTTCTCCATAGGCGGCCAGATAGTTTTCTTCAATATGTTCTTTTATCGAATGGTTTTTGCTTCAATCTTCATAGTTTGTTACCTTACAACGTTTGCAAATGGAGCTAAGCTTGTAACAGATGAAGGTTATGTTCACCTGAAGTAAGCTTAATTTGCTTTATTCTTTTACTAAATTTCACCCTTTTTTATTTGTTTTTTTATATAGTGAAAGCTTTGAGAAGCATCGGTAGGACATTGGGGAAGACAGATTGGAACTTTGATGATGTTGATCCATGCAGTGGAGCGATGGGTTGGCAAGTTCCAACCTTATCTTCTTATGAAGCTAATAATGTTACATGTGATTGCTCCTTCAACAATAGCAATACCTGCCATGTTACCCACATGTAAGCCCATCTCTCCCTCTATGAGTTCATGGATTATGGTTTATTAAGTATCTGATCTTGAATCTATTAGTTGTAAGTGAAGAGTTTAGTTTGAATAAAAGTGCACCTGCACCTCTAGATTTAGTAGGTTCGGGATGATATATACCATTAGAACGGATACCTGCCCTTTCGTATATATAGGCGAAACTATAACCTGATAAAACATAAGCTATGATATATTAGAAACACTTAATAATTCCATTTTTGTTTCGAGATTAATTAATTGTACGCGGAAACTGACTCAGGGGTGTTAGGAGTGTCGCATCCCAGGAAATTTTAAATTCCTATATAATTTAAATATTTTCAGTGGCGGAACATACATGGAACTAGTAGTAGCTATGGCGAAATATATATAATTTATTGTTGTCCCCTCTAAATTTAAAAAAAAATAAATGGCCCCTCAATACATAATATTGAGTTCAGCCACCAAGTATTTTCTTTATATTTTTTTATTCCCTAGTATTTTATAATTTCACCTAGGGACGGAACCGAGATTTAGGAGTGAGGGCAAAACATAATTTTTGAAGGGTGAAGGGGCAAGTTCATAATTATTTAAAAATTTTCAAAAAAATATATATAAAAGGTCAAAGGTTAAAAAAAATTGTACCTACCGAGAGGCACCAGCTCCTTCCATGAACAACATACCTCCATCCCTGATTTTACCCTCTAAATTTTCAATATAACTTCTTAAAAGTTTGCACCTTAAACTTCTAATATAACTTCCTACAATTGTGCACCCTGTAACATAAAATCTTGCGATAGTCCATAATTTTTTTATTAGGAATAATGTTTTACATACAAGTCGTGGTTATTTCTAATATAAAGTATCCCATAAACTAATGCATTAAGGGGGAAATGTGTTTTTATTCGTAAAATATAATAACTTAAATTAAACGTGATGAAATGCATGGGAGATGTTTGAGTCTCATTCTTAATTGAGAAATATGAAATTCAAAACTTACTTTTCGAATAAAAAATTACTATTATTATTATTATTATATACTAATTAAGGAAATTTCTTAGCATCGAGGTTACATGTTGAAGAAGTGAAAATTTATGTTTTAAGTACCTTTACTATTGAATAATTTAATAAAGGGTAAACTACTGTAATGATCATTTATGTTTTCGCTGAGTACAGTTTTGGTCACCAATTTTTAAATTTGACAGATAAGGTCACTTACGTTTTTGATCTGTAAACTTTTTGTAACTGAGACGTTTGTTGTCGTTAAACATTAACGGCTTGCTGATCTGGCAACGAAAAATAAGGGTAAACTACTACAATGATCACTTACATTTAGTCAGTGTAAACTTTTGGTCACTGATTTCAAAAATTAAACGTTTTGGTCACTTACATTTCCGTTGTGTAAACTTTTGGTCACTCGAATGTTTGTTTTCGTTACCCTAATGACGTGCACGTTAATAAAAAGGTTTATTTTTAATTTCACCCCTAAATTTTCAAAAGTTAAATTTTCACCAAAAAAAACCCCTTAATTCCTTTCAAGCCACCAACTTCAGGCTACCACCGCCCGTCCGACATAGTCTCTAACGAAGCCACACCCAACTACTCGATTCTTCTTCCTCTTCCTTTAATCCTCTAGGTGCTTTTGCCAACACTCATAGCGGTTCTTCCTCCAAGACCCAGGTCCCTTTTCTTTTTACGCCCTGATTTGTAGTTTACCTTAAATAATTCCATGATGGTCTATAGGATCTCTATAAAAAATGAGAAGGATGGATTGCAATGAATACGTAAAAAATAACGGTAAGATAACAGTGATGGTCTGTCTTTTTGTCGCACTTACCTCTCCTATGCAAGTTTTTAAGACCCTCATTAATTCCAAAACAAATTGATTTTCAAACAATATCAAGTCACCAAAACCCTTAATTTTCTACTGGTTTCTCATAGAGTTTTCACCATCATTTTAATTGCAGAAACCCTTTACCATTAATGATTGATGTTCTAGTTTTGGAGCTTTCCCACATGCATTTTTCTCCATTTGCAAATCCTTGCATTTACATGTATAATATGATACTTAAACGAGTCCATATGGAAATAGCTAGCAATTAAAATGATGCTGATGAGTCGGGTGTAGATTCGCTGGAAGCTAGGTCGGACGGACAGTGGTGGCTTGAAAGGGATTAAGGCTTTTTGTTTTGGGGCGAAAAATGAACTTTTAAAATTTTAGGGGTGAAATTAAAAATAAACCTTTTTTATTAACGTGCAGGCCATCAAGGTAACATAAACAAACGTTCGAGTGACCAGAAGTTTACACAACGAAAAATACCAAAACATTCAATTTTTAAAATCGATGACCAAAAGTTTACACTGACTAAATGTAAGTGGCCATTGCAGTGGTTTACCCTTATTTTTTCTGTTGCCAGATCAGCAAGCCGTTAATGTTTAACGACAACAAACGTCTCAATGACCAAAAGTTTGCAGACCGAAAATGTAAGTGACCTTATCGGTCGAATTTGAAAATTGGTGACCAAAATTGTACTCAGCGAAAACATAAGTGACCATTGCAGTAGTTTACCCTTTAATAAATATTTATATTTAAAGCTTGTGTTCTAATTGGTTTAAATATGTTACAAGTCCTTGTGCTATTTCAAAATTTATAATTTATTCCCTATACTGCATTTTTGCAAAAATGAGTAATTGTACTGCTTTTTATTTGAAAAATATTGATTTATCTCCTAACTTCTATTAAATTTTACATGTTGATCTGACAACTTTAAAAAAGGAAAAATAAATATGTAGTCTTATATATTTATATTTTTATCAATTTGACCCTTAAAAATCGTAAACACATATGATTGTAAAATTGTATTGTTTAATTAGTGATGATTTTTATTTATTTTTAATGATTAAGGTTCAAATTGTTAAAAATTGTAAACATAGGGGACTGAAAAGTTATATTGTCTTTATTTATAACCATCAGGTCAACATTTAACGGAAAAATAGAAAAAAAAATCAGGGAGAAAGCTAATATTTTCAAATAAAAAATAACATAAAGACTCAATTTTACAAAAAATATAATATAAAAATAAATGTTTGATGCATATTTAAATTACTCATATAACAACTTAAAATTTTAAATTAAAAATAAATATATTCTTAATTACATTAAAATATATATTTTTACTAACGAGGTTAGTCTAAGTAGTAACTTAATATCACTTAAGTAAGTCTTGAGTTCGAAGCTTTGTGTATGTATAAAATCTCCGCCGGGAGACTCACCGACCAAAGTCAGGTCTGCGACACGGGTCCGTCTAAATTAGTCAGAACCTAAACCCCTAAACTCTAAACAAACTAAATTTCTAATCCCTAAATTTAACCTGCTTATGAAACTTTTTTTCTCAGTATAGAATAATTTCCCTTTACGCATAATACCGAACCAAACAGAGCTCATATTTCTCACTTTGATTGATTCATCTGATTTTTCCTTTATTGTAACTTAACTTTGTTCTGTATCAGACTGCTCAAGGCGCAAAATCTCTCGGGTATCCTCCCAACAGACTTTGACAGTCTCCCTTTCCTGCAAGAAATGTAGGGACCGTTCTATTTTCATGATATATGTAGCTTAATTTCGCGTCAACTAATTAACAATTCTTGTTTTAAACTATTCTTACAGTGACCTTACTCGCAACTATCTTAGTGGCAACATTCCTCCTCAATGGGGTTCTGCTTCGCGGCTCGTCACCATGTATGTTTTTTATTTTCCTTCTTCTGTATGTATATATATGTTAGATGTTTATAAATGTTGTTGCTAAATGGAAAAGATGTGCTGTGTTTCAGTTCCCTTCTTGGAAATCGGTTAACTGGTCCAATCCCAGTAGAGCTAGCAAATCTCAGCAATCTTACCAGCTTGTGAGTTGAATTACAACATTTTCTATTAATATATACTTCTTTTCGAATAACATAATTAGTACACCATAATAATACAATAATATTGTCTAATAACATAATTAGTACTACAACACATTAAACTAACATATTTTTGAAGTGCATAATTAATACTACAACATAATAAAACAATGATGTTGTCTAAGTACATAATTAATTTTGGGTAAACTTCACAGGACAGATTCCTGAGTTCATATTCCGGAATTGGACAAATGTTACACAGATGTGAGAACTTAATCAGCATTATTGTACTTTTTTAGAAATTTGATTGAAGATATGTTGTTTCTCAGTCAATTAAATGAATCCATCTTTTTGTTAATGGCAGATATATGGAGGGAAGTGGTTTGAGTGGGCCAATTCCATCGATTAGTGTTCCTCTACAAAGCTTAAGATACATGTAAGCATTGAAATATAAACTATTTCACACAAAAAACACACATCTTTAGCATAATTAAATCCTTGTTTATAATTGTATCTGGTATTGGTTTACAGAATAATTAGCGACTTGAACGGAGCTGATGCAGCTTTTCCACAACTCAATCCCAGTTTGCCTAGGTTGAATAGAGTGTAAGCATATCTACAACAATGCAAAGATATATTAAAAGTTAAGACATACCGAGGAGCTCCATGTATAATGCAACAATGCCTAGGTTGAATAGAGTGTAAGCATATCTTGTAAGTGTTACACTTTCATTTCGAAAGGTCCGGATTTAGTCTAGTGATTTGTTTGTTCATGCAGTCACCTTTAAGAGACAACATCCGGTAAGTTTGTGATTCGAAAGAAACTGTTTCAATTTCTAACTTGTCTTGGAACATAATTTTCTTGCAGAGATCTCAGCTTTAACAGACTCTGTGGAGAAATTCCAAATCTTTCAGCTCTTGATTTGGATACATTGTAAGGACATTATATTTTTCCCATATATTCCTATTCCACAATAATCCACCACTTTATATCTAATTTCTGAAAGTTGATGATTTCTTTTATTAGGTTCTTAAATGGAAACAATTTTACGGGAGCAGTCCCTCAGTGGATACTAGAAACAAGAGAAGATATGTAAGATTCTCTTCTTCGTTATTCGTTAATGTTGAATCACATGAAATAATATTCTAAAGTAATCTATTTGCAGGGATGTTTCATATAACAACTTCACTAGCACCGGTGCTGTATCGGACTGCGGAACGCCAGGCCTGTACGACAACCTTCAAATCTAACTTTATTATTTAATTCATGTGTTTTCATTTATTAGTTTAGTGGATCTTTATTATAAATATCAATCATTTGTTACTATAAATTTCCTTCTGTTGTCGATCTGTAGGAACTTGTTTTCAGGCATGTCAAGGAACAATAACTCGTAAGTACTGTTTTTAAGCTTTTTTTGTCTTTGGTCGACTTCAAATTTGGTGTTTATAATGGCTAATTTATGTTTCCGGGGCATATAATTGTTTTACCAGTGGAATCGTTCCTTGTTTGAGAAGCCAACTTAACTGCACAGCACGTAAGTAGAAATTTCATGTACTTCATCTTTCTATAAATGGTGGCGATGCACGCTACACAGATGCAAGGCTTTCGCCAAGCTCTTTGACTTACTACGCATTTTGTCTCGCCAATGCAAATTACACAGTAGACCTCCACTTTGCCGAGATTCAGTTCACTAATGATCCAAGTTATACCAACTTAGGGAAGCGGATGTTTGATATTTACATTCAGGTAAATATCATTTACATATTTATTTATCCTTTAAAAGTTGCATTCATTGAAGTTTGAGATTTAAATCCCGAAAACTGTATTCTTTTTACTGCAGGTATGGCCTTATTATTGCTAGTTAGTTCATGTTTGTATCCTTCTTTAAATAGATACTTATCGGTATTTGGATGAATATTGAATTCGATACGGATATAAACATATCCAAACATATGCAGAATACAATGTTTGGACTCCTATATGTTTTAAAAAAATGAAAAAATTCCGGATAACATGGTTTTATAAAAATGGAATGGATTGCAGGGACAGCGGAGGCTGAAGGATTTCAATATTAAAGAAAGAGCAGGAGGAGCACTCACACCAAAAGTAGAGACTTTTGCTGTAAATGTAACCGATGGCACTTTGGAGATCCATTTCCAATGGGCCGGAAAAGGGACGACTTCTATTCCCGTGAGAGGCGTTTACGGTCCTCTTATCTCTGCAATATCTATTTTTGATCCTGGTAGCTTGTCTGATCACTGATGTGAATATTCATATCTTAATCTTATGCCGTCTCTTATAAGTTGTTTTACGAAATTTTGGGACTGATTTTTATACAATTTTGTTGAGCCAGCTTATACACCTCCATCTGAAAGCGATACACCTCCATCAGAAAGCGACGGTGGCATCACGACAGCTGCGGTGGTTGGTATAGTGGCCGGAGTCATGTTTGCTGCTTTGGTGATAGTGGGCATCCTTTGGTGGACGGGCTGTTTAAGACGGAAGAGTACATTGGAACGAGGTATTTAAACAATGGTTGCACCGTCTTAGTTTTATGGTTTTCGGCCTTGTTCCATTGACATCCATCACAACTGAACGCAGTTGCCAATGTTTCTTATTTGGTTTGACTTCTTCCACAGATCTAAAAGGTATAGAGTTGCAGACAAATTCCTTTAGCTTGAGGCAAATTAAAGCTGCTACAAACGATTTCCATGCTTCTAATAAGATCGGAGAAGGTGGTTTTGGTCCCGTTTACAAGGTACCACGTCCAACACATCCTTATTTCAGCACTTTCTGCAGTTGCATTGTTATTGATCTGATCATTTCAAATGTAGGGCATTCTAGCAGATGGCACTGTGATTGCTGTGAAGCAGCTATCGGCCCGATCAAAGCAAGGAAACCGTGAGTTCGTGACTGAGATGGGCATGATTTCAGCTCTACAACACCCTCATCTTGTAAAGCTTTATGGATGTTGCATCGAAGGAAATCAATTGATGCTTATATACGAGTACCTGGAAAACAACTGCCTTGCTCGTGCATTATTTGGTACAATCTCATCCAAATCATCTGTTCAATCATGAATGAAAACATGTCAATGTATATAAATGTATGCATCTGAGCTTCTCTGTATTTTGGTAATGAAAAGGGCCACCACAGTTTCAGTTGAAACTAGACTGGGCAACAAGAAGGAAGATCTGCATTGGTATAGCAAGAGGATTAGTTTATCTCCATGAAGAATCAAGGTTGAAGATAGTGCATAGGGACATCAAGGCCACCAATGTGTTGCTTGACAAGAACCTAAACCCAAAAATATCCGACTTTGGTTTGGCCAAACTTCATGAAGAAGACAATACCCACATTAGCACCTGAATTGCAGGAACATAGTAAGTCCTCATGTACATAAATGTCCATGTTCATCTATAAATGGTTGATTCAGAGAATGTTATAAGCTTTATTTAATTGATACTGTTAAATTTGCAGTGGCTATATGGCTCCGGAATACGCAATGCATGGCCGTTTGACAGAGAAAGCAGATGTCTATAGTTTTGGGATTGTGGCCCTTGAAATTGTTAGCGGAAGGTGCAACACTAGTAACCGGCTAATGGAAGAACCTTTCTATCTCCTTGATTATGTAAACTAAGCTCTCAATCTTTCTTCCATTGTTTATATATTTCCATATCCAACATAGATGAAATGTATCTGAATGTGGCAATTAAATTGTGTGTTTTGTAGGCTCATGCTTTGAAGGAGAACGGGAACTTGTTGGATTTAGTCGATACAAGGATCGGCTCCGACTGCAACATAGATGAAGTGATGGCAATGATCAATGTTGCTCTCTTGTGCACAAATCCCATAGCTTCAGCCAGACCTACAATGTCTTCCGTAGTGAGCATGCTTGAAGGCAAGGCTTCAGTGGAGGAATTCTTCATAGATTCGAGTGTTTTTTCGAGTCGTCAAATGGAGGCTGAGACTGTGAAAAAGCTGTATCAGAAACTTGAAGAAGACGATGCAGATGTTACCGAAATAACGAGTCTGCAGCAACTATAATAGCCACTGGTTACCACCACTATAAACATAGCTGTGTCAAAGAGATCGTGCCAAGATGAAACATGTTTTCAAATTATTTCATGGTTTTGGTTCAGTTTTCTCCAATCACCAAGGTCTATAGCATATTTGGATGTAGGATAATATTTTGGTATAATCACTCTGTAAATACAATAATTATTATTTAATCAAAATGACACGTCAACACAAAAAAATAATTTTATAAAATTATTATTTTTACTGATGTGACACTCTTTCAAGTTAATACCTTTGTCTATATGACATTGACATGTCAGCATGCACTGCCAAATAAATTTGTAACGCCATTTAACGTTAGTTAACTAATAGTTTTTATTCGCATAGGAGTTATTTTTTCTCAACAATCATAGTTTTATCAGTAAAAGGTTCGAAAGGACCAACCCCTGAATTGTGAGCTTCATTAAAAACTCGCATATCGAGAAAAAAGTACTGCACAACTAGGATATACCTCGAGATTCCATGGCAAACACCTAAAAAAATACTATTCAATTGGACCAAAGCTTCCGCATCAAGCACGCAAACACCTAACTCCACCATTCAAATGACACTGCTCCCCTTTTGGTCTTGGGTTAATTACTGTGATGGTCACTTAGGTTTCTCATGAGTATAAAATTGATCACCGATTTTCAAAAGCGACCAATAAGGTTACTTACGTTTTCGAACTGTAAATATTTTGTCACTGAAACGTTTATTGTTGTTAAACTTAAAAGGGAGGCTGATCTGGCACAATAAAAAAAGATAAATTACCTAAATAGTTCTTAAACTATTACTTCACTTCTATTTTGACTACCAAAATAAAAAACAATTTGAATTATTTTACATTTAATATTTCATATTTACAACAACAAAAAAATTCTCTCCTTCACCAACTTTCATATTTTTTTCCTCTCGAATATGCAAACCATGATTAACTGCATTACCACCTGAACATGTCCATAAAATCCACCAGAAAATAAGATAATACCCCATGTAACAAAATGCACGAGAATGATTTTTTTTTCAGAAGAGGTAAATTAATTTTGTAAAAGAACAACAAGCTGAACTAAATTGTGAAGGGAGAGGAAATGCAATTTAGTCGGCAAAAGGAAAATTCTAAGGACAAGTTCTGTGTCTGCTAAAAATTAAAACAACGTCTTTGCCATCACAAAGTAAAGATTCAGGTAAAATTTGCATTTTTAAAAACAAAAGAAAATGTTCAGGAAACTACAGGAGTGAACGAAGCATTTAAGTGGTTAATCTTAGTTATAATGATACATAACGGCTTTCCACAAGAAATAGAAAATATCAACAAGCTATTATTTCTTAAAATTTATGAAACAATATCAAAAGTTGGACGTAAGAGTCGACTCGGCAATCTACAGTTAAATTTGTCGGCGAATTATAACTTTTCTGACTTATTTATTGTGAGCGAATTTTGATTAATTGTAAAAGAGTTCGTCGACATCTATCTGATGATTCTAATTGTGGGATTTGTGGTGATAGCATGGAGGACATCAAAGGGATAGTGCTGCTTTACGCAATGCTAGTTTGAGCTTTTGATGGCGGATCTAAAATTTTAAAAATAAGTGTAGTTTTTCTCCCTTTCAATAAGTATGTATATTTTTACTTTATTCGTCTATACATTAAATTAATTTTTTAAGAAATAATTTACCACTAAAAATTTTATCTCAAAACTGGGAATACAATTACTCCTCTAGGTGGTATTGTAGATGGGAAAAACTTCAATACACAGACAGTTTATACGGTCATTTTAATTTTAAGAGTTAGGATTGTAGTTTAGGGTTTAAATGTTAAGGGTTTAGGGTTTAAGATTTAAGGTTAGTGTTTAGAATTTAGAGTTTAGGGTGTTAGGGTTAGGAATTTAAGATTTGTATTTTGTAAGGCAAAAATACAAGTGTGTATTAAAGTTTTACCCATTGTAGATATCCCACCGGTTAACTGCTTGATTTTTTTCTCTTTATATTAAAAAATGGAAAATCTTTTTAATTTTAGGGTTTAGAGTTTTAGGTTGGATTTAGGGTTTAGAGGTTTAGTGCGTAAAGTGTAGAATTTAAGGGATAATGTTTAAGTTTTAGGGTGCTAGGGTTTGAGATTTAAATTTTAAATTTTATAGAAGTGCAGCATAAAATCTTTTTACACAACAGCTTGTGTATCAACATATAACTATAAGAAAATATATACACAAAAAGTCCAATTAAATCTTTGTAATCGAACCCAACTTTTAATGGTTCACATGATTTAAAAGCATGTTGCCGAGAGATGATGTCAAGAGTCGTAGGTCCAATTGAAGGAAATTAAATATTTTGCACTAAATAGGTTTCATTGTCATGTCCTTAAGAATAAGAGATGTTTGTGATGGCAAGCGAGTATGATTAAAGACCAGACATCAAAACTCATCGACCACACAATATTTTATATTTCTCGGTGGAGCCGTTAGCCGTAGTATTTATTGTTGAAAGATTTTTTGAAGTTAATGAAACCCCAACAATCAAATATTATGTTTTTGTAAGATTTCTTAATTCAATTTTACTTTTAAAATTTTGTGTTACGATCCTTAAAGAGAATGCCGAATACACCTTAAGTAGTTCACTATGTCGAGAGCTACAAATAATTTACATGATTTAAAGGGTTTTGTTATATACAACCCTTAGAGGCTGTGTATAAAAACTATAAGATTCTAATCATTAATTGTTATTTTATATTTTAATAGAATTTATTAGAATGTAATTAATTATATTTTTAAAATATTAAACGACCATTGATTCAGGGCGTTTAATGTAATTGACAATCATATAAAAAGATTTAGGTGTTTAAGGTTTATAATATATAATTTTAGGGTTTAGGGTTATTAGCGTTGTTGTATTTTTATAGATTTTAAGATTTTTAGGTTTTGAAGTTTAATGTTTAAGGTTAAAATTAAAGTTAAGTATTATAATTTAGGAATAGTGTTCAGAGTCTAAAAGTTGTGCATAGTAAAACTTTAAAAAAAATAAGGTAAAAATTACAAACCATAAAAGAGTAAATATTTCAGAATCAATAGATTTCAATGTCACTTTTAAGCATACTCATTCTCGTTTGGATGGGGCCTCATCTCATTAAATCCTCATGCAAGATATTTGAACAACTTGTGCACGCAATTACAAACGACTTTTCATCGCAGAGTCTACAAACATCAAATCACAGTCCAATAATTGAATATCTCTCGCAATTCAAGACTAAGCTCTTCACTCTGCCTCTCTCTCTTTTCCATTTTTCTGCATTGGCGGCCAAATAATTTTCTTCCCCTTCCCCTTCCTCTCCCAATATGTTCTTTTATCGACTGGTTTTTGCTTCAGCATTCATAGTTTGTTGCCTTACAACGTTTGCAGATGGAGCTACACTTGAAACAGATGAAGGTAATATTCATGATATTGTTCTCTTGAAGGAAGCTTAATTTGATTTATTCTTTTACTAAATTTCACCCTTTTTTATTTGTTTTTTGTATAGTGGATGCTTTGAGAAGCATCGGTGGGACACTGGGGAACACAGATTGGATCTTTGATAATGTTGATCCATGTAGTGGAACCATGGGTTGGCGAGATCAATCCATATTATCTGATGATTCTAATTATGCTAATAACGTTACATGTGATTGCACCTTCAACAATAGCAATACCTGCCATGTCACCCACATGTAAGTCTATCTCTCTCTATCAGTTTATGGATTAGGGTTCATGAAGCATCTAATGTTTTTTTACTATACTGGTATGATTACATAGTAGCATTTAAGGGTGAGTGCTCTTGAGTCGAGTCGAGTCAAAAAAATTTGAGTTGTTATTCGAGTTAACGCTTCATATTTTACAACTCAATTTTTATTTGAAAATTTTTCGGTTCGAGTCGAGTTTTCGAGTTCCTATACAAATTTAATTATAATTATTTATCATATTATAGTACGGTTTTATTTTAATTTAAACGACTTTCTCTAATCATATAAGATATGCATATGTATTTCTTCATATTTTTTTCATGTCGCATATATATATATATATATATATATATATATATCACGAAAAATTGAGAGATTCAACTCGAACTTAAAAATCAATCCACTAATTACTAAAAATTCTGAGTTATTTGAATTTCTATTATATAATTCAAACTTTATTTGAAATTTTTTCGAGTCGAGTCAAAAAATTTAATTTTTTCGAGTCGAGTTTTGCTCACTTCTACAAGTGCTTGAATTCAAATTTCTAAGATGAATATCATCCTCTTTTTTATCGAAACCACTCGTTGAGTTCAAGCCTATGAGCTTTTTGAATAATTTTTTATTGTTATTTACCAATTAAAGAAATTTCTTAGCAATTAGCATTGATGTTACGTGTCTTTTAAAGCAAAATTTTAGGTTATGCTAGAATCTCAGTCTCTAAGAGAAAACAATATTTTTTTTTAACTGAGATCATTCCTTGAGTTCCTTAAACTCAGATCATTTAATATATTTAAACCTTTCCAATTCAATGTTTTTACGGTTGATAACTTCACTTGTTTAGATCAAATAATTTTATTATCCTCGTTAAGTTAAACATTTACTAATTACTACGTAAATAAAAACCTTACACCGACAGCATTATTACATAAAAAATATATTTATTAATATTTTCATACTGTTAAAGGAGGTGCTATAATTTATTTTAAAAAAGGAGGTGTGAGAATTTATGAATAATTTTTGTTAGCAACTTCAATTGAATCTTGTCTTTGATCAAGATCTCCTTTGTTTTTTTTAATACAAGATTTCCTTTGTTGAACTGTCCGCGGGTTAAAAGTAAAAAAAAAAAAAATTACACCATATACCACTCAATTATGGCAGTTGATTCGAAAATATCATCGAACTCTAAAAAAGTTCAAACTAACACTGAATTTTAATTTGTGACTCAAAAATACCACCAACCATTAACTCTTAATCATGCGCTTGGAGGGGTTTGAACCCAAGACCTTTAAATATAAGGATTAAGCCTTAACCACTAAACTAACACGATATATTATAATATTTAACTAGAAATATTATATATCTCAAACTACTTGAGACTAATTCAAATTATTTTATAAAATAAATAATACTGTAAATGATATTAATATATAAAAAATTTTGTTTATATATTATTAATATTATAAATATATTATTTTTAAAACCCAAAAATATTTCATAAAAATAATATATTTATATTATTAATAATTGTAAAAACCTTAAACCCTAAACTATTGACCCACAAATCCCTAACCCTAAACCTTAGATTTTAGGATTTAGAGTTTAAGGGTTTTTATATATTAATGTTATAAATATTTTGAGTTTTTTTAAAAATAATATTTTATATTATAAATAATATATAAAAAATATTTTTTAAAATTATATAAACTTATCCATTTAGTTCGACCAAATTATTTTATGAAAAAAATAATAACATAAATAATATAAAATATATTATTTACATATATATTAATAAAAATATATTGTTTTTATGGTTTTTTATATATTATTTATAATATAAATATGTTATTTTTTAAAAATATTAATTAAAATAATACATTTATTAAGATAATATATTTATATTATAAGTAATATATAAAAAACCATAAGCCCTAAATCTCAAACCCTAAGGTTTACGGCTTGAAATTTGGGCTTTGTGGTTTAAGATTTAGGATTTAAAGTTTAGAGTTTTTATATATTATTTATAATATAAATATATTATTTTTATAAATATGTTAAAGTTTTTTTTAAAAATAATATATTTATATTATAAATATTAAATAAAAATAAAAACAATACACTTTTATTTATATATTAATATATATACAAATAATATGTTTTTTATTATTTATATGTTAATATTATTTATAATATTATTTATTTCATAAAATAATTTGAATTAATCTCAAATAGTTTGAGATATATAATATTTCTAATAAAATATTATATAATATCATATTATTTTAATAATTAAAGCTTAGTCCTTATATTTGAAGGTCTTGTGTTGAAACCCTTCGTTGGCTCATTTTTATCATTATCCCTTCACAGTCATCTTCAACCCCACAACCATGGTCAATTCCTTGTCCAAAAAATCAAATGAGTGAATTTAAGAGCATCCCAACCAACCACTGTTTACATGAACTGTATAATAATATGATTTGACAGCGTTTGAACTGCAATCAATATTTTTAAAATCTAGATTAAATTTCATTTTATATTTTAAAATTAGGAGCATTGATAAGTTTCTTTTAAAAAAATTATGATAAATATTTTTTAATTTTAAATTAACATATAATGTTGTTTAATTTTTATTTAGTGCGTACAAGTGTTTATTGAGAATTTTATGTTCATTTAATAAAAGAACACACACGATAAAATGTTCGTTTATGTTCACAAATGAACAATTTCGTTTATCGAATCATTTATAAGCTTGTCTACTCAGTTCCCTTTACCTTTTGTTTTTTTTTTACATTTCAAATATTAGTGGAGGTAATGACTAAATTGAACACATGCTGGACTTTGAAGTTCAAATTGTGAAGCTTGAGTAGATTAAGGACCAATGGCATAATTTGACCATTTTGTGAACAAACGAACATGTTGACATACATATAAACAAATATGTTCGCGAACGTTAAACGAGCATGATCGCGAACATTAAATGAGCATGTTAGCGAACGCTAAAGAAACAAACAAGAACACCTTAAAAAAATAAACAAACATACACGAAAGCGATATGAAAAATTTAAACGAACATAAACTTCTTGAAAAATAAACAAGTGAACACAAACAAAATCTTGTTCGTTCAAGCTCAATTCTTGTACACCCCTAAGTAAAATTAAAAAAAAACATATTGAGGCCAAACTTGTGTATTTTTTTATTACAGATATAAATAAAATACTTAAATTACTAATTATAATGTTAAAATTTTGAAATAGGAGATAAACAAATGTTTAAATAAATCTAAAAATACACTTTTCAAAAAGCAGCAGCAACAACAATAATATCAACAATAAATCACGTGTTTAACTAGCTTAGTTTGCATGTGTGCGTGAATCTTGTTCAGATTCATCCTGTTTTTCCGTTATTGTACCTAACCTTGTTTTGTATCAGACTGCTCAAGGCGCAAAATCTCTCGGGTACCCTCCCAACAAACTTGGCCAGTCTCCCTTACCTGCAAGAAATGTGAGGAGCACGCTTCCAAACTTCTTTTTCATGATATAGAGCTTAATTTTGCGTCAACTAATTAACTATTCTTGTTTTGAACTATTCTTACAGTGACCTTACTCGCAACTATCTTAGGGGAAACATTCCTCGTCAATGGGGTTCTGCTTCGCGACTCGTCAGCATGTATGTTTCTTTTCTGCTTCTGTGACTGTATGTATATATGTCTTTGATGGTTGTTTGTATATAAATGTTGTTGCTAAATGGAAAAGATGTGTTTTGTTTCAGTTCCCTTCTGGGAAATCGATTAACTGGTGAAATCCCAGAAGAGCTAGCAAATCTCAGCAATCTTACCAGCTTGTGAGTTGGATTACCCCATTTTTTTTACTAGTATATATCCTCAGTTCATGTTATGACAAATTTTATAAGATTTTTTTTATTTTTTTATGAATGTCTAATGATTAATTAATTTTATTTATTGGAGAGATGTGTAGAGTCCTTGAGGTCAATAACTTCTCAGGACCTTTGCCTCCTGCATTGGGGAATCTATCCAAACTTGAGAGAATGTAAGACAAATCCTTTTCTTTAAAAAAAAAACTTCCAGCACAACTTCATTTCATTATATGAATATTTTATTATATAAATGATTGAATTTGTATATATTTATCAGCGTTCTATTGGTTTGAATCATTTCCATCTTCAGATTCCTGATGATTTAGAGGAAATATTATTAGGGTAAACTACATTAGTAGTCCTTAAACTTTTAAGACACTTTTAATATGGTCGTTGAACTTTTAAATTTTTATTACAGTCACTCAAGTTTTAATTCTCATTCATTACGGTCATTGCCCTCACTTGCCGTTAAAAATACTGATGTGGCAGTTATCTTCTTTCTTTTTTTCATCCTCTGATATCTTTTTCCTCTATGACTGGTGGTTCCTCATCAAACTCGTCCAGTACAGAAAATTAGTATTGACATTCAAAGTTTCTTCTTCACAACAACTCAAAAGATAAAAAGGAAAAAGTTTTCAACTCCACATATGGTGTATAAACTATTAGAAAAATCGTTTAGCGAATCTAGAACATCCACAGGCTTCCACCGAAATCGAGTCTTGAGGAAAAATAAAGAGTGGAAAAAAAATAGATCTTTGAATAGGAAAAAAATAAAGAGTTTGACGAGTAATGACCAGTGATGGAAGAAAAACACATGAGAAAAAAGAAGAAGATAACTGACAAGGCAGCATTTTTTAATGGTAGGTGACGTTGAGTGACTGTAATAAAAATGGATTAAACGTTGAGTGACTACAATGAAAGTTTTAAAAGTTCAGTGACCATATTGAAAGCACACTAAAAGTTTAGGGACTCCTAATGTATTTTGCTCTTATTTTGATTATTGTTATTTAATTTTGATTTAACATCTGTTTAATGGGTTTTACAGGCATCTTAGTTCCAACAATTTTACTGGAGAAATACCTGAAGCATATGCTAGGCTGACTTCGTTGAGGGAATTGTAAGCAATTCTAATGTTCTTTTCCTCTAACTTGTTAATTATCGGATATTAATATTTTGTTTTGTCAACAGCCGTATTAGTGACAACAACTTCACAGGACAGATTCCGGAGTTCATATTCCGGAATTGGACAAATGTTACACAGATGTGAGAACTTAATCAGCATTATTGTATTTTTTTAGAAATTTGATTGAAGATATGTTGTTTATCAGTCAATTAAATGAATCCATCTTTTTGTTAATGGCAGATATATGGAGGGAAGTGGTTTGAGTGGGCCAATTCCATCCATTAGTGTTCCTCTACAAAGCTTAAGATACATGTAAGCATTGAAATATAAACAATTTCACACAAAAAACACACATCTTTATCATAATTAAATCCTTGTTTATGATTGTATCTGGTATTGGTTTACAGAATAATTAGTGACTTGAACGGAGCTGATGCAGCTTTTCCGCAATTCAATGCCAGTTTGCGTAGTTTGGATAGAGTGTAAGCATATCTGTGCAACAATGCAAAGATATATTAAAAGTTATGACATACTGAGGAGCTCCAAATATGATGGAATTGGAATATGTTTTTTTATTTAATTACAGGATGTTGAGGAGCTGCAATCTCATTGGAGAGATACCTGATTCTCTTTGGACATTCACAAAAATAAAGATCTTGTAAGTGTTGGGTTTTCTTCTTGAAAAGTAACATCCGGCATGTTTGTAATTCGATTGAATTTCAACATTTATAGGATGCCTCCCTTTAACTTATAGAAAGAAACTGTTACATTTTCTAACTTGTCTTGGAACATAATTTTCTTGCAGAGATCTCAGCTTTAACAGACTCACTGGAGAAATACCAGAGCTTTCTGTTTTTAATTTTGATACGTTGTAAGGATATGTATTTTTTTCGTCTATATTTATCATAATTGATAGCAATTATGGAACTTAATGATTTGTTTGATTAGGTTCTTAAATGGAAACAATTTTACTGGAGCAGTCCCTTCATGGATACTTGCAACAAAAGAAGATATGTAAGATTCTCTCTCTTTTTTTTGGATAATTGATTTCAAAAACTATCATCTCACCAATGTGGGATAACTTGTTTGCATTACTATTATAAATATAATAACAACAAATATAACCATATAATAGAAACAATATTCTGAAGTAATCTATTTGCAGGGATGTTTCATATAACAACTTCACTAGCACCGGTGCTGTATCGGACTGCGGAAGGCCAGGCCTGTACGACAACTTTCAAATCTAACTTTATTATTTAATTCATGTGTTTTCATTTATTAGTTTAGTGGATCTTTATTACAAATATCAATCATTTGTTACTATAATTTTCCTTCTGTTGTCGTTCTGTAGGAACTTGTTTTCAGGCATTTCAAGGAACAATAACTTGTAAGTACTGTTTTTGACTTCTTTTTTTTGGTCTTTGGTCGACTTCAAATTTGGTGTTTATAATGGCTAATTTATATTTACGGGGCATATAATTGTTTTCCCAGTGGAATCGTTCCATGTTTGAGAAGCCAACTTAACTGCACAGCACGTAAGTAGAAATTTCATGTACTTCATCTGTGTTAATCTCGATTCATATTTGATGTACTAATCATTGGATAAATGCATATGCTATTTTCCTCAGCTGTGCACTCTGTTCATATAAATTGTGGAGGAAGAGAAAGAACTGTTGATGGAATCACTTATGAAGCTGATCTCGATCAAGCTGGACCTTCGGCATTTTTACGGCGGGGTGCCAACTGGGCACTTAGTACCACCGGAGTTTTC